>CM053584.1:249701951-249748037 GCA_028627135.1 Pseudochirops cupreus | reverse complement strand
CTTTGACCACATGTGCCAACTTCATCACTACTGGGTTGGCTTTGACTTTCTGGTTTTGGGACTCAGTTTTCTGGTATTTAAATGAATGCACTATCTATATTTCTTATGTAGAGAGCCTGTTCCATTTTGTGATTAATAACTATATCAGCATATTTATAGTTACTGTAGGCATTGTGAATACTGCATTGCTGATACAATCGGTCAACAGGAGTTCAAGCAAGGACATGCTTATTCTTAGAGGATTTAGCGCTGTTTCTACATACATTCACCAAGTAGCAAAATACAGAGATGGTATTGTCATTCCTTGCTTTCTTATAGTAGAGGTGTCTATAGAAATCTATTTTGGTATTGTTTATCTTTCTAATTCAGTCTGTCTGGCCTTGAAAATAGTTGTTACTTCTCTGCACCCACACAATTTAGATAGCTACTCACTTATATAGAAAACACTTCGGTATCTTTTTCAAGGACCATCCTAATTTACTTTGAAAGTTAGTGGGGGGAGATGAACACCTACAGGGACAGTCTGCAGACTTTGTGCTGCCAAGTCTGGTCTAGGAATTACTGACTGACCTTGCACAGTTTTTCTGGGCCTAGTTTCTTTTAATACTGTTTTAATCTTGGGAAAAATTTGTTCTAGAATGGTCAGTACATCCAGTAGGTCTTCATGCTACCCAAGAGGCATCATATTCATTTCTGTGGTCAGCCAAAGGGGAGGAGATGTCTCTTTCATAAGAAGGACAATGAAGTCTTTACAAAAGTCTAGCTGCCTGCATTACTCCCATGTGTCCAGCTAGGACAAATTCAGTTGTGGTGAACTGAGCCATTATCAGTTCTTTAGGATGTCTTTTAAGAATACCATAGGCGGCAGCTAGATGGCACAGTGAATACAGCACCAGTCCTGGAGTTAGGAGGACCTGAGTTCAAATGCGACCTTGGACACGTGACACTTCCTAGCCGTGTGACCTTGGGCAAGTCACTTAACCCCAATTGCCTTGCCTTCCCCCTCCAAAAAGATTTTTAAAAAAAGAATATACAGGAAGCAGCCTGCTAACATTTGTCATCACTGGACAGTGATATAAACTGGAACCAAACCCCTGAGCAGTACAATTGCAGACATACAAATGCAACTAATATCTATTAAGCCCTTATAGTGTGCAGAGCACGGCTAGCTGCTACAGGGAGCTATGGAGATTAGATAATAACGATAATAGGACTTGCTATTCAACAACACCTGCTGAGAAATATGGAAAATAGACTTCTGGAAATTAGTTTTAGAACAACATTTCACACCAGATATCACAATAAGCTCAAGATGAATATGATAGCTATACAGATAGATACTTAGCTGTAAAAAGGTAATATCACAAATCAGAGGAGCAGGGAAAGTGATATCTTTTAAAACTATAGGAAGGGGAAGAGTTCTTGACTAAACAAGAGTAAGAGTTCTTAACCAAATAGCAAATGGTGTTGAATAGCAAGTCCTGTTCAAGGATCCCAGGAGATAAAGTAGATAATTTTGATAACATAAAATTGAGAAGTTCTTGTCTGAACAAAATAAGATGTAGGTAGCATTAGAAAAAGAGGACTACATCAGAAAATTTCAAGTTCCACTGATAGTTTTTTAAAAAGTTGTTGTTGAATAATTCAAATTTAATAATTTAGAACCATCATTTCCCAACATACCTGATTTTAATTTTATTGTCTTTTAGTGTTGTTTTCATGTACATTGTTGTAATTGTAATGGAGGACTGGTCCATGAGCTTGGTCTTTATGAATATGCATACAGTTCTCTGCTGATGCAATCCCCACATCAACTTTGGAGCATGATGCTAAGACATTCTATAACTTATTCTTGTCCACTAACTATCTGGCAAAGAAATGGACTTCTCCTATTACGTTGGAGGGGAAGAGCAGGGAGGTGAAAGGGAATGAGTCAAACTTACTGTCATTGGATTTGGCTTAAGGAGGGAATAACACACACACACACACACTCAATTGGGTATCTTACCCTATAGAAAAGTAGGGGGAAGGGGAAAGAAAGGGGGTGATAGAAGGGAGGGCAGACTGGGGGAAGGGATAGTTAGAAGCAAACACTTTTGAAAAGGGACAGAGTCAAAGGAGAAAATAGAATAAAAGGGGGAGGTGGGATAGGATGGAGGGAAATATAGTCTTTCACAACATAACTACTATGAAAATGTTTTGGATAACTACACATGTATAACCTATATTGAATTGCTTGTCTTCCCAGTGGGGGTGGGTGAGGAGGGAAAAAGGGAGAAAATCTGGAAATCAAAGTTTTAAAAACAAATGTTAAAAAATTGTTGTTACATGCAACTGCAAAATAAGATAAACAGGCAATGGGGCATAGAAATCCATCTTGCCCTACAAAAATGTAAGGGTTAAAGGAGTAAGGGGAGGGATGGGAGAGGATATATGAGAGGGCAGACTGTTGGAAGGACTAATCAGTATGCTTGCCATCTTGGGGTGGGAGTAGGGGAAAGATGGGGAGAAAATTTAGAACTCAAAATCTTGTGGAAATGAATGTTGAAAACTAAAAATAAATAAATAAATTCTGGGGAAAAAAAGAAATGGACTTCTCATTGGCTGCTTAACTGGAACTAGGGACTTTCAACAAGCACTAAATGGCTAAGGAGAGCCTCTTTTTCTTTCCTGCCTGGATAGGGTTTTGAGCAAATAAGATCTCTGTGTGACTCTAGTCTTCTCCAACTCAGAGCTAGTATGAGGCTGAGAACATATGGTTTGCTATTTCTGAGAGTAGGAGTATTGGAGATGAAATCAACTAGGTTGTAACCTGAAAAGAAAGAACTGCCAGTAGTCTAGAAACCATATTCTAGGCCAGAGTTTGTATGAACTTAGTCCTAGGACCTATAGTCAAGATGCTGGATCTTACAGGTAAGTGAGTATCTTTGTCCAGTAGCTATGTGAAATCTGGAAATGAACAAATACTTTGTAGAAACTATTTTAGATTAGAGCTCACTCTCCATAGGGACTGAGATAGTATAGGGGATAATACATCCCTAAGGACCCAAGGGAAGGATATTTTTTCTTCTGTTCTTCCTGTATCTACATGAAAAATATCTATTTGTAAAAGCTAATTGAGGCTAATTAGTTAATTAAAATGGACTATTAATCACTGGTGACTGACATTATGGAGAACATACTGGAAGAGGGGCTAGAACTGACAGTATGAGAAAAGATACCCCCTTTCCTCAGGGGTATCCTTAGTTGGAGATGGAGTCTTGCTTCAGTCAACCAATTTCATCATTATGAGTATGTAAGTTGGGGTAAGGATGCCTCAAAGCTTACAAAGACAATGTAATCTTTGTATGTATTAGTTCTTTAGTGATGGGTATATAATTTGACTTCAGCTTTATGCTATAATATATTGTGCTGCTAGGAATATTTTTACATATGAGAACTTACTGTCACTGATCTCCTTTGGGTATATATTTAGTAGTGAGAGCTGAATTAAAGGATATGAAAAATGAAACTTTTCTTATATCATTTCAAATTAGCATTTATATTTAAAAAAATATTAGTTATAAAGGAGGGCAAATCACAGAGGATAAATAATTCTATTCATCACATTTACATTGCCAAAAGTTGTGATATCTATCTTCAGAACCTTTCCTCTCTACTCACACAACTACCCTTCTACTACTGGCCCTCATCCCCTCTTGCCCAGACTATTTCCACAGCCTTTTAATCAGTCATCCTGCCTCTTTCCAGCAAAACACAAAATGATTTGTTATCTCTTTCCAAAAGTCTTGTATTTTATTTTTCTCTGCTTTACAATTCAGCTACACTGACCCTTTGTTTCTCACACATCACACTCTGTTGTAGGCCTGACTGACACCAGCATATTCTTAGGTCTTAGTGACTTGAGGGGTCTTAGATAGCCATCAAGTCTGAAAGGCCCTGACTGCACATGGCCAAGACCTTTTATCCCTCACTAGGATTTTTTCTTACCTAGCTTTAAATCACTGAATGGATGTTGCCTCAAACTGAGACCTGAGAAAGACTAACTTAAAAAGGCCAACATCTCCCACTGCATCTGGGGTCATCTCCAGTTGTGCTGACCTATGTCTTACCACTAGACACAGATGACTCTGGAGAAGAGAGTGAAGCTGATGATATTGCACAACTCTGCCTCATTAAGTCCAATTTACTTGCAAGTCAAGACACCACTTTCCTGATGTCATTGTCCTCTTCAAGAATGAAGGACAAACAACACCCCAAAGGTTTAAGAGAACCAATCAAGGAGCAAACAGGGTTTTTGTGACCATCAAGGAACAAATTGGGGAATATTTCCTGGACTAGATGAAACAAGGACTGTAAAAGAAACAGCAGGTATTTTATAAATGATTGAGAAATAGGAAAAACTTCATTGGAGTCATCCCAAGAGCAAAATATGGGAGCATCTTTTGATAAAAATGGAAAGCTACATAGGGAAGAGCATCTTTGCAACTGTTCTACTAGTAGAGAGGGTACAACAAACAGACAGTAAGAAATAGGGATCAACAGCATGCCATGTGGGCAGTCATATCAAGAGAGGAATCTGTGTTTGGTGAACTGTAAATGTCTGGAATTGAATTGTTAGGAAAAGACTGCTCATTTGGAGGGGTTGTTTTTCCTAAATATGTACATATGTATGTATGTGTATATATATATATATATATATATATATATACACACACACACATACTCCTTTTTTTAAAATAGACATTACCTCTTCCTTTTAGCCCCCTCTCTTTGGAGAATTGAGCCCTCCCCCTCCCATAACAAATGTGTATACTTCAGAAAAAAAAAATCAGAGTTGACCTTGTCCAAAAATATGTGCCTCTTTCTGATTTTTATTCCATCACTCTTCCAGAAGGAGGTGACTAGTATGTTTCATCTTTAGTCCTCTGTACTTTTGGTTTACCAATGCATTGATCAGAGTTCTAAAGTCTTTCAAAGTTGTCCTTCTTTATAATGTTGTTGTCATGGCATAAACTGTTCTCCTAGTTCTGCTCAGTTCATTGTGCCCCAGTTCATAAAGATCTTCCAGTCAGTCAATAAGCATTTATTGAGCTCTTATTGTGTGCCGGGCACTGTGTGATATAAAGAAAGGTGAAAGTTTCTGTTCTCAAGGTGCTCACAGTACAGTGGGGGAGACAAAATGCAAACCACTTTGACAAACAAAATATATGTAAGATAAATTGGAGATAATCAAAAGAGGGAAAGCACTAGCATTAAAGGGGATCTGGAAAGGTTTCTTGTAGAAGGTAGAATTTTAGTTGGAACTTGAAGGAAGCCAGGGAAACCAGGAGGTGGCGATGAGGAAAGAGAGTATTCTAGGAATAAGGAATAGCTAGTAAAAAAAAAAAAAGGAATAGCTAGTGAAAATGCATGGATTTGGGAGACAAAGTGTGGTGTGCAAAGAAGAGCAAGGAGGCAAGAATCCCAGAGAATGTGGTAGTGGTGGGCGGGAGTAAGGTGTAAGAAAACTGAAAAGGTAGGTGGAAATCAGGTTGTGAAGGGTTTTGAATGCCCAACGGGCCTTATATTTGATCTTAGATGTGATAGGGAACCACCAGAACTGATTGAATGAGGAGATGTAGAAAATTAAACCCCCCCACCCCCAACCCTTCATAACGTGAGTATAGTTTAGCCAAAAAAACAACAACAACAAACCAAAACAACAACCCATATTGGCCATATCCAAAAACATGTCTCATTCTAATTTTTAGTCCATCAGTCTTCCAGAAGGAGGTAGTTGGTATGTTTCATCTTCAGTTCTCCTACTTTCTTCTGATCAAAAGGATATAGGTTTGGTTTGTCTACTACAGCACACTCAAGATTTGAACAGATACAATCTCAAAAACACTCCTTAAGGAAATAAAGTACAACTTATATAATTTGAGGGACAGTCAATGCTCATCACTGGGCCATAAAAATATAATAAAAATGACAATACTATCTAAATTAATGTATAGATTGAGTGGTATTACAGTTAAACCACCAGAGCTAGACAAAATAGCAAAACTCATCTTGAGAAAAAAAAAGATTTAAAATCTTAAAAGAAATGAAGTAGGAATGAAGAAGAAATAACATTTTACTATAAAGCAGTAATCATTAAAACTATTTTTATCACTTTGATTTCCAAATATATCTCTTTCTCCTCTAATACCTAATCAACTACTCCTTGTAATAAAGAAGTGAAAAAAGAGGACAAAAAGCAGTTCAGCAAAATCAACTAACAAATCAACTGAGTCTGATAGTATGTGAAATAAGCCACATCCACAGATCCCCATTTCTGCAAAAGCAGGAGGGTGATAAATTTTCTCAATTCTTTTTGAGGGCTCATTGGAGGATTTTAATTTATTTTTAAATGATTCTGTTTGGGATATTATTTTTCCAAGAATTCATTTTTCCTCATAAAATTTACTTTCTTTAATATTGTGAACTCTGTGTTAGTAGGGGAAGTTGGTGTCATATGAGCTGGTTTTTCTCTCTAAAGTCTAAGATTTTATGGATATGAACTATAAGCTAAAGAAGTTTTAAAAAATCCCCCAAAGTATATCCAATCCTTCTTTTTCTGAATGCCACCGACACAACAGCTACCTTTCTAGGCATGTTTGTACATGTAAATATTTAATTTGACCAATTTACTTAAAGTGTAGCTGTAGGATAATCTTGACTCCTTAGCTCCATCTAGTGACCAACAGTATACTTTTCAATAGCTGAGAAAAAAAATTGAGTTTACATTTTTATTCTAATTTCCTTTTATTATTTATTTTTAATAACAATATTATTTAACAATGTATTTGTTTTTATTTATATTTTATTTATTTAAATATAATTTATTTATATCTAATAATTTAATATTTAATAATAACATTATTATCTAACATTCTAATTTCCTAAGTAATTAAAGGGAAATGATTTGGTTTATGGATTATTTCACTCTCATGGAGTCTTCTCTTATCCTTGTATATATTTGTTTAGCTTTAGGATCCTTAGGGGGAGAAGATTAGGGGAGTTGCTGATCAAATTGCAGAGTTCCTCCAATCAACCTGATGAAATTATAGGGTTTAAGCCCTTTTTTCAGTCCCTGATCAAACTACAGTGTCCAGGTTTATGGGATGTAGGAAGCTCCTAGTGACTAGCTGAATGAAAAATCAATTCATCTTCTTTGTGACCTATGAAAGTAAGCTCATCTTACTCTTTGGTGCTCTCAGCTACTGAAGACTTACTTTGTGCCCATTTTCCTGGCATTACCTTCCCAAACTCAAGGGATGGTGGAGGGAATTTCTCTCTTCTTGCAACTCATCACCAAGAGAAGCAATGGCAATTTAAAGCAGGACATGGGAGACGTGTTCTTGCAGGCCACCTGAGAAGGGAGTTCGAGGACATCATACCATACATACTTTTCTTTATTAGTTCTTTCTCTGGACATGGATAGCGTCTTCTTTCATAAGTCTTTAGTAGCTGATTTGAATATTTGTAATACTCAAAATGACTTAGTTGTTCAAAGTTTTTAAGAACACTATTGCTGTTATTGTGTACACTGTTCTCTTCATTTCACTTTTCATTATTTCATGCATCTTTCCATGTTTTTCTGAAATCATCCTGCTCATAATTTCTTATAGCATAGTAGTATTCCATCATAATCATATACCAAAACTTGTTTAGCCATTGCCCAATTGATGAGCATCTCCTCAATTTCTGGTTCTTTGCCACCATAAAGAGAGCTGGTATAAATATTTTAGAACATATAAGTTCTCTTCCTTTTCTCCTAATCATCTTGGGAAACAGACCTAATAGTGGTATTTTTGGGTCAAAAGGTATGCACAGTTTTATAACTCTTTGGGCACAATTCCAGACTACTTTCCAAAATGGTTTGATCAGTTCACAGTTCTACCAACAATGAATCAGTGTCCAAATTTTTCCATATCCCCTCCAACATTTGTCATGTTCCCCTTCTATCATTTTAGCCAGTCTGATAGGTGTGTGATGATATCTCAAAGTTGTTTTAATTTGCACATTTCTAATCAATAATAATTTAGAGCATTTTTTCAAATGACTATAGTTTTGATTTCTTAATTGAAAAATTGCCTGTTTATAGCCTATGACCAGTTATCAATTGGGAGATAATTTTATTTTCAAGATTTTCTGAGTTCCAGAGTTACCTGCACTGGGCCATCTATATAGAGATTTCCTGATGAGTTCTGCCCCTTGGAGAAGGAAGAAGAAAGTCCATGTGGTTCCTGAGCAGTTTCCAACTTGTGGAACAAAGTCAATGAGTGTCTTAGCAAAAGGATGATGAATTGGAATTTGTTTATTCAGCAAGCTCTAAAGCATGTTTATATTTTGGGGAAGAGACTAACCATAGGGGAAATCTTGGGGAGATAGGTAGAGCACTGAGGGAAAGAGGGATTCATCAGAATAACAGAGGGGTTGTCTTGATTGTAACTCCAGGTTCAGTTCTCTTGTTGGGAGGTAGATAGCACAGTTGATAGGTTATTTGAGTGCTTTATGCTTCAGTGTTTGTTTGGGAGCTCTTGTAAATTCTTTTGTAAGTATGCTATATATTTCCTATGAGGTGAAACAAAGGCTATGTCCTACCTCATAACTATCTTATATGCTGACTGCCTGTGCATGATTTGGAACTCCCTAGACATGGTTATGCCTAAGTTTTCTCTTAGTGATTTACCTAGATTAATCTAGGCAGGGGAGATGGCAAAATGAGCAAAAGGTAGAGAGATTGACCATTGGTAGTCAGGCTGGCAGGATGTGATCTGGTCTATGTGAGTCCATAGTCATTGGGGAACTCTGGGTCATAAGTTACTGACACGTTACTGATTGTTAGTTCTTATAGAATAAGAATGGGAGGTTATGGTCAAGAAGAGGAATTCTCTTGCACAATGCTTTGGGTATCATGAGAAGAGTACCAGAGATACCGTGTTTTCTTGGATAGGAGCAAATGTGAGATTGAGGAACTGAGGCAACAAAGTTTTGAGCATGAGCCGTTTATTAGCAAGGCTAGCAATCAACAATAAGTGGGGTCTGAGGCTCTTTAGTAGCCAAGGACTCTGTGGACAGTTTACAGAGCTTTCTTATAATTAACAAAGAACTGATGCAAATCATAAAATCTCAAGTAATACAAGTGTTATTGATTCCTGGTTGGTTGGTACAGAGGGTGCTAACCACAAGTTGTATCAGTTGGCCACAAGGTAGGCTAACATCCTGGGACATCTTGAACAAGGACAAGAATATGGCAATTGTTGGAAATAGGTTAGAAACAGGGACCTATTTTTGGGGAATGGGGAAATGGAAAATTGAACAATCTCTTAGTAGTAAACATTCCTTTTCTCTAAATGGTTAGGCATTACAAATTATTGATTAATTGGCTATTGACAACATCAGGATCTTGGTTTAGCATCATGTAGAACATCTGTAATTTTCTATGAGTCCAAATGAAGAATTAACTCATATAAAAAAGGTGAAGTTTGACTCACGAGGAAAAGGGGAAATCTTGCAAAACAAGGGACTTACGCTCACAAGAGTGGGGAAGTTAAACTCTTAACAAATTACTAATACAAGTTAGTTAAGTTTAATGATTCATAGCAGACCTCAGTTAAAAATGAAATCTGAACATGATTAATAATTGATTTAACACAATTCCCAATTCACATTCCACACAAAAGAGGTACCATGTCTTCTTGCAGGAGTCAAAAGAGCTTACTATGTCTTCTTGGAGAAGTTGGATTTCCTTGAGTGCAAGATGGGAAGAATGCAAAGTGAAAGATAAAGAGGAATTTGTCAATAGTGGGAGAGGATACATGTTCCAGAGGGCCCACTGGGATAGGAAGGCAGAAGAGAATAGAGTATAAAAGTATAAGGCTAAGGAGTTTAGGGATGAGAGGAAGGGGAGAGATAGAAATCAGACAGGATTTTCAACTCATTAGATGTTGACTTAGAATGATAGAGATATAGGAGAACTTGATCAGGGAATTTGCTTGGGGAGTTGATAGAGGTTCCCATCTTGTGAGATCTGAAATGAATTAGTTCAGTCACTGAAGGTACACATTGTTTCTGATACCTAGAGGTCTAGGATTTCTTATAGCTTTGAAATATTGAGGGCAGAAGAAGACTAAGGTAATGATTAAATACTTAGGGGCTAAATTCATCATTCATATGTATATATATTCCACAGCTTCCTTGCAGTGTGTGTGTGTGTGTGTGTGTGTGTGTGTGTGTGTGTGTGTGTAAATAAAGGAGGAATGGGGAAGAAATAAGGGACACCTACAAGACAGCTTGTTTCACAATATGATTCCTCAGAAACAAAGACTCCTAGGACCTCTGGTGTACTAAGGTTTAGGATCTGTGATAGCTTTTGTTCCTCTTTTGAGGTTTAAGGAGGCAGTGTAATATACTGGAAAGGGTTTGGTGTCAGAGGATCTGTGGTCGGTTGAATCTCAGCTTTGCTACTTATTATCTGTGTGACTTTTCACAAGTTACTTCGCATCTCTGGAACTCAGTTTTCTGGTCTGCAAGACTGGCCATATGGGCCAGTCATCACCCAGGTAAATGGTTTGTGAGCTTGAACAAGAGCATACTCTTTCTTCTACTACCTTAGTGTCTGGGTAGAATGGGTTCAAATAAAAGTTGTTGTTTGTTGTTATTCAGTTGCATCTGAACCTTCATTGACCTCACTGGGAGTTTTCTTGGCCAAGATAATAGAATGGTTTGCTATTTCCTTCTCCAGCTCATTTTACAGATGAGGAAGCTGAGGCAAACAGGGTTAAGCAACTTGCTGAAGGTCACACAGCTGGTAAGTGTCTGAGGCCAGATTTGAACTCAAGGAGATGTCTTCCTGACTCTAGGCCCAGCACTGTATCCACTGTACCACTAGACATTCATTTCACAAGCTTCCTTTCTGGATGCCTATGCTGAGATGAGGTTGCTGGGTTAATTTATAGCTAGATTGAATCTCACTTTGATATTCAGGGCTATGCTCTTTTGCAGGGCTCAGCCCACAAACTCTGGTATGGATCTCTCACAAAGTCGTCTCTCACACTTAGGTAAAAGAAGAACAAAACATCACAGAAACAGAAAACCAACAGCACCATTTGTTCAGTCACATAGTGACCTAAGTGGGGAATAAAGGGCCTAAGGTCTCTCTCACCCCACTTAGAGGTTTACAATATTTTTCCCTACTAAGAAAGAGAATACATGATTCAGCCTACTATGTCTTTAGCAAATTAAAACACTTTTCTTCACTGTGTAGTAACTGGACAGGAAACCATCATAGAATAGCAGCATGTACTCTGAATTAGGACTGGGCCCCTACATTATATGTCATTACTCACACAAGCAGGCTCACAAACCACCCCCATAGCGACAACTGTACTTGCTTTGGGGACCAGACTGCTAGTGCATGTAGAAGTTGGGAGAGTAAGCCCTGAATCTCTCTGCATATAAAATGAGGGAATTAGACTTAATGGTTTCCAGGGTCCCTTCCAGGTCAAAGTCTATGATCCTATGACTAAGCTATAATATTGGACTTTGTGGGAGAGGGGGGTTATAGCGAGGGGATTTTCTTTCCTTTCATCATCTCCTGCAGCAATAGAGGCTTACAGTATAAACTTGTCTTCAGGAGATGTGCTTAACTAAGCTGTCTGTTGGCTACCCTTTGTCTTTGTCTACTTCTTGTCTTACCTAAACACATCAGTGATTATTGATCCTGAGAATGGACATTTTTAGACTTGATAGTTATTGCATGAATACAAGAATTCTTGAATTGGGTGCTGGCAAGTCAAATAACGTGACCGTGAAATGTCTATTCAGTAGTCCTACAAAGGCTCTCTAGCTTTTGGGGGGAGTACATTGTAAATAATGAGCCATTTGGGATGTTTTCTGTATTTCTTCTTCTACCCTTGAGTCTTTTGCATCTTAGGCATTTTCTATAGCGAAGGAAATAACAGCTGTCCTAGATCTTATTGTACATTGAATGAATACCTTTTCTAGAAAGAGCTCTGTTATCACATGTTGTGGAGACCTAGATAGGAACCACACTTAAACTTTGTTTCAAAGATTTCCATGGAGTTTTATCTTGGGGAGGGGTCAGAGCCAGAGAAGGAAACCTCAACTCTCTCCCACCTACCCTAGCCCATGAATCCAGGTTCATGGGAGTCCAGAAGTCCTCTCCTTGCTCAGAAAACCTGGGCTGTGAATGATATCTGTATTTCTTTGACTACCTTTTGCCTTTGTCTACCTGTTGTCTTCCCTGAGCATGGACCAATGATTAGTGATCCTGAGAATGGGCATTTTTAGCTTTGATTACCAATGATTTCTTAATTGTCAAGACCAGCGGTCTTTTCTCAGTTTTCATCTTTCTTTACCCCTATTTAGCTCTTTCCCTGTATCTCCCCTTGACATACTTTCTCTTCCCTTGTCTTTCTTGATCCTATTCTCTTGTTTTTATTTGTTATTTATTTTATTTTTATTTTTTGCTTTTTTGGAGGGGGGGGGAAGTGAAAAGCAGGGCAATTGGAGTTTAAGTAACTTGCCCAAAGTCACACGGTTAGTAAACGTTAAGTGTCTGAGGTCGGATTTGAACTCAGGTCCTCCTGACTCCAGGGCCAGTGCTCTATTCATTGTGCCACCTAGCTGCCCCATCTTGGTTTGTTTTTCCTACCTGTTGGAATACTTCTCAGTTTCCTTTTTGATGTCCTCCTCCTTCAGCCCATTGAGAACTCAATCTGGATCTTCACTTGGGTGTCTCATTAACATTTCAAAATCAACTCGTCCAAAACAATTAATTACATTTTTACCCATTACCCACCTCCTCCAAATTCTCCCCTTTCTCTTGACAGAATTTTCATGTTTCTAGGCACTTAAATTCACACTTCAGAGTCATAAGCTACTCTTCCTGTTCCCTCACCTACCCCATTCTATTAGTTGCCAAATCTTATCAAGTCTATCTCTTGGCATCCACTCTCTCCTTTCTACTCATTCCACAACCACCTTGGTTCAGACCCTCCTCGCCTCTTTCCAGTACTATTGTTATTGCCTCCTAATCAGGCTCCTAATTTTTATCCCAAGTCTCTTTTTTTTCCAATCCATCCTTTACACAACTGCCAACATGACATTCCTAAAGCACAGATCCGACCACACTATTACTCTGTTTCAAAGCTTCAGTGATTCCATATTACCTCCAGGGTCAAAGACAACTTCCTCAGTTTTTCCAGGAAAAAGGGATCCCTTGATTGGCAGCAACTTAGCAAAGTGAGTGGGGAGTTCAGAGGTCTGCATCCTTATACTCACTTGTTTCAGAGTGGGAGGAATAAAGGGGAAAAAAAATCATGATTATGACATTGTGAAATGCAGAGCTGAAAGATGGGCTTCTCTAGGAAAAGAATGTGTAGGGTTTTGCTCATTGTATTTCAGGAAGTAGAGGTAGAGCCTCTGGCATCTCTCTAGAAAGACCCTGTTAGGACCTAGGATTAATTGCTACAGTTACAGTTGTGGTTTCATTTGAGCTTCTCTCTTTTGAAGACAAAAGGAAGAACCAGAATCATGAAGGAGTTGGTTATAATTTGCTAGCCTGCTCTTGAGAATATATACATTTTCTGGGTCACATGGTGTAGCAGCAAGCACCCTAGCATACTCAGGTTCTTTGATCTGCTTTTCTAAAGGAAAGCAACTCAAAAAGGGGTTAACAATCTTACTTTAGTCAAACATATATCATTTACCTAGTTCAGGGGAAAAAAGCACCCTGAACTTCAGAGAATACAGAGAAGTTACAAGCAAACAAAAATACAGACAGAGAAAACAACACAGTTCAGCAGACCAACAGATAGGTCTACCAGCTGTCTGACCATCACATTTATACATAGTTAGTTACCAGAGAGAAGCCCCAACATCTGGGTTTTCAAAGCCAAGGGGCTCAACAGCTGTCTAGAGTCTGGCCAAATCACACAACTCTTCTCAAAGTGAGCCCCAAAGCAAAACCTCACCTCAGAGGTATATATAGCCTTTTCCAGGGTCAGAGAACACTACAACCCTCCTGACCCACTTGACTACAAAGTACCAAAAGTTGTGCCCCCTGAAAAAACAGGCTTTCCACCACAGGCTCTATGTGACCACATTCAGCTTATTAGGGGGCAGAGATTTTTTTTCAAATCAGTAAAGGTCCTCAAATTCACCCAAGCCTATTAAGGGGCAGGGAAGATCTTCAAATTCTTATTACCATTACACATGAAGAGACACAAAGGTGACTTAAACTGCAGATTGGATACTTTCAGGAAATATTTATGTCAGGCTCTACAAAATCTCTTCCAAGACCTCATCTAGCTTGACATTCAAATCCTTCTCAAGCCCCACTTTGGTCTTCCAGACCTGCCCCTGGGAAGAAGCTCATCCATGGGTACCAAGTCCCACTCAGATTCCTGGCTCTGAAGAGTCCTTTTTTCACAGATGAAAAACTAGGTAAAGTGACTTGCCCATGTTTGAACAAATAAAGTCGAAGTGCATACCCAGGACTTTTGCCCAAAAAAACTCCCAACAAAACAAAACCAACCACCCCCCAAACCCCAATATTCCTCCCTCTTCACCTCCTCCTCCAGTTTGTACTCTAGTTCAGGCATAAACTCTCACCTAGACTCTTGCAATAGCTTTTTAATTCTATTTAACTCTAACTCTTTAACAGCTCCCTAACTCAATTCCCTCCTCTTCATCATCCATCTTTTGCCAATAGACATTCTTAAAATCTTCTTAAAAACATTCTTAAAAACCTTCAATGGCTTATTATTGCCTATAAGAAACAATGCACATTTCTCTTGGGCAGAGTCCTTCACTTTCTAGCTCTAATCCACCTTTCCTAGATTTATTGTATATTACCCCCCCACAGGCACTTCAAATTCGAACCAAATTAGTCTGCTTGTTGTTTCCCCTACTCTACACTGTATTTGTGCATAGGCTGTCCTCATCCGTCTCTTCCCTCCACACCAAATTTAGCAATCCCTAGGAAAGAAAAAAGGAACAAAAGGAAGGAAACACAAATAATATTTATTAAACTCCAACTAGATGCTAAGCACTTTACAAATATTATCTTATTTATTCTTCACAATAACTCTGGAGGAGGTGCAAATTTCAAGGCTAAATTCAAGTCCTGACATCTCCTACAGGGACTTTTCCTGACTCTCCGACTTGTTAAGAGCACCAGCCTTTGAAATAATTTTGTTTTCACTTACTTACCTACTGATGATACTGCTACCACTCCAGTTCAGGCCCTCAGCACTCCACGACTTGATTATTGCAATAGCCTGCTGGTGGGTCTACTTGCCTTTACTCCAATCCATTCTCCATTCAGCTACAAAATGATTTTCCTAAACAAACACAGGTCTGATCATGTCACACCCCTTTCCCTCCCCCACCTCCCCCAACTCCTCAATAAATACCAGTGTCTTCCAATTGCCTACAGAAGCAAATAAAAAAAACGCTCTGTTTAGCAATGGAAGTCCTTCATAACCTAGCTTCCTCCTACCTTTTCAGTTTTCTTAACTCCTTACTCCCCAACACACATTCTTTGATATGTTCTTTGACTGTTGCAAAAACAACACACCTCTCAGCACTGTTCTCCAATTCTGGAAAGCTCTCCTTCCTCCACTCCAACTACTGACCTCCCTAAAATCCCATTTTCTTCAGGAAGCCTTCCCCTACCTCTTCTTAGTTCCAGGGCTTTCCTTCGTATTTTCCCCCTATTTATCCGAGATATAGTTTGGTTTTGTATAGCCGTGCGTATATTGTCTCCCCTATTAGACTGTAAGCTCCTTGAGGGCAAGGCCTCTTTTGCCTCTTTTTGTAGTTCCAGTACTTGGTTATAATAAGCACTTAAAAGTTTATTTTCTTAAATACTCGTAGTTTACTTCCTAACAATATTCGAAAGCTCCACGAAGGCAGTGTCGGGTCTTTGTGCCCCCCAGTGCACAGACTGGGTCTGGCCCATAGTAAGCGCTTAACAAGGGCTTGTAGAATAAGTCCAGCTCCCAGGGATTCCTCCCAGGCACCAGACCAGAATCACATGGCGAGGCAGCTTACAGAGTTGGGCAAAGGCGGGGAGAGGGGGAGGATGGAAGGGTAGGGA
The DNA here is from genome assembly GCA_028627135.1 of Pseudochirops cupreus. NCBI lineage: Eukaryota > Metazoa > Chordata > Mammalia > Diprotodontia > Pseudocheiridae > Pseudochirops > Pseudochirops cupreus. The sequence goes on along the minus strand of CM053584.1, from coordinate 249,731,881 downwards.
GCCGGGAGGGCGAGGAGGAGAGGGCTGGGAAAAGAGAGAGAAGGGGGGAGGAGGGAGGTGGTCGGAGTTGGAGTGGGAGGAGTTCTAACGTCCTGAAAAGCTCAGATTCCGTCACCGCCCCCTCCCCGCCCCGAGGAGCTCCAGCCCGCCCCCTACGCTCCCTCCTCTCCGCCCCCATACCCACGCCATCCCTCTCTTTAACTCTTCCTTTCCCACGGCAGTCCGGTTTTCCTCTCTGACCTCGGAAAGGAAAGCCTGCTGGCCGGAAGGAGACAGAGGGGAGGGGGCGGGGCGGAGGGTCGGCGGAAGTTGCGATGCATTGTGGTTGCGCCGGCTGTTGTGGAGTGCTGTCTGAATGAAAGTGGCGCCGGGAAGCGGCTGGACGTTGGGCTGAGGGATCAGCGCGTTGGCGGCAGCAGCCCTCGGAGCAGCAGTCTTCTTGGCGGCGGCGGCGGCGGCAGCGGCGGGTAGCCTTGGGGAACTGCCCCCTCCCCTCACGCGGGCGGAGCGGAGAGGCTGTTCAGGGCGGAGGGTCCGGCGGGGGAGCAGCTCCGGGCCCGGGGGGGTGGTGCAGCCGCCCCGGCCACCCCGCCGCCGCGTCCGGGGCCATGGCGCACAACAAGATCCCGCCGCGGTGGCTGCACTGCCCGCGCCGAGGCCAGCCCGTGGCAGGTAACGAACGTGCCGTACCTGGCGGGGGGGCACGGGAGGCCGGGGAGGGTCATGGTTCGGGCGGGGCTGGGCTTCTTGAGGGCTCTTGGCCCAGGGAGGTTTCCGGGCGGTGTCAACGCGGGGGTCAGGGGCGGTCTGAGTGCTTGGCTTCTGTCTCTGAGCGCCCTAGCCGGATGACGGGGGTGGTTTGTACTTGTATTGTACTGGTTTTACTTTTTGAAGTAGACAGACTTGCAATTTGGCTTTCCCACCCTGCCGCTCTCCTGAAGCCGTTTAAGGGGGTCTCAAGTGCTAAACGGGACGGCCTTAGTTATTTGGAGCTTGTGACAATGTATACTCTCCTATGGGTTTTCGTAGCACAGCTCTTTTTTGGGGGTTCACGTATCTAGTGCTAGAGATGGGATTTGAACCCAGGTCTTCCTGAGTCTGTAGCCCAGCACTTTATTCACAACCCCACTGTCATTTCCTGCCTGCCCCCATTCATCCCTTCTGCTCTCTTTAGAACCATCCCTTTGCAAAGTGCAGTCAGGCAGAACGCATTGACACATCAGTTATGTAGAAAATGTAAGCCTTGTTCTGCATCTAGTTTGCCACCTCAGTGCTGAGCTACAGGAGGCAAGCTGCATCATCAGTCCTCTGAAGTCATCATTGATCTCTATATTAGAGGGTCTTTTGTGTTATTTTACATTATATTCCTGTGGTCAGTGTAATTTATTCTAATGATTCTGACTAATTTGCTCTGCATCAGTCTATACACTCAAGTGTTGCCAGGTTTTTCTGAATTCTTCATCTTACTAATTTCTTAAAGCCCAGTAAATACTTCATTTGGTTCATATACCACACTTGTTCAAGTATAACCATGAACATCTGTTTTATTCCTCATTCTTCTAAAAAAAAAGTGCTGTTATAAAAATACGTGTGTGTGTGTGTGAAATATTTTCATGTTTTTGACGTTCTTGGGGTTTAGTGTTAAGTAGTGTCACTGGATTAAAGGATATATTCAGTTAAGTGGTTTTTTTAAAAAAAGTATAGTTTCAAAAAAAAAAGTTTTCCAGAATGGTTGGACTATTTCACTAGCAGTTCATCACTGCACACTTTTCACCACAACCTCTCTGAAATTTGGCATTTTCATCTATGACTGTCTGAAGGGTGAAACAAGACTTATTTTAATTTGCACTTCTCTTATTTGTTATTTGGAATATTCTTACGTCGATAGTAATTTGCATTTGTTCCCTTGAAAACTGCCTGTGTGTTTTCTTTGACCACTTTATCCCTTATCTGTTATCCAAGAGGAATGGCTCTTGATTTTTATATATTTGTATCAGTTACACACACACACACACACACAAATAAATTTTATTTTCTGTAATGTTTCTTTCTCCAATTAACTAACTCTTTTACTCATTCTCTTTCTCCCCAAACTCATCCTTTTTCCAAACTGCCTTATGGTTCTAGTCATTCAGCCTCAACTTTGGAGTAATACTTATTGTTCCTTTCCCTCAAGCTCTATTTCTATTCAGTTGCCAAACCTTGTCTGCTTCTGCAGCATCTTGCATATACTCTCTTTCCACTCATGTTACTTCTATGAGCCTTGAGGCTTTCATCACCTCTCACTAGAACTAGTATAGTAACTATGATTTCTCTGCCTCTAGTCTCTTATCCATCTTCCACACAGCTGTCAAATTGACATTCCTAAAACACAGATTTGACAATGTCACACTCAGAAAACGTTATGGCTCCCTTATTTTCTCAAGGTTAAAATATAAAAGTCACAACTTGACACTGACCTTCCTTTTCAATATTATTTTCTTTACTATTTTTCATTCTTTTTCATTCAAACAAGCCTACTAACTAGCCATTATCTGTGTGCAGCATTACATCTCTTGCTTGTTTGTGGGACCATAAATCTACTGTTAGGATTGCACTCCCTCCCTCATCTTAGAATCCCTGCCTACCTTCATAGAGCTCAGCCCAAGTGTGCTTCATTCTGATGAAAAAGTGTGATTTTTCTGATCCCATGCATTAGTTAGTACTGTGGTCTTTCTAATTACTTTGTATTAGTTTATATAAACATTGCATTTCCTTTCTTTTATATTCATTGTATCTCTGAGTAGTATAAACTCTGGTATATAGTATGTATTTATCCACTTGTATACATGTTGTATCTTCCTAGTAGAATGTAAGAAGAGTGTAAAAGGGTAGATACTGTTTCATTTATTGTCTTTGCCTCCTCAGGGCTTAGCACTGATGCCTTGCAGTAGAGGGTACCTAATGAAAGTTTGTCGATTTAATGGAATCTAAAGGTTGGAGCAAGGCAGTGTTGCATACTTAGTATTTGAGCATTGAGAAGTCAAATCAATGAGCATTTATTAAGTACTTTCTATGTGCCAGGTACTGTGTGAAGCCCTGGGGATATAAAGGAAGGGAAGAAGATAAGAATTTATATAGCTCATACTATGTGCCAGGCACTGTGCTAAGTGTTTTACAAATGCTAGCTTATTTTAATGCTAAATTATGGACTCTTTAAACTTTCTAAGATGGAGTCTTCTATTTCACATATCTATTATTAAAAAACCCTTTTTATGTATTTCTTTTGATTTTTGTATCAAATTTACTTCTGAATATATCCTTACTGGCTCTTCTATTGGAACAGTGACTTTCTCATAAGAAAAGGGGGGCCAAGACAGTGGAATTAAAGGTGTTGAACAAAAGTAACCAACATATCAGACGTATCTGACAGCACACGCAATATTTCATACTCATAGTCTCCCACTTCTGTAATGAAGGAGAGAAGATCATTTTCTCAGCTTTTCTCTGGGTCCAAGCTTAATCATTAAAATGATACAGAATTTAATTTTATTATTGTTTATTATTTTTATTCTTAAAGATACATTATTGAGAGTGCTTCATGAAAAGTTTTGTTTAAAAGTGCCTTTTCCTTTAAGTGTTTTAGAATGGTGACATCAAATTCAAATACAAATGGGGTCACTAAATAGAAAATAAGGATTCCTGTAGAATGTATATTGATTTAGGAAGCCACATATTAACATTGTTAATATTTTATTGTATTTTTATTTATTTTGTTATTTTCCAATTACATTTTAATCTGGTTTAGCTGCATTGGGAGTGTTATGGACCACATGTGGCAGTATTTGTCACCTCTGTTTTAGAAGACATTTGGAGACTACTAAGCTAATTTGGGCTCTTTTAACATTCAATTAATAAGCATTTATTAAGCAGTGTCACCTATTTTACTTTGTTTAGGGAAATTCTTACCTCTGAAGACTATGTTAGGACCAAGATATGATAGTCAAGTTGCTGAAGAGAATCGGTTTCATCCTAGTATGCTCTCCAACTATCTGAAGAGCCTAAAGGTAAAAGAAAATTTCTGATATAAAGACAGGTAACAGTTTGTAGCACTTCTCTATTCTTAATATTAGTTTTAAGAATGGAATGAAACTTTTTTAGATACAATTTTTTATGTACACTGATTTTGAAATGACTTTAATATCTTTTAGTTAGGGTAGGGGCCAAACCTCGGGTTTTATTTGTATAGAGAACTGCTGGGTGAGGAAATTCCCTTTACTAATGTAAGTCAGGGCTTTCTCTGCAACTTATAGTCTTATTTGCCTGGTTGACTGAGAGACTAAGTGAGTTACCTTGCTTCACATGGCTCAGCCAGTATGTGTCAGATGGGATTAGAACCCATTTCATCTTGGTTTCAAGGCCAGCTTTTTCGTCCCTATTCCATACTGCTTATCTTCTTTAAATGACTAGATTTAATTTATACCTAAGGTATTTTAAAATTGTGTGCCTTATGTGATGTGGAATTGTCTTGGGTCATCTGCAGCTCTTATCTAGCTATAATTGGGTCCTTTGTGTTGGTTTTCATGCCCAATTTATGAGGCAGCTATGTGGAATAGTAGTGAGAGTGTTAGACTTGGAGTCAGGAAGACCTGAGTTTGTATCCCACCTTAGACTAACTTCGTGACTCTAAGGATGTTACTAAACCTCTCTAGCCTCAGTTTCTTCATCTGTAAAATGGGAATAATAATAGCACTTACCTCATAGGGTTGTGGTAAATTGAGATCATATGTAAAGCATTTTGCCAATCTTAACAGCCTACATATAGTAGCTATTATATCACTTCTACTACTATCATTACTCCTGTTGATCGTTATATGAAAGAGGTAACCAGTCTTAAATTTAACTCTACAAATATTAATTAAATGTATTATTTATTATTGTTAAGCACATTTATTTGTTAAATGCATTTATATGCAAAATGATTTCAAAAAGAAGACAGAAGTGGAATATTTTTATTCAGGTTACTTTAGATATTTTAGCTAAGAATGGTACCTGACATTGCATTGAGTATATTGTGAAAAATTATTAGAATACATTATGACAACAAGGTATGATAGAGAAAGAATTTTTTTTCATGTTAATGTCCAGCTTTATCATATCTAGCATCATATTGGTAGCTTTTAAAATTCATTACTAGTTTCTATTAAACATTTTTAATAATGTTCTATTTTCTAAGAATATTAACTGCTGGGGCGGCGAGGTGGCGAAGTAAATAGAGCACTGGCCCTGGAGTCAGGAGGACCTGAATTCAAATCTAGCCTCAGACACTTAATACTTACTAGCTGTGTGACCTTGGGCAAGTCACTTAACCCCAATTGCCCTGCCTTCTCCCCTCCAAAAAGCAAAAAAAAGACTATTAACTGTAGGATTATATAAAGGTTTAATATATTTCCAGAAAGTATAGAGTAATTGTAATCGGGCAAATTTACTGCAGAAGGAAAATATTCATGTTTTTTCTGTGTTAGTGAGTGACTGGACTGTTCTGAACAGCCAGATGCTGGTGATATTATTTAACTCCTTGTTAATTCCACCCTTACAGGCTTTTTTTAAAGGTCAGGATGAGTGATAAATAGATAAAAAATGGTGGTGTTATTCTTTTTTTTGATCCTAAATATAATCAGCTAATTGCTTATGACACTACATCTGTTTATCCATGCTTTCTGCTTCTGTCTTCACCCTTCCACTCCACTTGTGAATAATTTTTTTTCTAATAGTACAATAACATAGTGAGCCTGGAATTTTTCCCATGTATAAGATGAGACAGAGGTTGTGTTTTCATTTCTAGGGATAGTTGTTCAGCTGCGTCTGACTCCTCATGACTCCATGGACAATAGCATGCCAGTTCTGTCTATGGGCTTTTGGTTTTCTTTTTGTGTTTTAGAAGGAGGAAGGTAGGGCAGTTGGGGTTAAGTGACTTGCCCAAAGTCACATGGCTAGTAAGTGTTAAGTGTTTGAGGCCAGATTTGAACTCAGGTCCTCCTGAATCTGGGGCTGGTGCTATATTCAATGTGCCACCTAGCTGTCCCTGTGGGCTTTTCTTGTTAAAGATGTTGGGGGTAGTTTGTCATTTCTTTTTCCACTATATTAAGGCAAACAGGTTAAATGACTTCCCTAGGGTCATAGGGAATATATATATAGCTAATAAGTGTTTGAGGCCGGATTTGAATTCAGATTTGCTGACTCCAGGCCCAGCATTTTATCCACTGAACCACTTGGCTGCCTCTTATAGGCATATATACTAAGCTCCAAATTTTGGAACAGATGAAAAGCAATTGTTTAATGACTTGTAACATATGCTTTTTCCTTTTTTAGGTTAAAATGGGACTTCTGGTGGATTTGACAAATACTACAAGATTTTATGACAGAAATGACATTGAAAAAGAAGGGATCAAGTATATAAAGCTTCAGTGTAAAGGGTAGGTTAATGTAAATGTATCCATTTTTTCCTAAGCTGAAAAGTTGGTAATGAATCTTTTAATCTTTTCCTTTTTTTCAAACTTTTTTCTTTTGTATTACTAGTCATGGGGAATGCCCTACAGCTGAGAACACAGATACATTCATTCGTCTGTGTGAACGTTTTAATGAGAAGAATCCTCCTGAACTTATAGGTATGATTGAAAAACTTGTTTAATCTTCTCTGTTCTATGATTTTGCATTATGTGACAATGTTTCTTTCTTTATCTGTCTTTTTCTACCAGGGAGTTTGTTGGCTTGACTGTGCGATTTGGGTGGAGGGGCATCTCATAGAGAGTTCTTCAGAGTAATAACTGTATGAGATCTGCTTTTAAAAAAAATCTACATAAGTCACTTTAGGAATCCTTTATGTGAGAGCATTTATTAGTTGCTTTTAAGCTTTCTTCAGATATGATTATCAGTTAGTGTTTTAGGTTTAGTGCTGCTATTTTAGACCTAGCTACTCCTACTGTGAAGTTTTTAACTGGGGTTTTACCAGTATACCTCTTTAATCTCATGTCAGGAGCAATTAACATTTAAAGAAAAATTAGTTTCTCTTAGCTGAGAGTTGCCCAGTCTCTATATACATGACCATTTGAGCAAAAATTCAAGTGTTTAGTGGAAATAGCAAGTTAAATAACAAAATTGAATAAATATTGGCATTTATAGGACCTATTACTGTATTACAATCATATTAAGTAAATGAAATCCATTTTACATTTGTATGACATAACCAACAAATGATACATCCTTTGCTTGAAGGTCTGGAATGAGGTAGATCCCACTATTAGTTTTACTCTTTGGGAAAGAGCAGAACAAATCTAATCCCTTTTTCGTATGACAACCCTTCAGATATTTCAGGACAATTGTCATTTTCCCTAAGTCTTCTCCAGGATAAATACCCTCAGTTCCTTTAAGTGATCATTACATCTCAAGAAATTGAATCATTCAGACCCTTTTCTTAAGGTTAAACTTACCAGTATCCTTCCTAGAATAATAGTAGTTATCTCTAGAGCAGGGAGGAGGGTAGGGAAGAAAAAAAGAAATTTACATGATAATTTTATTATATATTTAAAAAGAATAGCAAGTCATACATGATAGATTGTAGTTTCATGTGCACTCATCTTTTTTGGTATTATACTGTGTTATGCAAATACTAATATTATTCCATAAATAAAAAAATAAATAAAAATTTAAAAAATTCAGGTAAACTATATTTAGAGGAAACATTGCCCTAATCTACCAGTTTAGTAACTGTCAAAAAAATTAGTCAGGTTAATCTGAGACAACTTGTTCTTGATGAAGCCAGGGTGGCTTTTTGTGATCACCACTTCATTATCAAAGTATTCACAAAGCATAATATTCTCCAGAATTTTATTAGAAATTGAAGTTAAACTCACTGATGTACTACTATTTATGGACTCTGTTCCTTTTCTTCCTTTGAAAATTGACAAAATTTTGCCCTTCTTTGGTCCTTGGGCATTTCTTCTATTCTCTACATCTTTCAAATATTACTGATAATACCTCTTACTCGTATCTGCTACTTTAGGAGTTCTTAACCCGGAGTCTCTCTTTTTTTTTAAAGAATATTTTGTGGGCAGCTAGGTGGTGCAGGGAATAGAGCACCAGCCCTGGATTCAGGAAGAGCTGAGTTCCAATTCGACCTCAGACACTTAACACTTAACTGGCCATGTGACCTTGGGCAAGTCACGTAACCCCAATTGCCCTGCCTTTCCCCATCCAAAGAAAAAGCAAAAAAAGAGAAAGAATATTTTTGTCAACTGTATTTCAGTAATTGATTTTCTTTGTAATTCTATACATTTTATGTGCCAAAGAGATTTATGACACAAAAAAGGTTGAGAATCTTTACCTGATGTCTTTGAGTAACAAAGGATTTAATTCATTTAGGCCAGGTGGCTCCAACTCATCCAGGATAACGAGGTGTTCTCTTCCTTTCTTCACTTATCTTGGGTATCAGGTCCCTATATAAGTCATTTTTGTTTTCCATTTTCTAGTCCACAGATAATTGTCTTAGAGAGAAAAGAAAAAGAAAACAATAATTGAGCAACTTTTTCTCCTCTCCATTATCACTTGTCATTCTGTTCTTCTGGAGCAGTGGTCCTATCCATGTCATCCTTCTGTTTTCTTTAGTTTAGCCAAAATAAACTCTTTATTATCTTTAACTTTCTTTAATAACTTCAACTTATTCTGAGCTTTAACATTCCCAACACCGTTCTAACATAACCATGCTGTGGTTTTTGTATTCACTGTTAATTACCCAACCTTGTTTCACCTACTGTATTTTTTTGGGGGGGGGAGGGTGGGTGGTAGAAGGAGATTGGATCTATGATTATTTTTTTTTCTGCATAGGTAGCTCCTGGTTAGGAAAGTCCTCTACTATTGCAAATTTGAAAATTCTACAACCAATAGTCAGGGAATTGCTTGTGCCACTGAGATGATAAGGAACTTGCCTTGGGTCACATAGTATCAAATGTATGTATGTATGTATGTACTATGTATCAAATAGTAGATAAATCCAGTTTTGACCCAAAGGCCTGTCAGTATGTCATGCTGTTTTTCCTGTGAAATATGTCTTTCAAAAATCCATTAGTTAGACACCTAACCTTTTCCTTCCTCCTTGCAGCAGATAACTGCAGTTTCCCCCCTCAGAGATTTCTTTTTGTGTCTCCAGAATTTCATATTTGAGGGTTTCTTATTTTAGGCTAATTTTCCTTTTGGAAATTTAGTTTTTGAGATCATACCTAATCCTTCTCTGGATTTTGAAATCCACTTTCCCAAGATCTGTGGTATATGTTAATCTGTGCTTGGTTTTCCTTTTCTTCTGAGTCATAAATTGTAAACTGAATATCCCACAATTTACATCCTAGCAATAAGTTCCTCCTTGTTGAGAATCAGATCTGTAATAGACCTTGTTTTTTCCTCTGTCTTCTGGAGGATGAAATTATTATTAAGAGAAATAAAAAAATTAGCAGTTCTACTTTTTGATGGAAAGGACTGTATAGATGTCCAGATAATTGAAGTATCCTTTTACTAAATGCTATGGTATGCTTTGAATTTTAATCTCTTTCCTAAACTACTAATTCTTTTCTTTTTTAGGTGGTACATAGTTTTTTGATGTTAAGATAGTAGTTTTGCTTCTGTTTCTGCTTTTGTTAATTTTCAGCCAAATGCTTTATCCTCACCCCTCCCCCATTTTAAACCTTTCCTGTTTCTTTGGAATATGATATGTCCATCCAGAATAGTCTCATCCCACTTTATCTCAATGATACTTATGAAGTTAAATTGCTTCCCTGTGTCATCCTCTTCTTTGTTACCCATTCTTTTTACATTTGTTTATAAATATTTAAGGCCTTGGGTTTTATTTCTCACTCCTTTCTTGGATTTTTTTCCCTATTATAAATTTCTGCATGTCTGTACTATTATTCATTGTATGTTGTAGCTTTATTTGTGTTATTGCAGTTGGTATTCCTTCTCCTCTCTTTTTCAGTTCAGAACCCTTTCTATTAGATTTATAGGACTCTAATGATCCCTTGTTAAGTATAATCTATCTCTAGGTAGGAACCTGTCATTCCTATATTTTTGACTGAGCTCCAATAGTAAGCATTTATTAAGCGCCCACTGCCCACTATGTGCCAAGCTTTGTGCTAAGCAGAGGGGATGCAAAAAGAGGCAGAGGGCAATCCCTATCTTTAATGAGCTCACTCTAGTTGGTGAGACAACAAAGGTATATAAATAATCTATTTATAGGATAAATAGGAAGTAATTAAGGGGGAAGGTGCTAGGATTAAGAGGGGTTGGGAAGGACTTCTTGTAGAAGATGGGATTTTATTTGAGACTTGAAGGTATGTAGAGGAGGGAGAACATTCCAGGTATTGGGACAACCAGAGAAAATACCCAAAATAAGCAGAATAGAGTGGCTTGTTGTAGTGCCAGTGCAATATTTACAGCACCGACCATGACTATAAATAGTGCCATATAGTGCTAGATGGCAAAATATAACAAACTCTCCATATAGAGGACAGAACTGAAGCATTTATTTAGACACCAGAAAATTGAATCCCCAAACCAGGAAACTGAATCTATCAGAACAACATAAAAGTTAATGCACCACAATGTAGCAGAGAGCCATACCATCATTTAGCCTTCCCACAAACCAATAGAAGATCAATATTTACTCATAAACCTCTGTATCTCCTTGCCTGAGCTCCTCTCTTTCCCACCTTCTGTCTAGCTGTTATTCCCAGCTTCCTATAGCTCTGCTCTACCCTTCAGCAAACTCCACCCACCACAGGTTCCATGTGACTATATTGAGCCTATTAGGGGGCGGAATTTACTTTCAAAGCAGGGAAGTGCTTCAAATTCCCATTCCCATTACTTGTTCATGGGACAGCAATAAGGCCAGTGTCATTGGATCTAAGAGTCTGTGGTGGGGAGCAAGGGGTAAGAATACTAGAAAAGAGGAGTTGGTGTGGGAAACTAGTTTATGAAAGGCTTTAAACGTCAGACAGAGGATTTTATATTTGATTCTGGAAATGATAGGGAGCCATTGGAGTTTATTGAGTAGGTGAATGACATTCCTCTTTTTTATGTAAATGGTATTTTATTTTTTCCAATTACATGTAAATTTTCAACATTCATTTTTTAATTAGATTTTGATTTCCAAATTTTTCACCCTTCTTCCTGTCCTCCCTCCTACCTTAGATGGCAGTCTGATACAGGTTATACATATTCAGTTATATGAAATGTATTTCCACATTATGGGAATGATATTCCTAAAAAACTTGAATATCTCTAATTCTAGGAATAGTTGAAACAACAATGATTACAAATTAGACACTTTTTTTCTCACCCAAGGGTAACATTATTTCAGAAACTTCTCTAGTGTTTCAATACTAGCTCACAAAAGTCATAGTACTTTACCAATATTTCTTATTTATAGTGGATGACAAATCCTACTGACAAATTCTGTCTGTGTAAGCCTTTATCCCTGTAAAAATAATTTTGATATGACCTTGGTCAAGTCACTTAACCCCAATTGCATTGCCTTCCCTCCTCCAAAAAAAAAAGGAGTTTTGACTTATCAAAGCTGTGAGCTAGAGTCTTTTTGGCAATTGTGTATTTTAAGAAATGCATTGAAGTTACACATATAATTCTTTTTTGTGAGACTGACTGTTTATAGTGTTTTCAGTGAATATGCATTCATGATTCACATACTTTTTAGCACTTGGAACAGTATCTTGTCCAAATTTTGTTGAATTGAATGATATGCAATCTAAATAAGCTTGAAACTTTAATGTGTTGTGTTTTGTAACAGGTTTCACTTGTCTTTCTGGCATTGGGATGGGTTTGTGCTTTTCTTTTACCTTTCGTTCACTAGTAGTCATTTGATTGAACAAGTGATTCAATTCAAGATGGCAAAATCCCCAGTCCTAAGGAAGTGATCTGTGACTTTCCCTTCCTTAAATAATTTTTTTTCTACTTGCCCACATAAGATCTCTTGATTTTGACATAGTGCCATACTTTACCCAAATGAGATAAAATAAATATTAAACTTATAAATAAATAAGGGATCCGACAGGTGGGGTAGAAAGAAACCTAGAATTTTTGAAGCATTGGGCTACAAGCCTGAAATCAAAGTAAAGCATTTGTTTTGCATCCTCTTCTTAGAAGAAAAGCATCTGTTTTATATTTATAGACTTTTTGGGGTAGGAGGTGGGGAGGAGTGTGATGCAGCATGTGAGGAGGTGATAGATAATAAGAGCTCTTTTGCTTTTAGGAGTTTTATGGGTTGAATTAAGTTGCTGATCCAGTTTAGGTTAAAAAATGTATTGTAAAAATATAGGTTTACCCATAAAGATAGAAAAGAGTTAGTAGGAATTTAGTATTGCTGACGCCTTTTAGTATTTTTAGATATTATTATGTGTTGATGTATGGTACAAATATGATATGGCCTTCTGATTTAAATGGGAAATAATTTTTTTCTTATTTAGGTTAACTAAAATATTTTCCCTCAGAATTAATTCATGTGAATAGTGAAGTAGCAAGAAAATTCTGTCTAAATTAGCCTCCTTCCCTTCCTCCGTCCTTTTTCTACGTGATAACTGTCTAACCTATCAGGATTCATATAGATCTTCTCCCCCCCCTTTTTTGTTAATTATAATTTTTAAAATTTTTTTTATTTTTTTGCTTTTTGGAGGGGAGGGCATGGCAGTTGGGGTTAAGTGACTTGCCCAAGGTCACATGGCTAGTAAGTGTTAAATGTCTGAGGTCAGATTTGAACTCTGGTCCTCCTGGCTCAAGAGCTGATGCTCTATGCATTGTACCACCTAGCCTCCCCAAAAAAGTTTTACCTTATCAGCTAGGTTAGTGTTTGTATTTCTTGAAATACTGCATCAGTGTTTAAATTTTTTTTTGTAGTAAAAGCAAACCAATTTACTTAAAATTGAAAGCTTGAAATCAAGAAAGTATCTAAGTACCCCATTTGCCTGATTTCCAGCCCCAAAGAATTAAGGCTGCTACTCTTTCACTTCTTCACAGCACTGCCATATTATATAATGCTTTCAGCTAAGGGAGTTGATGTACGAGTTGCTACGAGTACTACACAGGTTGGGTCTTTACATCTGGCCTGCTGTGCTATTCACATCACACCTCACTGATAGGGGTTGTTTGTCCTTTGTTCCTGAAGAGGACCATGACATCAGGGAGATGATGATGTGACTTGTAGTTGACTTTGATTTGAGTGAGGAAGGGCTGTGCAAAGTCACCAGCTTCACTTTCCCCTCCAGAGCCATCTGGGCCCAGTGGCCAGATCTTCATCAAGACAACTGGAGATGGACCAGGATGCAATGGGAGACCTTGGCCCTTTTAGGCTTAAGTTTTTCTCAGGTTCTCACTTTGAGTGAGATAATACCCATTTGGTAAATAGGATAAGGGGTTCTTAGCTAGTCAAAGGGATACCACATATGTCTGGACAAGTCTTTTCTACCTTGATTTTCTGCTTCACTGAAGGGAAGCAAAAACTTTTAATGTTGGTAAGCTGTGGTGGGACAGGGCTGGCCACTGGGGAAGCTGTCTACTGTTGGCTATTTTCTCCTCTTCTTCCTGCCCTTCCCAGTGGACTTTTATTTTTAAAGTTTGATTTTTTTTAGCTAACAAGTATTTTTTTTCCCCTTCTTCCCACCTCCCCCCCCCCATCCCCATGAAAAAAGGAAAAACAAAACTCTTGGAACAAACATCACACATAATTGCCACATTCACCCTATTTCAAAATATTTGCTACATTGAGTCCATCTTCTCTGTTGAGAGGTGGGTAGTATACATATTCAGTGATCCTCTGTAAACATGGTTGGTCATTGTGTTGATATCAGAGTTCTTGACTCTCTCAAAGTTCTTTATTTACAGTGTTGTTATCTTGTATAAATTTTGCTCACTTTATATTAGTTCATATGAGTCTTCCAAAGTTATATGAACTTCATTTCTTATGTTTTCTTTCTTTGCTTCTTACAGCATAATAGTATTATATTACATCCAAATATCATAATTTGTTCAGCTGTTACCCAGTTAATAGTTACTCCCTTTAATTTTCAGCTCTTTGTCACTACCGAAAGAGATGCTGTAAATATTTTGTGTTTTCTTCTTTTTTAGGCATAGTTTCAAATTGCTTTCTAAATAGCTGGACCAATTTACAGCTCCACCAGTGATACATAAATGTGTCAGTTTTCCTGCAACCCTTTCAGTATTTGTCATTTTGCTTTTTTTTTTGGGCTTCCTTGCTAACTTGATATATATCAGGTGGCTCCTCAGAGTTCCTTTATATTGCATTTTTCTAATTAGTGATTTGGAAATTTTTCATGTGATTATTGATAGATGGGGTTTCTTCCTTTGAGAAGTACCTGTTGATGTACTTTGATAATTTACTAATTGGAGAATACCTCTTCTTATAAATTTGAATCAATTTATATATATATATGTATATATATACATACATATATATATATATGTAAATAATGCGTGCATTTAGAGCTCATCTTGAATTATGGTATAAGATGTTGGTCTAAACTCCATTTTTTTGAGGCTGCTTCTCAGTTTTCAGAAAGTTTTTTTGTCAAATTTTTTGAATCTTTACCCCAGTAACTGGATTATTTTTTCCCAGTTTGTTTTTTTAAAAGCTGTTTAAAAAAAAATTGCTGCCCTGTACTTATCCATTCAGTTTATGGTGGTTTGCATTATCAGTTGCTATGATCCTTGCATGTTTTGTATTTAAATATTATGTATAGGCTTGTTTCTTTACAAATAAAGTCAATTCTGGCATAACAAGTTTCTAAAATGCAAGAGAATATTTTGAGCATAACTTGAATTTTGAGTTACATGAGCATGATTTCTTCCATGAGAAATAGTGATTGAACTAAAAAAACTGCACCACTTCATAATTACTCACAAACTATAACCCTTCTGAAGCCCAGGTCCATAAACAGACTTCAAGGTAAAGTGCCATATTGTATATCTTCTGGTGCTGTGGAAACAGGGAAGGTTGGTCCCCATGATCTCCACCTATCCTGCCTCCTTCTGTCCTGATCTCTAGCCACAGGCCAGAGGCCCTGGAAACCCCTATTTGTTGAAGTAGTCATAGATTTCTTAACCATTCAACATGTATAAAATTGTGCTACCATTTTTATTAAATTCTTATCTTTTTAAAAAGTGTGTCACTGATGAAGTTTTTGCGTGTTGTGCCATCCTTGCAATTTTGCATAATATATGTTTTTTGGGATCCTATATAGGATCTCAACAGAACTGATTGTATATAATGTACATTGTAATGTCACCTTTATTTACAACCAGAGTAGATGTGATAATATTCAGCTCCATATTTTTGCTATGAGACTATTTTTTTTTTTTTTTGCCTCTCAGGGGTTTTAATTCATCACATGTGTTAATTTCTTAATTTGAGGTTTTGCAAAAGCTGTGATGTTTATATGATTGACTCCATAAAGTTATATTATATTAATAATTAATTATTACTTTATGATCTACTCTTTTTCCTCTTATTTTTTTGGAACCCATCACCTTATGAAACTTTACTAATAGGGGAGGTAAAAGCAGATTGCATGCTGTCTTTCATAAAGATCAAGGGAGAGGCAGCAGGGCCATGGGTCTGTACTCAGTGGTGGCCACCAGTGGCACAGATACAGCAGTAGATGAGCTTTTGAGGGAACTAATTCTGCAAGCTGGAATCATTGTGGTTTTTTTTTTTATATTATATTTAACTTAACTCTGGCAAAATTAGGACAGAATTTTAATGAATTTGAATTTATGTTCTTGAATTATTTACAAGAATATGGTAATTGTTAGTTGTGATTCATGATTTATTGATCTTTAGATGAAGTTATTCTTGTAGTTAAAGGGAAAATTTAGATGAAAAAAACTGGAGAAAGCATTAAACTGCACTTTTAGTGTGGAAAAAAAATGAACTTTTTTTGTGTGCAAAGTGATTTGATTCCATCCTTAAAAACAAAACAAAACAAAACTCCTCTTTTAACCCTGTCATCTACTCAAAATCTTGTCCTGTATCTTTTTTTCTGCAGCTTCTCCAACATTTGTCATTTTTCTTTTTGTCATCTTTGCTAATCTGATGAATGTCAGGTAGAGCATTAGTGTTGCTTTATGTTGCATTTCTCTAATTTGTGATTTGGAAATTTTTCCAAAAAACTCCCTCTCATCTCCAAAATCTTAGAATTGTCTATACTTCGTGATTTCACTTCATCACTACCCATTCACTTCTTAGTTCCTTCCAGTTTGGTTTGTGGCCCCACAACTTTATCAAATTTACATTTTCCAAGGTTAGCAATGATTTTTTTTTTTTGGCTTTTTGAAGGGGGGGGAAGGCAGGGCAATTGGGGTTAAGTGACTTTCCCAAGATCACATGGCTAGTAAGTGTTAAGTGTCTGAGGCCAGATTTGAACTCAGGTCCTCCTGACTCCAGGGCCATTGCTATTCACTGCACCACCTAGCCACCCCTGGGCTGATTTCTTAATTGTCAACTCTAATGGGCTTCTTAGTTCTCATATTTTTGAACCTTTCTCTGTAGCTTTATAAACTCTGTTGGCCATCCCTTCACCTTGATACTCTTTCTTCCTTTGTCTCCTATGATGTGAAAATCTATTTATCTATCCCTAATTTCTGTCCTTATCACTCTTAATAGTGTGAAGCCTGTTAAATATCTCCTCTTGGATTTCCATTGGTGTCTTAGGTTCAGCATTTCAAAACCTGCTCCATTTCAGTGAAGGGGCCCACCATTCTCCTAGTCACCCAGATTCATAACCTTGGAGTCATTCTTGCCTCTTTCCTATGTTCTGTTTTCAGTAGGTTGCTAAGCCTTGTAGACCTTATCTCTACTACATCTCTTATATATATATATATATATTTTTTTCCTTTTTCCATCTGACATAACGTCCAGCATGGTTTAGTCCCTTATAATCTCTTGCCTAGAGTACTGTAATAATTTCCTGTTTTGTTTTCCTACTCTACTCCATTTTCTCTCTAATCTTTGCTGGAGCCTGAAATAGTCTTCCTAAGTTACAGGTTTGACCATGTCCCTCCTTTGCTCAAAAACTCTCACTGGTTCTCCATTGCCTCCCACATTAAATGCAAATGCCTCAGCTTATATTTAATGTTCTCCTTACTCTGTCTCCTACTTGCCTTTCCAAGCTACTTTCACATTATTTTCCTTCATGAATCCCTTATCCAACCAAGCAGTACTATTGTCTGTTTCTCACATTCATCGTGCTCTAGGTCTGTGCTCCCAGTTCATTACGCTGCCCTGGAACGTACAACATTCTCGTCTTGGCCTTTCAGAATTCTTGTATTCTGTCCAAAGTCAACTATTATGTTTTTTTTGAAATCTACCATAATCCCCTCCTCTTTGTTGTTCATTTTATTTGCCATCATTTTTCTTTTACTCTTCTTTTTTGTGTACATATTGTTTGCTAGGGCAGAATGTAAGCTTCTTGGGAGGAGACATTCTTTTATTTTTGTCTTTTATCCCCTAGGTCTAGCATTCTCATTGTCTTGTACTTAATAAATGTTTGTTGAATTTACTGACATGCTGATTAAAGCCTCCAGAACTGTAGGAGAAACTATGTTCATACCTTCACTTACTATTTGTTATTCATTTGTTTCAGTCAGGCATATTTGACTCTTTGTGACCCTATTTGGGGTTTTCTTGGCAAAGAAAATGGAATGGTTTGCCATTTCGTTCTCCATTTTTCAGATGAGGAAACTGAGGCAAACAGGGTTAAGTGCCCAGGGTCACCCAGCTAGTAAATATTTGAGGCTAGATCTGAATTCATGAAGTCTTCCTAACTGTAGGCACAGCACTCTATCCACTTAGCTGCCTAGCTCCCATCACTATTTATTTGTTTATTTTTGTAACTGTAAAGTTTACAAACCAATTGAGAAGCAAGTGATTTTTGGTAGAGAGTACTAAAAGAGGCTTGAGTCTGAATTCTCCCATCTATACCACTTACCAGTTGAATGACAATGGGTAAATCACTTAACTTCTCTGAGCCTTTCTTCATCTGTATAATGGGGATAATTATACCTTAAGTGATGATCTTAAAAGGTAGTGAGATATCATATGTAAGATATTTTGCAGACCTTCCTTCCCCTACCTTGATTTAATTTGTATTGGGAACCCAAAGTGAGGAAATTCCTTTAACTAGTGCAGATCAGCACCTGCTCTGCACAATAGAGAAAAATATAGAATAAAAATCAATTAACTGGAAACAAACTAAACAGGACTCAAAATTTACTTGAAAAAAATTTTTTTTGCTACTATTAGAAGAAGCAAGTCACTTTTTAGAAGAAGCAATGGTACAATCTGACATTAGATTATATTCTTATGTCTGTCCTATAAAATTACGCTATTGGTCTTTAGGAGGAGTGGAAGAGTCTGTGAATAGTTACATGAATTGTTTGCCCCTCCTGAAAAAGTAAGTCTCTTACTCTACTGACAGTGCACCAGCAACTAAATTCCTTTTGTAAGGATAGACCATCTGATACAGACAATTTGTCTTTAACCATAGTACTTAGAGATCCTTCAGTGAGAAGAGTTTTTATGTGATGGCCAAAGATAGCACATGAACTGACATGAAACATAAACCTTATAATATTGCAAGGTACATGCTTATTAAATGTTTCAATTGAATTATTTTTGCCAGTGACATCACTTATGATTCTAAGGTACATTGAAAAATGACAAATCATTAATAGTTATGAGAACGGATGAGGTATTGTATATTTTACCTTTTTTGTCTAAAATTATTGAACTTGTATTTGTTATGGGCTGAGATTTTTAAATGGAAAATTTGGAATCTAAATCAACTTGTTTATTTTTAAAAACCAGAGCTGTTTTTGTTTTCTAGGTGTTCATTGTACTCATGGTTTCAATAGAACTGGTTTCCTCATCTGTGCCTTCTTGGTTGAGAAGATGGATTGGAGGTAATTTTTCACATTCTAAATGAGAAAGAGATTTAGTAATAGAGATAAACAAAATTTTTGATGATGTATTTTTGGTCTTCAATTCTTGGTAAAATATGAATGATACTGTTTTGGTTTTAGGCATTTTAGTTTCAGTTTTTAGGATATGTGATGTGGTGTATTAATGAAAAATTTTGTTGAATGCTGTTTCTGATATACCATGTGTTTCGTTTGCTTTTCATACTTCAAAATATCCTTGATTTCATTAGTTTGGGCAGTGCAGAGAATAACCTGTCTTTACTTGAATCATCTTTGTGAATTGCTGTGACCCAAAAAATTAATCACATTGTAGTCAGTCTTTACATGGTTAACCTCTCTGAACTTAGGCTTGTCTTTAGAGAATAGACACTGCCAGGACTGTAAATTGAAACCTAATTTGTTAGGAATTACCAGAATTTGAATTCCTCTCTAAAGTTCCTCATGAATTTTTTTTTCTTTGAAGAACATAGCTCGTTACCACTCTGTTTTCAGGCATCAGAATACTTCATTGGAGAATTATTATCTAAATTATTTTTAACTTCTTATAAAAATAGTGGAGGCAGATTCTTTTAGTGTATTTTATAATTTCAAATTGATCTTGGAAGATTATAATCATTACTTATAATAATTGAATGCCATTTAGTATAAGAAATAATAATGATTGCTCACATTTGTGCATTATTTTAGATTTATAAAATGTTTCCCCCCACAACCATCTTGTTAGCTAGGTAGTATAAGTATTATTATATCCATTTTATAGAAGAAACTGAGTTTCGAAGCTTGCCACTGTCATACAGCTGTAAGTGGTAGATCTGCAGCTTGTATGCAGGCTATGTGATCTTTCCATAAAACCATGTTGCCTCTGTGTTGAAGCATTTAGAACTGAATGGAGGGGAGAATAATAGGGCAGGAGTTATTTAACAAAAATTTATAGAGTACCTACTTATGATGTGTAAAACACTGTGCTAGACCTTGGCATAGGAAAATCTCAGTTAATTTTAATTCTTGAAAAATTTGGTATTATCATAAATGAATTTTTCTGTTAAATTGAGAATTCATCTACCTCTTAAGCCTTTAGTTGTAGTACAAATATCCTTTGATATATGACTGTTCAACTTAAAATGTTCAGTATATACAGTCATTTAGACATAGGTTTTGAGTGGGTTAAAGAAGAGGTGGGAGAATTTGGGGCCTTCATTTTAGAGATCAAGATATGATCTTGATAATAAATAAAAGATAAAGATATGTTTTCCTAAGGCCTTATGCTCCCTTTTTGCTGGATGACTAGCAATCTTTGTAGACCTAGGTACAGCAATTGTATATTACTTTACTTTGTACATATTTATTTTCATAGCATGTCATTTACCTCTGCAACCAGCTGTTTGTATATAGGACTAATTCTAAGCATAATTCAAGTATGCAAGGGCTTTGTTGTCCATAGGTACCTTGTATTGCTTTCTCCACTTTCCACTTCTCCTTAGAGGTGAAAATAAACTGAGACTTCTTTCTGCACTAGGTCCTTGATAGTGGGTCAGTAAACTTGGGGAGGATTGGGTAAAGGGGAATCCCAGAGAGGTATGATAAGGCATAAGCAGATATTTGGGGAGGGGAGTAGCAGTAAAGGGAGAAGTATATGTATTTATAAGTTTGTAGAGAGGATCAGAAAATGTCTTTTTCATTCAGGGTATATCCTTCTGCAGATTGAAGGAGAGGTAAGACTTATAGGAAACTGTAGTCAAGGATGCCTTCAAGTGTTTGCTGAACTGTAGGAGAATATGTAGAACTTCAAGGTGTAGGAGGTAACTGACAGATTCATATGAGCCTTAGAAAAAGCAGGCATTGAAATCAGCGACTAGAAGAGCAGTATGTTTAGAATAAAAAAAACTGATGATGATAGCTCTTATTTCCACAGTGCTTTATAGTTTATGGAATGATATTTTTCATAGCAATCCTGTGAATTAGGGAGTAGTAAGTTTTATTTATTGTTATTGATTAGGAAGAGGAGGCTCAGGAGTCACTCAGGGTCACATAGCTAATAACTACAACCTGAACTTGAACCTTCTGATTCCGAAGTTGTTTTCCAAACTGCTAAGTTGATTGAAAACCTTTAATGTGTTAGCATTCATTGGAATGCTTCATGCTTGGGATCCTAGACAAACTTAGTCATAGAATAGGAAATCTTTTTATGATCACTGTCAGTTTTTGAGAAATCTAGAAAAAATTTCCCATCTTCAGCATCTGCTTCCTATAAAGACTCAAATTCAAGGAATCAGGGCACTGTTTAAACCACAGTGGAATGGACATTGATGTAAATATACCATTTAAGATACTTTGCTCCACTCCTCTGTCCTCTGCTCAGGTAAATGGGGTTCTTTTCTTTCCTCTTTCTACAAAATCAGTGGCTGAATTGATATCATTTATTTATCATTTAGTTTAATTAGTTTCAGACTTGTGCTGGACAGGATTGCTAAAGTCTTATTCCCAGAAGCTGCTGGGGTCAGGGTCTTGGCATCAGTAACAGGAGTAAGCTTATTGCCATAATGTGCTGATAGTGAGACTGTATCAAACAGTTTCGAGCATTTTAAAAATGCGTTACCCACCAGGTTAAAATGATGTCCATCCCCTAAAATTTGTTGGAATGGAACTTTTCCAGGACCTCTCTTTTTCGCTTATCTTACTCTTGTTGGAATTATTTTTGTTTGTATACTTATTCTTCTTCCTCATTAGAGCAGTGCCTGTGTCATATCTTTGCATACCCAGAATTCAGATCAATGCCTTGTACTTAGATATTTAATAAAAGTGTATTGTTGATATACTAAATTGTTGTTGCTAGAGAGAGATCATTTAGAAACAATTTGTTATTCAGTGAAGTGTTATTTTGAAGAAATAACTAATCTTTTCCCTCCTTCCCCCCCTGCCCTCCCATACTTCCTAAGTTAATATATTGGAAATTTTAGGGAATCATTTCCCAGAAATAATTTGGCTTCATTTTTTTTTTTTTAGCATTGAAGCAGCAGTTGCTACCTTTGCGCAAGCCAGACCACCAGGAATCTATAAGGGTGATTATTTGAAAGAACTTTTTCGACGTTATGGGGATGTAGAAGAAGCACCTCCCCCACCTTTACTGCCAGAGTGGTGTTTTGAGGAAGAAGAAGAGGAAGATGAAGAAGAAGATGGAAAAAAAGAATCTGAACCTGGATCGAGTACTTCCTTTGTCAAAAGGAGAAAAGAACGTTTAAAATTGGTAATGTTTTCCAGAAATATTTTGGTTACTTTTTGCCTTTTGTTCTCTACAATTTTAGTGACAGTTAAGAAAATGGTATATTGGTAGGTTTCTTTGAAGCTAAGGGTAAGTTCATAGAGACTAGTTAGTGTAACTTCACTTGACTAGCCTTTGTTCTTTCCGCCTCATAGAATTTCAAAGAATATTGCTACAAGTTTCATGATTGAAAGCTGCCCTTACTTGAAGTAGGTAGCTTTGAAAGGGGCTTTAGAAAACATCTTGTTCAACTTCTTACCTTTTTCAGAAATATTTTGCAATGGGAGTAAATTTTAGTAGGGTTAATTAATTTTGATTTCAATTCTTTGATTAAGAAAAAAAACCAAACGATTCTTAGATATCTGGTGCAAAGTAATGTAGCATAATTTCATTAATACTTTTCTGCATAGTCACAGTAAAATTTTTGCACTTGTGATTTTCTCAGTATAGAGAACTAGTGAAGAAAGCCCCCCTCTACCGATGCATATTGATACCTGCTGTATAACTGAAAGTCTTAGAGGCCTGTCTGGGCCACTGAGAAGTTAAATGGCTCAGGTCTTCTTGACTCCAAGGCAAGTTCTCTAGTCTGTTATCTCTGTGTCACAGACTAGGGAAAAATTTTGAGTTCTAAAAGCAACACTTCCTTCAGGGTGTTATTACATAGATCTCTGGTAAGAATGAATAGTGATTTTTATATGTTCTCGTTTTCTATGGATGATCTTTCACCACTCCCTCTTGTAGTTTCTCCCTGATTGTCTACAAGCCTTCAGCATTAATAGCGACTGCCACCTAAGGAGAATCACATTAAGAAGGCAGTAATGAGACTGAAGGCAGCTAGGTGACTCAGTGGAAAAAGTGCTAGATTTGGTCATGAAGAGTCAGACATGACTGAACAACCTAAGTATAAAATTTAAGGTCAGCTAGTTGGTGCAGAGAATGGAGCACTAGACCTGGAGTCAGGAAGACCTGAGTTCAAATGTGGCCTCAGAGACTTACTAGCTGTGTGACCTTGGGCAAGTCACTTAACCTTGTTTGCTTCACTTTCCTCATCTGTAAAATAAGCTGGAAAAAATAAATGGGGTCACAAAGAGTCAGACATGACTGAAGCAACTGAGCAACAGCAACAAACATAAATCTGAGGTCATCTATATCAGAAAGCTATCTTTACTTATGTTCCCTTAGGTTTTCCCATCTACCCTGCAGGCTTAATCTCTGCACTTCCTATCCCTTAATCCTCTGTTTATCTGTATAATTAAAAATAATTGTTTTAGTTAGTAAATGACTTTACTAATATAGTGATTTATTTATTTATTTTTTTAGCTCTGTACATTTAGCAATACTGGTGTCATTTTTTCCTGTCTTTAATTGTTTTCCCTTCTGGACTCAAGCATTAGCTTTCCATTAAAAAGCATCCAAAAAAAGTAAGAAGTGCAACATTTCAGTTCCTGAGATGGGAAAATTGCTGATTATACTATTAATATGTGTGTGCGTGAATTTTACACATATACATATATATGCATGTGTTTTCTTGTTTGTATTGATATAGTCAGGATGGTTTATTGGAAATATTAAAATGATAATGAAATTAAATAGGAGGGATGATAAATGTGGGTCAGTTAGTAACAACTTGTTTAGTGATGTGATAAGAATTGTTTTTGTGGTCATAGCAAATAGCTTTTTTGATTCTTGCCTGTTGTCTCTTTAGAAACGCTATTCTGAAGACCATTAACTTTAAATTTAGTTATAACTGGAAGCCTGCTGAGAATTTAAAATGGTTTTGAGTTATAGTGATTTTATTATTATAGGTGAATCCCATTTTGTATGGTTATCTTTCCTTGGAATTACATATATGATTGACCAAATCATATTTTCTTTAAAATAGGAACTGCAATATATGCCATAAAGGCATGATAAAATGGGTAGTCTACATTTCATGTTATCCGTATTTCTTGATAGCAGTATTATTACAAAAGAGCTCCAGTGTGGTAAACATAAAAATAACTTTAGCAATGAAGATAACATGTCTTTAAAAAAATTATTTCTATTTTCTATTAGAGTAAATGACTTTCTTTACTCTTAGCTTTTGAAAAGAAATTTCTAAATCCCCTGTCAATGAGAATTCCTTTAATATATTAAAATGTCTATTAAAGTCTCTAATTCCATGATCCTGGTCATACTTTGTCAAAATAATGATCTCCAGTGGCAATATCCTAAAAATCCACAAG
The DNA here is from genome assembly GCA_028627135.1 of Pseudochirops cupreus. Lineage (NCBI taxonomy): Eukaryota > Metazoa > Chordata > Mammalia > Diprotodontia > Pseudocheiridae > Pseudochirops > Pseudochirops cupreus. The sequence goes on along the minus strand of CM053584.1, from coordinate 249,707,371 downwards.
ATGGAGATAGTGCCCAAGGAAAATATTATTAGCTTCCGCTAATGTCTTCAAAGAAATCTTTTATCATCCAGAGCAGTGTTGTTTTCTTTTTCATTGTTGAAAATGAGGAAGAGACATCATTTTGAGAATGTGCTTATAATCCAAAGATAATACTCTTATCACCATCATGTACTTGATAACAAATTATGACAATATTAGCTCATTTTTATGATGTAGAGGATTATGTTCTTGGTCTGCCTGCCTTGCATCATTTCAAACAAATCTATTTTCTCCCAATTCCTTATTCTCTTAGTGCAGTAATATTCCATTATATCAACATGCTAGAGTTTCTTAATTTATTCCTCAGTTGATAGATAAGTGCCTACTGTGTTTTCAGTTTTTTGCTTCCATAAAAAGTGCTTCTATGAACATTTTCTGTATTTGTGGAACTTTTCTTTGTATTTGACCTCCTGGGGTATAGGATATTGGGATTATTACTAGGTCCGAGGAAATGAATAGTGACTTTTCTCAAAGAATTCCATTTTTTCCCTGGAATGGTTGAACAATTTCATAACTCTAGCAGTCTTTAATTTAATCTCAGTTAACAAGATTGTTTTTCCATGGCTCCTTTGGCATTGATTATTTTTGTCTTGTATTGTTGTTGTCAACTTCCTGGATTTGAGATGAAATATCAGAGTTTTAAAAATTTGCTTTTCTATTATTATGGGAGATTTGGTTAGATTTTGATAATTTATAGTTTTTTTTAAACTTTACATCCTTTGGCTCAGTTCTTTTTTATATCTCGAAAATCAGAGATATTTGATGCAAAGATTTTTTTCTCCTTACTCAGCAGTTTGTGTACCTGTAGTGATTTTGTTTGTACAAAGCTTTTAAATTATACGTAATAAAAACTTTTTATCCTTTGGAATTTCTCTTATTCCGTGCTTGCTTATGAATTTTTTCCTAGCTGTAGTTGTGACAGGTATTTCCTTCTACTCTCCATTCCATAATTAAAAAAAAATAAAATGACCTTTTAGTTTTAGGTCATGTATCCATTTAGAAATTATTGTTGTATGTAGTGTAAGATGTTGGTCCATGGCTAAATTCTGCAAAATACCTTGTAATTTTCCTTGTAATTCTTATGGAATTGGGAGATAGTTCCTGTTTCTTAGTTTATTGAACTTATTAGGGTATTATGTTAAATTGTTGTAGGAACTTGCTTATCTAGTCTGTTTCTCTGACTAGGTATTATTATCCATATTTGGAGTAAAAAGACCTAGTTTCAAATTCTGGCTTTGCTACTTACTATTAGTATGGCCTTAAGCAAGTTGTTCCTAGGACCTAGTTCCTCACCCATAAAATGAAGGGATTGGAATATATGGCTTTGAAGTTCCCTTTCAGCTCTAAATCTATGGTCCTGTCATTTTAAAATAAGGAGATAGGGTCTTTGTGAGGTTAAATGAGCAACCCAGGGTTAATTCCCAGACAGTTTGAGGTAGAATTTGAACTCTGGTTTCATGATTACAAGATCTAATACTTCTACCATGCTACACTTCCTCTTAAATATAATATAAATTTCTGTTATAATTTGAGTCCTACTGTTATTTTAGTGATATTTAGAATAGATTCAAAAATATTGTGTCTCTTTAAAAAAAACCAGATATTTCATTTTCAGATGGATAATTTATCTGGAATTAAATTTTGCATTTGGAGAGAGCCAGTAATATAACCATGAATTTGGATTTCTTGAAACTGAGTAGCTCTAGACCAAGCATAGGTCGACACTTTTACAAAAGATGGAAGACATTGAGAAACATAGGATAAGAAAACAAAATTGAATTGGATACTTGATAACAGAACTTTTGAAGAAAGACCTTATTTATAAAAGTAATTTATCATGCTCTTATTTATTATGGTCTTAACATGAAAAATAGCAAAACAAAAAATTATATTTGCATCTACTTTGACTTAAAATGAATTTTTATGTGCAATACAATATATCTAATTAGTTTATTCTTTTATGCCCTTATATTTTAATAACTGTGTATACATTTCTTCTGAGTACTGCTTTCTTTACTTGCATTACTTTGTAGACTTTCACATTCCTTTTTTTCCCCATCATTTTTAATGGTATAACTTTTATTATTAGGTTGGTGTAGGATAGTTCATTCAGGTACTTATCAGCTATTGAACATTTAGATTGTTTCCAGTTCCTTATACTTATAAATAATGCTTTGCTTACGTATGTATATTTGAACAAATCATTTTTTTCTTCACAATGATAATATTAAGGTATACTGTCAATGCTGCCGTTATTGAGTCGTCAAAGAGTATGGTTTTTGTGACTCTGTTGAAGAGATCTTTCTTAAATTTTTTTTTTGGTGGGGGGAAGGCAAGGCAATTGGGGTTAAGTGACTTGCCCAAGGTCACACTGCTAGTAAGTGTCAAGTGCTGAATGAATTTGAACTTGGGTCCTCCTGATTCCAGGGCCATGCTCTATTCACTGCGCCATCTAGCTGCCCCAATCTTTGTTAATTCTTAAATAGGTAAGATATTCTTTATCCTCCTTATTACATCACCACCCTGGTCTGTGGCTTTGTCCCTGGTCCTGCAGTCCCCAGAGCTAATTGGGAATATTTGCTTTGTTAGATAGACTTTGAGGAATTTCCCCTAGGGTGAGATTGGGAAGCAATTATACTTTTTCAGTATGAGTGGTATCCTTTCTTCTTTAAGGCATAATGACCAGGGAAGCAATGTGAACCTAAAAATAATTTCTCCTAGGTTAACAGTGTTTGATCTTTGTGGGGGTGTGTGAGTATGTGAGTGGATTGGAGTAGGGGAAAATGTTCAAATACTGTTCCAGACTCTAGCCAAGAGGCTGCAGGAAGTCACTTGACCTTGTTGAAACCTGAGTTTCCTCATCTGTAAAATGAGGCCAGTGATACTTGTACTACATACCTCACAGGGTTAAATTCAATTCAACAAGTATTTATTGTAGGTGATTTATTTATTCTGGCATCACCATCTGAGAATAGCAGAGCAGCCAACTTGATGGGTCCAATTTCCTGTTTTCCTCCAGGCAGGAATCAGTCTGACTTGGAGAAGAATGAGAAAGATTCTAGAGGTATCTGTCCATTTCTCCCTGAAAGTTACATTTAGACAAAACCCATATGGACATGCAGATAACTTATATGGACAATATATACCTTATGCTTTATCAAAGATGTCAAGTCTTGGGGCACCTAGGTGGCACAGAGAATAGAGCATCAGCCTTGGAGTCAGGAGGACCTGAGTTTAAATGTGGCCTCAGACACTCAACACAAAACTAGCCATGTGACCTTGGGCAAGTCACTTAACCCCAACTGCCCTACCTTTTCCCCCTCCAAAGAGCAAAAAAAAAAAGATGTCAAGTCTTTCAAAGTTCTTTATCTTTATAATATTGTTGTATAAATTGTTCTGGTTTGGGTTCACTTTGGTCTGAATGAGCTTATAAAGCCTTCTCTGACTCCATCCCTTAGTATTTCATCATATTCATATACTATAATTTCTTCAGCCATTCTTCCATTTGATGGGTATTCCTTTAGTTTTTTGTTCTTTGCCACTGCAAAAATTGCTGATACAAATTTTTTTACATATAGTTCCTTTTCCTCTTTCTTTGATCATTGGATTGTAGATTCAAAAGGTTTACAGTTTGGTAACTTTTGGGGCCTACTTCCACACTACTTTCCAAAGTGGCTGTGCAAATTTAGAGCTCCACCAACATTGTGTCAATATACCTTCTTTCTTGTGGTCCCTCCAACATCTGTTATTTTCCTTTTTTGTCATCTTTGCTCATCTGTTGATTGTGAGGTAGAGCCTCAGAGTTGTATTAATTTACATTTCTTTATTAGTGATTGGGACTTCTTTTTCTTACATTTGTTAATAGCTTGGATTTCTTTCTTGGTGAATTGCTTGTTCATATTTTTTCACATTTATCATTTGGGGAATAAAGGCCATTAAATCCTAACCCCCCCTTTTTTTTTCTGAACTCATCTTTTTTAAATTTTGGTGCATTATCCTAGAAATAATCCTCACTTCCTTATCAGATATAGATTAAGAAGGCATGGCTATATATAGCCTAGTAAGGTTCTTGTCATTTTTACTTTATTATTCATTATTGATTAGAATGTAGTCCAGAATAGTTGTATCCCATGTTACTTTGATCCTCTGAAAGATCAAAGTCAATAATATTAGTTGTTCTCTTTTTTTTTTAAGCAGAGACTTACAGCAGCTGTTCAGAGAGTTGATTCCTCTTTCAGAACTATATCTTCTTTGCCAGATTTGTGTTTTGTATTAGTAACTCTTTGAATTTTTTTAACCTCACTTGGTAGCCTGTGGCATATTTTTAACACTATATTTTATTTCTCCCTCCTTTGGCCCCAGTCTAAATGCTCTCCATTGTATTTTTCCCTTAGATTTGTGAATTTTTTGATAGGTTTCTTTTTTTTTTTAATTTAGTATTTTTAAAAAATGAACTTTTATTTTTAGTTTACATCATTCATTCCACAAGATTTTGAGTTACAAATTATCTCCCCATTTTTCCCCTGCCCACCACCCCAAAACAGTGATCCCACTATATATCCCCTCCCCCAATCTGCTCCCTCCTATATCCTCCCCCATCACCCCTCTGACTTTCTGGTAGGGCAAGATGGATCTCCCTACCTCAGTGCCTGTATGTCTTATTACCCCGTTGCATGTAGATAATAATACTAATTATATACACACACACATATATGTATATACACATATATATATAAAACATTTGATTTTAGAACTTTAAATTCTAGATTCTTTCCCTTCCTCCCACATCATCCACCCCCACTGGAAAGACAAGAAATTCAATACAGGCTGTACATGTAGTTACGTAGAATATTTCCACAATGGACATATTGTGAAAGACTGACTATATTTCCCTCCTTCCTATCCTGCCCCCCACTTGTTCTAGTCTCTACTTTGTCCCTGTCCCTTTACAGAAGTGTGTGCTTCTAACAGCCCTCCCCCTCAACCTTCCCTCTCCTCCATTATCCCCCCCTCATCCCCTTCCCCCTGTACTCTCCTGTAGGGCAAGATACCCAATTTAGAGTGTATCCCCTTCCTTCCCTTAGCCAAATTAAATGAGAGTAAGGTTGACCCATTCCCTTTTGCCTTCCTGTTCTTCCCCTCCATTGTAACAGTTATCTCTTGCCTCTTCTATATGAGATGATTAACCCCCTTCTGTCTCTCCCTGTCTCCTCTCATTGTATTCCTCTCCCGCCTCTCAATTTCACCTTTTAAAATATCATCCCTTCCTATTCAATTGATCCTGTGCCCTCTGTCTATATACAGATATATACACCTACTCACATATGTATTCATATGCATATATACCTTCCTATATAGACATGTGTATGCGTATGTATATA
>CM053584.1:249685672-249701451 GCA_028627135.1 Pseudochirops cupreus | reverse complement strand
TCCCCATTTTTCTTCCACTTCCCTTATTTGGTTTTGAAAATCTTTCTTCAGCTCATCTCTAGCTTTAAGGCATTCTTCATGTTTATTGGAGGCCCCTGGTGGGGGCGGTCTGGCTGCACTCTCCTCCTCCCTCTCTCTCCCATGATCTTTCTTTTCCCCAAAGAAGGATTCTAGGGTTTGGGAGCTGTTCTTACTTTGCTTCTTATGCTTATTCTTACTCATGGTTTTTCAGACCGTGATTTTTTTTTTTAAATCTCTGTGGGGCTGTGCTTCCAGAAGGGAAAGCTCTGTCCCAAATCGCTGGGGTCTTCCCGGCTGCCGTAGCTCTCAGGAAGATGCTGAGACTCTTCCTAATTACTTCCAGCTGACTGGATAATGAAGACTCCAAGCTGCCCAAGACGGTGATCCGGATCCAGGCCGCTCAACGCGAGCGCACTGGCCTGAGCACAATCGCTAAGTCCCCCTGCTGTCTGCAGGCCATGGGTGGGAAGCTACAACGCGGAGGCAGGTGCAAAACCTCTGCCTTTCGCTTTTCCGCTCTGGAGCTCTTTCGCCGGACTGCTTATCTCCCCCTTTCACAGTCCCCACTCGCAGCTGCTGCTAATCAGCTCACCTGAGAGGCTCCTCCGCTCCTCCTGTCCATCCGCCCCCGGGGCACAGCCGCGGCTTCAGGGCAGGCTGGTTTCGGTTTGCAGTGCTGGTATGGTTCCATGTAGCCGAGCTGACTTTAGTGGGAAGTATCTTTGTGTGCGTTTTGGAGTTCTAGGATTGGTTTAGAGTCCTGTTTTATGGGTATTTTGGGGTGGCTATGTGAGAGCTGCGATATGTTGCTGCTGCTACGCCGCCATCTTGGCTCCGCCCCCCCCTTGAGAATTTCTTGAAGGATGCTTTCTAGGTTCTTTTTTTGATCATGGCTTTCAGGTAGTCCAGTAATTTTTAAGTTGTCTCTCCTGGATCTATTTTCCAGGTCAGTGGTTTTTTCAAGGAGTTATTTCACATTGCTTTCTATTTTTTCCTTTGTTTGGATCTGTTTAATAGTATCTTGATATCTCATAAAGTCATTCTCTTCCATTTCCTCCACTCTAATTTGAAGGAATTATTCTCTTCAGTGAGCTTTTCAGATTCTTTTTCCATCTGGCAAATTTGACTTTTTAAGGCATTCTTCTCCTCATTGGCTTTTTGGGCCTCTTTTGCCATTTGAGTTAATCTATTTTTTAAGGTGTTATTTTCTTCAGTCAAGTTGTTGACTCTCTTTTCATGATTTTCTTGTGTCATTCTCATTTCTCTTCCCAATTTTTCTTCCACTTCTCTTATTTGGTTTTCAAAATCCTTCTTAAGCCCCTCTATGGCCTGTAACCAGTTTATATTTTTCTTAGAAGCTTTTGGTGCAGGAGTTCTGACTGTGTTGTCTTCCTCCTGTTCCATGCTTTGATTCTTTTTGTCCCCAAAAAAGGAATCTAAAATTGGATTGTTGTTCTTGCTTTTCTTCCTTTGCCTGCTCATGGTGCCAGTCAATTACTTGACTTTTGGGCTTAGTAGAACTCTGCTTTCAGAGGGGAGAGCTTTGTCCCCAATCACTGGGGTTTTTGCAGGTGCCGGAGCTATTGGGAGGCTGCCACCATCTCAGCAGCCCCCTCCAGCTTTGGCTTACTGGTCACGCACCTGAAGACCACCACCCAAGACCACAATCCCGATCCAGGAGGGTTAAGGCAAGAGCACTTAGCCTCTGAATGATTGCTTGGCCCTCCTATAATCTACAGTCTGCATGCCGGAAGCTGAGAAGCAGCCAGGTGGAGGCGGCTTCTTGCCCTGGAGACAGTTGGCTGGATCCCCTCCTTTCCCACAAATTTAGCTGAATTCTACTGACTTTCACTTTGTCCTTGTTTCTTATGGGTTGATAATTCTGGAAACTGCCATAGCTGCCGGTGATCTGCTCTCCTGAAAGCTCCAGCCCTGGTTTGTCCTGGCCGCTGTCAGGCTAAAGCCATGGTTTCAGATCCGGCTGGTTTCAGCTCCCAGCGTGCTGCGATGAACCCTTCTTGTCCACCTGCTGGGCTGCCTTCAACGGGAGCCTCGTTTTTCTGTCATTTTGTGGGTTCTGGAGCTCTAAAATTTGTTTAGAGTCATATTTTATAGGTATTTGAGGTGGTTATTGGGGGAGCTCCCAGAGTTCTCCTGCTTCTGTGCCGCCATTTTGACTTCGCCCCTGATAGGTTTCTTGATGTATAATGTTATCCTGCCTCTTCTATTCCTTTCAGTCAGGTATGTCCTTCCATTTATTTATTCCAATTGTGATATTTACCATTTCACATTGAAATCTATTTCAGTCAAGTATTTATTAAGCCTTTCTAGACACTTTATATAGTTCATTGTTTATTACCCATAATCCATATATTTTTGTAGACATATATGAATACATTGTATCATTTCTATCTTTCTTGTTGCTTCTTGTGGAATACTGAGTATTTCTACTCCTGTTTTTCTTCCTCTTGCTCTCTGCTGTATAGATTAGTATTTGTGTCTGGACAATTTTTTTCCCATTTTTTTTTTAGTTTAAAATTTTCTCTTGATTAGATCAGTCAGTCACCAAGCAAATATATTTTTCCTAGCCTTTGTTAGTTATATATAATCCTTGACCACAAGCCCTTTATTTATTTTCTCTTAGGTCATAGTTCAAAAAGTCAAACTTTGGTCTTCAATACCATCTTTTTAGCCAGCTGTTCTCTTCTAATGTCTTTCCCTTTAATTGGCATCAGTGAAAAGAATACCATCTGTGTCCCTAAATCCTACAGTTTCCTTCCCAGAACTTCATAGTTCTTTAAGTGGTTCTTTCCAGATTTCTTCTCATTTGTGCTTTCAAGAATCAGTATTAGTGGCTAGAAGTAATCATCAGGTTTGAAAAGTCTTGACTTTCTGTTATATCTTGCATATAGATCTTGGAAACATAACAGGGAAAAATAACATTAATCTCAATAGTGGTTCAAGAAAGAAAGCTAGATATAATATAAAACACATGAAATTTGATATTAAAAATTAGGTAAATGAGGGAGGACCTGGTATTACCAAAGAAAGCCCTATCATTAGGAAAAATGCAACAAAATAAATTGTTAACAAAAGTTAGCATTGAAAATTTGGTGGAAGGTTTGAAATAAGAAATGTAATCAGTGGCAAAATTCTGAGACTGAAAGTGATTGGTAGAAGAAGGTGAAAAAAGTATCAATGGGAAATTCACTTGAAAAATATCTTGAAAAGTTTATAAGCAAAGACTAGAAGAAATTAATTATTAAGCAACTAATATGTGCCAAGTTGCTATACTGAGTGTTGGAGATGCAAACACAAAAACTAATCTCTACCCTCAAAGAGCTTACATTTTAATGGGTAAGACAACATGCACATATATAGATATGTATAAGAAACACACAAAGTTGATACCAGTTAAACTTAGAGATGGGAAAGCTGTGCCTGTTGTTGGAGTTAGGGGGAGGTAAGTGGACTAGGAAGGGCTTCATGTGGAAGACATAGGAGAAGTAATCTAATGATCTTTGAATTCCCTAAAAAATGAAAGGATAATTTCTAATCATTTTTCAGGAAATCACTTAAAATTTCTTGGAACTAGTAATATCAAAGGACCATCTGTAAATTGATAAAATTTACTGGGTAGTCACTCTTAGAGTTTAAACACTCAGTTTCAATGTACCCAAAGAGATTGTCATTAAATTTAAGAACTCCATTGATAATAGGTCTTAGAAGTGCCTAAGAAGAAAAACATCACTTATCAAATGATTATGGATATCCTGTTTGGAATGCACTGATTATTCACTGGTCAGGAGAAAATAGAGAAACAAACTAGGTATTTTTTAAGTTGGGAAATGTATGGAAAAGTAATGTAATGGAATACTAATTGTGCTACATAAGAAGTGATGAATTGAAGGAATTTAAGAAACTATGTGAAGACACCTGAAACAATAAAGAATGAAGAAAAGCAGAACCAAAAGAACAATATATACCTTGGCTATACCTAAGTGGTCAAGGTACACAGTAACAGTTAAAAAAACCAAAAAACACATTATATAAATACTAGAGAAACAAAAAAAAAAGATAAATCAAGAAAGATGTGAGTTAAAACTTACATACACATCTTTTAAGATGGTCTAAAGGATCAGTAAGCACTAGAAATTTATAAACCCCAGTGTAGTCATTTAAAGTTTCTTTTTTTAAAATCTTTCATGTATATTTATTTTCTTGATTATCTTTTTGTTGAACTGTTTGAATACCTGTACATGTATAAGGAAATGATAGTAACATATATGTCAAAAAAAATTTGCAAGTCTTAGCATTAGTACTTTTTTCTTTTGGAGGTGGGGAAGGCAAGGCAATTGGGGTTTAGTGACTTGCCCAGGGTCACACAGCTAGTATGTGTTAAGTGTCTGAGGTCAGATTTCAACTCAGGTCCTCCTGACTCCAGGGCTGGGTGCTCTCTTCACTGTACCACCTCGCTACCCCGAGCATTAGTGCTTTTGGTTAATAAGATGAAGTTATAAGGGAGAGGGCTTTTTCTTTTTGCTGTGGTACTCCTTTGATCTTTTCTCTCAGTGCTCTAAAGTACACTTATTTTATTTAAGGCGAAGTAGTTGAGAGATTTAGTTTGTGCAAACAGTGAGTGAGAATTAGGAGCGATAGAGTGTACAGAGAGGACTCCCTGTTTGCGTTCTGCGGGGAGGTATGCAGATAGCATTTATGAGTATATTTTTTTCCCCAATTTCTCAATTTGCTAAAGCATTGATAATGATGTTAACATTGCAAAGAGGTTGATTGTTGCTCTTATGAACCTCCATTTTTTTCCCCCGATGCCATTTAAAGCTAGTTTTATATCGTAGATTTTTTTCCCCTGCTAGTTCTAGTTTACTTATTGGATTACAGGAGTTTAACTGTAGCATAAACATGAACTTTCCTTTCAGTATCTAGATTCTAGGAACATTCAGTATTTGTAGAATATTAGAGGATTCTCTGTCTACTTTATTACCATGACATGTCCAAGATACTCTTGGTATGGAATATATTGACATTTTATTCAATTCTTAGTTGATAAACTGCTTGACTGAACTATTTAACATACTGTTGGCCCTATTCTACTCTACAAATATGTATAGCACTGCTCTAGGAGTACTTTGAATACAGCCAGGTCCTGATTAGGGACAAATAATCCGCAGAAGTGATCACATTGTTTGAATTCAAATTAAGTTATTTGAATTCAAACTACATATTTTCATTGGACTGAAACCAGTTACTTTATTTTACATAATCAGAACTTTGAATAGTACAAATTCAAATGCAAGTAGCCATTTCTGGAGGATTCATTGTTTGCATTAATTAGGACCTAGTTGTATTTATAGAAAAGCACAAAACAAATATAAGAATAAATGTATTCTTTATAATTCACATAGAAGAGTTAGAGGATATGGAAGTACAGTTCTAAAGAGTAGAGCAGTCTATATCAGGTGCAAGGGAGTGGCCAAAATTTGAGCAAAACTACCTATCAGTCTTTTATTGTCTTAGGAATCTGTGTTTTAAATTTTAATCATTTTTTTTCTTTTATTTAAAGGGTGCCATTTTCTTGGAAGGCGTGACAGTTAAAGGTGTAACCCAAGTAACAACTCAACCAAAATTAGGAGAGATACAGCAAAAGTGTCATCATTTCTGTGGCTGGGAAGGGTAATGGACATTTTAAAGTATTTTACTCCTCTTATTTTTGCAGCACTTATTAGTGGAAGCATTGGAATACTTTTTTTTTTAAAACAATTAATGCTTACATTTTTATTTAGAGCACTTAAAAAGAACTTAAATGTGAATATTATCACATTATTTGATATCTAAAGTTTGCCTCTTAGGCAAAATGAAAGGAATAACCTGAAAACTAAAGCAAAATTTCATCACCTACAGGGCAAAAATCAAAGAAATTAATATTGTAGCTCAGTACCTAGTACTAATAGTTTATTTCTTGTTCCAGCCCTATTGTTTTGAGCAACTGAGGAGCCAGATTCATCAATTACTTACATGGGAAGAGGGGAATTAATGGACATACTTCTTTCTATGTAATCAGAAATCCGGGATAGTCATTTTCAAAGAATGTCCCAGCCACCCCACATTTAAAATTACCCTAGGTTTAAATTGATTGCATCTGAAAAGAGAATCAAGACCCGTTTTTGTGCATCGCTGCTGTCAGTGACAAATAATTGTAGTGGTAATTGTTATTGGTGAGGTGGATTTTCTCATTGTTAAAACTTAAGTTTTAACATGGTTCCTGAGTTTATCTAAGAACTCTTGTCATTGCTTTGTAGAAATCAAATAGATTAACTAGAAATAATTGTAACCAAAAGATGAAAATGACAGAACAATAAATAGCATTGGTTTTTGTATTTGTGTGCAGTCTTGCTAGTGTACCTTTAATCTTGACTTTCAGTACTCCTGTTTCACTACTTCTGGTCATCATTTGAATAGAGGATTTCAAAACTGGTTGATTTTACCAGATTGGCTACATGTGGTAGAAACATGGAATCTGGAATAAAATTCATTATTATTTCTAACATAAGCCAGTATTTGAATTTTTTCTAAGGCAGAAGACTCATGAACAAACCTGTTTTAATATTCAACCCTCAAAATATTATTTGTTTATAACTACTCCTTTAATATTGGTCATACTATTTTGGAACTCTTGATTATTTGTTTTCTGAAATCTTAAACATGATGAACTCATCATGTTATTCTCATAGCAGAGTTAAGATGTTGAGAAGAAAGGAACTCATGCAAAGGTTGATCTGAGAAATTCATTGTTTTGTACTGATACCTGACATAAAATAATAATACATTTTTTCTTCTCTTAGGTCTGGATTCCCTGGAGCACAGCCTGTTTCCATGGACAAACAAAATATTAAATTGCTCGAGCAGAATCCGTATAAAGTAAGCTGGAAAGCAGATGGTACTCGGTAAGTTTGGCTTCTAAAATAGTTTATACAAATCACCCTAATGCTCGAAGAAAATTACGTTGCTGGTAGGGAAAGTTTGCACCCTTGAGAGTGTGAATTTCTGCCTTTATATACCAGAAACATGTTTCAAGTCTCTTAAAAAATATTTAATTTCTGTTGTGATAATTTATTCTGGCATTATGCAATCATGTCATTAAAATTTTTTGTTTGCAGTATTCATCAGTTTGGTATAATCCTACATCTTGTTAATTTTGTTCATCTTCTGTACTTGCTGCACTTTTAATGTGTTTAAGGCTTTCTATTTAATTTTAAACAATTTTTCAATATACCTAAAGGTTAAGTAATTTCCTGTTAAGGTCAATTTAATTTTAATTGATAATTACTGAGTATGATTAAAGGTTAAGTCATGTGTTGCCAGTTTTGTTATCCAAAAAAAATTTCCTTTCTTGAATGGTGGCCCTTTTTTTCTTCCCTTTTATATTTGCATACTGTACTTTTAATCCTTTGCAAGGTTGTATCTCCTTGTATACTCTCTGAAGACTGTTATTTTGTCCTCACTGCTAAAGATTGACCTCAGTGGAGCTTAATGCCTCTTCTATTACTATTCTTTACTCATTTTGTGTTTTTTTTTGTCAATTTTTAGTTAGTTTTTCTATATGAATTTAATTATTCTTCTGGTAGAGGTTGGAAAGATTTGCATTTTTAGGTATCATCTTACTTTTTCTCCTTGTTCCTCTCCCTCTTCCTCCTCCCCTCCCCACCCCCCCCGTAAGAGCAAAGTTACTTTTAAAAATTCAAAAGGTATATTTTTTGTTTTTTTGAGTGCTTATTTTGAATGATTATGTGGATTGTTGCTATTTTATTTTGTTGCCATTTTATTTCTTTAAAATATTTTGAGTGTTTTAGTAGGTGATAAGTAAACACAGCGCTTATTATATAGTCTGGTATAGTCTAGTTAACTTGTGATGACTTTGGATGGTAGGTATTGAAAAATAGAGTGGGAGGACATAGATTTTTCAATTTGGCATCGTAAAGATAAACGTTTTATTTAATTGTACCTTTCTGTCTCTTTTTAAGTGAGCTATATTTTTTTATTATGATTGATGATTTTTTATTCTAGGGTTTGTGTAAAGACATTTTTTTTCCCTTAATTAATTGGGCTCCTTTGGGGAAATGTTGAGTATAACTCTTCTCTTGCCACTCATTTAGAATGGGTTTGTAAATTGTAAAAAGAAGCCATTTAACTCAAAATCTTGTGGAAAAGGGTGTTGAAAACTAAAAATAAATAAATTAAATTCTGGGGGGGGAAAAAGAAGCCATTTGCTTTTGCCTCCAGGTCCTTGACACATAGGTAGTACCTGGAGTTAGGGATAGGGTTGAAACATGCTATTTCATTATGGTGATTTAATATAAGCCCTCTCTGGGCTGAAGTTGAAGAAGATGAGGTGGAGGAGAGGAAGCAAAATGGACTTAGGAGCAATAGATGTTTGTGTGAAGATAATGGTGGTTTTAGACTGTATTCTCAAAATGAGTTAGCAGTGTGATATGAGGTAAAACTAACGCATTTAAGAGAGGCAGTATGTTTAGAATGATGAAAATGTTAAGTATTATTGTACTTTGACCTGGTCAAATCATGTCTATAAAGTTGTGTCAGGTTTAAATTTTAGAAAGGGCATTGCTCATCCAGAGAGGATACACATGAGATTGAACAGGATAATGAAAGGCCTGGAAATCATTCCATAGAAGTAGTGAGTGAAGGAACTAGGCATGTTTAGCTTGGAGATGAGAACACTTAAGTAATATGAGCTAGCTGATTTCAGATATTTGAAGTACTGTCCTGTGTAAAATAGTTTTTCTTGACCTCAAAAGGAAGAACAGTAGAGGGCATAGGTAGAACCAAAGAGTAGAAGTTGCAGAGAAGCAAATTTAAGGTTAATTGAAGGAAAAATTTTCTAACAATTAGATCTCTCCAAAAGTGGATGGGCTTCCTTGGGAGATTGTATATTCCCTCTCAGTGGGGGGCTTTGAACAGAGTTTAGTTGGCAATTATGTAGAGGAAAATTTCTTGATTAAATAATGGTAGGGCTAGAATGGCCCCCCTTGTGGCCCTCTCCAACTTTGAGATTTTGTGCTTCTTTAATTTCCCTGATATTTATTTAACTGAATCCTGATTACCAGGAGGCTTTGTTACTACACTTTTAGTTTTGAATTTAGTTGATGTTCATTACCTTCTCTAGTTTAGGCCTTAGATTAAAAATAAACCTGAAGTGATCTGTACCCTTTGGACTGTTTTCTTCCATGTCTTGTGTACGCAGTCCCTCGCTACTTTTGGGTACCCAGCCCATTATCGTGGCACAATTAAAAAGGCCTTTTAATTGGTTTTTGACTCTCTTCTACACCCTTTCAATTTGGTTCCAAAATAATTTATTCTTTTCCTAGTGCTATTATAAGGTCTGCTAGTGGGTTAGAGCCTTTTTTGGTGGTTCTATGCCTAGTCAGGGCCCCATGCTCTGGACTTTATTTGCTATCACTTCCCAGCAAAACTTATGGCAGAATGACCAGCTATCTTGCCTCTTTCTCTAATCCCTAAGATGCTTTAGCCTCAAAATAGCCTGAAAATCTGTTAGGGTAGGTTTAGTGGTAAAAGAGCAAACCATTCATTAGAATAGTAGTTAATTGCAAGTCATATTTAGATATGACTCAGTTATTCCTGGAATCACTTCATAGAAGATCCATTATAGGCAGCAGGAAAAAGACCTACTGGTAGTGAGTCCATTTATTGTCCTTATTTCACAGTGGCTGAATTGACCTGGATGCTGGTAACAATCTTTTTTGCCTTTAGGGATCTCTGATACTGAATGTATATGGAAAGGGCATGGATGGAGCAGTGCTGGATAATTATGAGTTTCAAGGATATGGGGTTATTCTAGTCAAGGCTAGGAAATAATAGTGTGACTTGAGCAACAATTTAAATATATTTTTCTAGTTGATTATAAAATCTTTTTAATAGGAAATCTTTTCTTTTCTTTTTCTTTTTGTTTTTTTTTTTTTGGAGGGGGGAAGGCAGGGCCAATTGGGGTTAAGTGACTTGCCCAAGGTCACACAGCTAGTAAGTGTGAGGTGTCTGAGTCTGGATTTGAACTCAGGTCTGACTGACTCCAGGGCCTGTGCTCTATTCACTGTGTCACATAGCTGCCCCCTATGAAATCTTTTCTAAAAATCAGTTAGTCATATTAGTAAGCACCATAAAAGTAATATCAAACAATGTAGTTATTAAAAGGAAAGCAAAATAACGATCACATCAATTTAGTCCCATAGATAGGTTGAGCGCTGGAATTCTCTGCCCTCCAAAACCAAATTTATACCAAAGCTCGGTTGATATAAAAATCTTTGTACTATTTTTTGAAAATAAACTTTTTAGAATAAAGCTTCACAAAAAATTTGTAAAAATTTTTACTTAGTTTTATTTTTCATTTGGAGGATTTTTCTGTTTCATTGAACACTTTTGATTTCCAAAATTAGAATGATAGATTCATAGACTGTTAGAGCTAAAAGGGATTTTGAGAGATCAAGAAATTTCAAACTTTCTTCTTTATTATCTTTTACCTTAGAGGAATTTGTGTCATATACCCAATTTTGCATTAATAGTATTAGTTTAGGCTGTAGATGGTCAGTAAGCATTTATCAAGTGCCAGTATGTTCCAGGCATTGTGCTAAATGCTGGAGATACAAGAAGCTCCTACTCTAAAGGATTTTGTGATCTAATGGAAGATAAGCAAATAGCTATGTACAACTATATACAGGGTAATTGGAGGAAATCCATAGAGGTAAGGCACTAGAATTCAGGGGGCTTAGGAAGGACATTCTGTAGAAGGTGACATTTTAGCTGGGACTTGAAGGAAGCCAGGGAAGCGAGGAGGGAGAGAATTCCAGGCATGGAAAACAGCCAGTGAAAATTTATGGAGTTGGGAGATGGATGCCCATTGTCACTGGATTGCAGATTTCATGGGGCGAGGAGTGTGAAGAAGACTGTAAAGGTGGGAGAGCTTTGCATATTAAACAGGATTTTATATTCGATCTCTCAGTTGATAGGGAAACAGTGAAGTTTATTGAATGGGGGAACGTCTTATGGTCAGATCTGCACTTTAGGAAGATCACTGACAGCTGAGCATAAGATGGCTTGGAATCGGGAGAGACTTGTGGCCAGTTAGGGAGACCAATTAGAAGGCTGTTACAGTATTCCATGTGAGAGGCGGTAAGGGCCTATGTTAGGATTGTGACTATATAAATGGGGAGAAGAGGATATAGGAGAAATATTGTGAAGAAATACTGTGTAGAAATGATGAGATTTGACTACCTATTGGAATGTGGAGTGAAAGATCTTGAGGAGCTGAGGATGTCATATAGGTTGTGAGCCTGGGGGACTGGGAGGGTGGTGATACTATTGACAGTAATAGGAAAGTTAGGAGGAAGAGGGCTTAGGAAGAGGATGAGTTCAGTTTTGGACATGTTGAATTTCAAATTTCTACAGGATATGCAGTTCAAGATGTTTAATAGGCAGTTGGAGATAGAAGAATGGAGGTCAGCACAGAGTTTTGGGCTAGATAAATAGATTTGAGAATCATCAAGCATAGAGATGATTCCTGGGAGCTGGTGACATTACAAATTAAAATAATATAGAGGGAAAAGAGAAGAGGACCCAGGACAGAGCCCTATGGGACCTGGATGAAGATCTGGCAAAGAAGACTGAGAAAGAGCAAGTCAGATAGATAGGAGGACAGCTAGGAGTGTCAGGAAAACTTAGAAGAGAATATCAAGGAGAAGAGGGTGATCAACAATGTCAAAGGCTGAAGAGACAAGAAGGATGACGATTGAGAAAAAAGCCATAGATTTGGTCATTAAGAGATTGTTTGTAACTTTGGAGAGTAGTTTTGGTTGAATTTTGAAGTAGGAAGCTAGACCGTAGAGAGTTAAGAGCATTGGAGGAAAGGTAGTGGAGATGTCTATTTCAAATGGCCTTCTCTAAGACTTTAGTCATAAATGGAAAGGGAGACATGGGACAAAGCTAGTGGAAATAGTTTAAGTGAGGTTTTTTTGGAGGATGACAAATGTGGGTACATTTGTAGGCAGTAGGGAAGCAGCCATTAGACAGGGAGAGATTGAAGATAAATGAAAGAGTAGGAATGATCTACTGAGAAGAAGGGATGGAATGGGATTGGTTGTTGATGTAGGGATTTACCTTGGCAAGGAGAAGGGCTGCCATCTTACATAAGACATGAGTGAAGGTGGAAATAGTGATAAAAGGCATCTGGGAAATGTAAATTGAGGAGAAGGGGAGAAGAAGATCTTGTTGAATGGCCATAATTTTTTCAGTGAAACATGAAGTAGGGTTCTTAGTTGAGAGGGTGGAGGAAGAAGTATAGGAGGTTTTGAGGAGATATGAAAAAGTTTGGAAAATCTGCTGTGTTGAATGGGGGGATAGGGGGGGATAGCAAGGCATTTATGGAGTTTTAAAAGGATTACCTTGCTGCAAAGAGGGTCAAATTGAGATTATGTAACATTTGTAGTAGCTCTAATTAGTGTGGTTTTGCGATTTTCTCTTGTTTTATTAAGCAGCATGAGTAGGAGTGATGGCAGTAGATAGTGGGAGTAATCCAGGGCTGAGGCATAGAATGATTGGTAATAGGGTAGAAGGAGAGATTCAGGAGAAGATGACAGTATAGATTTGAGCTAGGTCACTAAGGGGTCAGGATATGGAAGGGAAGAGAATGTAGCCAGTGCAAGGGTGTTGCCCTGGGAAGTAACTGAGAGGTTAAGGTATTGGATGTCACAGTGAGAAGAAAGACATAGGGTTTGTGTTTTGCAAGGCATAAAGTGTGATGGAATGGTAACAGATTGTGATTAGGTAAGGGATTTTCAGAGTTTATAAAAATGGGAATGGAGCATTTGTGGGTGATAACAAGATCAAGAGTATGATGATTTCTGTATAGCTGAGATAAGATGGAGGATTAAGTCATGGAAAATGACCAAGTTGTGAAACTTGGGAGGTAAGGGTGTTTGCGGGAGTATCAGATATATGTGTTTTAGTCCCCTGAGTTTAAGGGCAGGAGTTGAGGAAGAAAGACTATGAGGTGGGTACTGAACTCATTAAAGAAAGAAATGAGTGTCTTAGAGTTCAGTAGAGAGCAGCTCCTAGAATTTTGACTGCCTGATAGATATAGATTGACTGAACCTCAAACGGGAAGTTATTGAATGATGGAGTTGTAAAGGAAGAGTCTGGCAGTGGCAACTGGGAGCAGGAAGGACTCCAACTTCCCGACCCCACAATAGACTGTGCAGTTCCTTGATTATTTGTTTCTTTCTGTGTGTGTTGTGTGTATGTGTGTGTGTGATTTTTCTAGTGGATATCTGGTATCCCTTAAGAAAAGTTAAAGTATTAAAAAACCCCACCTAATCTGTAATTAATTATCTTGCTATTTTTCTTGGACTTTCTGGTGTGTGTGTGTGTGTGTGTGTGTAAGCAAAGGAGAAAGAGAGAGAGAGATCTCACAGAATGACAGAATTTTTAGAGTTGGAAGTGATCCCAGCAGCTATATAGTCCAAACCATAATCCCAAAAGAATTTAGTTCCCATTACAAGAAACCTGGAAGTGTCATCTAACCTCTGCTTGAAGACCTCCAAAGTGAGAGAACCTACTACCTCCTGAGGCAGTCCATTCCATTATAGCTAGCTCAAATTGTTAGAAAGTTTTTGCTGACGTCAAGGCTAAAAATGCTAGTGTTTTAGGCCTATTTTTCTATTTCTTTTATGAAGGCTATGGCCTTCTAGAGATAAGAAAGGTTTCATTTATAAAGACTTTGGTAGTATTTTGTATTTCCCTGGCAGGTAGACATAATGGTATGGTAGAAAACAGGTTGCATTTGGAGTTAGAGCTGGGTTCAAATTCTAACTCTTCTACTTACTACATTGGTCAAGTATCATTCTCTTCATCTGTAATATCAGTAGATTCGTTAGATGACCTCTAAGTTCTAAATCAGTATTTCTTAGCCTTTTTTTGTGTCATGGTCCCCTTTGTCAATCTAGTGAAATCTTTGGATCCCTTTACAGAATAATGTTTTCCAGTACATAAAATACGTAGGATTACAGAGGAGACCAAATATTATATGATATAGTTACTAAAATATTTTTTAAAAGTTCATGGACCACATGTTTTAAGAACTCCTGCTCTAAATCTGGTTTCCACGGATCCTCTTTTCTGCTTCTCAGAGGGTTCTAACCCAATACTCAACTTTGTTCCATCTTTATAATTTCCCAGATGAGACTAAGACAGAAAATCTGGGCATTGTCATTATTAAGCAAATAATTACTGTGAATTTTGCACCAATACAGCACACACACACGCACACACACACACACACACACACATACACATGCACACACACGTATGTGTATGTATATGTGTGTGTATATATATATAATGTGTATATACATACATATAAATATCTGTATACATAATAACTATTCAAGTATAACTATATATATTTCAAATAATTCAGAAAACTAGGATTTCTTTGGTGTTTTTACTCCTAATGGAACAGATCACAATTTCCCATGACTTAAGTGATTAGCTATACAGAATTGTTGTGGCTGATTTATCATCTTGTAGCCAAGCTCATGATAAACCTCTCCGAATATAACCAGACTGGTCTTTGGATAGCTCATTGAACACTTTCATATTTAAAGCCTTTGCACCTTGGTGTAGGACCTACTGAAGCTTGTGCTATACTAGTATAGCCTTTGAGAAATCAGGGTCATCTCACCATGATGAGGCATTGAAGTGGTATTGTAGTGGAAAAGAAGAGTGTATGTAACATGATACACTATATTACATAATATTATATATATATATATGAGTATAACGCATATGGATTATATTGCAATGTAATAAACAACTGACAAACTTTAGTTCCAATTAACAAGGTCACATGCTGCTTTTCATATATTCTTTTACAACTTTAGTTGTAATACACAGACTTTTAAATTTTGTTAGTTTTTTTAAAAATTGATTTGTTTATTTACTTTTAGTTTACAAGATTCAGTTTCACAGTCCCTTGAGTTTCAAATTTTCTCCCCTCTCTCTCCCTTTCCCCCCACCATGGCGGCATGCAATCAAGTATAGGATCTGCAAATACTTTCACATTGGACATTAGTCTGGTTGTACAGAAGGGTTGTAACCAATGGAGTGAACAATGGGAAAAAAGAAAGAAAACCGAACGTGAAAAAGAATGATAGCATAGAGATTGCTTCAGTCTCCATTTAAACTCTGTTGTTTCTAGATCTTTCTTTGAATGTATATATCTCCTTCCATCCTGAAACTTGTAGAGTTATCTTATAACTAACTCTGCATTGCTGAGAAGAGTCCAGTTTATCAAAGCTGGCCATCACACATATGATGTGTCTGTGATTGTGTACAGATTTTTCCTGGTTCTGCTCTTCTCACTTAGCATCAATTTGTATAAGCCTCTCCAGGTGAATATGAAGATCATTTCCTCCCCATTTCTTATAGCGCAATAGTATTCTGTTACATTCATATACCACAACTTGTTTAGCCATTCCCCAATTGATGGACATCTTTTTAATTTCCAGTTTTTTGTCACCGTAAAGAGAGCTGCAATAAATATTTTTGTACATATGGATCTTCCTCCCACTTCTGTGATGTCTTTGGGATACAACCCAGAAGTGGTATTACTGGGTTAAAGGGTATGCAATTATTTATAGCCCTTTGGGCTTAGTTCC
>CM053584.1:249662713-249685172 GCA_028627135.1 Pseudochirops cupreus | reverse complement strand
TACTTGACTTTTTAGCTCTGTGGAACTCTGCTTCTGGAGGGGAAAGCTCTGTCCCAAATTGCTGGGGTTTTCGCAGCTGCTGGAGCTATTAGGAGGCCACTGCAGCCCCCACCAGCTTTGGCTCACTGAAAATGCACCCCAGGACCACTGTCCAAGACCACCATCTGGATCCAGGCTGCTCAATGCAAGAGCACCTGTGAAAGCTCGCTTGGCCCCCCTGCAGTCTGCAGGCTGGGAGCTCTGAAGCAGCCATGTGGTGGTGGCTGCAGGGCCACCACTTCTGCCACTTCCTTGCCTTGGAGGTAGTTGGGCCAGACTGCTTTTCTCCCCCAAATTTAGCTGCTGTGTTCTACTGACCTTTCACTTTGTCCTTGTTTCTTATGGCTTGATAATTCTGAAAAGTGCCACAGCTGCCAGTGATCCACTGTCCTGAAGGCTCCATCTGTGGCTCGTCCTGGCCACCCCGGGGGGAGGGCCAAGTCGTGGTTTCAGGCTGGGCTAGTTTCGGCTCCCAGTGTGCTGTGATGAACCCCTCTTGCCTTCAGTGGGAGATGTGTTTTTCTGCATTTTTGTGAGATTTGGAGCTCTAAAATTTGTTTAGAGTCATATTTTATGAGTATTTGAGGTGGCTGTGTGGGAGCTGCGGAACCTTGTTGCTCCTACACCGCCATATTGGCTTTGCCCCCCCAATGACTATATATTCTAACCCTATCTCCTAAGCCTAGTCATTCCTCACCAGCTGCTTACTGGACATCTCCACTTGGATTTCCCAGTCATCTCACCTTCAGTGTGTCCAAAAGGAAATTATCCCCACTTCTCTTCCAGACTTCCTATTTCTGTTGAGGATGTTCTCATCTTTTCTGAATCATCCTTAATTCCTCACTTGCCCTCAATATATCCAGTCAGTTCTCAAGTATTGTTGTTTTTGCCTCCATAACATCTCTCTGATATAGGATGATCCCTTTTCCCCATGCAGGCCTACCACCCTAGTTTATGTTTTCATCGTCTCTCTTCTGGACTATTACAATAGCTTGCTAATTGGTCTCCTTGTCTTCATTCTCTCTCCTTACAGTGCATCCTCCACACAGCTGTCAAATTGCTTTTCCTCAAGGAAGACCGAACATATTGACATGTGTTCTTGCTTAAGAGCTTCAGTGACTACTTATTGCTACCAGAATAAAACTCTATTACTTGCCATTTGAAGCTTTTCACAATTTGTCTCTTATCTTTTTATATTGATTTCATTCTATGCTTTCTCATGTATTCTGTATTCCAGCCAAGTAATTTGATGTTTTTTTTTTTTTAACAAAACATTCCAGGTATCACCTCCTTTCATCTCATGCTTTTGCACAGGTTGTTTCCCCCCTACCTGGAATGCTTTCCCTCTGTACCTTTGTCTCTTGGAATTCATAGTTTCCTACAAGACTTAGCTCTAGTACCTCTTTCTCAGAACTTTTCTGATCTGGTTTTTAGTTTCCCCCATATCCAAATGACCATCTCTTTACTCTGTATATATTTTGTATTTACTTACTTATGTACATATTGTTTTCCATCTGTGGAATATAAATTCCTTGAGAGCAGGAAATGTTTTGTTTTTGTCTTTGTATCTCTGACCTCACATAGTACTTAGCACAGAGAGGGTAGTTAATAATAAGCACTTACTGTTGAATTAAAATTAATCTCCTTGTATTTTAGTCATTTCCCTTGGAGATGTGTACCAGGTACTCTAGGAGGACATTCTCAGCACTGATGAAAATGCAGAATCTTTTGCATTCGGAGACAGCGTGAAAAGTCTTGCTGTTTTGTAAGTCTTGGTGAAATGAAAGAATGTGAAAGAAATGTTGCAAAGTCCTAATAATCTAGAAAAAGGAACTGTGTAATTTTTACATAGAGATGAAATTCTGCTTTTTATGCTTAATAATTTTTCTACAGTTTTGTTCAGGATTCTTTGGTATTCTGTTGACCTGTTTGATTCTTGTTTCTCCAAATTGCATATTGAAGATCTTTAAGAACATTAGAAGTAGAAACAGACATTTCTTACTAAATTCTTTTACAAGTTGTTCATGTAGTACTTTTCTTTGGAAATTACTTGAGTGTGGAAATTTTTTGTGCATTGGACCTATCAAGCCCATGCTAGAGCATACTCAGATCTTTCAGATAGGCTAAATCTCTAGGAATAGAAAAATGATGTATTTAAGCCAAGTAATTTGGCACCCTTCTTGTAGGAGAAATACAAAGAGTATGGCATTCCTCTCTGATCAGGCCTAGGACCAGTCTTATTTGATATCGTTATAAGTGATGGGAGGAGGAAGACCTTTGTATTTTACTAATCTATTTTAAATGTGAAGGAAAAAAGAGATGAAAAAGCATTTATTAAGTGCTTATTGTGTGCTAAGTACTCAGGATACAAACACAAAAAGCTAGACAGTTTGCTCTTCAGTAACTCATACTCTAATAGAAAAAGACAAGACATAAAGAGGAACTGGAAGACTAAGGAGGGTTTTCATCAGCTGTTGGACACTTGTTTGCATTTTCTGGCAGCTGGTGATTATCCCCTAACAAGTATCTTAAGAAAGGATTTCTCGTTAAGTTTAATGATGATTTCCTTATTCTAACACCTTTCTGATGATACGTGTTGATGGTTATTATCTTGATCCCGTGTCAACTGGCATTTTATTTTTCGCAAATTATTTTGTGTATTATTTCATCAGAAAGCTTTTGAAATTTATTATATCTTAGGGCCAACATTTTCCCCAAGGAAAAATTTTTATTTTTTTTATACTGTGACTTCAGAGGAAATAGGACTTAATAGGTAGATGATCATATTTATAACTCTTCAAGAATATATTTAATGCATTAGTTGAGGAGGGTTCCAAATACAGTCTGGAGAAGGAAATAAGAAATCCACTTTAAGCCTGTCATTACCTAGTTCAAATAGCTTAAGTTTGGCTAATTATTGACTATAACTTAGATAGAAAGAACTTTGCCAATCCTCTAACAGCCTAAGTAATGCACTCTGATTTTAAGCTAAGCTTTTGAAATAAAAAAAAATACAGTTAAGTTGAATGAGGAAAAGGTTTGCTTAGCATTCTCAATTACATAAATGGTCAGAGGATGTGAACAAGCAGTTCTTAAAGGAAATCTCTTGCCCACCCAAAAAAATACTCCTGTGAGTCCCAGTTAGCTTCTCTGCTGCTCGTGCTCCAAATCACTGATAAGTTGTGAAATGAAAATTAAATCAATTCTGAGGAAAAAAGGAAAATGACAAATTTTTAGAGCAGCTACAGGAAATCAGGCACACTAATGCACTGTTATTGTTGGTACAGCTATGAATTAGTCTGCTAGGAGCTATGGAAAACATTTGGGGATTGTGCTTTGAAAGTTACCAATCCATGCATACTACACTAAGAGGAAGTGAACGTGTATGAACAAAAATGTGGTACTCTTTTTTTGTCGTGGCAAAGAATTCAAAGCTAAGGAGCTGCTCATTAATTAGGGAATAGCTGAATAAATTATGGTATGTTGTCATACTGTAAGAAATACTGAAAGGTATGTATGAAATGATGCAGTGTAAAGAGAACCAGAACAATTTATACAGTTAAAAAATTGTAAAGATGAACAACTGTATTTCTTTCTTTCTTTCTTTCTTTTTTTGCTATTTGGAGGGCAGTTGGGGTTAAGTAACTTGCCCAAGATCAGCTGGCTAGTTTTTTGTGTGTGAGGCAGGATTTGAACTCAAGTACTCCTGATTCCAGGGCTGGTGCTCTATTCACTGTGCCACCTAGCGCCCCCTAGACAAACAACTTTAAAAGACTTAAGAATTCTGATCCATGAAATGAATAGCCATGCTTCCTGGGGATTGAGGATGAAGCTTGCTTGCTTCCCAGCTCCTAACCTTTGTGATGAATTCAAGATAATAGAATGAGGCATATGTTTTGTTTTTGTTTTGGACGTGTTTTTTCTTTGTTAGTTTGGGAACTCCCTTTACATGTGGTCAGTAATTTGTAATCTTACAATGCTGCCTGAAGCACTGGGAGTTTAAGTAACTTGCTCAAGGTCATACTTCTATCTAGTATTTGAGGTAAGATTTGAGTCTAGATTTTCTAACTCTTGCTTCATAACATCCTTAGAACAATCAATACTATCACACACACACATATGCATGCATGCATGCACATGGACTTGCATATTTAAAACTCTTCTTCTTTGTTTTGGGAATTAGAAATTTTTGTGTCCCCACCAACCAACTGAAAACCACTTGGAAATGAAGATTAAGGGACTCAAAAATTATAATTTTAATAGGAAAATAAGATTAAAATTTTTTTTAAAGCAAATTGGATCTATTTTTATTTGTTGAATACCCAGTCTGTTACGTAAGATGAAACACACGTATGGTCTGCTTTCTCTTTTTAACTGCATGCAGTGTTTCCCAGGAACACAGCAAGGAAGAACTGAAATTTTTTCAGTTTAGCCACCAGGCAGCCTGCAGTTTACCATCCTTGACCAGTAGATGTCATTCCTGTGTTAGTTTAAGAAAGTGATTCCTACTTGAGCAGTTTTCAGGTTTGATTAAATGATATTAGAAGTTCCTATTTAAAATACTGTCAGTTTTTTAAAAAATATTTATTTTTCTTTTTTCTTTTTTTTGGCTGGTATTTGAGAATTTATTTATTTATTTATTCATGTGATATAATTTACCGTATTCTATCTCTCCCTTTCTCCTTCTCCCAATATATTTCTCTCTCACCTTTTAATTTTATTTTTTAGATATCATTCCTTCATATTCAACTCACCCTGTGCCCTCTGTCTATGTATACATGTGCACACATATACCCGCTTATACATACGTACATATATATGTGTACATATATATATATATTCTCTTGAGCTATTCTCATATTGAGAAAAGTCTCATGAGTTACAAATATCGTCTTTCCATGTAGGAATATAAACAGTTCAACTTTAATAAGTTCCTTATGATTTCTCTGTCCTGTTTACTTTTTCATGCTTCTTTTGATTCTTATATTTGAAGTCAGGTTTTCTGTTCAACTCTGGTCTTAAATATCCTCTTTGTCACCAAAAAAAAAAATTCTATAATCTGATTTCTCTTCTGTTTGCTCATCTTGCCAGTCCAATACTTGACTTTTGAGCTCTTTGCCATGAAATAACTCTGCTTCCAGAGTGGAGAGTGCTGTGTTCCAAATTTCTGGGGTTTTGCACAGCTGTTGTCAGAGCTTCTTCTAGGTACCTGCCTCAGAACTGTGATGAGGACTCCCTCTTCACAGTCTCAGCAAGCTCTGCCATTCCGGCACTTCTTACCCCAGGACCGCCACCCAAGGCTGCGACCCAGATCCAAGTAGGGCAAAGCAAGAGAATCCTGCCTCAGTGCCAGCAGAGAGATTCCTACAATTTCCTTCTGGTCTGTTGCTTGGTCCCCCCACCATCTGTGGGCCTGTAGCTCTGGAAGAAGCCACAGAGGCAGCTGCTGCTGCCACCTCTGCCACCTCCGCCAGTCTTTTTCTGCCTGGTCCCAGAGTGTGTACTCAGTAGCAGTTAAGTTACAAAAGGGTGGATTTAAGGTTTGATATAAGGAACAAAAAATTTTAACAAACTTATTCCAAGGTGGATATAGGCAGCTTGTAAGGGCAGTAGTGTCTCTTTCTGAAGATCTTCAGGAAAAAGATGAATGACTACTTGTTGAGTGTATTATAAAGGGGATTTTTTTCCCACATATAGGTTGGACTAGATACTTGCTGTATTCTCTTATGATTCTGAAATTGTTAATTCTGTTGTTCTGAATAGCTGGTTGAGTCTCTCCACCAAAAATGTTTTTTTAAACTACAGTTCTACCTGATAGTCAGTATACTATAGTTCTACCTGAAGTTCATTTTCATGTGAAAGTCCTACTGAGAGTATGGAAATCAGAAAGTCCTACTGAGAGTATGGAAATCCCTTTATAAATGGGAATAGTAAAACTTTGACTTCTTTGAATAATGCAGTCTAGCTTACATTTTCTTTTAAAGGGCTATTAATTGTTATCCTTAGGGAGATTATATAATCTCACATTATATATGAGATAAGAGGACTTTTTAGGATCTCTGAAAAGGATATAGTTCAAGATTTTATGTCTAATTTCAAATACCTTCTTAAACAAAGTGCAAGCTGTGGAAAGGTTAAAAGATTTTACTAAGATCATACTTGCTAGTATGTGTCAGAGTCATGACCTGAACTCAGGTCTTCTTTATTGCTCTGTTTAGTACAGCACGTTTCCTCTGAGATAAGTAACATAATGTTGAAGAAAGGACACTACAATGACAGGAAACAGTTCTGGTTCTTGCTCCATATCCACCTACTTTGTGGCCTTAGTCAAGTCACCAAACTTCACTGGACCTCAGCTTCCTTATCTGTAAATGAGAAGATTGGACTGGGGACTTTTGAAGGTTTTTCCAACTCTAAAATTTTATTTTTTCATATAGTATGTAATGTTTTTGCACAATAAATATTAAGAGACTGGAGTGTAAATTATCTCGTTCAACACGTAAGTGTCAAGTCCAGAATATTTTGTTATAATTTGAGGTAATGTTTGCTTTGCAAACTGCCTATTTACTTGTTAAAGTTGAATGACAATTTGTATTTGGTTTCATTTGTTCATGTAGGACTGAAAAAAAAATACCCACCTGAACAGATCCTACCTAAAGTAGTGTAGTGCACACTTATCTTAATTGCTCACAGATTTGAGTTATTCATTGTATTGGTAGTGTTCCTAGTTTGCTTTTTGTTTGTACTTCACTGAGAATTATTTTGGAGACATCCAAAACCACTTTAATATTCCTCTCAGTAGGAAAGATTTTTCTAGTCTGGTGTCTTGTTACCTTATCCACACTATCCCTGTCTGAACATTCAGCTCCACTCATTAGAATAAACATCTGCTACAAATGTTATTAATGAGATACGTATCAGGCAAGCCACTAACCACCTGGGCTTGATTGCATTGCACAGTACCAAAACCATAGGACAGCAAATATAAAAGTTGCCTGAACATATTATAATAATTATTTTATTCGTATAGCAGTTGTGTTTCTACACATAACCTTTCACAAGTCACTGAGTGCATTTGTTAAAGTACATATATCTTTTTCTGTTCCTTTGAACATACATTGCTCCGTCTTTTATAACAAAGCCACAGGGCATTATTTTTCATAATGGGAAAATTTTCAATTTGCCTTTTAGATTTATACTACACATCTAGCATCATTTACATAAAAACTTTCAGAGTACCAGGGGCTTGGCAACAACTGTTAAAATTAAATGCAAAAAAACCATGGATTTTATAATTCAGAGCTGTTCAACTTTTAAGATTTGCTCAAGCAATTTAAGAAAACAAACTCTAAGTGAGAATTGCCTATTTGAGGTAAATAAGTGATATGTTTTTCTCAATTTGAAAATAAGAGCCTGTAGTATTAAACATCCTTACAAAGCCTGGCAAATTACTTGGAGTGTCTTAAAGGTATAGACCATGTCTAATATTTTTTATGCCCCACAGTAGCTTACATATAGTGTGATGAATAAGTGCTGAACAACAGCAACAACAGCAGCAGCAGCAACAATAACAACAATGTGGCTAGCATTTTTTATAGCATGTTAAGTACTTTTGTGAGTGCTTTTCAAATATTACCTTGTTTTATCCTCATGACTCTAGGAGGTAGATGCTTTTATTACCACCCTCATTTTACAGAAGAAGCAGGTAGAGTTTAAGTGACTTGGCCAGTCACATAGCTAGAAAGTATGTGAAGTAGAATTTGATCTCAAGTGTTCCTGACTCCAGGTCCAGTGATCTATTCACTGTGCCACCTACCTGCCTAATTGAGGTAGCATGTGCCCATTTACTACCCTTAACCCCTGAAAAACCATATGCTTCACTTTATGAAATATATGTCTTTCTAAAAACATGTCCTAACTGACTTTCAATAAGCAGACTATTGTTTTAATGTTGATCTCTAGTGTCTGGTACAGTGACTGCCACAAAACAGGTGCATAATAAATGCTGATCGATTACTTGATTACCAGGTTGCCATCAGGGTGATGAATTTTTCAGCTATAGCAACTCTACAGGACCATCTACTAAATCAGAGTGGTATTCATTCTGACAAAATCCAGTATTGAAATAAGAATGCTATTTTAAAAGCATTAGTGGAATTTAGGAGAGGTCATGTAGTTAGTAGTGCTTATGGAGTTAGGAGTTCTGGGTTCTAATCTTGCATCAGAAGTTTACAAGCTGTAAAACAATGGGCAAGACAATTAACCTCTAAGCCTAAGTTTTCTCATCTGTAAAATGAGAATACTAGTACTACCTTTTCCATAGGATTCTTATAAGGATCCAGTGAGATAAATGCTTGTAAACTCTTTTCAAGTTTTAAAGTGCTAAATAATCTTATTTTAAAAGCGATATGAGAGTTTAGTTAAACAGACTACATAGGACAGTGGTTCTCAACCTGTGAGTCACGAGCCCTTTGGTGGTTGAATGACCCTTTCACAGGGGTCACCTAAGACCATCGGGAAACACATATTTTCTGATGGTCTTAGGAACAGAGATACCACTCCGCTATCTGTCTCCAAGTGGGTCCGCCCACATGCAGATATGCCCACATACAAGCATTAAAGGGTCGTGGCATTAGGAAGGTTGAGAACCACTGACATAGGATGTTCTTTTATAAAGAGGACAAAGCATTTGTAATGCTAACATTCCCATCTTTATTTAGCTCCCTTATAAGTTGAGTTTGACATTATTCCTCCCTCTTCTACTTACTCAAATATTCCACTATAACTTAATGAATCATCTTTGAGAATTGCTGTAATTATAAAAGTCATCAACCATCAGTCAAGTTAGTGATTAGTCTCTCTGTGAACCTTAGACAATGTCACATGTCATATGATCTGTCACAAGACCTATACCAGAATTTTTTCAAACTTGATAGTATGTATCAAGTTTGTGCTTCCTTGATGTAGTCTTTGTAACACACTCACCTGTATGCTGTGATAGGGGCATCAGAGAACTTCATTGTGCATGTGGGGAGGGGTAGGATTTGAAGTGGTAATGAAAATATTTGATCATTTGGAAGTTAGGTATATGCTTGACTTTCAAATCATCTTAGAAGATCTAGAACTTCTACAGAGTCTGTATCTTCTATATTATAGGCATATATTTCATGTCATAAGCTCTACTCTTCTTCTTACTCTTGCTTAGATTTCTATTTCTTAGAAACTTGGTGCTTAGATATCTATTTCTTAGAAACTTGTCCTCTATTGAAAAAAGTGAGGCTACTCTCCTTAGTTCCTGCCTTTTTTGCTTTCTCTTTACAAGATTCTCTTTAGGAGGACTAAATCACATAATCAGATTGGGATAGATTTTTTGAGTCCTCATGCCTGGTTTTAAATTGCTCCTTATACTCCTGTTTAGGATGATGAATGATATTATATTCATTGCTTCTGTTTCTTGCTAGAGCTTACATGCTGTTAATTAGTAATAGCAAAATTTGTTGATTTACATACCCATCTGGCTGCCCAGAACAAAGTGGGGGAAGGAGACCAGATCTCCTCATCGTCCTAGGGATTATTGCACGTGCTGGACATTGGCCTAATGCCAATCACTACCCTTGTGGACACTGCTTGTTCCGGTGAGACTTTAAGTGTAGTGGGCAATAAAGGCAAGGAGGTTGAATCCCTGGAGAGTAGTACACTGCATATCACTGCATGCTTTTCTTAGTGAAGTATGCTGCTAATTCAGAATGCAGGAGGCTGAGCCCTGGGTACAGCTATGCTGAATAAGGCTGCCAAATCAGTGATAGTGGGGCTATATTCAGGACCTGCTGATTCTACCTGATCCTGTGTAATAATGAATAATATTTCTAGTCTTGCAATGAATGAAGTGTTAGTTTCCTGCACATCTTAATTCAAACCTGAGTACTGATTGCTTGGTCTGTCAAGTAAACAGAAAACAAGCAGAATATGTTGCTTATTATCCCAAATTCATCAGCAGAAGGTTTTATTAATAATTAGAGATAGTCAAGACATTTACTCTAATATAAGTCGGAGATAAAGAATCCTTATGGAGGAAATGTCTATCACAGTTGCAATTATCATTTGAAACATCCCAAAGTTTGAAATTTACTTTCTTTCCCATTAGCATTTTTTACCAGGGTTCTCTTTGTAGCGGAAATGGTGAACGTGCAAGTTAGACTGATGTGGTATATTTTTATGATTCTTGTATTGTGCCTCCATAACTTATGTGTATGTACCCTGACCATTGTTTAACACAAGGGGTACTGGGGCTATTTCTTGTTCATGGGAAAGGGGAGAAGGAAGAAGTCAGCAAGGAGAAATTGTAAAATTCAGCATTTCTGATGAATCTTGGTAATAACAGATTTGAAATCATAGTATTGTTTAAGGTTTTCATAATCTGTGTGAAGATTACTCAATTTGAAACTAATTCAGTGAAGTTATTTGTAAAATTATGTCTAAAGTTTCTTTGAAATTTAATACATTGAATAAGTAGTATGTTTCTTACTGTGATACTTAACACTGAATCTGTCCTGTATGGTGAGTTGAGGAACTTCTGGCCAAGGGCCAATGTATTAGTTGAAATCAAATAAATAAGTCCATCAAAATAACCTTGTTAAAGATCTCTTGTGAACTTGTTTTTGTGATGCAAACCTGTCCTTGGGCTCCACTTCCAAACTTGCTAAAAACTGTAAAAAGAAAAGCTCTACTTTTTGCATATTGTGTTAATGATTATCCTAAAGAATAATCAAAGCTGCTTCTCTAGAGTATGGTGTTGCATCCGGTTTTATGCATAAAATAATTTACTATGTCAAGGGCAAGTATAAAATGAAATAAATCTCTATAGTATTTCCCTAGATATGGAATGCTTTCTTCACATAGACTGAATTTCATTAAAATTTAGGATTTTTTTCTGATTTTTTTTGGCTTGTGCCATTAATGCAAACCATCTTAATGGCTACCATATTTCATCCTAGACAGAGATGAATATGAGTAGGGAAGGAAATGATTTGCTGTGTAACACTGGCATTACTGTTTGGAAGCTCTTTTATAAATATAGATTATACAAATTTTGTAATTTTAACTTGTGTACTTGTATACTCATTAAAGAAATCTGATGACCTATTGCTTTCATGTCAGTGTAAATGAGTATGCTACTATGTTATATGCTTGGAGGGTTGATAAAGGCAGAAGATAATCCTATTATGAAGATAACCAATTAATTTTTAAAAACTCATTAAAATAACACAACACATTCTTATGTTTAGAACTGGTTAATTCATATGGTTGTTTATAAGCATTAAAAAACCATTTATCCTATTGGTGCTGTGAATAATAATCAGAGTTTTTAGGTATTATGAAAGCTTTTAATTGAACAAATTAGATCGACTTAAATGATATGCCTTAAAATGTGTATCTATACCTTACTTTTGGGGCATTTCCTGTTTACTTTTACTAGAAGTTGTAATTGTTTTTTTCTTAGATTTAAATTTGCTATCTAAAAATTAATATTTTTGTAATAAATATGGACATTTAGTGTTGTGATGATGTGAAAGTATGATCACATCATCACATTTAATTTTAAGATGAAAAATGGAAGTTAGTTTGAGAAAATTTGTTTGAAAAAATTTTCATAAGGAAATCATAGTATTCTGCTAATTTTTCTGTATGAGGTCTTTCATCTGGTAACTTTTTGAATCCCCTCTCCTAGCACAGCGCTTGCACATAGGTGCTTAACAAATATTTGTTGAATGTGAATTGAATTACATAATTCATTAAATAGGTGCACTGAATATTTGTCAAAGAAAATAGTATTCATTGATAGTCAACTGAAATAGTAATTGTATGTGTCTGGTATTACTACAAGAATTCACTAGGTGGTGGCAGAGTGCCATCTCTAATTCAGGTTGCTTTGTTAAGAGAAGTAGAAATCTTAATGGTACCCCACCCATTGTACATCTGAAATTCCAGACAAATATTTATTATTATGTATGTTGGTAAATGACTTGATAAGGATTAAAAGGGAGATATACCGAAATAATATTGAAACCCATGGCAAATTTGATAACGACATTGACTATTGTGGGTGAATTAATGAAATGTCTTTTTAAAAGCATTCATCTCTCCTAAAGACCCTGACATTGAAGTGTTTGTTTTGTTTACTTGAGGAAATTGAAATTTTCCTATATTGTATCCCAGTCAACTAAAGTATCTACCACAGAGAAATGAGAGTCTCTTTTATGGAGCCTGAAGATTTTTTTATTGCCTAGTTTTTCCAGTATTGAGAAGCAAAGGATCCTAATAGGAATACTTGGTTCAGAAATAGACCTTTCCTTTTTTTAGTATGTGTGTATATAGACGAGAGAAGTTATATTTTTTGAGCTCTAAAATTTTCACATAGTTGCCTATTTCCTCTTGTAATGTACTGATATTTTTGACAGAACTTAGGAAAACAAAATCAATGACTGACTTTTATTTGGTTATTTTGGGTTACCATAATATTCCATTGTATTCATTTGCCACAGTTTGTGTAACCCCCCCTAGTGGGTGGGCATCACTTTGTTTCTAGATCTTTGCTACCATAAAAAATGCTGCTATAAATTCTTTGGTATATATAGGGGTTTCATTTTGTCTTTGATTTCTTAGGTTATATGCCTGGTGGTTGAATCGCTTAGTCAAAGGATATGGGTATTTAATCACTTTCTTCACGTAATTTCAGATTATTTTCTAGAGTGGTTGAACCAATTTACTATTCCACCAATAATGCATTAGTGTTCCTGTCTTTCCACCAAAGTAGTTACAATCAGTGTATATACAGTTTGGGTTCTGCCTTACCTCATTTGCCAGAGAGTCTTTCTGTATTTCCCTTTATGATTCATATTTATCATTTTATGTTGCTATAATATAACCAAAGGAAAATTGTGTAGGAGAAGCAGTATAAAGGATATCTTCCGAGAGGTATTGTGACAGTTTTGTTGGGAAAGTAAGGGACAGACAATGGACAACCTGCCTATCCCATTATTATTTACCCAGGGCTATAGAAAGGCTCCTAGTGTGTTGGGTGAACTGCTATGGAGGATTTTTAGGAAGATATGAAAAACAGTTGCTGATGTCTTACTTGGTAAATTTGGTCCAAAACCAGAAATCTAATAGACTGAGTCTCAGTCACATCATCTCCAGTATTTGCGCTAGGTGACGATGACAATGATACTACATTTGTTTGTTTGTTGCATGCTTCACAAAACCTGGAAATTAGGGGATTGATTATTTTAAACCTGTCAACTTTCAGTGATTATGAGAGTGATTGAAGTAGTAATTTAATAATAGATTGGACACATAGGGTTTTTTAAAAAAATTCTGTAATTTTTGTTAAGCCTAACAACAATTCTAATTATTATTATTATTTTTGGATGGGACAGGGAGTCTTCCTACATTTGATTATAGTTTCATGACATGGTGCTGGGAAGAGAATAGCAATATAGTTTCTATATTATATACAATCGCTACTAGGTGTGTTGTGTATTCATATTTTCTTTTATTGTTACCAAATCTCATAAAGCTGTTTCAGAACATGAAAATATTTTAGGCCATGGATTGTTTTTAGTGTTCCTGTGTTTAGAAAACAAGTTACTAGACAGATTGAGAGCTACACCTGTTTTAATTTCTTCAATTTTTATTTTGAATTATTGTTCACTCTTATAATTTTTGCTGCTTCTGAATCTTACCAAAGTTATTTCGGTAATTAAATAGCTATTTAATCTCTGTTGTCATTAATGATTGGTGTCAAATGTATATATGTAAGCTTCAGACAAATGAGTAAAGATTGTATAACCTACACACAGGAATGGCCAAAGAAACTTTGAACTATGTTCATAGGATTGATAGCTAGAAGGGGACCTTTGAGAAAGAGCTTTGAGTTGAACTCCCTCATTTTACAGATGAAGAAACTGAGGTACGGGGAGGTTAATTGACTTGCTCAAGGCAGCACATATGGATATCTGAGGCAGGATTCAAATTCAGGTCTTCCTGACTTCAGGTTCAGTGCTCTATCCACTATGTTACCTTTCCATTTCCTCTTCTGCTTTAAACATGGAAAGTACTTTAAAAAAACACATTTATTGATTATCTTATAAGGAAGCCCTCATTAACAGCAAATGGGTATTTTGGAAATTAAGTACTTTGTGTATATTTATGTTTGTGTTTATCTTATTTTTTTTGTGTGAACTTCTCATCAACAAATATGAACATTTCTGTATATAAAGAAGAAAAGAAAAAGAGGATTATATGCAGTAAAAATTCTAGCTATAATTAATGACACACTTACTATATTATGGGCACTGTACTAAGCACTTTACAAATATCTACTTTGTTCGTCACAACAGCCTTGAGTGGTAGGTGCTATTATTATTCCCATTTTACAGTTAGTGACTTGCTCGTGGTCACATAGCTAGTAAGTGTCTGAAGCAGTATTTGAATTAAAATCTTCCTAGAACTCTACCACACTAATTTGCTGATAATGAGCTCATAATACAAGAGTATTGCACTATGTGCAACATATACACAAAACGGGAGATGTTGAAACTCAGCGGAATCAGAAGTGGTATAGAGAATCTGAAAATTTTTATACAAGTAACTAGACATGGGTGAAATATAGTAGAAGACAGAATGACAGAAGATTTAGTGGAAATGGAAAAAAAATTCAGGAAAAAAATTCAGAAAAGAATTCTTTAAAAAGAGAAGGAAACAATGCAAACAAACTTGTTGACTTTGTTGGACAAATAAAGAAATGGAAATTTCAGATTTTTGGAGTTCCAGAGAGTATTGAAGAAGACTCTCATCACTGTATTTCAAGGAGTTGTATAGAAAACTTTCCAGGAAATATAAAATATGACATTTTTAAGGATATGAAGTTTTATTAATTCTAATAAGGAAAAATTGAGAATTCAACTCACCTGGGCGCAGTCCTGTCAAAATTTGAAACAGTTACAAAGAAGGAAGGAAGGAAGATAACACTTATAGAATGCATGTTAAGGTTTTTCTGCAAAAAGCAGAAGTGACTGCTACCCTGTCACTGTTTTTGTGACCTTAGGGAAATCACCTAATCTTATGAGGCCTAAATTCCCTCAATTTCAAAATTAAGGCATTGGATTAGGTAATTTTAAAGTTCCGGCTTTCAGCCTTGTAACCTTAAGATTGGATAAACTGGGGCATGTCATATATTAAATTAAAAAAACTTTCCCAAGAAATTTCAACTTGAATAAATAACTAAACAGTTAGACAAGCATTTAAAAGTCACCATTTCATGGATAAAAACTCTCCACATTTCAGAGAAATAGAAAAAATGTCTGTAGATTAAATGCTTTGAACATTAAATACTTTTTGAGTTGTGCCTCACAACTTTCTGATATAATGTAAGAGCTTCACTGGGTGATAAAATAGCCACAGTATCACATTTGATCCAATTACTTAATGACACAGTTGGGTTTGGAAAAAAGGCAAAAACAGCCAGAACTAAAAGAAATAGAAACGCACGACTGAAAGAGCTGTGAGGCAGAGGGAGAAAAGGGCAGAGTAGATGAATTCGGTGAGGTGATCTGCGGGCAAAAATGCTTTATCTTTGACAAATATTGGGTGAGGTTTAATAGATATAATTATAGCATAAACATGGGAATTTTGTACTGTGTTCTTTTAATTAGTTTGACTTTGGAATTAAATATTTGTTTTTGGAAAAGCAATGAATTCATTGATTTTTAAACATCAACACCAATAACATTTCGCCATCTTGTTGTGCGTTGTTGTCGAGTTGTTTTCAGTTGCATCCATTTCTTCGTGACCCCATTTGGGGTTTTCTTGGCAAAGATACTGCAGTGGTTTGCCATTTTCTTCTCCAGCTCATTTTACAGATGAGGAAACTGAGCAAATGGGGTTAAGTGACTTGCCCAGGGTCACACAACTAGTAAGTGTTGGAGACCAGATTTGAACTCTGGAAGATGAGTCTTGATTCCAGGCCTGGCCCTCTCTGCACCTAGCTATCAATATCTTGATATAAGTTCAGATCATATTTCAGACATTTATTCTTTGCCTGACTAGGCAAGTCACTTAATCTCTTTGTGCTTCAGTTTACTCATTTGTAAAATGAAGGGTTTGGACTTCTGGCCATCTCTGGTGCCTTCCAGTTCTAAATCTATTATACTATTATCTGATCTCTGTCTTTCAATGGATATGTGATATCATTGATATGATTGCCCATTCATTGGTACATATTTATCCCATTTATGTTGTCTTCTTTGTTTATTTCCCTTTTTCTTCTTTAGATCCTTCACAGAGTCATAGAGTATCCACTCAAAGTGCTAGAGACCTTCCTCTAGATCAGAGGTCCTTAACACCCAGGGTCTGTAAACTTTTTTTTTTTAAATCATAATTGTATTTCAATACAATTAGTATCTCTTGTAGTCCTGTGTATTTCATTTTATGCATTTAAAGATATTAGACTCATTAATTTACTAAAGAGGCCCTTTACATACACATAAAAGGTTAAGCACTAGGTCACTTTACTTTTTGAGTATTCCTTTGGAATCTCCAGACTGCTCATTTTCTTATTTGTATCACATCATTAGCAGGTAGAACATGATAGAATGACTTTTAAAAGGAAAATTTTCTTTCTTTTAAGAAGTAGTAGAAAATGAGAAATTAATATTAGATCTTGAAGTCCTGTACACTGTGAATAAGGTAAGTGTCATTCAAAATATGATCATAAGATTAAAAAGGTGAAGACCTGAATGGAAGATTCATTGGAGAGTTCTTGACATAGAGACAGAGGCATCAGATTTT
Organism: Pseudochirops cupreus; assembly: GCA_028627135.1. Classification (NCBI taxonomy): domain Eukaryota; kingdom Metazoa; phylum Chordata; class Mammalia; order Diprotodontia; family Pseudocheiridae; genus Pseudochirops; species Pseudochirops cupreus. The sequence goes on along the minus strand of CM053584.1, from coordinate 249,668,285 downwards.
AAGCAAAAAAGACTGCAATTTTAATTCTGACTCCGCTACTTACCTTTGTGACCTTGGGCAAGCTTCAGCTTTTTGCACCTCGGTTTCTTTATCCTTAAAAATGAGGGAGTTACTACTAGCTTTGTGACCATGGGCAAGTCACTTAACTTTTTTTAGCCTAAGTTTCCTCATCTATGAACTATAAACTATAAAAAGACTATCATGAATATCTAATGAGATAACATATGGAAAGTTCTTTGCAAATATTGAAATAATATGTAAATGCTAGCTTATATTATAAATTATGTAATGATTTAAGGTTTCAAAGCACTTAATATACATTATCTCATTTGATGCTTATGAAACGTATTCTACAATTTTTTAAATATTCTTTTTGTAGAAGAGAAAACTTAGACGTACAAAGGCTTAAGTAGCATACCCATGGTCATGTATTTTTTAATGATTAGAGACAGGATTCAAATCTAAGGCTTTCCTTGCCTCCAAACCTAGCTCTCTTTCCATTGTACTATGCTATCCCTCTCTAATATAGTCACAGACTATAATACAATAAAAATGGAAAGAAACAATGATAATATTACCAAAAAGTATAGGTTCACTATTGAGATTGGACTAGATGCCCTCAGAGATGGTTTCCAACTTTAGATCTGTGATACCGTTATCTAACGTGGAAATTAAAATTACTCTTGAACATTGTGTAGCTTCAAAATGAAGTTAAAAAATTTTGTAGATTAGCTTAAAGATTGATACAGTACAGTTAATAGATATCAAGTCTATGGTATGTAACCAAAGCTATATTAAAAGACCAATATATTATGCAGTATGCTTATATTAACATGAGAAAAAGTTAATTAGTTCATTAAATTGAATGTTCATTTAATAAATACAGAAATTGAACAACATAATGTATCAGGGTAAAGCAGAAAAAAGGAAATTTGACTCAGAGCCTGGCTCTTTTCGAAGAAGAAAGGCAAACTGAGTTGATTAAATAAATCCAAAAGTACCTTTTTCGAAAAGAGTAATAAGATTCATAAATGAGTAGCAAATTTTCAAAAAGGAGAAATTATACTAAAATATCAGTGTTTGAAACAAAGAAGGAGAAATCACAATAAAAGTAAATGAAATTAAGGGAATTGTTGGGTTAATTATTACTATATATATATTTTCATGATAAATTTGAGAATTTTAAAAGGATAAAAATGTCATTTCATTTCTATAGCGCCCTAAAATTTTCCTGGTGCTTTCCTCATAAGTCTGTGAGATAAGCATTACAAGTATTGTTATCTCCATTTCACAGAAATTAAGGGTTAGACTGGTTGAGTGACTATTTGCTCAAGGTCACAACCATAGTATTTTGGAACTAGTTTTGAACTCTAGGCTTTCCTAACTTTGTGCCCGTTTTCCTTTCTGAAATTGATGTACATCTTCAATAATATAAAATACCCAAATTGACAAATAGGAAATAGAAACCCTATATAAGTCAGTTTTAGAAGGACAAATCAAATAGCTCATCAATGAACTTCAAGATAGGCATTAGAATTAGATATGTTGACAAGTGAATTCTTCTGGGCTATCAAAGAACAGGTAATCTATATTATGTAGAATGTTTCTAAACTTACAGAAAACTAATATGCTACCAGGTTCTTTCTCTGAATCAGGTATGGTTTTGGGCTCCAAAGCTGGGGAAAATATCTAGAAAAGGGCAATCTCCAATTTTAACTTTGGAGATTATAAAATGTTGAGTAGAATTCTATAATATTTTAATGTTATCTTATGGTCTGGAATATCCTCTTCAGGCACTGGTTATAAGCCCTCTTTTTCTTGGTAGCCAATCATGTGTTGGTGTACCTGAAAAAATTGCTAGCTGGCCAAGTGCTGTCATGATGAATTTAATTAATCTTGTTATTGACACACAGACTATCACCAGGTCTATACTTTTCGTTTTTGTGTGACATCCCAGAACCAAAATACAGGGGTGTGTGTGTGTTTAGCTTTGGTAGAAACTCACTGTAGCACACAGTCATATGATAGATCAAGCTTCTCTGGCTTATTGTCAGTCACTCAGTCAGTTGATAAACGTGTTGAACTCCTAATATGTGTCAGGCACTGTGATTAGTACTGGGAACACAAAGAAAGGCAAAAAACATTCCCTGCTCCCAAGGAACTCATAGTCTAATGGGGGAGAAAACATACAAATAACTGTGCAAACAGGATAAATTGGAGGAATTCAGTAGAGGGAAGGCACTAGAGTTAATTGGGATTGGTAAAAGCTTGCTGTAGAAGGTAAGATTTTAACTGGGACTTGAAGGAATCCAGGAAAAGCAAAAGATTGAGATGAGGGAGAGAATTCCAAAGCATGAGGTACAGCTAATGAAAATGCCCAGGGTCAGGAGCATGGGGTGTTTGTGCAAGGAACAGCAAGGAGGCCGTTGCCGCTGGATCACAGAAGTGATGAGTGCGAGGATATAAGATGTTGGAACACTAGCAATATGGGGGTAAGGGAAGTAGATCATGAAGGGCTTTGAATACCAAACAGGATTTCATATTTGGTCCTGGAGATGATAAGGAGGCACTGGAGTTAATTGAGTAGGGAAATGACATGGTGAGACCTGTGCTTTAGGGAAATGCCCTTGACAGCTATGTGGAGGATGACTGGTATGAGGAGACACTTATGGCAGAGAAAATAAACAACAGGCTATTGCAGTAGTCCAGGCATGAAGTGATGAGGACCTGCACCAAGGCAGTAACAGTGTAATAGGAGGGAAGGGGGTACATGTGGAGACATTATGAAGGTAGAATCACAATAGACCTTGGGTATGGTGGGTGAGAGTAAAGAGTTGAGGATGACATGTAGATTGTGAACCCCAGTGACTGGGACTTTAGACCTTAATATAGGGCTTAGGAAGAGGGGAGGGTTTGGGTTAGGAAGATAATTCAATTTGTACTGAATAAATATTGCTATGCTGTTTTAGACCCTAAAAATATCGAAAGAGCATTTGCCTCAAAACATCATTCTTAATTCTATTTAGAGTTAAGAGCTTCTCTCAAATGTTATGTGTATTTCCAGTAGCTCTGAACCTTCATTATAGGTGTTCCTAGTAGTGGAGGATTCTCTTTGATTATTTTATTGCTTATTTTGTTCCCACCCACTTTGAATACTGAGAATATATAAGGTTTACATATAGAATAGTGCTGAAACTGTAAAATATTAACAGAATTATAGTCAAAAGGAACCTTGTAGCTCACCTCCAACTTCCTATCACATGTAGGAATCACATCTATCATCTCCTTGAAAAATGGTGATTGAAGGTCTACTTGAATATTTCTGGTAATGGGTAACTCACTGTTTCCATGAGGTGTAGCCTAAACTATTTTTGATCTTATTGCTTTGAAGCATTTTTAGCTTATAAAGCTAATTGCTATAAAACCTTTCCTTATATTTAACAGGGTCCCACAATGCCTTCAGTGTTACATACCAAATCCCTACCAAAGTCTTTTCCTTCTTTTCCATTTCTTATACTGCCTTAAATTCCTTATAGAAAATCTACTCACCATGTTGCAAATCTTCCTGCAACTATTGTGATATTTCTTGGGTACCAGCATAATATTTCAATTGAGACTTAAAAAAAAATACTTTGAAGAACAGGAACAATAGCCTCCTAATTGGTTTCTCTTTCTTAATGTCTAATTCCTCTCCAATCTGTCTTCTACAGCCAAGGTGAGCTTCTTAAAGTGCAATGTCACCCTCTTACTCAAAGTCAGTACTTCCAGAATCAAATATAAACTTCTTTGGCATTTAAAACTGCATCACAACCTGGATTAAACCTACTTTGCCAACTTGTAAATTATGTCAAGTCTTCCACTTAAAAATGCTTTAGCAGAATTTAATTACCAAATACTTAATATTTGAATGGAGCTCTGTTTTGTTAATTCAGGAATTTCCTTCAGTGATACAGATCTAAACCCATCCATGGCTACTCATCCTGTGTAATTCTTCTCTGTATTCTCCCAGAAGGTTACTGTGGGGGTCTAAGCAAAGTACTGTTGACCTTTTTTGCTTTTCCTTGATATCATAGGGCACTCGTTGAATATTTTGTTTGCCACCAGTATCATCCTCAGATTTTGCTGTTGTGTGTAGTCTATCTTTTCTTCGTATCATACAATTCTTTGATCACTTTCTTGACTTTTAGGTTGAATCTTTTAGGTTCCTTATTGGATTTATGTTACAGTCTGCTTACATTCTCCCATGTGTTACATGGGAGACATTGGCACAAGACTGCCTGCTTAGCATGGTGTGCCCACATCAGAGAAGTTGCTGTGCTATATGAGCAAAGCAGAATTGAATTAGTTCAAAAGAAATGCAAGATGTGCAGATTTAGAGAATCCATCCTAAATGATCACATGGACTATTTGTGTATGACTTGTGTTAGAGCATTCCAGATTCATATTGGTCTAATCAGCCACAGTCAGGTGCATTGTAACTTGATTCTAACATGCTGATGTCATTTTGGTCCTTTTCAAGAAAAAAGGACAATACCAACCAGCATTCTCCATGTCTTTCTCCATTGTCCTTTGTTTGATCATTTTTTGGGGGGCAATGATATCATATAGAAATGTTGGCATAATTTTAGTATTGAAAAGATGGGCCTTTGCTTTCATGGGAAGCTTGGTGGTTAGTCATGGAGCTTTGCAGTCTGCTGAAATATTCTGTCTCATTTTCCTTCTCCCATCCAGCTTTGGGCTCAACTCATCTATCCTGTTTGTCCCAGATACACATAATATTGAACAAGCTTTATAGAGTGTGTATCTAAATACTTCTTGAAATCTAGGCAATAGACATTCCTGATATGGAATTCAAGTGATATCTTGGATTTTTTTGTGTTAGAACAAAGGCGTTGTTACCAACAAAATTCCTTTGAGACCTTACAGATCTCTTCCAGAAAGACTCTGTAGTGTTTTGAAGCTTGAAGCAATGTGAACATTTGGAGGACCTTGCCATCTACAGGGAACTTCTCTTCAATCTGTTCTATTCTTTTGGTTTCCTCTATCACAGTGGCTAAAAGCTTTGGTGAACATACATCTTTTGTATTTTCCTTGCTTGATTATTATCGGACGGTCTTTGAACAGAATTATTTTCTGTTATATCTTCCAAGGAATCTTGAATAATCTTGAAGTATGGATGGAAGAAGAACCTTGTTAGAGAAGAGCCTTTAAGGTGGTGTTTTGTTCTATGGATTCAAATGCTTTAAAAAAAATTAATACTTACTAGCTGTCTGACCTTGGGCAAGTCACTTAACCCCATTTGTCCTGCCTTCCCCCCTCCAAAAGAAGGCAAAAAATTAACAAGCAGTGAGCATACTAGGAAATTATATTCTTTGCATTTTTTAGTTAATTGTGAAATGGTAAAGATGTGGTCAGCTGTTGCATGTTGCTTGTTAAAGCCTGTTCTATACTGTTCCCCTCACTGAGAATGACTATGGTTCATGTATAGATGATTCATAAAGATTTTGTGTAAATGGGAGAATAGGTTGATAGTTATAGATGTTTTCTTGGTTACCTTTTAATTTTGAAAGTC
>CM053584.1:249632307-249662213 GCA_028627135.1 Pseudochirops cupreus | reverse complement strand
TGGCAGCTTGTAATATTTTCTCCTTGATCAGGGGACTCCAGAACCTGGCTATAACATTCCTAGTTTTCTTTTGGGGATTTTTTTCTAGAGGTGGTCAGTGAATTCTTTCAAGTTTTATTTTGCCCTCTGGTTCTAAAATATCAGGGCAATTTTCCTTGAGAATTTCTTGAAGGATGCTTTCTAGGTTCTTTTTTTGATCATGGCTTTCAGGTAGTCCAATAATTTTTAAATTGTCTCTCCTGGATCTGTTTTCCAGGTCAGTGGTTTTTTCAGCGAGATATTTCACATTGCCTTCTATTTTTTCATTTGTTTGGATCTGTTTAATAATATCTTGATTTCTCATAAAGTCATTTTCTTCCATTTACTCCACTCTAATTCTGAAGGAATCATTCTCTTTAGTGAGCTTTTCAGATTCTTTTTCTATCTGGCAAATTCAACTTTTTAAGGTATTCTTCTCTTCATTGGCTTTTTGGGTCTCTTTTGCCATTTGAGTTAATCTATTTTTTAAGGTGTTATTTTCTTCAGTCAGGTTGTTGACTCTCTTTTCATGATTTTCTTGTGTCATTCTCATTTCTCTTCCCAATTTTTCCTCCATTTCTCTTATTTGGTTTTCAAAATCCTTCTTAAGCTGCTCTATGGCTTGTAGGCAGTCTTCATGTTTCTTGGAAACTTTTGGTGTGGGAGTTCTGACTGTGTTGTCTTCTTCCCGTTCCATGTTTTGATCCTTCTTGTCCCCCAAAAAGGAATCTAAAGTTCGATTGCTGTTCTTACTTTGCTTCCTTTGCCTGCTCTTGTTGTTGCCAGTTAATTACTTGACTTTTTAGCTCTGTGGAACTCTGCTTCTGGAGGGGAAAGCTCTGTCCCAAATTGCTGGGGTTTTTGCAGCTGCTGGAGCTATTAGGAGGCCACTGCAGCCCCCACCAGCTTTGGCTCACTGAAAACGCACCCCAGGACCACCACCCAAGGCCATGATCCGGATCCAGGCCGCTCAACGCAAGAGCACTTAGCCTCTGAACTCTCACTTGGCCCCCCTGCAGTCTGCAGGCTGGGAGCTCTGAAACAGCCATGTGGAGGCACTGTAGAGCTGCCGCTTCTGCCACTTCCTTGCCCTGGAGGTAGTTGGGCCAGACTGCTTTTCTCCCCCAAATTTAACTGAGTTCCACTGACCTTTCACTTTGTCCTTGTTTCTTATGGCTTGATAATTCACAGTTGCCGCTGATCCACTCTCCTGAAGGCTCCATCTGTGGCTTGTCCTGACCACCCCGGGGTCAAGCCATGGTTTCAGGCCGGGCTGGTTTAAGCTCCCAATGTGCTGCAATGAGCCCTTCCTGCCGAGCTGCCTTTAGCGGGAGGTGTAGTTTTGTGAGTTTTGGAGCACTAAAATTTGTTTAGAGTCATATTCTATGGGTATTTGAGGTGGCTATGTGGGAGCTGTAGAACCTTGTTGCTTCTATGCAGCCATCTTGGCTCCGCCCCATTACCTTTTAATTTTTAATATTTTTTCTCATTTTTCTCTGAACATCTCAAAGATACCAGTAGAATACTCTGGCTGTCCAACTGTTATCCCTCGACCCTGTTATGTGGCCAAGCACGTCTTGTCTTTCGATCTTATATTTCCCTGCTCTTTTAAATTTTTCTTTATTTCATGGGTTGCCATGACCAAAAAAGATTCATTACCAGGTGGCCAACTTAGTGGTAATGTGACTCTACATAAATTAGTTACCTTGGTACTCAGAAAATAGACTTAGTCTGTTGCCAGGACCACATTCCAAGTTTTTCCAGTATGATAGATCCTGCCACATCTTACCCTTTATTAGCATAGCCTGTGAGTACCCATGGTTACTACCTCCATGCCATGATGAACCATTTCTTCAAACATATCTTAGGATATGTACTGGTCTTTCCCCTAGTCTGAATCAGTGAGATTTTGCTGCATGTCTTTCTCTAAGTCAATATCTTTTTTTTCACCAGTTTTTATTTAATTTTATTGTTACCATTTCCCCTATTTTATATCTGCTTTTCCTAACTTTTACTCATATTTATTGATGGGAACTTTCTGTGATAATGCATAAAATTTTCTTGTTGTATATACTTAGACTTTGTTGTAATCTACATGGGATAAATTATACTGTGGTATTATATTGTACCTGACCTGTTTCAACATAGTATTGTATCTCTTGTAGAGAACTTGTCTTTTTTAACACTGTATATACAATATTGGCATTAGATCTTAGACTTAGAGCTGGAATGGACTTCAGAGAGCTAGTCCAGTACCCATTTTGTAGATGAAGAAACTGAGAACCTAAAGAAGGGAAATTGCTTATCTAAGGTAATTTTTAGGCGGTAATTAATGAAACAGCCCTTCAAAACCAGGTCTTCTGACTCAGAGTCTGGCCACTACACTATGCTGCCTCTTGGATGGTAATCAGTCCTGGAAGGGCGAGGTCTGGGTCTTTGCATATCCTTCAGAACCTAGCATAGTGCTCTGTACTTAGGAGGTGTTTGTTGAATAAAGAGAGAAAAGAATAATGATTAGTCATAAAATATTACTGTAATTCACAAAATATTTTCCTTACAAACCTGTGAATTTGGTGGTGCAAGTATTAGGCCTGTTTTAAAGTTGAGAAAATTTAGACTGAACAGATAACTCACTTGTATAAGATCCCATAACTAGTAGTAGGTGAGTATTCATAGTGTACTACTAGATTAAAAAAAATTAACCTGTTATATAGAGTACCTTTCAAAGAAAACATTAGCTTTTCCTGTTTGGTGAGAATAAAATTTATTAGAATAAGATTTGGAATGTTTCATATATAAATAGAAAATTATTATTAAAATTTACTATCTAGTGCAATGGGTTATTGCTTGTAGAATGTGGGATGTAGTTATTATTGAAAGCAGAATGGTAATTATCTACAGAAACAGTAGATATCCTGCAGTGTGTGAAATAACTGCCTTTTCTGTGGTCTTATCAGTTTAACTTTTAAGTTCTAGAGTGATGGGTAAATATTTCTATGTATTTCCTTATACTCCTTCTTCAACATGAACTAGCTCATTACTTTTTAAAAAGATTCACATAACAAAGAGGGAGGATGAGCTTTGGAATGACTGGAAATCAGACAAAATCAGAGTGCAAAAATTTTTTTTGTTCAAAGTATGCATATGTACAAAATGTTGGTTGTGTGGGAAGATGATCAAAATGACATCACTATGTTGAGGTCAAGGTACAGTATTTCTGACTGTGGCTGATCAGACGAATATGAGCATTTATTTATTAAGTACCACTGTTTATTTATTTGTTAAGTACCAAACATTGTGCTAAGTGCAGGGAATACGAAAGCAAAAACTGGAAGTGATTATTTATAGTTGATTTCTTTTCCCTTCATCTTTTATTCTTCCATTGCATTTCTCATACGTGAGCACTAAAACAGTACTGTTGACTCACTTGAAGAAAATTGAATTGAATGAGTAAATTTATCTTAAATGTTTGAGTTCAGATTTCTTTTGTTTATAATGCTTATTTTCTTTTAATTGGTAAAGTGTTGTGTCGTTGTTGATAAATTGTTGTGTCTATTAATGTGTCAATGAAAATACACTCTTGCAGAAATGATGCTGTCATCATGGTTAGTTCATGGAGTGCACTAGGTGCAATAAAACACAAGTACAGTACTTCATTGTGCTCTAAACTTTGTCATTAATTGGTACTTTTGTTTCTTTTGTGAAACATTCTTAGGTAGTGTCCAAGAGGATTTCTCTTCATATTGAATTCCTCTAAGTAGCAAATTCCATAGTGAGGCCCTAGTATAATTTTATTTCATGTATTTCTGTCACTGTGCATTTTTAAATTTTCACTGATAATGATACTTACTTTGAGAATGATTAGAACTAACAAAATTTGTAAGCATAAGCCAAGTTATGATTTTATTAGTCATCATTTTGTAAGCATTTTGTGTTTTAGTCTGTATAAATAGATTTTTTGAGGAAAAACATTCATTTATATTTTGTGTATGTTCAAGAAACTTTCTGATATCATGTTTCGTTTATTAAAGAGTATACTAACTCTCAGTTATCAAAATTGTGTGATGAGGTTTTATCACCATCAGTATAATGATGTATTATGGTTTTGTTATTTCTATGAAAGACCAACTACAAATATTAGACTGTATTTTGAAACAGGTTTAAAATTATTTTCAGAAGACATAATATTTTAATTAAAGTTTAATTTTACTGTCATACCTTATTGTCAGTAAATTGCATCTTTTCCATTTGGTAGAAGTATAAAATTCTAAAAAAGGTAAAAAGCAATTTGCAGAACTAAAATTTAATTTGATAGTATATGTAGCCTTCATGAAAATGGACTTGAGTATAGCTACGGTGAAATCATGTGCCATTTATGTTGCTAAATATCGTAGAAACTAAGAGTGACAAAATTTATTGATGCTTAGAGTGATGTACCCTGGCTACATTCTTATGCTGACAGTGTAACAGATCAGTAAACATTTACATAATTAATGCCGTGAGGAGGCACAGTTCTTCATTTGTTAACAGAGGTTCAGTTGTCTCATGAACCACTTTCATTATGGTTTTGCCACCTTTGCTGTAGCAGTAATTTTGATCCACATTTCCATCATAACAAAAGTAGTGGAACAATAGAATGAGCAACGATTTAGATTTTATGCGGATATTAACATATTTGCCAGTTTTGGTTATTTAGTTGTTGATATCTGATTTTTGACCCCTAAAAGTCACTGTTGGAAAAGAGATGCCATTAAATAGTGCAAAGAAGTAAACTAAATTGGGACAGTGTAGTGTTTCCAAGTTGAAAGGCCAAGGGGCTGTTGTTATCTACAGCAAGTTTTTAACCAGTCTACTAGATGTTCTATTACCAAAGGACCTTACTTCTTAAAAACCCTGTAAACAAACTCAGAAAAAAACCTACCGTATACTGATTTCTCTTTCTCTTCCCTGATTCTTGCTTCCTCCTGTGTTGACCCCTGGGCTAAGGATGTTGAGTCTGTGGAGAAAGGGAATAGTCCCAAGGTAGAGATTTTATTATAGTTTGGGTAGTGTGTGAGATGAAAGAGTTCACAGTCTGAATCTAAGGTCAGAAAAGGTCTTTATTCTTTCTCATGAGAAAGGTCTCTACCTCCTGTTGCCCAACATGGCATCTGCAGGGAGAGAGCGACAGGTAAAAGGCAGCCCATGATTATATAATCTTCTGATGCAGAAACCCAACCCCCCCAACTGGCTTTCACTCTTATTGGTAGAGGGGCTGTCCCACAACCCAAGCGCGGGAATTTCTCTGAGACAAAGGACCCGGAAAAATGTGGGTGTCCAATGAAAGCAGTCTTAACCTTATTTGGCATATCTTCTGTTGAGTTGGCTCTGGGGGAGGGTCTCCATTGCTCTAAGCCCCAGATTGCTTGAAGGTCAGGTGACCTAACCCTAGGCCTAGGGAATACTGAAGCCATTCTAGATTTGATTTTTCAGAATGGGGAAACTTCTCTATAAATTATCCCTCACAGTAGGTAAACAATGTTGTGGAGTGAACATTAGATAGAGAATTATTTCATTTTACACATAAATTCATTTCAGAGTAGTGTACTGAATACAGTTCAAGGCACTGTGCAAGTAGTGTGTAGACAGGACATATAGTCCCTGTTCTTGCTGTCATGGAATCCATGTAGTCCATTAGGTGGAATAAAACACAGTCAAAGCTATCTATAATATACAATGTTGCAAACCAATGTGCTATTTGAGGACTGTGGGATAAGGCCAGTTCCATCATGGAAGATCAGATGTCAGTCAGAATATTGCATTTAATTTGGGCTTTAAAGGATAGGTAGGAATTTTTTTCTCATTTCTTTGTTTTTCCTCCAGTTAAGCAATAGCTTTATTGACGTCTTTGTATTCTTTATATAACTTAAAATGGGCACATAATGATTTTCTAAGTTTTCAATGGAATAACTTGATTCAGTTTGAAATAATGCTGTATAGCATTTATACTGGAGTCATATAAATATGCTTTGGCATATACTTTTCAGAATATACTGTAGGTTACAAATACTTAACAGATTACCAGTTTTTAACGTAATAGGATTTTTTGACCAAGTGAGTTACTTCTAAGTGAACAAACAAATTCCTTTTCCAACTGCATCTTCTTGGGTTGCTGAGGCTCAAGGTATAAGGTCACTTCTGATTTTCTTCTAAGAATATCTCAACATAGGAGCCTGAAATAGTCAATACTCAATAAACATTTTTTAATGTTTAATGCCTACTATCTGCCAGGCACTGTGCTAAGTGGTAAGGATACAAATCCTACTAGCTCCCCCCCATTTCCCTCCCAAAAAAAAGAAAAAAGAAAAGAAAAGACAGTTCCTTTCCTCAAGGAACTTACAAGACAACCCAGAGAAGGGTGAGAAAGTTGAGGTACCAGATGGACAGGAGCATGGTGGGGAAGTCAGAGGTGTCCAGAGTAGTTTAACCAGGTGAGAAGTAATGAGAATCTGAGCTGGGTTCCTTACTTAAACAGAGGTTTTGATGTTTATGGCTCTACCCTTCAATCAGAAAGATAGAATATAGTCATGAGGTAGAGTACAAAGACTAAAGATGATGAGGTTTCCCCAATAAAGAGCTTCCTGTAGCAGGCAGAGAAGTCAGAGATGTCCCAGTGTACTGCAGCCAGGTGAGAAATGAAAAGTTCTCAGCTAGGCTCCCTCCTTAAATGGAAATTTTGGAGTTCATGGCTCTAACTGTTCATCAGGACAAAAGGTCTCTCTATTTTCAATTCTCTTTCTTTATACTTTGGTCGCAAAACTTAAATTAGAATACTGTCAGTAAAGATAGTAAAAGGGAAATGCGATGTTTTAAAATGTCAGGGTGCCTTTTGTTGCAAGAAAATTCCTGGCAATTTCTGCTAATGACAATTCCTAAGTAATATGTCCTTCTTGACTCTGTGCTTTTTAAATTGACTCTGTGACCTCATCTAACAGAAGAATTGATTCTCTGCGTGAGTATTTAAATTAGCACATGATTTAATGCCTTGCAAGGTTGTAGTTGATAATTCTTTGTCCATGTCTATCTAAGTTTGTATAGCTTGGAAAAAATCCCCCAGAACACTGTAAGTGCTAAATAACATCTGTTTTGTGTTTAGGAGTGTTGGTATTACTCTTCAGCAGTAGTTCTTAGCTATGACATAAAACAAGTTATTATTGTAAATTTAATAAGATTTCAATTAGTAACATGCCATAGAAGGACTTTGATGTTTAGGATATAATGAAAATCGCAGAACTTATTTTAAAAAATCCTTTCTAGACAATGTTAAGGAAAGATTGTGTTTGAAAGTTAAATTATGTTACTGAAAACCACCATATTTCCTATGTTTAGCATAGAGAAAATATCATTTATAGGCTCACAATTTTATATATTACTTTAACCTGCTCAAGTTAAAAGTTCAGTCTTGTTAAATCTGGTGGTTTAATCTAAACAACTTTTATTTTTAAAATTTCTTTATTATTAAGTATAAATTTGGCAGACATCAACAATCAGATGTTTTATTTACAAAGAACAAAAAAATAAAGCCACCAATATGGTATTACCTACAGCTTGTTTTTTAAAACACATTAAATTTAACACCACACTGTAATACCATTTGTCAGTGTTTCATTCTGAACTGCTTTCTTTTGTGTTTTTTGACGTTCTTTTCCCTTTTATAAAATAATATTAAAAAACTCTTCTCCACTTACATGTAAAAACAAATTTTAATATTCATTTCTAAAATTCTGAGTTCAAATTCTCTCCCTTCCTCCCTCCCTACTCTCTCTCATTGAGAAGTTTGATATTGGTTATACATGTGTAGTCATGTAAAACATTATCCATAATAGTCATGCTGTGAAAGAAAACATAGACAAAAAAGAACCTCAAGAAAAATTGAGAAAGTTTTTTAAAAAGTATACCTCAATCTGTATTCAAATACTATTGGTTGTTTCTGTGAGATGGATAGCATTTTTCATCACAAATCCTTCAGAGTTCTCTTGAATCATTATAATGCTGAGAATAGCTAAGTCATTCACAGCTGATCTTACAATATTGCTGTTACTTTGTATGTAGTGCATTTCACTTTGTATCATCTCATACAAGTCTTTCCAGGGTTTTCTATGAGTATTGGGCTCATCATTTCTTGTAATATTATTCCATCATAATCACATACCACTACTTGTGGTGTTCCGCAATTGATGGACATCTCCTCAATTTCTAATTCTTTGGCAGCAGAAAAGAGCTGCTATAAATATATTTTTACATAGGGATCCTTTTTCTTTTTTTTAAAATCTCTTTTGAGATATAGACCTAGTAGTGGTGTTGCTAAGTCAGAAGGGTATGCATGGTTCAAAATTGCTCTAGAGAATGGTTGAATCAGTTTAAAACTCCACCAGCAGAGCATTAATGTCCCATTTTTACCACATCCCCTCCTATATTTGTCATTTGCCTTTTCTGTCCTGTTAGCAAATCTAATAGGTATGATGTAGTACCTCAGAATTGTTTCAATTTCCATTTTTCCAACCAATAGTGAGTTAGAGTATGTTTTTTATATAACTATAGATAGCTTTGATTACTTCATCTACAAACTGATCATATCTTTTGATCACCTATCAATTGGGGAATGGTTCTTATTTTTATGAATTTGACTCACTTCTCTGAGAAATGAGACCTTTATCAGAGAAACTTGCTTCAAAATTTGTTTCGGTCATTATTGCTAACTGTATTTTCCTCCATCCTATTTCCCCCCATTTATTCTATTCTATTTATTCTATTCTGTCCTTTGGCCCTGTCCCTCCTCAAAAGTGTTTTGCTTCTGACTACCCCCTCCCCCAATCTACCCTCCTTTCTATTACTCCCCCCACCCATCTCCTTTTCCTCTTACCTTCTTGTGGGGTAAGATAGATTTCTGTATCAAATTGAGTGTGTATGTTATTCCCTCTTTGAGCCAATTTTGATGAGAGTAAGGTTCACTAACTTCCCCTCACTTCCTTCCTTCTCCCCCTCCACTGTAAAAGTTTTTTCTTGCTTTTCTGTGAGATAATTTACTTCATTTTACTTCTCCTTTTCTTTCTCCCAGTACATTGCTCTCTCACCTTTAATTTCATTTTTTTTTAGATATCATCTCTTCATAGTCAACTCACACTTATTCCCTCTCTGTCCATATATACTCTTTCTAACTATCCTAATAATGAGGAAGGTCTTATGAGTGACATATCATCTTCACATGTAGGAATCTAAACAGTTTAAAATTATGATTTCCTTTTCCTGTTTACCTTTTTATATTTCTCCTGAGTCTTGTATTTAAAGTCAGATTCTCTATTAAGCTCTGGTCTTTTCGCCAAGAATGCTTGAAAGTCTTCTATCTCATTGAATGTCCACTTTTCTCTGGAAGGATTATACTTATTTTGCTGGGTAGGTGATTGTTGGTTATGATCCTAGCTCCTTTGCCCTCTGGAATATCATATTCTGAGCCCTCATATCCTTCAGTGTAGAAGCTGCTAAATCTTGTGTTATCCTGACTATGGCTCCACCATACTTGAATTGTTTCTTTCTGCCTGCTTGTAGTATTTTCTCCTTGACCTGGGAACTCTGGAATTTGCCTATAACATTTCTGGCAGTTTTCATTTTGGGATCTCTTTCAGGAAGTGATTGTGAGTTCTTTCAATTTCTGTTTTACCCTCTGCTTCTAGAATATTGGGGCAGTTTTCTTTGATAATTTCTTGAAAGATGATGTCTGGGCTCGTTTTTGATTATGACTTTCAGGTAATCCAGTAGTTTTAAAATTCTCTCTCCTAGATCTATTTTCCAGGTCAGTTGTTTTTCCAAGGAGATAGTTTACATTGTCTTCCATTTTTTTGTTCTTTTGGTTTTGTGTTGTTCCTAGATTTCTCATAAAATCACTAGCTTCCACTTGCTCCATTCTGTTTTTAAGGAATTATTTTCTCCAATGAGCCTTTGGACCTTCTCCATTTGGTCAATTCTGCTTTTTAAGGCATTCTTCTCCTCATTGGCTTTTTGGACCTTTTTAACTATTTGGTCTAATCTGTTTTTTAAGATGTTGTTTTGTTCAGTATTCTTTTGTGTCTCCTGTTGACTCATTTTTCATGATTTTCTTGCATCACTCTCATTTCTCCTCTGAATTTTTCCTCTGCCTCTCTTACTTGATTTTTAAAGTCCTTTTTGAGCTCTACCATGGCCTGTGACCAATTCTTATTTTTCTTGGAGGCTTTTGGATGTAGGAGCTTTGACTTTGCTGTCTTCTTCTGAATGTGTATTTTGATCTTTCTTGTCACCACAATAACTTATAGTAGTCAGAGGTTTTTTTTTCCCCCATTGTTTGCTCATATTCCTAGCCTGCTGCTTGACTTTTAATTCCTTGTAGGGCTCTCCTTCCAGTGTTGAGGGCCCAAGCTTCAGGGATTTTGTGCAGCTGTTTCCAGAGATACTTCTAAGGAACCTATAAGTTTTCAATTCTTCCAAGGTGGTATGATCCAAGGAGAGGTCTTTACTACTCTGATCTGTGACTAACCACAAGCACTCTTTTCTGCCCTGGAGGTGTGAAGAGGGTTCCTCCCCCCCTCCTCACCACTGTGACTATAAATTCTTGTGTGCTACTGTTCCTCCTTGTCCTGGGATTGCTACCTGGGCCTGTGACCCAGATCTGAATATCGCAAAGCAGCAGAGTCTTGCCTCCTTATTAGCAAAAAAGACCCCTGTAATTTCTTTCTGACCAGTTGTCACACCCTCTACTATCTGTGGGCTGAGAGCTCTAGAAGCAGCTACTGCTTCAGCTGCTGCCACTGCTACTGCTAATTCAGTCACTCCCCAGGCCTGCTTCTGGGTTCCTAGAGGCTGGTCTGGGCTGACCCTGGTCTCGGCTGACCCAGCCTGTGTTGGATTGTACTCCTCTTTCACCCTGGTGCACTAGACCTTTCCTGCTGACCTTCCAAGTTGTCTTGGGCCGGGAATTTGTTTCACTCCAACTTTTTGTGGGTTCTACTGCTCTAAAATTTGTTTAGAGTCACTTTTTAAAGGTTTTTGGAGGGTTTCGGGGGAGAGTTTAGGCAAGTCCCTGCCATCTTTTCTCTGCCTCTCTCTTTTCCCTCTTTTTAAAAATCATTCTCCTCATAACTCTTGTTCTCAAACAAAAAATTAAAGCTGTTGCTTATAGCATGAGTATAGTCAAGCAATAGAAATCCACCTGTTAGCTGGCATGACCAAGATACTTCATACTTCTCAAAATGTATGCCTCATTCAGTACCTCTAACTGATTACATCTGCCAAGGGATGCCATGCATGATTCATTGTCAGTTTTCTGGAGTTGTGGTTGGTTCTTGCATAGGTTAGAGTTCTTAAGTCTTTCAAATTTATTTTCTTCTACAATATTATAGCCATCTCACAAATTATTCTTTGTCCTAGATTTACTCGCTTCACTTTGCATTAGTTGATGTAAATTCTCAGATTTTTCTGAATCTTTCATTTTTTGTGTGATGCAATGAGATTCCATTATATTCATGACTATAATTTGTTCATTTCTTCTCCAATTGTTAGGTGCCCACATTATTTTCAGTACTTTGCAACAAAAGTGTTGCTAAAAATATTTGATGCTTATGGGTCCTTTCCTACTTCATTTGATTTCTTTGTAGGCATATGCTTAGTAGTAGTATTACTGGGTCAAGAATATACACATCTTAAAGACTTTTGGGGTATAATTCCACAAATTTTTTTTTTTAGAGTTAACTAGCAGCTCCACAACATTGTATTAATCTCTCTGTCCTTCCCCAGCTACTTTGACAGTTGTCCTTTTCATTTTTATTTTTTGATCTTTATCTTTACAATTTAAAAGTTGTTTTAATTTGCTTTTCTCTAATTCGTGATTTGGGGCATTTTTTTCAGATGGCTAACTTTTTTCCCTTTGAAATTTGCATGTGTGTTTGTGTATGTGTGTGTGTAAGTTTGTGTGCCATGGCTGTCTGTCTATCTATCTATCTATCTATCTTATCTATCTGTCTATCTATATCTGTCAAACTCCTTTTGAGGAATGACCCATGTCTTTCTATATTTATATAAATTCCCTAAAAATATTGAATAGTAGATCCTTTTCAAAGGATTTTGTTGCAAAGATTTTTTAAGTCTACTTTTTTCCTTTTAATTCTAACCTTATTTATTACTAAACATCTATTTTAGAACTAAGCAAATATGTTATATGTTATAATAGATTGTCATTAATAATAATATCTTGTAGAGTATTTTTTTAAAGTGTTATAATACTCCTCAAATAATTTGTACCACTTCATTTCTAGATATATGATGTTGATTGATGGCACAAATGAAGTTTTTATGATAGACAGAGACAATTCGGTCTTTCATGTGTCAAATTTGGAATTCCCATTCCGTAAAGATCTTCGAATTCATTTATCAAATACACTTTTGGATGGGGTAAGTCATACTTAACATTTCTTTTGCAATACTGCTATTTTTCTTAATTTCTGTTTTAATAGTCAGTAGTATTCATAATAATGTATAATAATTTAAAAATAATTTACAGAGAAACTTAAGATTTACTAAAACTGTTTCTATGATATATATACCTCGAGCACTAGTGATGTTTATTTAAGAGGGAACTATTGACTTTATATTTGAAAATATAATTCTTGAATTAGGGTTTGATACCTGAGCTATACAAACGGTTTATACACAGAGAGACACATACTAGCCATTCTCCAGTTGATAAGTGAAACAAACAGTTCCCAAAAGAATTGCAAATTCTTAACCATGTGAAAGGAGACTGTAGGCTCCAAAATCACTAAGAAGGGCAATGCTAATCAAAGAAATCTTGAAGTTTCACCTCATACTCAGGAAACTGGCAAAGCTGATAAAAATGAGAATAATCAGTGTTGGAGATTTTGTAGGGAAATAGGCATACTAGTGCAGTGGTGTTAAATTGGAATAGGAATGGATCCCTGCAGGTCAGGTATTGATGTAGAAAACTACAAATTAACATTGTATATATTGTATTTTTATTTCCTTTGTTAAATGTTTTCTGATTACATTTCAATCTAGTTCAGACTGTACTCTTGAATTTGACTCCCATGCACTGGTGCATTGTTTTTGCAACAGTGAATTAGAAAGTTAGATATAACATCATCACAGGATATTTTCTTAGTTTCCCAATACTTCTAAGAAATGATAGTTAACTGTGACTTAAAAATCTGTAATTTTCAAATTAAGCTTAATCTTATCTGCTTGGGGAAATAAATTTGAACAGCTAACTCTACTGATAGAAAAACATTTTATTCATAGGATAGAAAATTAGACCCCCTCCCTCCCTTGTAACCTTAAAGAGAAAATTGTATAATGCAAAATTAATGTTTGAACTAAATTACAATAAGGTAGGAGTAAAGCTGCTCTGGACTATTAATTCTTTTTCATAACTTAAAAGTGCAAAAAATTCAAAGTATGGTGAGTTAAAAATAATAGGAAGTCATGGAATTTATTTTGCCTCTTCATTAGATTCTTGTGTATGAGAATGAAAAGTTCAGATTTGAAGCAGTTCATAACTATGGTGCAACTCTCTTTAGCAGTATATCAGGATGAACATTTCCCCAATATTTTCTATAATCTGGAATGCATATAAATAGTTAGCTTTCCTTTACACATAGAATAAAAGTTAACTGTTACCTCATTTTTAATATATATTGCTAATTATTACTAAGAAATGGTTTTGGAAATTTGCTGAATAGTTGCTAAACTAATTTTATTTATTAAATTTATTGTCAACAATTGTGATTGATAAAAAAAGACAATGTGTGCTAGAAATATGGTTTTAGATGAATAATATAAATTGTGTAGCGTAATAAAGAAATAGAAGTTCCATTGTTGGACATATGAAGTAGTTCTGATATAAATTAGTTTGAATTTAAGATTACTCAGCCATCCTGTTTTGAAATAAGTGCCACAGGTTGATTATCTGCTTTAGTAAGAGTTGTAGAAAGAGGGGGTAATTGACATCTACTCATAATTAAAAATTAATTTTAGTTATTAATTTCAAACTGTTCCTCCAACTCCCATCCCAAATATGAACAAATCATCTTTTTGTCAGAGTTGCTAAGAGATATTAGTCAATTAACAAATCCTTTTCTGAGCTAGGACTTGTGCTAGGCATTGGGGATATCAAGACTAAATTGACCAGTGTGAGTTCCATATTCAATTCCAATCTTTGCATGTTTTTTCTTGGAAATACTAGAACTCAGGGGGTCTACTTGAATATTAGTTAGTATTTGGAAATGAAGGACAGAGGTGGTTTTTTAACAGGATTACCAAGTATAAAGAAATAGGATGCCAATCGCAGTAGTTTGGCTGGTAGACTTGGGGCAAATAGTATTTGAAGGACGGGGATGTTTATAACAAACCCCAGTGTTCTCAATGGAATCTATGTGTTGTTATTCATCCTTCATTTTCAGAGGACCAATGACATCATGGGTGATATCTTGACTTGCCCATGAATTGGATTTAGGTGAGGAAGAATTGCTCAAAGTCATCAGTCTCTCTCTTTCTGAGTCATTGAAGTCCAGTATGCTACCTTTCTGCTCCCCTAGTGATGTGGTTTTTCGGTATTGTGATGGAAATTTATGCACAAAGAGTCTGTGTAGTGGGGGAGAAGAATCCTTAAGTTGGACTATTTATTTTATTTTTATTTTTCAACGTTCATTTCCCTAGGATTTTGAGTTACAAATTTCCTCCCCATCTTTCCCCTACCCCCACCCCAAAATAGCTATCCTACTGAATACTCCTTCCCCCAATTTGCTCTGTCTTATGTCTTCCGCATCCCCACTCTAACTTTCTAGTAGGGCAAGATAGATTTCTATACCCATTGCTTTGTATATCTTATTTCCCAGTTGCATGTAAAAAACAAACAATTTTTTTTAACATTAAAAAAAAAAACCTTTGATTTCCAGATTCTTTCCCTTCTTCCCTTATCACCTACCCCGACTGGGAAGATAAGTGATTCGTTATAGGTTGTACATGTGTAGTTACACAAAATGTTTCCATAGTGGATGTGTTGGGAAAGACTAACTATATTTCCCTCCATCCTATCCTGACCCCACACATTCTGTTTTCTACTTTGACCCTGTCCCTTTTCAAAAGTGTGTGCTTCTAACTATCCTCCCCCCATTCTGCCCTCCCTTTTATCATCCCCCCTCTTATCTTGATCCTTTTTGTCCCCAAAAAAGGATTCTTTGGGCTGATAGCACTTCCTCTGCTTGCTCGTCTTGCCAGTCAATTACTTGACTTTTGAGCTCTTTGCCACAGTAGAACTTTGCTTCCACAATGGAGAGAACTTTGTCCCAGATTTCTGGGGTTTTCACAAATGTTGTCAGAGGTGTGAGGAGGGCTCCCTCTCTACATACACCACCCTGGCACACTGGTATTTCTCACCTCAGGACCACAGCCCAAGACAGCAACCCAGATCCGAGCAGAATAAAGTAAGAACAATTACCCTCTGAATGGCCTGGAGCTCTGGAGGCAGCCACCATGACCCCGCCACCTCTTGCTGCAGGGGCAGGGCTGGGCTACACTCCTAGGTCACCTGGTTGCTGCAGAGTTTTCCACTGACTTTTTACTTTCTCTTTGGCGTTCGTGGGTTGAGAAGTCTGGAAACCATCACAGCTGCTCATGATTCACTCTCCTGAAGTCTGCTCTGGCCCCCTGCTGGTCAGGGCTGCCCTCGGGCCAAACTGTGGGACTACCCCTTGGCTCCCAGAGCGCTGCCATAGACCCTTCCTGTCAGCCTGCTAGGTTGCCTTCAGTGAGAGATTTGTTCTTCTCTGTCACTTTGTGGATTCTGTAGCTCTAAAATTTGTTTAGAGTTATATTTTACAGGTATTGGAGGTGGTTGTGGGGGAAGCTCACAGAATGTCCTCCTTCTACTCTGCCATCTTGGCTCTGCCCCCCCTAAGTTGGACTATTAACCAAAATATTATTTCCTTGTTTTGTTGTCTTTGGGGTTCCAGTCCTTTGCACTCTATAGGTACCTTTTCTTCAGATTCCTCTATCCTTTTCATTTGATAAGAAAGGCACATTCAGGGGAAAAGGGGAGGGATGACCTACCAAGAACAACTGTTAGTCATTCAAACCCCAAGTTAAATGGCACAGGGAATCATATTCATTTTAAATGGTTTTATGGATTTTCTGGATTATGGGCAGCAGTAGCAGACAGTCTAAAAGGAACATCATTTGGTGCTTGGAGAGTGGGGACTAAAGAAGGTGGGTGGACAAAAGGTGGAGGTGCCTAGTTATTGTAACTGTCCTACTCCCTTCCTAAAAACCAAAGAGGAAATGGCTTCTTACTTTGAAAAATGCCCTGTGTGACCAGCACCAGAGCAAAGGGAAGAGGTCAAAAGTATTCAGGAGGCAAGGAAACTTTCTATATATATACATGGTCTGCCTAGAATATTTCACTAGAGAGCCATTTAAATTTTTATTCTTATTTTAAGATCCAAATATATCAGTTAACTTTATTGATCACTCATATTTTACTGTGAATTAATTTCAGTAGACCAGCCCAAATCTGAAATTTCTGGCAATAGGAATTTTGATTTGAGATGTATGGTAGATGTGAGAAGGAGCTTATTTTGAAATGTGGAATGCTTTTGGAGAGGCTAGACTCGTGGTAGTATGCTAGTGTTGCAAGTCTTTGGACAGTTTAAAGGCACTAGATATTAACTGGGAAGAAGGGAGCCAGGATGTTTGAGGGTGAAAAAAAGGAAATAAAGTAAAAAGAGGCTAAAGACAGAATTTTCCAGCTTTGAAATTTTATATTTGCTAGTAATTGTAATCTCTGATGTACTCCTGAAAATCAACTTTGTTTGAGCAGGCTTTGTCACCCAAATTGTAGATTGTCGGATAGCTAGCATACTGTTTAAGGGAATACCTTGTGAGTTGAAATATTGGTTACATTCTATTAATCCAGTAGATTTCAGTCACTTCTAGCTAAACACCAGTATAAAGGTAATTTTATATGTGTATATGTGTGTGTGTATACACATGTACAGACATATACATGTATGTGTACGTACATACATACATACACACATATAATTACTATACCTGTCTTTGGCAGTAAACATTATTATGGAAAGATAGCAATCATTTTTCGGTGTGTAGACTGATTTAAGAGAATATCATAAGCATCTAGCTTTTCCCATGTAAAGCTCTAGATGCTGGTGTTGTCTTATAACAGATGCCACTGAAATACAAAAGAAAATTAGAAAAAAACCTCCCACACACTAAGATTTTAGAGAAAAAACATCAGCAGATGTCAATTATATATTTTTGATTCATTAGTCATGCAACAAGTATTTACATTGACAAGTAGCAGAAAGACAGTAAGGTGTAGTAGATAGAGGGCTGGTCTCGAAACCCCAAAGACCCAGTGGATTCAAGTCTTACCTCTAACTTATGTTTTCTCTGTGATGGGGCAAATCATTTAATGCTCCTTGCTCTTGAGCAGAGGTGAAAATCAGATTAGAATGTAATTGGGAAGTGTTTAACAAAATGAATAAGAATACAATAAAACATAGATAATGTTAAGATGTGGTCTTTTAAGTTAATTTGTTGGGTGCAGGGAATACAGTTTAATAGAGGGGGGTGGTGCTTTCTCATTATGAGTTTGATACCACTGCTTTAGGTAACTTTTTAAAAAAAAAATTAAATTGGTTTGTTTACTTTTAGTTTACAACATTCAGTTCCATAGTCCCTTGAGTTTCAGATTTTCTCCCCTTCCCTCTCTTCCCCCCATCCCCATGGTGGCATGTCCTTGAATATAGGATCTACAAATATCTTCACATTAATCATTAGTCAGGTTGTAAAGAAGGATTATAACTGATGGAATGATCAGTGGGAAAGAGGAAACAAAATAAAACAAGAAAAAGATACACAGCAAGTAGTTTGTTTCAATCTGCATTCAGACTCCGCATCTCTTCTTGGATGTGGGACATGTCTTTTGATTGTTAGTCTTTTGGAGTTGTCTTATAACCTTTCATTGCTGAGAGGAGCCCAGTCTATTAAGTTAGTCATCACACATACATTTTATCTGTGATTGTGTACAAATTTCTCCTGGTTCTGCTGTTCTCACTCAGCATCAGTTTGTATAAGTCTCTCCAGATTATTATGAAGTCTGTCTGCTCCTCATTTCTTATAGCACAGTAGTATTCCATTACATTCATATATCACAACTTGTTCAGTCATTCCCCAGTTGATGGGCATCCTCTTGTTTTCCAGTTCTTTGCCACCACAAAAAAAGCTGCCATAAATATTGTTGTACACACGGGTCCTCTTCCCACTTCTCTGATCTCTTTGGAATATAACCCTAGAAGTGGTATTGCTGGGTTAAAGGGTATGCACTTATTTATAGCTCTTTGGGCATAGTTCTAGATTGCTCTCCAGAATGGCTAGATCAGTTCACAGCTCCACCAACAATACATTAATGTTCCAATTTTTCCACATCCTCTCCAGCATTTATCATTATCCTGTTTTGTCATCTTAGCCAATCTGGCTTGTGAGATGTGGTACCTCAGAGTTGTTTTGATTTGCATTTCTCCAATCACTGGTGATTTGAAACAATTTTTCATATGCTTATAGATATCTTTAATTTCATCTTCTGAAAACCGCCTATTCATATCCTTTGACCATTTATCAATTGGGGAGTGGCTTATATTCTTATAGATTTGACTCAGTTCTTTGTATATTTTAGAAATGAGGCCTTTATCAGAGATACTGGTTGTAAAAATTCTTTCCCAATTTTCCACTTCCCTTTTAATCTTGGTAACATTGGTTTTATTTGTACAGAAGCTTTTCAATTTAATATAATCAAAATTATCCATTTTGCATTTTATAATGCTCTCTAACTCTTGTTTTGTCATGAAGTCTTCCCCTCTTCATAGATCTGACAGGTGAACTATCCCTTGCTAGGTAACTCTTTCAAGAACATAAGTTTTGGAGAAGGTGATGAACCTACATTGGTAGAGAAAGTTCCTTCTCTTCCCTCTACTAAGAGGATCACAGGACCTATCCTTATTTATATTGATTAATGGAAACACTTTTCCTATCTTGTTCTTTGACCTTTTTCTTCTTTTATTTTTTAATTCTCTAACTTCCTTTGGCTTCAGTGATTTATTTTGTGTGGTTTGATACAGCTATGAAAGTTTACCAAAGAATTCCCTTATTCCCAGCTTAGCTTGCTCTTTCTGTGGTGCTGGTTGGATGGCTATAGCTGAGGACTCAATTGTCCTTTTGAGAATAATGCAGCTAACTTACATATTGTTGACCATGAGTGAATATTTTTTTTTTTCAGTAAGTGAATCCAAGGTCCATTTTTACATTTATTTTTGCTGCCTTATGTTAGCCAGAGCTTATTAGCAGATCTGATGATAACAGGAAAGAATACATTGGGACTTAGATGGGTAAATAGTCCTATAAAAATTCCATAAATAAAAAATGTGTTATTGAATCATCTTTAGATTTGGTCTAAAGCCCTGCAGATACAAAGAAAGGCAAAAGACTGTTCGTGTGTTCAATAAGCTCACAGTCTAATTGGAGAAGACCCCCTCCCCCCAAAAAAAACCCAACAACAACAACTAAAAAGTGGAGAGGAGGGGTAAGTAGGATAACTAGAATGGGGGCATGATTAAGTCCTACATGACCTGGGCTCTCTCCTTTAATAAAGGATTTAGGAGGAGCGCTCCAAATGTTCACGCTTTCCAGTCAGAAGGGAAGGAGAGGTTCCGGGGCAAAGAATACTTAGGAGGTGTAAATTTTAGATTTACTATGATGTTGTAGAAAGATAAGTTTCAGGAGAGAGGGATGAAGTCCAGGAGAACAGCCAGGTGGGAAATAATGAGATGACTGCCCTCAGCTCCATCCTTCAATGGAAGATTTGGAAAGAGTATCCATGCCCCCTTTTGTCCTCTTCCTTTCTGCGCCCTGTTCTCTCCCCCCCTTCCCCAACCTTTCCCAGCCAGTCAGGAGGAGGGAGGGCTCTAGTGACAAGGGACTAAGGAGATTTGTTTTAGTATTTTTGTGATCTTTGATCTTACAAGAAGATGAGTTTCTGGAGGCAATGATAACATTTTTTTATTCCCAAATTATGGATAAACTGAGAGTTGTATGGTTTCATGAGGGAATTAGTAAACAAGTATTTATTAAGGACTTACTGTATACTAGACTCTATGCTAGTTGCTAGGGATACAAAGACAAAAATGAAGCAGTTCTTGCCTAAAGGAGCTTGTTCAGTTGTGAGAGAACAACATGTGTATGTACACATACTTGTACAATTTAAATAGGTAATTTTTCCAGGAAAGGTACTAGTGTGCAACCTTCTACATGTACATTGTGATCCCCTTTTATCCTCTAGCAGATTGACCATCCTATTATTTGCACTCTTTCATTAATCTTTCCCTGTCTACTGATTGAATCCCTACTGCTTACAAACATACCTATGTTTTTCCTATCCCTCACTTGATCTGTCCACTCCCTCTGTTATCCTCTCTTTTCCTTTTCTTCTTCCTTTCCTTTGTATCTATGCTTTCACATATTTTCTATTACTTTCTTCTTAACACTTTGCAGTCTAACTTCTGACTGTATCATTCAACTAAAACTTTTTTTCCAAAGGTACCAATGATTTCCCACTTGCCAAATCTAAAGGCCCTTTCTCAGTCTTCATTTTTCTTGATCTTTCTTTTAATACTGCTGATCACTCTCTTCTCCTTGATACTCTCTTCTCTCTTAGATTTTGTGACACTACTCTCTCCTGATCCTTCCTCTACCTGGTCATTTCTCAAGTCTTTTTTGTTGGATCTTAATTGATGGTATATCTGGAAAACCACTGCTGTTTCCTACGGCTTTGACTTCGGTTCACTTTTCTTTTCCATCTCTCTTATTTACTTCATGGTTTCATTAGCAACTGTGGATTCATTTCAACTACTATCACTATGCATGTGATTCCTAGGTATGTTTATCTAGCCCTAACTTTTCCCCTTATACCTACTTTCACTTCTTTTCTTGGACATCTGCCTCTTGGACATACCAAATTAGACGTTATGTAGACATCTTACACTCAACATGTCCAATATAGAACTCACTGTCTTTTCCCTCAATTTTTTCTTTCTTCTGAAATTTTCCTGTTACTTTTGAGAATACCATCATTTTCCTAGGCACCTAGGCTCACAAAGGCACCGTTGTCCTTGACTCCTCTTACTCTTACCCTCATATTACCCTATTTGTTGCCAAGTGCTATCAATTCTGTCTTTGCAATATCTCTCATATATTTGCCTTTCTTCCCTTTGACGTTGCCACCATTCCGGTCTAGCCTTCATCACCTAATTTCTGAACTATTTCAATAGCTTGGTTGGTCTTACTGACTCAGATATCTCCCAACTCCACTTCATCCTCAGTTCAGCTTTCAAAAAGTTCTTTGTAAATTGGAGACCTGACCTTGTCACTCCCCTGTGCACTAAACTCCCGTGATTTCCTATTCAGTTTAAATTTTAAAGCCCTTCATATCCTGACCCCCTCCCACCTTTCAAGTCTTTTTATAATTTATACCCTTCCATGCATTCTACAATTCAGTGGCACTGGCTTCCTCGCTGTTCTCTGTATAGTACGCTGTCTCTCTGACTCCCCATAGTTCCACTGGCTCTCCTCTATACTTGGAATTCTCTCCTCCTGCCTTCAAGGAGACTTCTTCATGGTTTCTTCAAATCCCAGCTGAAATTTTTCCTTCTTCCAGAAGTCTTTCTTAGTTTCTCTTAATGCTAGTGCATTCCCTGTGAGATTACCTCCAGTTTATTCTGTATGTATCTTGTTTGTATATAGTTGTTTTCATGTTGTCTTCCATTTTAGAATGCGACCTCCTTGAGGGAAGAAACTGTTTTGTCTTATTTTGTATACCCAGTATTTAGCATGGTTCCTGGCATATACAAAGCACTTAGCAATTGATTGTTGACTGACTGATTAGCAGCTAGAAAGAATCTTTCATATAAAAGGTGACTTTGAGCTGAATTTTGAAGGAACAAGGGACTTTGAGAGTTAAACATGAGGAAGGAGACTGGAGTCATGAAAACTCAGAGGAGACAGCAGAAGGAAAGGCTAGTCAATAATGTCAAAGTGCTTCAGAGAGGTCAAGGATATTAAGTGATAAATTTGGTAGCCACATCACAAAGGTTGAGAAATGAGTGAAAGGAGAGGAAATGGAGTCAGTGAGTCTAAGGCTTTTTTTTTTTTAAGGGAGGAGAGAATTATAGAACAATGGCTTAACAGGTTCGGATCGTTTAGTGAGGATTTCATTTTATTTTTCAAATGAGAAGATTTGGACATAGGAACCAATAGATAGGGAGATAGCAAAGGTTAGAGAAAGAAGGAGTGATTATGAAGGAAACTTGAAGATTCTGAATAATGTTGTGATTTATGTCTATGTCCATTTCTTTGGATCAGAAATATAATTTCTGTATCTATTTCTCCCCCATTTAGATAAAGCAGTATTCTGTATTCTTCCATTTGTCCTCTAATTCCTTTCTACGATTTGTTTTCATTTGTTTTTGCAACAATTCAAATCTAAGAATAACTTAAACTACCTAATTGTCTGGCTGTCATCTCTTAGCTTAGAAGCTTTTGTTATGTTCTTATGCTATGCCAAATCGTGTTTCCTTAACCCCTGAAGATGTAGAAAATGGAAGATTTACAATGTGGCACAAATTCATTTGAAATCATTTGATGAAGTTTAATTTAGCTTAAGCTCAAGATGTTCAGAGTAAACATTTAATAGATAACCTGGGAAGTTGGAATCTTGGGGAGTATTAGATGCTTGTGTGTGTGTATCTATGTGTGTTTATAATATAGTTATGTCTTATAATATATAGTGCATATTGTTTATTTTCATTATTTTGTTTTATTGCCCTGCCTCCAGCCTTGATAATGTAAACCATTTGTATTTTAGTTTATGTGAAATGAATGATTCTTAATTTTTTTTAACTTAGTATCAGTAAACTAGTTTTTTAATAGTGGAAAGAACTCTTGCATTTGGAGTCAGAAGGCCTGGGTTCCAATTCTAGCACTAGTACTTACTAACTTCATGGTTAGGGCAGCTAGGTGGTATGGTGGCTAGAGTGCTGGCCTGGAGTCAGGAAAATTGGAGTTCAAATGTGGCCTCAGACACTTACTAGTTGCGTGACCCTGGGCAATTCACTTAATCCTGTTTTCCTCAGTATCCTCACCTGCAAAATGAGCTGGAGAAGGAAATGGCAAACCACTCCAGTATCTTTGCCAAGAAACCCTAAATGGGATAATGAAGAATTGGACGTGTCTGAAACTACTAAACAACTGTCACCTTTGTGGTTTTGAAATTTTGTTCCTATGTCATGTATCCATTTGAAACTTATTTTGGCATGGTATCAGATATTAGTCTATACTTAATTTTTTGTGTTAGCTTTTCAGCTTTCCCAGGAGTTTTTTGTTAAATAGCAAATCCTTTTCCTAAATTGTTGGGGTCTTTGGGTTGATAATGTTCATTTACTTATTTCCATGTTGTATACCTAAGCTTTTCCACTGAATGATCTTTCAGTTGATTACTGTTTTATAGTATGTTTTGGGATCTGGTCCTAATAGATGCCTTCCCACATTTTTCCGTTATTTCCTTTGACAGTCTTATCATTCATCCAGGTGAATTTTGTTATTATTTTTTCCCAGCTCTGCAAAGAAATCCTTTTGTAGTTTAAATGGCATGTCACTGAATAGGGAAATTAATTTAGGCAATCTTGTTATTATTTTATTAATTTTATATTTTAATGGACAATCTATGAGCAATTAATATTTCTCCAATCATTTAGTTTTTGTCAATAGCCAGAACTTTAGTCCCCCAAACTAATCAAATTTCTTTTTTTAAAATAAAATTTTTTTTTAATCAAGAAAGAAGTCTTTTTTTTCCCTTATGCCTTACCTTCCCCTCCTCCTAATTGATAAAGAAAGAAAAACAGAATCCCTACAAACTCATAGTCAAACAAAATCAAATTTTGAAACCTGCTACCGACCTCCTGAGAGAAAACTGATGGACTCAGGTGAGACACACATACATACATAAATACATACACAAATATATATACCTGGTTTCTGCCAGATTCCCCTTTAGTCTTTCCCAACAGCTTTTATTGAATAGTGAGTTCTTATTCCAATAGCTGGAATGCTTAGATTTGCCAAGAACTAGGCTGCTGTGCTTCTTTCTGTATGTTGTGTACCTAATCTTTGCCACTGATCAACCTTACTATTTCTTTACTTAGGGGTGGGGAACCTGTTTTCTAGGTCCTCAAGTGCAGCCTTTTGACTGAATTCGTACTTCACAGAACAAATCCCTTTAATAAAAGGATATGTTCTGTAAAATTTAGACTAGTCAAAAGGCTGTACACAAGGACCTATAAGGTCACATGGGACCTCAAGGCCCCAGGTTTCCTACCCCTGTCTTAACCAGTACCAAATTGTTTTTGATGATTACTGCTTTCCAGGATATTTGGAGATTGAGGTGCTCTTCTTTCTCACTCTGGCTCCCCCTTCCCCCATTTCTCTTGAGATTCTTGATCTTTTGTTCCTCCAGAGCAATTTTATTATTTTTTTCTATCTCTATAAAGTTTTCATTTTGTAGTTTGAGTGGTATGCCATTGAATAAGTAAATTAATTTATATAATATTATTATTTTTACCATTACTCAGCCTATGAGCAGTTAATATTTCTTCAATTGTTTAGACCTATATTTGTGTAAAGAATATTTTGATGTCATGTTCATATAGTTTTTGTGTGTGTCTTGGCAAGTTAACTTCCAAATTTTTTATACCTTCTGTAGTTATCTTAAATGAAGGATATTGTTGGTACTGTGCAGAAATGCTGATGATTGTATTGGGATTTTTAATATCCTGTACCTTTGCTGACATTGTTAATTATTTCAATTTCTTAGTTTATTTTCTACGTTCTCAAAGTAAACTAGTATATCTTTTCTAAAAAATCCTCTTTACCTATTAGGCTTATTCCTTCAATTTCATTTTTCTCTGATAAAATCTCAAGAACAGTTTATTAAATGCCTTTTATGGGGAAAAAAACCCAAACAACCTAATTTTCATGAGGTGGGATGAGCTTGAGAGCTTAGGATATCATTGTTCTCATTGTACCTGACCTGTCTGTTTTCAGAGCTTCTGCAGGATTATGACAATCTTTTTGTATAGTTTTTGATGGGATAGTGGAATTTATAGCTGTTTGTTTTAGAATTTCTTGATAATTATTCCCTCTGATTCATTTTTAGAACCTTACTTGGAGTGTTTATGGGTGAATCTGGGCTTCCTTCAAGTCCCAGCTAAAATCCCACCTTCTACAAATTCACAAGGCATTTTTGTGTATTTGGTTTTTTCCAAACTGCTCTTCCTATCTTTGTGGAGCTATCACATTTGCACACCACAATTCCCAATGTGCTATATGGGCACTACTTCCTCATATAACATGTTGGGGACTGTGATAATCAAATGTGGTTGTTCCATTATAATTGATGAGAAGAGATTTATTGTATAAATTCAGTAATTCACATTTTTAAGGTGTGGTTTTCAGAGATAGATCTTTTCTATTTTTCTTTTCTTTGTTATTTTTCTCACAGTTTTAGCCTCAGCACATTGTCTTTAGAATCTAGTTTAATTGGATCATTTACACCATACTTTTTGCAAACTCATTTTTTTTCTTTACTTCTTACTGTTTTATGAGCTTTTGTTGCTTATGTTTCTCTGACCAACTCCTTAAGGCCAGTCTCAATGATTATCTTTTTGCATATGCTTGAGTACTACAATGAGAGAGATCCATAAAATGCAGTTTTTTGTTACCTATGGATATATGATAAAACAGACCTTGACAGTTCTTTCATTTGACACTCTGAGGGGAACCTGTGAGACATCTTTGAGTTTAATTTTCTGATTTCATTTATAGTGAAAATGTAAATATTGATATGATTCAATTCATTCAATGGTATGTCAGTTTATTGTTCATTAGACATGAACAGTAAGTTAAGGTTTATTGACAATTTAAAATGTATATAATAGTCCTTACCTTTTACCCAAGGAATTTCTAACTTTTTTGAAAAATTGATTTACTTTTGTCAAGGATACCTTTGGCAGACTATTGAAGCATATGTCAGACTTGAGACTTAGAAAGATTAATTTGACAGTTGAGTGGAAAATGGACTAGACTGGGGAGAGACTTGAGGCAAGAAGACCAACCAGCTGGTTATCGCACTAGTATTGATGAGGTATAGCTTTGGGGGGATTTCTAATGAGAAATCCTTTCTAGGTTCGTGTCTGAAAAGAATTATAGGCTCAGCTGCCCTTTGGCAGATTTATAAAAGTTTATTGATTCACAGGGCAAAAAGGGATAGGGTGAGGAAACCTGGCTAGGAAAAGCTCACAAGGTGCAAGGGGAGAGGGGGAATGTTAGAGAAAGCCTGAAAGTGTGACGCTCTTCAGTGGGTAGGGGTCTGCTAGAAAAAGCCTACCTGCTAGAAAAGCCAACCTGCAAAGAGCAGGAGTGGAGAAACACAGTCTTTAAAGACCTAACACTGTCAATCATAAGTTCATTAGGCTAATTAGGGGTACAGAGGTGGGGTTAGGGAGCTACCCGGGAGGAGCCAGGGCGTGACTAATACTTAAAGGGACATGCACCCTTCACATCAACTGCACATGTGTTTTACCCATAATACACTGGGAGAAACAGTGGGAGATTTTGACGAAGAGGTGTGGTTTTAGCCCTGAAACATCATAAAGTCAATCAGTGGTCAGATTTGAGATCAAATTCCTAAGGAGCTTGTTTTGGCTGGTTACTGGAACAAAAGGAGGTAGTGCCTTTAAAAGAATTCTATAGAGTTAATGGTTTCAGAGGAAATACCTTTAGGCTGGGGGCAGGGGAGAGACAGTTAATGCTTCACAGCTGGGGGAGGGAAGGAACAGAGCCAAACTGATCTCACAGCTGATGGTACATACACAAGACTGAAGTTACAACTATGCCACAAAAATCACCCCAAAATATTCAGAGGCACCTCGTCAGTATGGTGTGAGATGTTGAGGAACTTCCCAAGGATTGTGTGAGTGTGAAGAGCAGAGGAGGAGGTATATACTAGAGATGTTATGAAAGTAGAAATGACGGTACTCAACAGATTGGACATTTGAGAGG
The DNA here is from genome assembly GCA_028627135.1 of Pseudochirops cupreus. Lineage (NCBI taxonomy): Eukaryota > Metazoa > Chordata > Mammalia > Diprotodontia > Pseudocheiridae > Pseudochirops > Pseudochirops cupreus. The sequence continues at coordinate 249,634,931 of CM053584.1, read as the reverse complement.
GAAGGAGGAGTCAAGGATAATGTCTAGGTCGCAAGCTTGGGAGTCTGGCACAGTGCCCTCAAGAGTAATAAGGAATTTAGGAAGAGGAGAGGAATTTTGGGGAAAGATGAGTTCAGTTTGCATGTATTGAGTATAGTGAAAGAAGCACTTGAAACCTCAAGAATATTTGATTTCTACCTTAGCTCTGCTACTTTGTAGCTGTGCAGCCTTCAGCTGGACACTTTCTTCTTTTTGTTAACTCATTTTCTGTATTTGTAAAATGTGATTATAATGCTTTTATATATACTTAGGTCTTTAGGGAAGTTGTATGAATCAAATGGAATGCTTAGTAGACATTAAAATATTTCTACATGTCAGGTATTGTGATTGTTATTTTTTATAGTTTTGCTTATTTCTTTTTATAATTGCTCTCCATTTTTTAACAAAATGGGTTTTTAATTTAGTATCTACTCCAGTGATTGTGGAATATCACCAAGAGGGAGACAAATACTGATAACATGGGCCTGATGTGGGATAAGATGAATATATTGTAGAATAACAGCATAAAATTCATGAGATTCAGAATAAGAACACATCAGCTTGAAAGAACTACTTTGTTAATGCTTAGGAAATAGTGATTCAGTCCATGGGCCAGAGAATGAGGATGACTGTGGGATTAATTTTTTATACTAATTATTTGATACGTTAAAAATACATATTTTATTTTTTCCCAATTGCAGGTAAAACAGTTTTAAACATTAATTTTTAAAAATTTTGAGTTAAAAATTTACTGTGACCAGCACAGTTGCATCGCCTAGCAATCAGCTGATTAAAAAGAGAGACGGGGATGTATTCAATAGTCTGTTTATTACAGAACCATTTCATACAGAGCCAAGATACAGGAAACTTACAAGGCTTATATTCCCTTTAGCAGAAATTCTTACATAACCAGAATGCAAGGACCCTCCTTTGGTCTGGACCACTCCCTACCCCAGCCCAAGGCTAGTTATTCATTAAGACTTCATCAAAGGACCATGTCCAGAGGCACAAACAAACAGGGAGTCAAAAATAAGACTTGCTAATTAACTACCCTGAATTTTCCTTAGTTATTTATAGGACCAATGGAGGCATCATCAAACAAGATTATACTTCCCCTGCATATCTGCCTATCTGTTCCCTAATGGGGCAGTGGACCCCTGAAAGTCTAGTAGTCTACTACAAAAATTCCCTACCTGCTTCCTTCCCTCCCACCTCATTGAGAAGGCAAGCAATTTGGTATGTGATACATTTACAGTCATGCAAAATATGGTTCCATGTTAGTCATGTTGTGAAAGAAAACAGGCAAAAAACCCCCAAGAAAAATAAAGAAAGTTAAAAAAAGTTTGCTTCTATTTGTATTCTGAGTCCATCAGTTCTTTCTCTGGAAGTGGATAGCATTTTTCTTCATAAGTCTTTTGGAATTGTCTTGGATCATTGTATTTCTGAGACTAGCTAAATCATTCACAGTTGTTCTTCATACAGTATTGCTGTTACTGTGTTCAGTGTTCTTCTGGTTTTGCTCAGTTCACTTTGCCTCACTTAATGTAAGCCTTTTCTGGTTTTTTTTTTTTTAAGCATTTTGCTTGTCCTTTCTTATACCATGATAATATTCCCATCACAATCATGTACCACAACTTGTTCAGCTACTTCCCAGTTGCTGGATATGCTCTTAATTTCCAGTTCTTTGTCACTACAAAAAGAGCTGCTATAAATATTTTTATACAGATAGGTCCTCTTCCTTTTTTGGGGAGAAGGTGTATCTCTCTGGCATACAGACCTAGTGCTTTTGCTGGGTCAGAGAAAATACATGATTGTTTTTGTTTTGTTTTGTTTTGGTTTTTTCATATTTTGGTTGTTTTTTGAACATTCACTTTTATAAGATTTTGAGTTCCAGATTTTTTCTCCCTCCTGCCCATACCCCTTCCACAAGATGGCAAGCAATCTGATATAGGTTATTCATGCACAATCATTTTAAACATATTTCCACGTTAGTCGTGTTATGAAAGAAGAATCAGAACAAAAGGGAAAAACCCTGAGAAAGAAAAAACAACAACAAAAAAAATGAAAATAGTGTACTTTGATCTGTATTCAGACCCTGTAGTTCTTTTTCTGGATGTGGGTAGCATTTTCCATCGAGTGTTTTGGAATTGTCTTAGATAATTGTATTGCTAAGAAGAGCTAAGTCTATCATAGTTGATCATCATTATGCATGGTTTTGTAGCCCTTTGGGCATTGTTCCTGAACTGTTCTTTAGAATGGTTAAATCAGTTTACAACTGTACCAGTGGAGGTTTTTGTGTCCCAATTTTTCCACATCCCCTCCAACTTTAGTCATTTTTTCTTTTATGTCACATTAGCCAATCTGATAGGTGTGAGGTGGTACCTTAGAGTTCTTTTAATTTGCATTTCTCTCATCAGTGGTGATTTAGAGTATTTTTTTCATATGACTATAGATAGTGTTGATTTCTTTTTCTGAAATACCTGGTCATATCCTTTGACTGTTTATCAATTTGGGGAATGATTCGTATTCTTACAAATTTGACTCAGTTCTCTATATGTTTGAGAAATGAGACCTTTATCATAGAAACTTGCTGTAAAAATTTTTCC
>CM053584.1:249592332-249614265 GCA_028627135.1 Pseudochirops cupreus | reverse complement strand
CATGTGAGACAAGGATGAAGAAGAAGATAGTAGCAGAAGGCATCTCAATGATATGAGATGAGAAGGGAAAAAGGACTTCTTGATGAATGGACTCAATTTTTCATGATATATGAAACAACAGCCAAGAAGGTAAAAAAAAAGCAAGAAAGATAGTAAGCTCCCCTCCCCAACCCACAATTCCTCCAAATGGATCTAGAAAATGAACTAAGCCAAACGTTAATTACAAAATTAAAGAAAAGGCCACAGCAAATCACTTTTCCAGCTCAGGCTATCACAGGCAGACAGAAAAATCTATAGACACTGAAGATATATATCTAGGTAGGAATATGTCATATGAAGCATTCTAGTACCAAGGGACTAAAGGAATAAGGCCATATATCTGGGGCTAGATAAGGTCCCAGATCCTTATCTATGCACTACAGCCTCGTGCAACACGCAGAAATTGGTGCCAAATGGCAGCTCTGTCACTTACTGCCTAGTTCTAGGATGAAATGGGAGGGTAAGGAATCTCGCCCAGTGGTAATATTCCAGGTTAGCAGGCCTTAGATTGTGTATTGAGCAAGGAAAATTTCAGGGGCAAGCAGCAACTAACTATGTGGCTCAGACTCCAAGAGGAAGATAAGGTCTCAGTTCCAACTTGACTTAGTCAAGTCTGCAGATGAAAAACCAGGGCAAGAATTCAAGTCCAAAAAAAAGGCACTCTGAACCAGCATAGCTTTCCAACTGGCTGATAGTGATTGAGACCATTCTACTGAAATTCCAAAGCTTGCAAGCCCACAGGTCTGATGCTCAAACTCAAAGTAAGGTCAGACTTGTCCTGGTCAGGGGAAGTGCTGAAAGTTTTTAAGGCCCTAGCCTGAATGAACTCTCCCTGAGATCCCTGAATAACATAACATGCAATACCCAAGAAAAAAGTGGCTTGAACCTGAAAGACACAGAGTCAGCCAAGATATTTCCTCCAGAACTGTACAAAGTCTCGCAGAATGGGCAAACAAGAAGAAGAATCCAAGTATAAAAAGCCTTTATAGTGACAAAAACCCTCAAGATAAAACCCAGAAGGAGAGAATGATTCCAAAACATCCATAAACTAAAAGCCTCAAAGGAAGAAAACATAACTTGGGGATAGCTTCAACCAGAATTCTGGGTGTAACAAAAGTTTTTTTTTAAGAGTTAAAACTGTTTTTAATGAAAGAAATTATAAACCTTGAGGAGGGGAAACAAAATGAGCTGTTGAAAAAAATTCAAAAGGGAATTAAAAGCTTGGCACAAGTTTATTCCTGCAGCTGAAAATCAAAATGGATCAAATAGAAGCCAAAGACTTTAATGAGAAACAAGAAATATTTTTTAAAATGAAAAGATTTTTTAAAAAATTAAGATGTAAAGCAAAAAAAAAACATTTTAATGACCTTGAAAAGAGATCAAAGAGAAAAATCTAAGAATCATTGAACAAACTGAAAGGCATGACTAGAAAAGAGGTTAGACATCATTTCAAGAAATCTTTAAACTGCCCAGATATCTTAGATCCAAAGGACAAAGTAGAAGCAGAAAGAAAACACTGATCATTTCCTGAAAGAAATCTCAAAATGAAAATGCCCATGAATATGAAAGCCAAAATCCAGAGTTTCCAGGTCAAAGAACAAATATTGTAAGAAGCCAAAAAAGAAAGAATTCAAGTACTAAGAAGCTATAGCCAGGATCATACATGATTTAGAAGTCACCACAATAAAGGAGGAAAGAACTTAGAATTAAGATGTTTCAGAAGGCCAAAAACATAAATTGAGAATAATTCTACATGGGAAAAAAAACAGACCTTCAAATAAAAAGGAGGACTTCCTGAACAGAAAACTGAGCTACATAAAAAATTTGAACTGCTAACATAGGAGCCAGGAGAAAATTTACAAAAAGATAAACACAATCATAGAGGATGAAATAAGAATAAACAGGTTACATTCTAATACGGGGTGATGGATTATACCAGATATCCCCTCACACAACTATCATCAGGGCTCATAGAGAGAGCCTAAGTAGACAGAAGGACTAAAAGTGGTTCTATTATGTGAATGATCAGAAAGGAATACAAAGAAAAATAAATAATAAAAAATACACTGAGGGGGAAAAGAGAGGAAAGTTACAGGAAATTATCTCACAAGTGGATATCTACATATACAAGAAGGAAGGGATGTGGGAAAACAGTAGATACTTTGAAACTCATTCTTTCTCCTTTGAATTGATCAAAAGGTAGAATATACAAACACACACTATCAGGTACAAAAATTTATCTCACCCAACAGGAAAATAAGAAAGAAAGAGAATACTGATTAGAAGGAAGACAGAATAAGGGAACTATTAGTCCTAAGAAAATCAAACTCTAAGGATGTATAAAAACATTTATAGATCTTTTTGAGGTAGCAAAAGCACTGGAAACTGGAAGAGGTGCTCATCAAATGGAGAATGCTTAATCAAGTTATAGTATATAAATATGATGGAATATTATCAGGAATACTTTCAGTTTTCTAATGTCTTACAATGCAATAGTATGTAAAAACTTATATGAACTGATGCAGAGTGAAGTGAGAAGAACCAAGGGCTCAATATTGATAACAGCATTAAAAAAGACATATAACTTTCACAGACTTAGGCAGTCTGATTGGCATAACAACCAACCACAATTACAGAGGACTAATGATGAACATGCTACTCACCTCCTGACAGAGATGAAAGAATCAGAATGCAGGATAAGACTTACTGTTTGTAGTCAATTTAAACATTTGTTTTACTTGATTATACGTTTGTAATAGGGGTTTAGTTTCTGTTTCTTTGTCAGCTGGAGTGGAGGAATTAGAAAAGTCAGAAAGCTGGTGACTGAAAATAAAATATAAAATATACATAGAATATAAAAAGAAAAAATAGGCAGAGTTCTTGGCCGCGAAATATGAAAAAGAGTGAAAAAGTTTGGAAAAGCCACTGCAATGAATGGAATAGTGAATCAATTAGGAAAGGGAGGGAAAGAAGAAAGAGAAAGGTAGAAGGGGAGGGAGAGACCCACAAAAAATACAGAGGGAGGGATGGAGAGAGAGAGACAGACAGACAGGGAGAAGGAAAGGAAGGAGGGAGGGAGAGGGAGGGAGGGAAGGAGGGAGGGAGGAGGGAGAGAGAAAGAGAGAGAACACAATAAAAGAATTATCTAAAAGAATTCCCTTTCTGTAGGCAAGGAGTCAGTTGAGATTTTATAACATAAATATGTAGTAGTGGACTCAATCAGCATGGTTTCATGATTTCAAACATTGTTACTGTATTATCAAGCTTTTGTATGAAAAAATTTCAAGTGGAAAGAAATGTCTATATTAAGATAGCCTCCTTGCATAGGTGTGAATCTTTGTATGTTTATCTAAATACAGTTGTAAATGCTTTAATAACACTTTCTTGCATTTGCTACCTTTTTGTTCCAGAGCCACAACTCCCCTCCTCAGAAGAGTTAAGTGTGAGAGAGAGAAGAGATTATCAAAACACACTGGAGAATTCTTAAAACCTTGGCTCAGAAGGCAAATAATATAAGGGTTTTCACAAATCCCAAACCATGGAAACTGAATAGCAAAGAAACAGTCACGCATTATCAGTCAGCATAAATTGGAGAATCTAAGTCTGGAGATTTCCTAGAAAAAGACATTGAAGTAGGAAAGTGATTATAGGTTAAAACAGGCCACCTAACTCATAAAAACAGAACAACCAAAGTTCCAATTTTGTACTACAGCTGACGCAAGAACTGATTCATGTTGGTTGGGGGTTGGTTGTGTCCTTTGTTCTCAAAGGGGACCAAAATGACACCACTATGTTGGAGTCAAGGTACAATGTATCCAACTGTGGTTGATCAGACTAATATGGGCTCAGAAGATCCACCATAACTTGTGTAGAAATAGCCCATATTTACATTTGGAGTGGAGATGTCTAAATTTCTGCATCTCACATTTCTTTTGAGCTACTGCAATTCTGCTTCACTCATAGAACACATCACCTTCTTTGGTGTAGACATACCATGCTAGACAGTCCCTGGCCAGTATCCCCCATGTCTCACAATCAGTTCCAAAATTCTTCATAGAGACCTTGAGAGTGCCATTGTATCATTGCTTCTGATCACCATGTGAACACTTGCCTTGCATGAGTTCTCCATAAAATAGTCTTTTAGGCAAATATACATTTGGTATTCAAAAGAAAGTGGCCAACACATCAAAGCCGTGCTCTGTGAAACAGAATTTAAATGCTAAGCAGTTAAGCTAAAGTATCTTGCCAGGTGATCTTCAGAATCTTCCTAAGACAATTCAAATGGAAACAATTCACTTTCCTGACATGGCACTGATAAACTTTCCAGGTTTCATAGGCAAAGAACAATGAGGTCAGCACAACTGCTCTGTACACCTTCAGTCTGGTAGGCAGTCTAATATTTCTTCACTCACACACTTTCCTTCAGAGTCTCCCAACCACTGAACTAGGTCTGGCAACGCATATGTCAACCTCATCATCTATACTGACAAGGTAAATGAATTTATCCACAGCTTTAAAAGTTTCACCATTGGCTATAACCAATGATATGGATGATATGGTGCTGGCTGGTAGAGAATTCATGTTTTCCTGGTGTTAATTGTTAGGCCAAAATTAGCACAAACAGCAGCAAATCAATCCATACTTTACTGCATCTTAGCTTCAGAGGCTGCAATGAGTGTACAATCATCTGTGAACAAAAAAATCACATAGCAACTTTCTCTCCACTTTAGTCTTAGCTTGTTGTCTTTTCAAGTTAAATGTTTCCCATCAGTGTGGTAGCTGACCATGATGTTATTTTTTTTTCTTTTTTGGAGGGTGAAAACAGAGCAACTGGGGTTAAGTGACTTGCCTAAGGTCACACAGCTAGTAAGTGTTAAGTGTCTGAGACAGGATTTGAACTCAGGTCCTCCTGCCTCCCGGGCCAGTGCTCTATTCACTACACCACCTAGCCTCCCCCATGATGCTATTTTCATCGCTCTTCAAGGTTTCTGACAACATTGCTGAAAACAACATGCTTAAAAAGGATAGGAGTAAGCACACAGTCCTATTTTTCTCTGTTGGTAATGCAGAAAGCATGAAAGTATTCTCTATTATCCAGAATCTGAGCAAGCATGCCATCATGAAATTGACGTGCAATGCTGATGAACTTCTTCAGGCAACCAGATTTTGACATAATTCTCCATAAGCCCTCATGACTAACCAAGAGTATCAAAGGCCATGGTCAGATCTACAAACGTTGCGAACAGACCTCTGTCCTGCTCCTGGAGTTTTCCAGCAGCAAACACCATATCGACCATTCCTTGGCTCTTTCTGAAGGCACAATGACTCTCAGGTAGATGAGCATCTTCCAGTTGACAGATCAGCTTATTAAAGAGAAATCTGGCAAGACTGTTGCCAGCAATGACTAAGAGAGAGACCTCCCTGTGATTGTCACAGGACAGTTTATTTCCTTTACCATTATAGATACAAACAATGGAGGCATCCTTGAACTCCTAGGGGATAACCTCCTCTTGCCATACAACCTGGAAAATTTCTACCAGTTTTTGCATAAGCAGTGGACCCCTACCTTGTAAATCTCACCTGGAAAGGAATCAGTAAGGTACTTCGACATATGAGAGGAGCCTAATGGCATTCAAAATGTCTTCTTCAGTTGGAAGACTACTACCTGAAGACTACTTGAGGTATACAGCTAATGGCTGCAGCACTGATTGATGATGGTCTGCTGAGAACACTACAGAGGTATTCCAGCCCATCTCTCCAGGATCATAATTGTAGCACTAATCAATATGGCTCCATCAACACTGAGTAGAAATGCACCATAGCCTTTGGCCCATAAATAGCCTTCAGGACACCATAAGAATGCTCTGGATTGTTAATATCAGCATAAATCTGCTTTCTTACTGAGCCAAGAATCCTGCATCTTAGCTCTAAGCTTCACTTGCACTTTACTTTTAATGGAGTTAAATGCTGCCTTCTTAAAGATGGATGAACTATCTTGCTGGTAAATCCTATGGAGTTCTCATTTTTTCTTTAGCAGCTTTTAAATTTCTCCATCATTTTCTTCAAACCAATCTTGATTTTTGCAAGTGTTCTGGCCCAGATGAGTAAATGCTGTGCTGTATACCAAATCTCTGAAAGTTGCCCACTCCTTTTCTGCTCCACTGTTACCAACAGTCTGTTGGCTCAGTATTTCCTCTAAGTTAGCAACGAACTAGTCCTGCTCCAAGAAGTACTCTAATCTGTTGAAATTAAGTTTTCTGGCAGTCAAGGCCATTGCTTTTGTTGAATGAAATTTTTAGCATGCAGAGAATAAGTCTATGATAACTACAGTGCTCTGCACCACACATTCCCTTTATCACTCTCACATCTTGTCTGTCTCTTCTAATTATAATGACATAGTCTATTAAGTGCTGTTTGCTGCAAAGTTCCATCTATGAAGTTGTACAGAAGACAATGATGGTACTGAGGTCATATTACTAACAAGTCTTTGGTAGTAACTGTTGCTGTTTCCAACTCCATTCCTCCCAAGGGCTCCCTACTATGTGTGGCAGTCTGTGCCTGCTGTTGCACTAAGTCACCCAGAATTATAAGCGTGTCATCTTTTGGCAGATTGATGATAAGGGTCTCTAGGTCTTTCTTCATAAAATTCTTCTTTGACCTCTTCAGGATTCATATTGGTGGGATGATGGTGGCATGATACCTTCCTGCAAGTGGCAATCACACTGTCATGAGTCTGCTATTTAATCCTTTTGGTAGGCATACAAGCTTGTTGACTAGATGAGTTTTGACTGCAAAACCTATGCCCACTTCACAGTGCTCTCCTTTGCTACAGTCACTCCAGAAAAACACACATCCAGCTCAAATTTCAGTAAGCCGGCCTTCATTTACTAGTCTTGTTTCGCTCAGGGCTGTTATTTAGATGTAATACCTGCTGAGTATTCTTATAATAAGAGCTGTTCCTTTCTCAAGTTTACTGGATTTTGTGTTGTCTATAAGTGTGTACACATTCCATGTACTGATGGTAAGTGGAATCATCTTTGTAAAAGTTTTTCTGCATTTTTTCTGTTTCAGTTGCAGGGTGGGATCCTTGCCTGCTAAAGTAAGCAGGTCAAGGTTGGGTAAAGCAGACAATTTTTAGAGAATCTTATTTGGTCCTTTTATCACACCAGGAGGTGAATAGTGTGGTCCTTAAATAGCGGTTCAGACACCCAAGTGGCTGCCAAATTCCATGCTACTTGCCATGAGAAGATGACACTGTGGCCTGGACCACCTATGTGCAGAGTTGTGACTACAGTTCCCAGTATATCCACACCTTTTGCTTCATTACTTGCCTGTTACCACAGGATTTTGAGGCAGGGGGGAAAAAAAAAAGGTAAAATGGCACAGGTGTCATCTTTTGATTCCCATATAAATTGGATTTTTAAGTGAGGCTGAGTTGAGTGAAGTCATTGGGCTCACTGTCTCTTCCAGAGTCATCAGAGTTTAATAAAAGCAAGATAAAGTCAAGACAACTAGTGATTGATTGTTCAGAATGCAGTGGATAACCTTGGTGTCTTCAATGTCTAATCTAGCTCTAAGTGATCCACAGCACCTATTTCAGTTGCCTTCAAGGCCACTGGAACAAATTGCTCTCTTCCACCCATTCCACTGGAGTAAGTCTTCATATGCTTGGAGTAGACACATCCGTAACTTAATGAATGATTTGAGACCCTTCAGTTACCCTCAAGCTGGTTTAGTCTATCTCCCCCAATAGCATACCACAGTGTGGCCAGCCTTTGTGCATACTACTGCTTTTTGGAGGCACAGGGGAGAACTGGGTGAATCAGTTGAATATCAAAAATGAAACACAGCTCTGAAAAGGGTTTGGCAGCCCTCACATCAGAGATACTAGCATTCTCTGAGATAAATGCAAAATAAAACAACATTGAGGTTTCACATCAGACCTGTCAAAGATGATCAAAACAAAGATACAAACAAAAAACCAGGAGCAATCAATATTGGAGAGAATATGGAAAGAGGTAGAATAATATACTATTAGCAGATCTGTGAACTGACACAATCATTCTGGAAAACAATGTCAAATAACTTCCCAAAAAAGTGATTAATCCATCCATACCCCTTGACTCAACAATCCTACTATTAGGCATAGACCCTAAGGAAGTCAAAGACAAAAAAATGAAGAACCAAAATACTTATATAAATCTTCTTTGTGACAGGCAAAAAACAAACAAACAAAAAAACTAGAAACAGTAAATGCCCAATGATTGGGGAAGACATTAGAAAAAAAATCTGTGGCATATAAATGGTATGAAATAATACTCTGCAACAAGAAAAAAATGAATACAAAGGATTTACAGAAACATGCCAATCTCTAAGAAAGACTGACAAAGAGAACCAAAAATGTAAAAATAACTCTGTCCTTATATCAGAGAGGCAGGTACCAGCTAGGTTAGCTTGTTCAACTTCTCAGTTTGCAATACACTGTTTTTCTTTCTCTGTCAAATACAATTTTAAGGAGGGAGGATGTTTTCTTCTAGAAATAACCATGTAAAGACTTAAATGTAAATCTATAATGCAAATCACACATAAAGAAGACATCAATAAAAATATTTCTTTATAATGAGAAGTTTTAATATGGGGGGAAAAGGAAGAGAAGAAAAAGATCTTTTAAAAATGTCAATACAGATGAATCCATAGCTCCAGGCATTTGTTTCCTAGATAGAGATAATACAACTTTCTGTCATTCAGAGTTTCCTTCAATCAATCAATCAATCAGTATGCATTTATTAAATGCTTACTCTGTGCCAAACATTGTGCTATGGTCTTGTGATACAAAAAGAGGCAAAAGAAAGTATATTACCTCAAGGAGCTTAAAATTTAATGCATCCTCGATGAAAACATAAGAGAACAAGAAGGTTTTCACATGTGTTATGATTAACCTGACCAAAACACATAGAGCAAATAAAATCCTACATCATTCATTGTTTAATGATTTTTAAAAAGATGCTGATAGACCTACAAAAGTGTTACTCTAGGGCAGTGGTTCTCAACCTTCCAAATGCCGTGACCCTTTAATACAGTTCCTTTTGTTGTGGTGACCCCCCCCAACCACAAAATTATTTTCGTTGCTACTTCACAACTATAATGTTGCTACTGTTATGAATCATAATGTAAATACCTGATATGCAGGATGTATTTTCATTGCTACAAACTGAACATAACCCACAGGTTGAGAACCACCGCTCTAGGGCCTGTTTCTAAAATTATACAAAAGAATTTCTACCAAGAGTTTGTGGCTAAACCCAGAACCCTTCCATTTCAATTTAACACATAATTGTTAAGCAATAACCAAAAAGCAACACTATGCTATATGCTAGATTAAAACAAACATCACTGTTTCTATGATCAGAAAGTTTGTATTTATCACCTGAAAGTAACAAGAAATATGCCAAATAAAAGACAACCAAAATAAGAGCGGAAAGAAAACATTCTCAGAGAGTAAAGCCTAGAAAGGAAAAAAATAATAATAAAAGAAATGAATGGTGAAAAAAAATTTAAAGAAGTAAAAGAATGCAAGACAACTAGGTGGCTTAGTGGATAGAGCACTAGGCCTAGAAATAGGAAAACTTGTGTCCCTGAGTTCAAATCTGGCCTCAGACACTTACTAGCTGTGTGACTTCGGGAAAATTGCTTACCTCGTTTGTCTCAGTTCCTAATCTGTAAAATGAACTGGAGAAAGAAATGGCAAACTACTCTAGTATCTTGGTCAAGAAAATCCCAAATGGGGTTTATACAGAGTCAGACACAATGGAAATGACTAAACAACAAAAAAAATGCAAATAAAAAAACACAAAAAGAAAACAAAGATAGCAAAGTAACTACACTTGAACACCAAAATAACAATGAACAAGTACAAAAGCAAAACCCAAGTGACTAACAAAATGAGGTAAGCAAAACTAGTGTTCTTGAAGAATTCCAAAATATAAACAAGGGAACTAATGGTTAACAAGAAAAGGTTAATAAAATATTGAATGTTCTGAAAGATAATAGTAGACCATAAGCTAATAAACTGAGCATAACTTCAAACCAATAAAACCACAAACAGGTTCATACTCCAAAGAGATAAAAGAGAGAGAAAACTGATACATACAAAACATCTACAGTAAGTCTTTTTGAGGTTACAAAGAATTGGGAACTAATGGAGTGTCCATCAACAGAAGAAGTGATAAAATATGGCATATGAATACAATGGAAAGTTTGAACCATAAGAAATGTAAAAAAGGGATAGTTTCAGAAAAACCAGCTAAGACTTATATGAAATGATATAGAAATGAAGTAAACAGAACAACCACACTACCTAGTAAAAATACAAGAACTTTTATCAACAAAATAAGAAAACATAACTCTTGAAGACTGTTGATACAGAATGTTACATACCTCCTATTAGACATAGAAATGATGGACTACATATGCAGAATGAGACACATTTTTGGACTTGGCCAAAAATGGGAATTTGTTGAACATATTTTCAATTATCTCATGCTGCCTCTATAAATGAATATAGTATTTGAGAAATACATTAACCGAGCAGATTATTTAAAATTAAGTTCTCTATCTAAATTTGCCAGATGTAAATACGAACAAGAAATAACACAAGCAAATCAATTAAATTTAACACACATTTATTAATGATTTATTATTTACCAAACACGGTTATAAAGACAAAAACGAAATGGTTCCTAGCCCTAAGAAGGAAACAACATATGCAAAATGTAAAAATATAGAAATTAAATAATGGGTAGAAGAGAGTGAGAAAAGTTGAAAGATCACTAAGTTTGTAAAACCTGGTAATTATAAAAATGGTGATTCCCTTCAAAGAAATAGTGATGTAAGGAAGAATAAGAAGTAAGTTTGAGGGTGAAATGGAGGACATAATGAATTCTGTTTTAAATATGCTGAGTTTGAGATATTTACAGAACATCTTGTTGTAAATATCCAATATGCAGCTGGTGATGTGGTATCTCAGGAAAGAGTACTGAAAGAAGCATATCCCATTAAATTCATACTTAGTCAGAAAGACATTAAAGAGTAGCACAACATCATGGAAAACACATTAGTTCTGAATAAGAGGATCTGGAATCAAATTCTGCCTTTTTTTAACTTATTAGGTATACATGCTCTGGGTTTCCATTTTCTCATCTATAAAATGAAGAGGTAAGACTAGATGATTTTTGAGGTTCTTAAAACTCTATGCTACAAGACAATTTTCATTACTTCAAATAATTTTAATTTAAGTTCCTTACTGAGTTTCGAAATATAAAGGGGGGAGGGTTTGGTTGCTTTTTTAAAGACAGCAATTAAATAATCAAGTAGATTATGCCTTGAAAAAACAGAAATAAATAATTGCCTAATTACCTCTAGTAAGAATCTGATTAGCTTTTTGAACTTAACAACTTTTTAAAAACATTGGGAAAATTTAAAATGGTGACAAAAAATAAATTTGAGAGAAGATTTTTAAGCCTGAAAATGTTGGTTCAAATGAGCAGGTGTTGTTAACAAGTATCTTCTGTGACCCAACTAAAGGAAGTTAAGAGGGGAAAATAAACAAATGTGTCACACTATTTTGCCCAAAACATTTTTCCTAAATCAAAATTCTAATAATAAATATTTATTTCCTATAAAGTTAATCTAAATATAGCAGAAATGTTCACATGCTTCATCGGTAAGAAAAACAAAATCTTAGTTTGTCTATAAGTAATGTTAGGACAAGAAACAAAAAATAGGAATTCCTCTACAAAGACCCTTGGATACATCTTATTATTGGTCTAAACAGACTTCCTACAGGGGTATAAACATTTCTGATTATAAAATCTTAGAAATAAAGGCAAGTAAGACCTCAGAGGCTTCTCTGAGCCCATCTCTCTCTGTATGTATGGTCATTTCATAATTAGGAAATGGATAAAAAATGTGAAGAAAACATCTGCCCACTGGAAACTGGACCAAAGCCAAAGTTTTATTTCATAAACTATAGGTCACTAAACAGTTGTGAAGTGGTTAATGATTTTCTAATTTCTACATAGCTAGAACTATGAGCTACATAGCTAATCATGAGGTGAAAAATTTCATTTCTTATTACCAATCAACTAAGTCATTCAGTTTTTGTTTTGCTATATGAAAATGGGTATACTATTGAAAAATACTTAGTACTTTACACTCACCAATTCTTTACAAAATTTTAGCTTTTATAAAAATTGGAAATTACCTTCAAATGACAATTCATTGAACAATTTTAGGAAATCTATAAGTAACATATTAAAATAGTAATTTTTTCCTTTCAGTCTGATTATTTAAAATCTTATTTTTAATTGTAACATTTAAATTAAGAAAAAGAAAAGATACAAATTTTTTTCAATTAATTCAATTAATGAATAAAGCTTTTAACACACACACACACAAATACACCTTTGGATAAAATATAATTTGAGCATAAAAGAACTTCATGTAAATGAATGAAAATAATTTAGAAATATTGTAATAACAGAACTTTTCTTTTTTAATCTTGTAACACAGGCTTCTCTTTCATATCGACATTAGGTCAAATTATGAGGTAGGCCCCTATAACATTTTAGCACATCTTACCATACTATACCACCAGCAACAATCTCTCCCCCAAAAAAGGGTGAATTTAGAACCACCAGCATTCAAAACATTGTATAATGCAAATTTACATAAAGCAAAAACTGTCTTTGGTAAATCAAGTCCCACAGAACATCTCTGGCTGCCAATACAGACTAGAAACAACTCCTATCTACTTTGGTACCACCACTATTAAGGATAGAAGAATTTAGAATACGATATTCCAGAAGGCAAAAGACATAGCTCATAACCAAGAATAACTTACTCAACAAAACTGGTTATGATTCTACAGGAGGGGAAAGGGACCATTAGGACATCCAAGGATCTAAGAAATCTAAGGATTTCTGAGACAAGGAAAAAAAAAACCCTGAATTTCACAGAAACTTTAAAGAGCAAACACAGGAGTCAAGAAAAACATAAAAAAACAAATAAAAGTAAACAATCATAAGGGGCTAAACTGTTTACATTCTGATATGAGATTAATATGTGTGATATGAGATTATACATGTGCCCTTCAGAGTGCTATTATCATCATCAGTCTAACTAGACAAAAGGTGTAGCTGTCGTTCTGTTATGTTCTGATAGTCTTAAAAGAGAAAAGGAAAGAGAAGGGAAGTGAAGAAGAATACACTCGAGCAGTGGTTCTCAACCTGTGGGTTGCAACCCCTTTGGGGGTCAAATGACCCTTTCACAGGGGTCACCTAAGACCATCGGAAAACACATATTTCCGATGGTCTTAGGAATCGAGACACCACTCCTCTATCTGTCTCCAGGCAGGTCCGCCCACATGCAGATATGCCCACATACGAGTATTAAAGGATCACGGCATTAGGAAGGTTGAGAACCACTGCACTAGAGGGAAGAGAAAGGATGGAGAAAATCATCTCACTTAATTGGGTTAAACAATTAAAAGCCTACACAAACAAGAAGGGCTAGAAGGAGAGACTAACACCTGACTCTCTCCCATACCTGAACTGGACAAAAGAGGGAAGAATATAAATACTGTGTTAAAATTGTATCTTATTCTGGCCCCCTGACCACCATCACACTCCTTCTAGCTGGTAAAGCAAATTTTTAAGTACCCAGTATAATGGGGCAATAGCAGGTAATAAGGTTGCAAAGGGGCACCTGGAAGTCATCTACATACTGTTTCAAAGAACAAAGGAGGATAATATACAAATTGTATCATACATTAACCTAAACTCCTATCTGGTAATATATGATGAACAGAAGCCATGTAGGTACTGCTGTGAGGGCTTTTTCTTCCTATAATATATAAATCCCCAATTCCAGACCTCTAAAAATGAGAAACAATCATTACAGCAAGTGTCTCTGATAAAGACCTCATGTCTCAAATATATAGAGAATGGAGTCAAATTTACAAGAATACGAGTCATTATCCAATTGATAAATGGTCAAAGGCTCTGAACAGGAAGTTTCCAGATGAAGAAATCAAAATTATCTATAGGCATATGAAAGAGCGCTCTAAATCACCTTTGTCAGAGAAATGCAAATTAAAACAACTTTGAGGTACGACCTCATATCTATCCAATTGGCTAATATGAAAGAAAAAGAAAATGATAATTGCTGGAGATGTGGGAAAATTGGAACACTAATACACTGTTGGTGAAGTTGTGAACTGGTCCCATTCTGGAGAGCAAGCTGGAACTATGTACAAAGGGCAAGAAAACTGTGCATACTCTGATCCAGCAATACCACTACTAGGTCTATATCCCAAAGAGATAATTAAAAAGGTAAAAGGATGTGCATAAATACTTATGGCAGCCCAGTTTGTGGTGGGAAAACATTGCAAAGTGAGGGGATGCTCATCAGTTGGAGAATGGCTGAACAAGCTGTACTGTATGAATGTAATGGAATATTATTGTGTAATGAGAAATCAGGAGGAGGCACATTTCAGAAAAACCTGAAAAAACATCTATCAATTGATGCAAAGTGAAAAGAACAGAACCAAGAAAACACTGTACACAGTATCAGCAACACTGTGTGATAATCAACTATGAATGACTCAGCTCTTCTCAGCAACACAAGGATCCAAGACAAGTACAAAGGACTCAAGAAGGAAAATGCTATCCATATCAAGATAAAGAACTAATATACTCTGAATGCAGATTCAAGCACTTTTCTTTCCACTTACTTTATTCTTTCTCAGTTTTTTTTCTTTTGATCAGTTTCTTCTTTCACAACTGTGACTAATACAGAAATATTTTTACACGATAGCATATGTATAAACTACATCAAACTGCCTACCATTTTCAGAAGGGGGAAAGAGGAGAGGGGAGGGAGAAAAATTTGGAACTCAAAATCTTATAAAAATGAATGCTGAAAATTTTCTTGACATATAATTTGGGGAAAAAATAAAATAATATTTTAAAAAGAGAAATAACTCAATTTTCAGTAGACAACAATGGGTAACAATGGGACATAATGGGACCACCAGAAATGTGAGTATACAGTTATGTATCACTTTATGAATTTCATTTTTATCTATCTTACAGTCTAGAAATGTAGTTTCATTAATATATATGTGAAACTGTATCTGAAAAGTATCCAACTAAAAAGAGAAGCTAGAAATTTGGGAAAAAATGTTTGCATCAAATACCTCTGATAAGGGTCTGATATTAAGGATATATAGGAAAATAACCCATGTATAAATGAATGGATGGATGGATAATTAGATGAATAAAGTAATTATATATACTGGAAGGTTAGATAACTATGAATAAAGTAATTATATATACTGGAAGGTTAGATAACTAAGTGGTTAGAATGGAAGGTGAGATAGGATGTGAAGCATAGCATAGTCTGTGACTGACTGTGGCTAGATGAAAGAATAAAAGACTGGATGGGATGTGAAGCGAGATATGGGGGTGAGTGGAGAAACAGGTCTGCATTCACTCAATATACTCTTGAACAAATATCTAATAGCAAGAGCTATTTTCCAATGGATATGTGATCAACGGATATGAACAAAGAGTTTTCAAAAGAATTACAAACTTTTAATAACAATAAGGAAGATAATTCAAAACCCCAGGAAATTGGAAAAAACAGGAATAGTCAATGCTGAAGGAGCTATGGAAAGGACAGAAGGTTTGGTAGATTAAGGAATAGGAGGGCAAGGAGAATAACAGAGGGGTGAGGAGGTACAGGGTAAAAAGAAAGGGGAAGAAGGATAAAAAGTGAAGGAAGACAGGATGGAAGAAAATATACAACTAGTAATTATAACTTTGAATGTGAATAGGATGAACTCACCCACAAAACAGAAAAGGATAGAAGAATGGATCAAAAACCAGAATCCAATAAGTGATATTTACAAAAACCAAATTTAAAAATGAGACATACACACAGAGCAAAAATATAGGGCTGGAATAGAAATTGGTATGCTTCAGCTGATGCAAAAAAAAGCAGAAGTAGCAATCACAGTCTCAGACAAAGTTAAAGCTAATATACCTATGCATATACACACACACACACACACACAATTAAAAGTTAAACAAGGAAACTACATTATGCTAAAAGGAACCATAGATAATGAAGTAATATCAGTACTAAATCTATATTCACCAAATGTTATAGCATCCAAAATTTTAAAGGAAATATTACATGAATTACAAGTGGAAATAAATAGCAAAACTCTAACAGTGAGGAACTTCAACCTTCCCCTCTCAGAACTAGATAAATATAACCAAAATAAATAAATAAACAAAAAGTCAAAGAAAGGAATAAAATCTTAGACAAGCTAGATATAATAGATATTTGGAGAGAAATGAATGGGAATTGAAAGATTATGCATTTCTCTTAGTGATACATGGTACAATTTTAAAAAGTGACCATATATTGGGGCGTAAAATCTTTATAGTTAAATGGAGACAAACAAATATGAAATGCATTGTTTTCAGATCATAACAAAATAAAAATTATACTTAATGAGATCATGGAAACACAGATTAAAAATTAATTGGACATGAAATAACCTAATTTTAAAGAATGCACAGATTAAAGGACATCATAAATAATTTTACTAAAGAGAATGATGATAACAAGACAACACACCAAAACCTATGAGGTGGAGCAATAGCAGTAATCAGAGGAAAATTTATACCTCTAAATGGTCATATCAATAAAATAGAGAAAGAACAGATTAATAAACTGAGTGTGCAATTTAAAAAACTAGAAAAAGAACAAATTTTAAAATCCCCAATTAAACCCCAAATTAGAAATCTTAAAAATTAAAAGAGAGATTAATAAAATTTAATGTAACAAAATCATTGAATTAATAACTAAAACTAGGAATCTGTTTTATGGAAAAAATAATAAACCATTGCCTAACATGATTTTTACAAAGAAAGAAAACCAAATCATTAGTATCAAAAATGAAAAGGGTAAATATACCACTAATGAAGATGAAATCAAAGGAATAATCAGGAGTTATTTTGCCCAATTATATACCAATAAATTTAACAATTCAAATGAAATGCAAGAATTCTTATCAAAATACAAAATGCCTAGATTAACAAAAGAGGAAATAGAATAAAATCTATTTTAGAAAAAGAAACTGAAAAGGCCACTAATGAGCTTCCTAAGAAAAAAGTAACAGAATTAAATGTATTTACAATGAGTTCTGTCCAACATTTAAATATCGAATAACTCCAATATTAAATAAATTAACTGGAATAAAAAGCAAAGAAGGGTCAAATCAAACTCTTTTTTTATGAAACACATATGGTGCTGATACCTAAACCACAAAAAGAAAAAACAAGAAAGAAAATTATAGGCCAATTTCACTCATGAATATGGATGCAAAAATCCCAAGTAAAATACTAGCTAGGAGAATACAACAAAATATCACAAAGATTATATACACTGTGACCAAACGAGATTTATACCAGGAATTCGGGGATGATTTAACATAAGGAAAACTATTAACACAATTGATCATATCAATAAAAAAGTAACAAAAATCACATGAGCATATTAATATATGCAAAAAAGCTTTTGACAAAATAAAATACTCATTCTATTAAAAATACTTGAGAGGACAAGGATAAATAGATTTTTCCTTAAAATAAGGAGCATCTATCTAAAACCATAAGCAAGCATTATTTGAAACAGGGCCAAGACAGAAGCCTTCCAATAAGAATGGGAATGAAATAAGGATGCCCATTATCACTAATATTTTTCAATATATAAATGCTAGCAATAGCAATAAGAGAAGATAAAGAAATTGAAGGAATCAAAATGGGTGATGAAGTAATAAAACTATCTCTTTTTGCAGATGATATGATGATATACTTGGAAAAGCCTAGAGATTGAAATCTGTATTACCAACAAAACACTCCACAAGACAATAAGAAATAATCCATTTAAAATAACTGCAGACAACATAAAATAACTGTGAGCATACCTGCCAAGATAATCTCGGAACTACAAGAACATAATCATAAAACATTTCTTATACAAATAAAATCTGCTTTAAATAACTGGAAAAATATTTCTTATTCATGGGTGGGCAGAGACAAGATGATAAAATTGACAATCAGATCAATTACAAAGGACCTACGAAATAAGACTCCATCCACCTCTAACAAAGGAACTGATTAACAGAAATATGCATAGCATGATTTTATGTAGAAAGAAAGACAGACAAAGTGATGTGTCAAATGGTGGCCTTCACTAGTGTGGGATGGGAAGGAAGGGAAAAAGACATTTATTTAAAATACATTTTAAAAATTAAATGGAAAACATTAAAAGAAAAAGACATTACTGATATACTGAGACCATGGTTGAGTGAGACCATGAAGTATTCTGACCAAACTGGAAAGTAATTTGGGATCATGCTTAGAAAGGGACAAAAATGTCTATGGCCTTTTACACAGCAATCATACTGGCATATGTAATTTTAGATTTCATTCTTTCTTTGTTCCTTTTGGTTAGGTATTTCTTTTCCCGATAACTTTCATTAGGTTGCACAGAGAAAAACAAGGGAGGATAATTCATTTTGCAAAACACAGAGTGAGATGTTAATATTATGTATTATTATAGACCAGTAACTCTAGTTGACAGGGTATTGCTGAGAGGATAATTATGATTCTTATCTTTGCCATTGGGTCTAGTAAAATAATGATATTTGTAAGAGGTAATAAGATTATAAATCAGTTTCTCATAGCAGCATATATCACTTCCATCAGGGACATAATTTTTGTGTGTGTGTTGAGCATTAAAGAGAATTGCAGCTGAGAAAAATGCCTCACAAATTTTTGTGAGGATTTGTTTCAAAGTATTGCTTTTTCTCATTACGTATAAATTCTTAAAAATTTGCCTGGATTTTAAGATTTAATAACATAACTTTTAATACTCTCTTCATATCATACAATTTGACCTTTAAAATACAGACTCAAAGAGCAATTATATTTATATATTACAGAATCATAAATCTCAGAATTGAAAGCGACATGAGTGAATTAGCCTAAAACATATCCAAAAAACAATCTTTTCTATATTATTTCCTTGTGGCTATTTATCCTTACCTTGAAGACTTCCATTGATAAGAAACATAATCCCCAAAGTAGGCCTTTTGACTGTTGGAGAAATCTGTTAAAAAGCTTCTCCTTATATATTTTTAAAATTTAAATATTCTTTCAGTTTTCAAATTTGGTAAGTCACATTTGTAGCTTCTGTGACCTACTTCTCTTTACTGGTCCAAGCTATACCACCTTTAAAAATTATTTTTATTAATATATTCTGTTTTCAGTGAGTCATTAAAAAACGTGTTACGTGCCTACTATGTGCTAGGCATTGTGCTACATCCTGGGGGTGCAAATATGAAAAAGAGAGATGGTTCCTGCCCTCCAACAGCTTATAATCTAACGGGGGCAGACAACACCCAAAAGGAATCTCAAAAATGGGAAGGCAAGGTAATGGCAAGGGTAGCATGACAGAGAAGTCCAAAGGAGTCCAGCTGGCTGAGAAAATAAGAGATAAGCTGACCTGGGCCCTCTCTAGGAGGAGCTCTCCCTCTCTACCCTCCAATCAGGCAATTTTCAGATGAAGAAATTAAAGCTCTCTACAGTCATATGAAAAGATGCTCTAAATCACTATTGATTAGAGAAATGCAAATTAAAACAACTGTAATGGACCACCGCACAACTATCAAATTGTCTAATATGGCAAAAAAGGAAAATGATAAAGTGCTACTGTTACTGTGTACAGTGTTCTGATTCTGCTCACTTCACGCAGCCTCAGTTCATGTAAGTTTTTTCAGGCTTTTCTGAAATCTGTCTGCTCATCATTTCTTATAGAACAAGAGTGTTCCATTACATGCAGATACCACAACTTGTTCAGCCATTCTGTAGTTGATGGCATGCAGTTATGGAGTTACTCTTTCTATCTCTTGCTGCTGGGATTTGTTGGCAGTATATAGAAATGCTGATAATTTATATGAGTTTATTTTATATCCTGCAACTTTGCTAAAGTTCTTAGTAGTTTATTTTTCCCCTCTTTTTGCACATGTTGAGCATGACACTGTGATAATCACTGCTTCACTTCTGATCTTATCTTAAAGGTTACTAGTTTTATCCTCATTACAGTTAATGCTTGTTCTCAACCTTAGATAGCTACTGTTTATTATTTTAAGAAAAGTTCCATTCATTCCTATGTTTTCTAGTGTTTTTAATAAAAATGAGTATTGCATTGTGTCAAAAGCATTTTCTGCCTTTACTGAAATAATCATATTATTTTTCTTGTTTTTGTTACTGACATAGTCAATTATGCTGACAGTTTTTCTAATATTGAACGATCTGCACTCCTGGTATAAATCCCACATTGTCATAATGTATGATCTTTGTGATGTATTTCTGTAATCTTCTTCTAAGTATTTTATTTAAAATTTTTGCATCAGTATTCATTAGGAAAATTGGTCTCTAGTTTTCTTTCTCTGTGCTCTTCCTGGTTAAGGTATCAGCACCAAATTTGCATCATGAAAGGAATCTGTTAGGACTCCTTCATTGTCTATTTTCCCAAAGAGTTTATATAGTATTGATATTAATTGTTTTTTAAATGTTTAGTAGAATTCACTTGTGCATCCATTTGGTCGTGGGAATTCTTTTTCTTAGGAGCTCATTTATGACATGTCCAATTTCTTTTACTACACAGTTCTAAAGAACTGCTTCTGCTTCCTTAAATGTATAAATGTAATGGCATAAGTAGCCTACCTACCCTGTTAAATGAAGAAAGGGGTATGGAGAGGAGAGCAAAAACCCCTGAGACAGAGTAAGGCACAGCAGTAAAAGCCCAAAGCATCCTGTTGGCCTTCTGAATATCAAATAGCTGCCAGTTCCCCAGGAGTCTTCCTTCCTTCCACTAGCACAAAATATCACCAATCCCTCAATCTAAGTTCCTCTCTCCCTTTTCCTCATATCTAGCTTTGACAAACCCAGAAAAGAACCCTACAAAAACCTAACAGACCTTGCTGATTTAGGCAAAGGGTTCCCCCATTCCCTCTAAGGCTGAAGTGGGGCGACTAATTCCATCTAGGACTCCAGCAGACTATCCTGAATTGATCTTCCTTGTCTCTTCATATTCTAGGTACTGCCTCCTTAATAAAACTAGTATATTTTGCCTTCTTGTGCCAAATGTTTATTCATAATGGGCCATTGGTATTCTGAACCCTCCTAAGTCTATGTTAAGACAACGACAGATAGCAAAAGTAAAGTGTGAAAGTCGTTTAAATTCTTGGAGCAAAGTCATAATGTAAATATTCTTAGCAAATGATGATATGCATGAAACAGAAAAAATGTCTCCATGTGGTATTAGACTGCTTTACAAGAACATCTTCGACAAATTTATATCTCACACTTTCAGGACTAAAATGAGTGCAATTTTTGAGACCACACTATTTAGAAAGGGGTGAAGTGTTAGCTGCTATTATGTTGGATAGAGAAGTCGGGCTGAAATTTTAAAATACCATTATATTAATCCAAAGGTTAATAATTTTTAATTAACCACCTACAAATCAGTTTTACTGCATCCCAGGTTATTCAAGACTGAGCAAATAGTTGGTTGTTATTCACTCATTTCAGTCATGTCTGACTCTTCATGACCCTATCTGGACTTTTCTTGGAAAAGATACTGGAATGGTCTGATGTTTCCTTCTCCAACTCATTTTACAGATGAGAAAACTGGGGAAAACAGGCTTAAGTGACTTACCCAGAGTCACACAGCTAGTAAGTATGAAGCCAGATT
>CM053584.1:249556072-249591832 GCA_028627135.1 Pseudochirops cupreus | reverse complement strand
GGCTCCTCCACTCCTCCAGTCCAGCCGCCCCCGGGGCACAGCCGCGGCTTCAGGGCAGGGTGATTTGGGTTCGCAGTGCTGATATGGTTCCTCGTAGCTGAGCTGACTTTAGTGGGAAGTATCTTTGTGTGCGTTTTGGAGTTCTAGGATTGGTTTAGAGTCCTGTTTTATGGGTATTTTGGGGTGGCTATGTGAGTGCTGGGATATGTTGCTGCTGCTACGCCGCCATCTTGGCTCCGCCCCCCTATTCTGGAAGTTTAAACAACCTGCACTATGCCTGTGTTTAGGTTCACATTTCTATCATCAAAAGATTAGAGTGAGGAGAAATCCCCTTAGAAAGGGAGTAGATAAGTTGTCTATAATTTCAGAGATAGATCCCAGGAGTTTCAGCACATAGATGTTAATTGATTTACTCATAATCACAGAGTTAATAAATGTTTGAGATTGGATTTGAAACCATTTGAATGCCTATTCTGACTTCAAGCCCATCCTTTCATTGTGCTTTAGCTACTTTTACTCTCTTCACCAAACATGAAAGAGGCTCTTGTATTTTCAAACGAGGAAAGGTTTTTGTGGATTGAAAACAATGGATTATCAAAATGGCTTTTGTAACTTTCCTCTGTCATGACGTTTTTTAAAATGAAATGTTAATATAGCTACCCAATATTTCCATTTTTAGTTCTGCAGTTTTACAAGTCTGCACAATATTTATAAATTTGTCAGAGGAGAAAAATACTACCTCCCTTTTTCTCCCATTTCCACTTAAACCTAGTGACTGATACTTTAATATGAAGGATTTATTTGCATACATTTATGGCTTTTTTATGTTTTTCTTTCTTCCAATTTTCCTGTGTTCTCTTGAGATGAAATTTAGCAAGCCTCCTGAAGAGAGCTTATTTTAAAGTTCTTGCCTCAATCTTGGTTTACATTTCCATGCTTTAGAAACTGATTTCATCAAAGACGCCATATTGTCTTGAATAAGGATTGAATTAGTATGAACCTCAGAATTCATGGTTACTTTCACTGTCTCATTAGTGTACTTCTTTGCTTTCTCCCTAAATCCTCTCCAAGGTGCACAGTGATTAGAAAGAGAGAGGAAACTGTGTGAAATATGATCACCTCAAAGATACCATCGTCTTCAGATATTGATAATCCTATCTCCTTTTTAGCAGATGAGCTTAAATGTATATTGGGTGCAAATTGAATTTTCTCTTGGAAATAGCATCTTTCTTTTAAATTTGCATAATAAAATCATATATATGTATGCATACCTGGCTGTATGTTGTAGTGTACATAAATATGTATAGCTGATAGAAGGAAAAGAATAGCTCATTAGTCCTTAAATTTCATGAGATGCTCATTTTAGGTGATTCATTTTTGCATTATATATTTTGGTTTAAATGTTTTCAGTGAAGTAATCTGTTATATACTTAGGTATAGCATTGCCAAAGGAATGTTGTTTTTAGAATCCTTTGTTATTAATTTTTACATTCTGGAGACTCAGCATTATAACATGAGAAAGGATGAGGTATTTCACTTCATAAATCAATACGTCCTCAGTGAACTTCTATTGAATGTTGATATATGATGTAGATAGAGAGTTGGTAAGCAAGATTCAATGATAATGATATTTCTTCCAAATATTGAATGGATATTTGAATAAATTGGAAACATTCATAGACTTCTGTTAAACTTTAAAAGAAATAGAAAGTTTAGGGGTGGTGCTACAGATAAAGAATATTGTATGTACCTTCAAATGAGTCACTGTATTGTTAGTTTTACTTAATTGTGTTTCTTTGTTACAAGAGACCTTTCATGGCATTGGGGTAATTTTAAAATGTAATATAAAAACAATGTACATTGATTAAACTTTAAAATAAGAGAAAAAAGTAGTTGAAGTTCAGGCTTGAGAATCTTGGCTGTAAATGTTTGACCCTCCTTGGGAACTAGATTGCCATGAGAAGAGGAGAATTAAATCCTGGTAGTTGGATAGAAGTTAACATAGTTCCTTCTCAGCATTATGTTTTCATAAGGTTGATGATGATATTTAGAATTGTTCTACACAGATATTCATTAGGTGGCAATTCTCAGGCATGGAGGGATGTAGTGATCCTCATCACTGGAGTGATGAGATAAAAAGATAATTTTTTTCCCTTTAAATATATAATGCTTTAGAAACAAGTCTTTTGTCTGAGCCGTGGGAAGATCCAGGCTAAGTTAGCAAGCAGAAGGGGCAGATTCTGCTAAAACTAATTTCCTACATTTGCATGTCATCTTCAAGAGAAATTACTACACGTCAGTCACTAGATATTTTTTAAGCATCTATATTGTTCCTAGGACTCTTCTAATTTAAGGTTGCAAAGAAATATAAAAGATAGTACGTGCTTTCAAGGAGCTTACAGCTTAGTGGTGGAGACAAAATGTAAACAACCACATACAAACAAGTTGTATATAGAATAAACTGGAAAAAAATCACCTGCGGGAAGGCACTAGAATTAAGAAGGATCAGGAAAGACTACCTTGCATAAGATGGAATTTTAAGCAGAACTTGAGGGAAGCTGGGAGGCAGAGATGAGGAGGGAGAAAATTCCAAGTATGAGATAGCCAATAAAAATACTTGTCACTGAGAGAGCAAGGAGGCTAGTGTCAGAATAAGTGGCAGGTTCTTAACTGAAAGGGTCCAGGAGGGAGCCATAGGAAGCTAGAGGAGGGATAAAATGGTTTTGAAAGAGCCACTGTTTTGAATGGGATAGTGAAGTAATTTCAGAGGTATAAAAGGATTGCCTTGCAGCAGTGAAGGCCCAGTTGAGGTTATATAGCATAAACTTGTAGCGGATACATTAATGATTTTGTCATTCTCGTTGTCGTTCTCCAGCATCAGTCAGCAGCACATGTATAGGAGGGAACTTAACATTGAAGGACACTATGAGATAGCTTCTCCTGAAATTTACTAAATATTTTATTACTTAACTGTATTTTTCCCTTCCGTTTTCTGAATAGTCTTTATTTTTGTGGCTTTATGACTCTCATATCCATATCCTTTTGGGATGATGCTATTTCTCACTGACCCCTTTTTTTTTTTTTTACTGGATAGGAAGTAGATGCTAATTGCCTTCTTAACTTCTCAATTTTCATGGAGCATTCCCTACTCTACTCAGGGATATGTTCTTTTTATATTGTGATATGTTATACTCATTTCTAAAGGGATTCTTGCTTTCCTTTAACTTTTTGTGTTTTATTTTCTGCTGTTTAAATAAAAACCACAAACTATGCTGTCACTTAATAAACATTATCTCCATAACGATCTTGTATAAAATCAGGAGAAAAATTCTTCCCAGTCATTTCCACAGCATGCCATCTTGCCTATAGTATCCCTCCCTGTATTTCCAGTTCTCCTTTATGTATTGTCTTCTCCTATTAGAATGTAAGCTCTTTTATGTGGGAAACTGTTTTGCTTGCTTACTTGTATTTGTATTTCTTCCTCTTAGTACAGTGCCTGGCATATAGTAAGCACTTAATAAAAGCTCTTTCATGAGATCTTAAATATAGATTTGGAAAGTGCCTCAAAGCCCACTTAGTCTATTCCCCTCATTTTCCAGATGAACTAAGAGAATTAACTAGAATTTATTCAGTAGAGAGCCAAGGAGACCAATTTAGAGGTCATTCCACTTACGAGGGTATTCCATGGGACAGATGTTATAGAAATAGAAATGGTAAGATTTGACAACAATGGAGATGTGAGGTGATGGATACTGAGGAATCAGGGATAATGCTGAGGTTGTAAACCTTTATGATTCAGAGAATTGTGTCTTTGACAGTGGATAGGAATTTGGAATAGGGACAGATTTGGACAGAAATATCAATTTTTAAAAACATGTTGCTTTTGAAATATCTATGAGAAATCTATTTTGAAATAGCCATGGTTTATTCTCTCATACAGTCCATTATTAGGGTCATGTTGGAAACTTTTTCAGGGTGACAGGTTCAGCAGTTAGTACTTTAATTACATATCCATGCTGTCATGAGGTATTAAAGCAGGAGTTAATTTAGTCAAGAATTTGGTAGGTTCTTAATAGGTTCTTCTTGACTTGAATGATAATTTCAGCAAATGTAAATAAAGTTAAACATACATTTGGACTAAAGGTTTTCTTACTGTCATTAGAAATAATCTAACTGGAATAATTTTATTCTTTTAAGACTATAAGTATTTTTTTCATTTTTTTGTTCTGTATTTGACAGACACCTATGTGAATATTTTCATAAACAAAGAGCAGAAAGAGAGTTGTATATGAAACAATATCTGTTATATATAGCTTTTACAGATTATATAATAAGCTTAACATGTTTCGAAATTGTTCTGCCTATGGCTTCCTTTGAACTCCTTTCTGCTGTATTTTGTACATTTTAACAAAAGAATCATTGGTCTTTTCTTTTTTAAAAAAATTCAATTTGCATTTATTTATTTATTTTTAGTTTTCAACATTCATTTTCGTGAGATTTTTCGTTCCAAATTTTCTCTCCATCTCTCCCCTATCACTCACCCCAAGATGGCAAAGCATCCTGATTACCTCTTCTCCCAGTCTGCCCTCTCTTCTATTGCCTACTTACCTCCTTCTCCCTTACTTTCTTATACGGCAAGATGGATTTCTATACCCGATTGCCTTTATATTGTATTTCCCAGTTGCATGTAAAAACAATTTTTTAACATTTGTTTTAAAAATTTTGAGTTACATATTCTTTCCCTTATCCTCTCTTCACCCACCCCCACTGAGAAGACAAGCAATTCAATATAGCTCATACATGTGTAGTTATGCAAAACATTTCCATCGTAGTCATATTGTGAAAGACAAACTATATTTCCCTCCATCTTATCCCACCCCCATTTATTCTGTTTTCTCCTTTGACCCTGTCCCTGTTCAAAAGTGGTTGCTTCTGACTATCCCCTCCCCCAATCTGCCTTCCTTTTTATCATCCCCACTCTTGT
This sequence comes from Pseudochirops cupreus, assembly GCA_028627135.1. Lineage (NCBI taxonomy): Eukaryota > Metazoa > Chordata > Mammalia > Diprotodontia > Pseudocheiridae > Pseudochirops > Pseudochirops cupreus. The sequence goes on along the minus strand of CM053584.1, from coordinate 249,586,848 downwards.
CCCCTGTAGGGTAAGACACCCAACTGAGTGTGTATGTTATTCCTTCCTTAAGCCAAATCCAATGAGAGTAAGGCTGATTTCATTCCCTTTCACTTCCCTGCTCTTCCCCTCCATTGTTACAGCTTTCTCTTGCCTCTTTTATGTGAGATAATTTACGCTATTCTATCTCTCCCTCTCTCCTCCCAATATATTCCTCTCCCACCTCTTAATTTTATTTTTAGATATTATCTCTTCATATTCAATTCACCTTGTGCCGTCTCTTTATGTATACATATACACATATATATGCATATACATACATGTATATATATATATACATACATACGTGTGTGTATTCTCTTCAATTATCCTAATGTTGAGAAAAGTCTTATGAGTTACAAATATCGTCTTTCCATGTAAGAATGTAAACAGTTCAACTTTAATAAGTTCCTTATGATTTCTCTTTCCTGTTTACCTTTTCATGCTTCTCTTGCTTCTTGTATTTGAAAATCTGATTTTCTGTTCAGCTCTGGTTTTTTCATCAAGAATGCTTGAAAGTCCTCTATTGTATTGAATGTCCATATTTTCCCCTGAAGTATTATACTCAGTTGCTGGGTAGGTGATTCTTGGTTTTAATCCTAGCTCCTTTGACCTCCAAAATACCATATTCTAAGCCCTTTGATCCTTGAATGTAGAAGCTGCTAGGTCTTGTGTTATCCTGATTGTGTTCCCACAATACTTAAATTGTTTCTTCCGGACTGCTTATAATATTTTCTTATTGACATGGGAATTCTAGACTATTCCTAGGAGTTTTCTTCTTGGGATCTTTTTCAGGAGGTGATTAGTGGATTTTTTCAATTTCTATTTTACCCTCTGGTTCTAGAATATCAGGGCAGTTTTCCCTGATAATTTCTTGAAAGATGGTGTCTGAGCTCTTTTTCTGATCTTGGCTTTCAGGTAGTCCAATAATTTTAAAATGATCTCTCCTGGATTTATTTTCCAGGTCAGTTGTTTATCTAGTGAGGTATTTTACATTGCTTTCTATTTTTTCATATGTTTGGATCTGTTTTATAGTGTCTTGATTTCACATAAAGCCATTAGCTTCCGTTTGCTCCATTCCAATTTTGAAGGAGCTATTTTCTTCAGTGAGCTTTTGGACTTTCTTTTCCATCTGGCCAATACTGCTTTTTAAGGCATTCTTCTCCTCATTGGCTTTTTGGACCTCTTTTACCATTTGAGTTAATCTATTTTTTAAGGTTTTATTTACTTCAGTATTTTTTGGGTCTCCTTTAACAAGCTGTTGACTCCTTTTTCATGATTTTTTTTCTTGCATTACCCTCATTTCTCTTCATAATTTTCCTCTATTTCTCTTACTTGATTTTCAGAATCCTTTTTGAGCTCCTCCATTACCTGCAACCAATTCATATTTTTCTTGGAGGCTTTTGATGCAGGAGTTTTGACTTTCTTGTGTTCTGGTTCTATGTTTTGATCCTCTTTGTCACCAAGAAAGATTCTATAGTCTGATTTCTTTTCCTCTCTTTGCTTATCTTGCCAGCCAATTACTTCACTTTTGAGCTCTTTGCCATGGTAGAACTGTTTCCAGAGTGGAGAGTGCTGTGGGGTTTTGTGCAGCTGTTGTCAGAGCTTGTTCTAGGGACCTCCCTCAGAACTGTGAGCAGGACTCTTTTTGCACAGCCTCGACAAGCTTTGCCACGCCAGTACTCCTCACGCCAGAACCACCACCCAAGATTGTGACCCAGATCCAAGTAGGGCAAAGTAAGAGAATCCTGCCTCAGCATCAGCAAAGAGATTCCTGCAATTGCCTTCTGGTCAGTCTCTTGGTCCCCCTACCATCATAACTCACAAGAGTTGGGATATATGCTTTATCATAGGTTCTTTGGAAATGTAGTTGATCAGAATTCTTACTTTCAGAGTTTTTTTCTTTACATTTTATGTAATATATAAATTATTCTTTTTGCTTTGCCTACTTCACTCTGCGTCATTTTATAAGATCATATATATTAACAATTTTGGAAGTGTGGCAAAAAATTTGTTAGAGTTTTGATTCATTACCATTGGTAATAAATTATGATGGCAGTTTTGTATAATTTTCAGTGGAAGTGAAATGACAGACATGGAATTGTATTAAATTCCTGGAATAATTTTCTTGCTTAATATTTAAATTTTTGTTGGTAAGTATTTTAAAACATCAAACAAAATAGCTATACTTACATGACCCAACTTTAGAGGAATTCCCAATATTTTGGGGCTTTCTCTTTAAGGGAGGAAGAGCGGGTAGGAGGAAGGAAGAAAAAAGGGAATGAGGATGGATTAGGAGCTTCTGTGCCAAGTACTGCCCATTAGTGGACAGTCTATGCCCTCAAGGAGTTTACTGTCTAATTGAAAGATAACACACAAAATAAAGCTGAAAAGTAGTGGTAGTGAAGTTTAAGGATTGAGTATGGGTGAATGAATTTGAAAACCAGAGAATATCAAGAACAGATCCAGGAGGTAAAGGAAGGCAAGCCAGCTTGGGCCCCTCAAAAAACTGAAGACTCCTAAGAGGAATTTTCCAATAAAAGAGACAGTTGACCTTTGTAGAGGAATACCCTGGGGTAAGGCCATGGGGGTGATAGGCTCTTCCAGGATGTAGTGCCTTCAGGAGTTAAGGGCAGTACAAGGTTGAGCGTGAGAGTAGAGGGCACATGGTTTTGAAGTCCAGAGAAAAGAACAATTCCAAGAGGCAAAGAAAAAAAAATCTTTTTTTTTTAAGAGTGATACAAAGGATTATCTTAAATTTAATTTTTTAGTCCTATTGTATTTGTTTGATTCTTTCTCTTGATTGGATAAAACTGATGAAATGTGTTGGTTTCAGTGAATTCCTGCTGACCTCTCAGCTATATGTGTAAACTTAACATAGGGTAATGATGAGTAACGTCAGTAAATCTTCTTGGTTCAGAAGGGACCGCATCCGGAAGTTGCTGTTGCCTTCATGCCCTTTGCTCTCATTCACCCCTAGTTCTAGAGTGAATTTGCATTAACCTTACACAAAAAGGCCAGAGAAACCCTTTCTTGGTCCTTTGTTATCTCTGAGTTCTATTTATTGGTCCTTTCCCTGTGGAAATGTTGTATTTTCATTGTGACAGGAGGCTTTAGTAACATTTCTACCTTTTTATTATTTAAAATAAAAATGAGCTGTGGTTTAACCTGGAAACATTAGACAAAATTTATAGTATTTTTTTTTCTTCAGTTCTGTACCATTCTTGGTATTCCCAGGTTTCATGCTGTCGTAGGTAACTAAGTAGTTGATCATAGTAGAGCAGCATGGTAAATCCCCCAAACTAATCCCTTCCCCATTCTGCAAGCTATAGAATACTTGCCTTACGGTGACAATGATGTATGTAAGGTAGATTTGTGGGTTTTTTTAAGTTTGAAGTCAGAAATAATTCCTAACAGTTTTTGCTCCAGAGTGGAAAGGCAGCTTTGGTAGGTGTTGAGTTCTCCTGAACCAGAGACCTTCAGATAATAGCTATATGAAATCTTGTTGGCAATATTGTATTAGAGAAACTTGGTCAGGTGTGGTTTGGACCTCATATCCCTTTTACTTCCGAGATCCTGTGATTCATTTGTTTATAAAAGTAAGAACACTTGTACTTCAAATTTAATTATTTCATTCAGAAATTTTAAAGATTGTATAGCATAAAAGTCTATTCTGTAAATATATTTAAAAATAGCAAATATGCTTCACTGTACTGTTGTCAGTTAGAGGAACAAAAGGTAAGGTGAAAGACGGACATGAGTGTATAAAGGCAGATTAAAAGAAAAGGGGAGAGAAGAGGAGGCTCATGATATTTTTTCACCAATATGCTATTTAATTAATTGATTATTATCCCCATTAACAATCATCTTTTTAAGGTGATGCAGCAATTTAACGTAATTTTTCTTTTGGAAATTGTAGTAAAGGTGTTCACTTTAAAATATTGAATTATAGGATGTTCTGTGTTTATAAAGGAGTGTGTGTATGTGTATGTGTGTGTGTGTGTATTTCTCTTTTTGGAGGGGAGAAGGCAGGGCAATTGGGGTTAAGTGACTTGCCCAAGGTCACGCTGCTAGTAAGTGTTAAGTGTCTGAGGCTGGATTTGAACTCAGGTCCTCCTGACTCCAGGCTGGTGCTGTATTCGCTGAGCCATCTAGCCACCCCATAAAGGTATATATTTTTTACCATCATTTGCTTTATCACCTTTGCAAAAATTGAAGGATGCTACATAAATCTGTGAGTCATTTTATATTTGCTTTGCATGATGTTATTTTCAAGCAATTCATCAATAATGCAGTTAACCTACTGGTGATGAACCAGTAGTTAGCCAGGCTAGTTACTGATCATTTTAGACATCTATTTAAGAGTTCTTTCTCTGGATGCAGATAGTATCTTTCCTCATATGTCCTTAGTTAATTTAGGTAGACAAAATAGCTTATTCTCTCAAAGAAAGAATTGTTTTTAAAACAATATTGTTGTTACTGATATAATGTTCTCTTGGTTCTGCTCATTTTATGAAAGAAATCCTAGAATATTATTACCATAAAAAGAATTTGATTGAAAAATGCCACTAACTACTTAGCTACATGCTTATTTTTTCATTTCTACACAAGCTTTGAGATTATTCTTCTCATATATTTAGGGCTTCCTTGATTGAAAGTGTGAGAAGGCTACAACTAGCTTTTGCAGATGTTATTCTATAGAAATCTACATCTGTGTAAGTGATAAATGGAAAAAAGTAAAAACAAGCATTCTGCTTTAGGTCAGGAGCTATTCAATAGGGCAAATAATACATGTTCTCATCTTTAATAAAAGAAATAGAACATAATAATTGCATAAGAGTGATGTGAAGAGACCATCAGATGAGTTTACAGGAGAAAGAATTATCCCTTTCACCTTTTGGGAGGCATTAGTAGTGGTAAGGCAAAGCAGTTAATGTCTACCTTGAAGACAGTAATCTCTGATATTAATAATCCTAAACTGTTTCAGTTTACTGTGGTTTATCTTTAAATGTCCTATAAAGGACACACTTCATTCATCTTAATAGAATATGAACTCTTCGTAGTCAGGGACTCATTTTTTTTGTCTTTATATCCCTATCACTTTTTGCACATTGTAGATACTTAATAAATGTTTATTGAATTGAATCTCACTATTATTATTGATTTCAATGAAACCTGCTAGGATGGCATCTATGAGACATTTTCTTTAAATACATCCTTATGATATTGAACATGTTTCCTCTTTGATTAATTAGTTTCTTGGCATGTAAGCCTGTTGCGTATAGAATTGATGCCATATTCACAGATGGTCATGATTGTATATCATTAGAAGACTATGTATGTTAAAAACTAATGTTGAATTGAAGAAAGAAGTGCAAAAAAATTAAAATGACTAAATACATCCAGAATTAATGAAGAAACTTATGCGAAGTACAGAAATGCATAGCCATTTGAAGTAAAAGATTTGTGTAGCATTTAGGCAATAATGTGATTTACTTAATGAATGTTCCTCTTAGTGAAATCTTTAAAACCAGCATTTGCAATGGAGTCTTTTATTGCAATTGTGTGCTATCATGAACCTATATATTATGTTAATTTGCAAGTTACTATTTTACAAGAAAGTTTATGGCTCTTGATGTAGATATTCCATGAAATTACTGATTTTTTTGAGATTAAAAAAAGCCTCTGCCAACTGTGAATTAGCATAGGTATTTCATTTGCTCTAGGAATTTTACTTCTGCATATTGTTTTAGCTTTTTACATAGATGATAGAAGAGTCCTCTCTTCAAAAAATTACCAAAGTATATAACTAATAGGTATGCAATAAAGTCTTTTACCACAACAGTGTACTATTATAAACTTATATATTGTATTTATTTGTAAGCTACTGTTTTACCCAAATTACCAAATTTTCACTGAATTATCTTCATCAAGAGCCACAACTTTCTTCTAAAATAGTAGCTTACCAATAAATACAATATATAAGTTTATAATAGTACACTGTTGTAGTAAAAGACTTTATTGCATACTTATTAGTTGTATGTTTTGGTAAAGAGAGAACTCTTCTATCATCTATGTAAAAAGTTACAGCAGTCTGTAGCAATAAGGTTTATAGATTGATGTGAAATCACCTATACTAATTCATAGTTGGCAGTAATAAGTTTTTTTAATTTAAAAAATGTATAAATAGTAGATTACATAATAATTTAGAGGACAGAAAGAAGAATGAGCTTTGCTGAGAGTTCTCTCTTCCTTACTTCCTCTTCATCTTCCCCAAATAACTTTTTGCCACTATTTTCTTCTTTGTTTCAAAGTGGTTTTCTAAAGTGTCAGTTCTGCCATATCACCCCCATATTCAGTAAACTCCAAGGCTTCATATCTAACCTTCAGGATCAAATTTAGAGTCCTCTGTTTGGCCTTCAAAGCCCTTCATAACCTAGTCCCCCCCACCTTTCCGATCTTTTTACCCCTGTATCCCCTCCCCTCCATACTCTGTTATCCAGGGACACTGGCCTTATTGTTATCCCACAAACAAGATGCTCCTTTCCTTGGCTCTGGGCATTTTTTTAAAACTATCCTCTGCATTTGCAGTGTTCTCCTCGTCTCTACCTGCTGGCTTCCCTAGATTCCTTGAGATCCCAGCTAAGATTCCATTTTCTACATAAACCTTTCCCAAACACTTTTAATACTTGTGCCTTCTCTCTGTTATTTATTTCCTGTTTACCTGTATATAGCTTGTTTGTATATATTTGTGTACTAGTCTCCCCCATTAGATTGTGAGCTTTCTTGGGGTGTGTGGGGGGGAATAGAACTATCTTTTGCCTTTCTTGGTATCCCCAACACAGGCAGAGGGCCTGGCACTTAATAAATACTTATTGACTAAGTTGGTCCTTTTTTGCCAAGGGAAACTCTTCTGCATGTACAGGGAATCTCATTATGTCCCATCTTCTACCTGTCTGCTAGTTGCTTCCTATTGCAAATATGCCCTGTATCCCCTTATCCTCAAAAAATCCTCACTTGATCCATCTATTTCTACTATTTAATCCCCTATCCCCTTTTGTGGCTAAACTCCTTGAGAAGTCAGTCCATGACATGCTCTCTTCTTAGTTCTCTACAGTCTGACTTGCAACTTTATCGTTGAACCAAATCTCCTCTCTCTGAAGTTACTAATGATCTATTAATTGCTAGATCACTCAGCCTTTTCTGAATCTTTATTCCTGACCCCTCTGCAGCCTTCCACACTATCACTCTCTTTTTCTTGATGCTCTCTTCTCCATGTTTTTAGTCATTACTCTGATCAGAAATTTCTTCCTGTCTAAAAATGACTTCTTCCCAGTTTTGTTTTCTGAATGTTTATCCAGGTCACATCCACTAATTCTGGTCCCTCTTTTCTTCTCTTTCTATATTATTTTATATGGTGATCTCATTAGCTTCCTTGGATTACATTATCTTCTCTGTGGTCCCTGTCACCTCTAGGATCAATTGTAAAATCCTCTTTCAAAGCTCTTCATAACTCCCCACCGCCCCCCATTTTTTATCCTCCTAACACTTTACATTTCTGTTACAGACTCTGTGATCTGGCCTCCTTGGAATTCCTCTCACAAAATATCTCTTGATGCTGGGTATTTTTGTTGACTGTCCCCCATACCTGAAATCATCTCCCTCCTTGTCTCTGCTTCTTGGCTTCCCTGGCCTCCTTCAAGTCCTAGATAAAATCCCATATTCTACAATAAACCATTCTGATCCCCCTTAATTCTAGGGCCTTGCTTCTGCTTATTATCTCTACTTTATCCTGTATATAGCTTGCATTTTTTTTTACATTACTTTTTGTGTATTGTTTCCTTATTATACTGTCAGTGCTCCTTGAAAGGGTATACTTTTTACATTTCTTTGAATGGAGAACTTAGCTTATTCCTGTTATGCTGAACATGCTTATTAATAAGTGTTTATTAATTGACTGGCATCATAATCTGCTAGTCTAGTAGCCTATTAAATTCTAGACTTTTTGAAATCAGGATGTGCCTTTTTAAAAAAATGTAGCTCAGTAACTCATCTTTGCTTAATAAATGTAAGTGAATTCTGCATGTTTAATTATCCTAACTGCTAGTGATTATTACTTCCATTTCTAAGGACTTAAAAACCCATCTGTGGGCCCCTCCTGCAGGTTAGGCTAATTTTCCCTCAAAATTCATTGAGACCATCTACTACTCTTGGTTGCCTCAGTGTATTAAAGTTTCCAGCTGTTTGTATCACTTTCTGGTTCCTTAAATACAAAGCAGGTATGAGGAACTCCTGGGACACTTGAATTCTTCCCTGGTGAGTTAAAGTGGCTGAATTAGGCAAAGGAGCTTTGCTTAGCTGAAACCACTGGAGGTATCCTGAATGCTTATCTTTGTTAAATATCCTCTTGCTATGGCTAAATAAATTTTTTTTTTGATAAATTGTAGAATGACCTACAAGTATCCCATTTTGTTTTGATATCGAACTGAAACTACTAGTTGAGTTAGACCCAGCCTAGGTCACCTGAAGCATGTAATTTCCTAAATTTTTCATTTCCCAACCCCACTTTATAATATCAGAACACTTGTCTGTCTCTGTTCTTTTGGAATCCATCTGATTTGACATTTCTCAAAATCAATCACTCTACAACTATTTATTAAATCCTTACTATCTATGTGTTGGGCGCTGTGCTCAATGCTGAAAATACAGATTTTAGAACCTACTTTAAGTATATAAGACTTTTAAGTTGAATATGAAAAATCCTTAATGTTTCCCAAACTTTAAAAATTCTGTGATAATATATTCTCTGCTTAGCAAATGTAATTATTTTGAATTTCATTTCTTATTCCCCCTGTCACTATCCTTTGGAAATGCTTTTAGTGAATTTTCTAAAAGGAAGAAAAGAAAAGCTGAGGACCCACATGAACCACAAGCTAAATAATGAGCTTTTGAACTATCAGTTCACTCTAATTTTTCCTAATAGGATTCCTGCTGCTCTTCATGCATGTGAAAATTGGTATTGGTAGTCAGTAATAATTTCTATTATATTTAGTCCATTATTTTCACTATACTTTAGCTATTTTAGATAACCTTTGCATTTTCATGGATTTTATTACTTGGGAAGGTTTTGAGTCTCACATTTTTATTACCGTACTGTTAGAGCTGCATTCACAGCCAAGAGATGCCTAACTTTTTGTATAAATAATCATCTACCATATTTTGTTCATCTATTTAAGCAAGTATAACTGATAAATTTGGATACACTGTAGTTTAAAGTTATCTTTTGGAAGGACAAACTAAGCAGAGCAGCCAATAATTTATCCGACAAAACCTTATTTCCACTAAAACAGCTTAAGAAAATACCTTGAGCTTCGTCATCAACTGCTCTACATCTAAGATTTCAGACTTAATTTTCCTTTACCAAAAGCTGCAGAGTCTTTTATATGTTTTCTGTTGCTGAATCTGCTCTTTAGCTATATTGGTAGTTATATAGTTCCTTGGCCCCTGCTTGGGCTGCCCTTCATAGGATCCAAGAGACTTATGAAGTGATCAAGTCTAATCCCTTCATTTTACTGTTGAGGATACTGAGATTTAGAAAGGTTAGGTGACTTGCCTTGAGGCAGTATTTATAGGTAGTATTCCTTAGAGCCAGCACTTGAATTCAGATTCTCTGACTACAAATCTAGGTCTCTCTCCAGTCCCCTTTTGGTTTCATAGGTACTAATTAGCATAGACCTCCTTCCTCTCCATGACCAGCAACTTGTACTATCCTTTTATACCCGAAAATCTTCCACTCAAACTCATTGTTTCCTTGCCAGTCCTGAACCAAACTTGGCTAAAGCCTATCACTCAATTTCTTTTTTTTTCCCCCCTGTCTCTGGGCAGTCAATTATTACTCGACAAATTCCGTGTTACTGTAATTGATGTTCTGCTGCAAATTCATGCCATATAAATTTAGCTGGGTCCTCTGCTTGTCAAATGCTTTATTTTTATTTATTTAATCTCTATGTAATTCCTCAAAGCCACTGATGCAAACTATTCCTTAAATCCTAAATTCCTTACCTGTCTGACTTATTTTTTGCAGAAGACTTCACTATGTGCCTACCTTATCTACAGCAATGCAATTAGATAACCTCCCTCAAATTCCCTCAGATTTTCTCTATTTTGTACCCACCTTTTCCTTCCTCAAAGGAATAAGTGCCCTACCCTTTTTCCAGAGTACTCCTGCTTTATGCCTTTTTTCCTATTCCTCCCTTCTCTTTCAGAACATGCTTCATTAGAGAAACTAAATGGATTTTTCATTTCCTTCCCTAACTTCTCTTTAGCCTTAAAATATTTTTCTGAATCTGTCTGTCCTTTAAAAAACAAACCACAACAACAACCTATGAAAACAAATTTTGTTAGTCCTGGTGATCTTTTCTTTTACTGCCAAATTTTTTGAAAGAGTAGTCTATTCCTATTTTTTTTTTTTTGCTTTGTCATTTCTCTTCAAAACCATGCCTCTACCACTGCCTGGGGCCTCATCTTAAACTCATATTCCTTCCACCTGTTATTTTTTCCCTATTTACCTTGTCTATAGCTTGTTTGTACATAATTGTTTGTTTGCATGTTATCTTTCCCATTAGACTATGAGCTCCTTGAGCATAGGGAATGTCTTTTGTTTTTCTTTGTATTTCCAGTGCTTAGCACAGTACATAACACATAGTAGGCATTTACCGACTCTGTAGATCATGCTTACTTGTCTCTGTATAGATCCCCTGAGACATACCTGATCAAGTAGTGGAGATTACGTATTTTTCCAGTGGCAGTTGTCTTCTTCAAAACTTTAGATTGAACATTGATTTAAAGTGTTTTATTTTTAGTTTCAAGGCCTTTCTTTTGTTGATGGTAGTGGTTAATGTTTTATTAATACTTTTATAATTCTAATACTATGATTCTCTGAGAATGCAGTTTCCTACTTAGAGATTGTAGATATTTAAATGTTATGACAAAATAGATCTGTATAAAACTGCACTTAGCCACTTATTTTATGCCATGTCTTTTTGAGAACATTTCATATGAATTAAAATACCTTTTTCAAAGCAATTTCATTAATTTGCAAAAATGAATTTTAAAATAATCTACAGTGTAAAAATCTTGAATTTTCATGCTTCAGAAATTGGTATTGCCACTTTAATTTATTTGGTTAATTGTTGGTGAACAAACACAAACCTAAGAAAGTACTGGCCATTTCTTTGTCTTTTTGAGTTTACTTAAACTTTTGTTGTAGGATTGCTTTCAGTTCTTCTATTTTTATATTGTATGTTTGATAAATATGTCTTTAGGTTTTATGATCAAAATTTACTTGTTAGGTCTTTGGTAGTTCAGTCTTGAAGTGGGAAATCATAATACAAAATCCAATAATGCTCTTCTATCCATACATAGCCAGCTTACTTTTTCCTCGTTACTAACATAGGTGGAAATAGTTGCCCATTTTGCTAAATATTATATTCATTTTGAAAATTATTCCTCTCAGGTTGTTTGACTTTTTTTGTTTTTGAGTATGACTGATAAGACCAGTGTTATGTCATCATCATTTGTGCCTTCCATTTTGGATGCAGAGATAAGATCTGTTCTTTGATCTGGAGCTGTAGCCTTATGTGAAGAGCATGTGCTTTTGTAGCCCTTGGCTCTTAAATTCACAGAACATCTTTGTTCAAAATGAGCTAGTGTTCCTAATGGCTAAATGGCAAGATGGTCTATCACTGCTGTTTTCTGGGTGTCCACAGCTGTTATCCTTTTGAAGGTATTTTATTGGTGCTAAAGCCTCTGACCTTCCTGATGTGGATTCTTCACAAGGACTTTCAGAAACACAACTTTATATGTTCTGTTTTTGTCTGTTGTCTGCACATGTTCAGCCTATTGGTCTAATGATGAGATGAATATTATTTCAGTGCTAGTTTATTAATCATGTTTCATGATTTTCTGAGTTACTCTGTATTGACATTTAGTATTCATTATGGCTCAGAGTAATGTTTATTACACTGAGAAGCTGGTTATGTGGCAGCTATGTAATGTCATCAGGCATTCACAAGTATATGAAAACTTGGTTACTACACCTGTATGATTGACTTTTATTTGATTTGAAGCTTGGTGCTATAGCCATTCATCCAAAGCATTTATTTATCGAATAAATGAGGAAGCTTTCACACTTGACAGTTTTCTTGAGGCTGTAAGATATGAACAAATAATTACAATTTTAAGTGCTTGCAATTAGAACCAATTGAATGGTATAGATAATAAATTCAGCAAGGGAGTTTAGAGTATAAAGAGTTCATTTCTGTGGAATGATAATGGAAGGTTTCAGGACTGAGTATTTGAGCTGGCTTTATAAATCAATCAATCAATCACTGTTTTTTACATAGCTATTTTTTACTGATAAACCTTGCCCTTCATAGAATCCTCTTTTAACCAAAATCAAACAAGCCAGCTAAGCATAACCAAGGGGTACATACAGTCACCTGATTTGATCTAGTACCTAGTTGTCCACTTCCCTAACAAGAGAAAGGAAATAAATTTCATCATCTTTTTCTAGGACCAAGAGTGGCAATTGCATTTATTTTGAGATTTACTTAACTTGACTTTCTAGCCTTGTCACCAGCAACCATGCTGACTTGGATGCCCCTCACTCCATTCCACTCCGTCCTACTATCTCCCATCCCCAAACATAGTAAGATCAGCTCTGTCATTGCTCCAGAAAAAAAAAACATGTTACTCTTCTCCCCCCATGGCTCCACTCACCATTCTTGTCATTTTCCAAACAAAAATATTTCTCTCTGGCCACCACGCCCCAATATATATTGTTCTTTCCATCTCCTCCAAAATATTAGTGGCTTTTTTTTAATTTCAAGGACTGTCCTCTCTCCCTTCTCCCTCCCTCCCTCTTCCTTTCTCTTCTCTCCCTCTCTTCCCCTCCCCACCCCAAGACTTCAAACAGTGCTTGACCCACGATTTTCCTTAATAAGTGCTTTTACATTAATTTATTCATTTTTGTTGTTTTCATTTACATTGTTAATCATTGTATGTATTGTTCTCCTGGTTAGACTTTATTTGTGTTACATTAATTATTCATAGAATTTTTTCTGTTTTTTCTGAAACTCATTCATGCTTTCTTTTGTTTCTTAATATTAATTCATACTGTTACATTCATAAATCAGTTTGTTTTGCAGCTCCCCAATCTGTTGATACTGATTTTTTTTTAAAGTTTTTGCTGCCACAAAAAGTACTGTTAAGGTTATTTTGGTTTAGAGGGAATTTTTTTTTCCACCACCTTTTGCTTTTGTGGTATTGATGGTCCTCTTTCTATGATATTCTTTATTTGAATCTTCCGTTTATAGACACGTTTTCTTTCTTTATTTGATATAGTACCAATAATCAGAAGTTAGGGTTTTTAAAAATTTTGTTTTAATCATAACAGTTAGTAGATCTCTTCTATGTTTTGGAAAAAAATGCTGACAATTACATCCTTTTAAAATACTTTTTAAAGGGTAAAGATAATGTAAAAGTACATTTCTACTTGTAGTAATACTGGACTTGTACTTTGTTAATATTTGCCCTTTACAAAACTTTAAAAATCTCCTTTATTCAGAGGAGGAATCTTGATCTGGTTAAATGTTCAGGAGTAATAAGACAGAGAAAAACAATGAGTAATTCTATGCTGTACTCTTACTCTCCATACCTGTTACTATTACTGAATTAGTAGGATAGGGGGGTGTAGAAGGTAGTCAAAACAGATGTACTTTGAGTTGGATATGAGATCATGGGTGAAACAAAAGTGTTAAAGTTGTTTCTTAATATTAGAAAAATAGTTTGGAAAGTGACAAATTTTATATTACTAGATAGGAAAATAAAGAATTATTTAATGATGAGAGGATCTACTATCAAACAAACAATTGTATGTTTTTTATGCTTACATCAGGCTCATGCTTTTCTCTAATTTGATTTTCTGTCTCTGTTATTCGTTAGTTTGTCTTGAAATTTAGAGGCATCTTCGGTTTTAATATTGCATGCTTGTAAAATATTAACTTTTTAATTAAATCTTTACTATTGCCAGTTGTAGTGAATGTTATAGATAGATTATAAATGAAAATTGGAATTAGGCTAATACTTGTCTTCAAGCATGTGAAGAATTAGAGAGATTTACTGCTGTTGTAGGGATGACATTACCATGGTGAAAGTTTTGGTTTCTATGACATTTGCTTGCGTATTTTGATAGGTCTTCAACTGAAGTAGGATTCTATTTCCTGGCAGACTTGAAAAAGTGTTATTCTATCCCTTCCCAAAATGTGTTTGGTTTTTCATTACAAAAATGTATTAATTTCCAAAAGTGTTAGTAGTGACCCACCAAGAAAAAAAAGTGACATTTTAAATATATTACTATTTTATTTCAACTTTGGACCTTACCAGACTTGGTAGATTTTAATCTTTTTTTTTTAAGAGAGAAAAAAGGGAAGAAGAGCATCTTCTAGTTTACCTTTTTTCTTTTTCTTATACTTATACACAGATATAAATACAAAAGTATTTGATTTGCGAATGAATTTTGTTGAAAAAATGACAACTAAACAATACAGATGTCTAATTTATAATCAGTTACTCTCAACTATCTATGTATATAATATAATTGAAAACAGTTATAATAATGGGATTGATATTGATAGGGAGAGAGAAGAAAATTTTAAGCAGTGATTTGAAGAAAATGAAGCAATCAGTAGGTTGTTGTGGTAGAAGCACAAAAGAGCTTTGTTATCTTAGAACTGAAACTAATATATTATACATGTGAAAAACTTAATACTTCATAAATATTCCCCTTTTCTTATTGGCAGTTTTCATATATAATCTGGACTATTGCAACGAGTTTAATGTGCAGTTAAGAATATTTTAAATGTTTATTATTTAGTAATTTATGGATATTTATGTTTTTTTTGTGATTGCTATTATGACTTAAATTTTAATAGATTATATATAAACACAGTTTCCCCTATCTTCTGTTTTTCTTTGACCCATTTCTTCCTCCCTCAATTGCATCCCATGTCAATCCAAAATTCTCATTGCAGTTCAGCATTTTAGAAGGAAATAGAACCATGGACCAGGTAGGTGGCACAGTGGATAGAATTCTAGGCATGGAGTCAGGGAGTCTTATATTCTTGATTGCAAATCTGGCCTCAGATATGTATTAGCCATGTGTCCCTGGGCAAGTCATTTAACTCTGTTTGCCTTAGTTTCCTCTTTTGTAAAACGAGCTGGAGAAGGAAATGGCAATTCATTCCAGTATTTTGCCAAGAAAACCTCAAATGGAGTCACAGAGATTCAGATATGACTTAAAAGCCGTTGAACAACAGGACACTGCCATTGCATAACAACAGTTCTGAAACTTTGAAGGAGGATATTTTGTTTTCTTTCTAATTTTGAAATGGAACGATGACAATAATAGTTCTAATCACTGGTAAAACTTTAATTTTGTGAAGTATATATATTGAAATATTGTGTTATGATTGAGAAGTTACTCATTAAATTTAAGAGACACGTTTCCCCTCATATTCTAAGCCTTTTTCATCACAGTTTTGTCTTTATATTCCTATTGCCAGATCTAGTTCAGACGCTTACTTCCTTTTCACCAGTGTACCCATTTTTCCATCTTATACATAGATTACTTCTGTGAATTTTTTTTTTAATCTGAATCCCCCATTCCCCCCCAAGCAAAGCAGATCATGACTCCTGTATGGTAGGAGAGCTGTCTAATAGAGTTCCCCACCTTGTGACCGAGCCTTGTTCTTTTACTTAAAAAGTATTGAAATCATCCTTGAGTCTTGATTGACTTAGAGGACTTTTTGTCTTTCACATTGTTTACTTGTGTTGCAAAAAAGCAGTAGGAGCTTTAGCTTATTCCTGATGCTTGACTTGTGGACACCACAAGCAACTCCAAGGCTGGAGAGAGGTGCTCAACTGAATCAGGTGTCCTTGCTAAATATCTTTTAATAGCCTTCACTTGCTATGGATAAGTAAATCTCCCTTTGTCTGATTTCATTCCAATCTCAAACCTAAACTACCAAGAGGCAGTCTTGGCCAGTCCTACTCTGCAACAGCATCCATACTCTCTCATCCTGAAAAACTTTTCACAGAATCACAAAGTTCAACAGTTCATAGTTATTTCAATGGCTATATGCAAGAGAATCCCCATTATAACATATTCAGTAAGTATTTTGTTCTTGTCCTTTCGTGTTATCCATTGGAGACCCACATGATACTCTGAAGACTTCTCTAGTTCTTTTCCAGTGGACCTACCAGTGGAACTTGCATGTTAGATGTTGATTGATTATCTCTTGCTTTCATCAGTTGACTAGCCCATCATTTCTGGTTACATGTTTTTTGTGAAATGAAATCCTTTACATACTGATTTTGCATAATTCTTGGTTGTTAAGTTTTTGGAGCCTACTCACATCCATATTACTCTTCTCCCTTACCCTTCTACTTTAATTCTCCAAAGACTGCAATTATTTCATGACTTAGAATCATACAGTATCACATTGTAACCAGATGAATCTTCCTAAAGCCCTGTAATGTCAGGCCTCTACCTGAGCAGAGATAAAAGATTTTTGAAGTTCATAAAAGTTATGGTTATTTCAAAATTAGTTGGGGATAGAAGGATAAGAAACTAGAAGTCGATTCTGAAAAATACTAGAACAATTGATAATATAGACAAAGCATTTATTAAGCAGCCAAGGGCTGAGGGTACAAATACAAGTAAACAAGACAGTCCCTGCCCTCAGAGAGTTTATTTTCTAATTGGGGAAGATATCAAGAAAGGGATCTGGAAAGTAGGTGGGTGGGCCTCAGAATGGAGCATTTTTCTTGGTTTGGAAGTGGCTAGATAGAGGTTGTGTTGAATCTTGAACTAGAAGGAGGTAAAGTAAGATCCCAGGATGATCTAAGGGCAGTCTAAGTATCTAGTGAAAAGTAGGGGAGGATGATGGTCAAGTGGAGACTTCTTGACCTATATTTATTAAGGTGGAAAGCACCATAATAATAATTATTGCTGTAACTACAGAGCAGTAGTCATTAAAACTATTTGACTCTTCTGGTTAAGATATAGGTTGAGATAGGCATGCAACATATTGGAACAACTGAACATAGTATCATAGTGATCAATAAACCCAAAGCCCCAAATTACTAGGGTAAGAACTATTTGACAGAATTAAAAAACAGTCTAGCTGAAGTTAAGCATAGAACAGTAACTCATACCATATACCTTCATAAGCTTTAAATTGATATATGACTTAAAACTACAACATAAGCAAATTAGTTACTGATGACTAGTATTTATATAGTGCCTTAAGTTTGCTAGGCAGTTTAAAAATATTATCTCATTTGACCCTCATAACAGTCCTGGGATGTAGATGCTATTATTATAATACCTATATATTATTTTGCAGATGAGGAAACTGAAACAAATAGAGTTAAGTGAATTGTCCAGGGTCTTTTAATAAGTGCCTGAGACAGGATTTGAATTGGGATCTTCATGACTTTGTCAACTCTCTATTTCCTGTACCAGCTAGCAGATTAGAGTAACAAGAAAGAAAGTACCTTTCACAAGAATGGATACGGTAAAAATTTATGAATACAGGTGCCTAGGTGGCATAGGGAATAGATTACTGGCCCAGGAGTCAGGAGGACCTGAGTTCAAATCCAGCCTTTGACACTTAACACTTACTAGCCATATGACCTTGGGCAAGTCACTGCCTTCCCCCCCTCCAAAAAAAAAGCAAAAAAAAATGATGAATAAATGGTATTGAGTGGGCTATACAAGATAAAATGAACAACTTCAATTCTGCTAAACTCTTAGTTTTATGTAAATAAAAGCAATGTAGTTAAAATTAGGAGGGAAACGATCAACTGGGGGAAATCTTGGTAGCATATTTCTCTGATTAAAGTCTCTTATCTAAGCTATATAAGGAAAGTTATAGAACAACCGCCATTATCCAGTAGATATATGGTTAATTCATGTGAACAGGCAGTTCTCAAAAGAAGAATTCCAAGCTATTGAGCCATGTGGATGCAATGCTCTAAATCACTAATAATTAGAGAAATGTAAATTAAAGCAACTCTGAGATCTATCATAAATATAACAAAGAAATATATCTATCATAAATATAACAAAGAAAATTACTATGGTTGGGAGTTGACATGAGAAAACAGGTCCAGTAATGCATTGTTGATGGAGTTATAAATTATTCTAACCATTTGGGAAGGTATTTTGAAACTGTGCCTCAAAAAGTCACTTAATTGTATATATATTCTTTGACCCAGAAATACTACTTCTAGGCCTTTTCTCCAAAAAGAACACAAAAAGAGGAAAGGGACCCATATGTACAAAAATACCCATATGTACAAAAATGATCTTAGCAGCTCTTTTTTAGGGAAACTAGTATAGGTACCCATCAACTGGTAAATTGGTAAACAAATTATGGTAGAAGAATGTAATGGGAAATTATGGCACCATGAGAAATGACAAAATGGATGGTTTCAGAGAAATCAGTGAATATTTTTAAGTCTGCAGCATGAACTGAGTAGAATGAGAACAATTGGTATAAGAACATTTTGAAAAAAACTCTGAAATGATTGAGAGCTCTGTTTGATACAGGGAACAGCTATAATTCCAAAGTCCTGATGAGGAAACATGTTACTAATTTCATTAAACCAGAAAATATGTGAGACTTTCTGATTTTAGGTCTTTTGATTTAGCAAAGTCAACTGAATCCAGTAAAGGGGAGTCCTTTCCAGGATACATATATGTACCTTAGTTACGCAGTCAATCTATATTTGAATAATCTTGTATTTCATACTGTTACTGCAAATTATTCTGGTTATAGATTTTACCTTTCTTATCTTACACATAAGCCACAGCACACCCTGGATTTCTGATAGATCTAAGGACCTACTCTTTGTCTTGGTGTGGCATAGTTTTCCAGTCTCATATAGAGCATTTTTTTTTCTTCCAGTTTTTATTTGTTGCCACATTTCCCATTCTTACCTCTACTACATCTATTATCTTCTTTGTAATTATATTGTATTTAAAATTTATTCAGTTTTCTATACCTGTTTTAGTATGGTAAATTCTTGTATGTGTATAAAATATTTTGTAGTGTAGTCCCATTAAAATCAATGAAACGTATAACAGGAAAGGCCTCTACCAAGCGATAATAAATTGGATGATATACATTCCTCACTATGAACTGTGTTTTTGGATCTTTATAACAATTAAAATGCTATGTTGGCTAATACTTTCACCAGGATGTCCTCTTTTGCTAAGAAATTTCTCCCTGTGAAGATTACACTGGAACCTAGTACTTGTGAATATCACCAAATGGCATGTAATTTAACTTATTATAATCGGTTCAACTGTAAAGAGAAAGTCCCACTATCATTCCTGACAGGGAGAGAAATCAGGAATTCTGAATAATACTTTTGTGTCTTCAATAGGCCTTCACTTCTAATATTACTTTTCATGTACTCTGTGTGTATTGCATATGTACCTGATTCTGTACATTCCATCACCTCAATTGTAATGTAAGCTAACTTAAGGATATGAAATGTTTCTATCCCCTCATCCTCATCACTTTTAAAATCTCGAGCACTTAGAATAATAACTAGAACATAGGAAATCACTCATAAATGTTTGTTAATTGATGTGCTTTCTACTATTTTAAAGGAAGCACATGGAATTGTACAGCATTCATAAGATGGGGTGGTATTGATTTGAGAATGCTAGCAAAACCAATGCATGCATGAAGAATGGCTATATTCTTAGATTTTGAGATTTAGAATGGATTAAAGAGCTATTGTGTGGCCCCTGCCTTTTGAAGAAATACAGTGATAGATTTGAGATCAGGATATGAAATTAAATTCTTGTTCTCCTTAATGTGTCACCTTGGCTTAGACATTTTCCTTCTATCCATCTCCACCAGTTGTTTTTCCATGTCTCTCCTTCTTTTTGTGCTAACTTCCTTTAAGAAGGCAGATTATGATCAATGTCTTCAATTCTTTTCCTCTTACCTTCTTCTTAGCTCTCTACAGGCTGCTTCTGACCTCATCATAAAGTCAAAACTCATCTCTCTTAATTGATGGATGCATTGGTCCTTTCTCTATATCCTTCTTGATCTTTCTTCAGCCTTTGACTTTTCTTCTTGAGATTCTCTTTTCTCTAGGTTTCTGTGACCCTATTCTATTCTAGTTCTCTTCCTGTGGGTCTGATAGCTTCTCCTTCCCCTTTGTCAGGTCTTCATCCAAGTCACTCCTGCTAACTGTGGTTGTTCTAAGACTCTATCCTGTACTCACTTTTATTCTGCTTCCATACAGTTTCATATGGCAAGCTCATCAGCTTCCATAGATTCAATTATCATCTCTATACTGATGCTTTTCAAAATATACTTATATAGCCTAACCTCTCTGCTGACTTCCAGTCTTGCCTCTCCAACTGCCTATTAAACATCTTGAACAGGATTTCCCAAAGACATCTTAAGTTCACCATTTCCAAAAATGAACTCATCATCTTTCCTCCTAAACCCACTCCTCTTCCAGACTGCCCTATTACCGTTGAGGGTACCGCCATCTTCCCAAATCACCCAAGCTGGCAATCTAAATGTTTACCTCAACTTCATATTCTCTCTCAACCCCCATATCCAATCTGTTGCCAAGACGTATTGATTTTTGCCTATACACCATCTCCCCTTCTCATCTCTGACACTGCCAGCACTCTGATGCTGGCCTTTTTGACCTTACATTATTACAATAACCTTTTGGTTGATCTCCTTGCCTCAAGTCTTTCGTTGCTCCAGTCTGTCCTCTATTCAGCTGTCAAACTGAAGCACAGTTTTGACTATCTCACCTCTCTACTTAATATATTTCAGTGTACCCCTATCACCTCAAGAATCAAATATAAAATCCTCTGATATTCAGAGTCCTTTATAATCTGACCACCTTCTGGTTTTCCTATCCCTTAGTTGCCTTCATGTACTCTGTGATCCAGTGACATTGGCATTGTTGTTCCTCTCACAAGATAAATGCATCTTCTGACCTTGGTGTTTTCAGTGGCTGCCCTCCCTTCTTGGGATTCTCTTCCTCCTCATCTTCACCTCTGTCAGCTTCTCTATGCCAAGACCACCCCTTTCTTTTTACTTCTCTTTTTTACTATTAAGAGACACCCTGTTTTCCAGAGCCAATGCCCAGCAAGCAAGCTGTGCTTTGAGCTTGGCATAACAACATTCCTTTGTGCACACCCTTTGGCTAACTCTGCTACTGCAAAATCCTAGAATAGTTTCGTACCAGCCCCAGGTAGTCCCTGAGCTCAGACAAACACCTGTAGGACCCATGTTCCAGTCATGAAGCCTTGCCATGACTCATCTTGTCTTGTTGCTATTACCTCTTATTGTCAGGACTACAATGATGACTGACTTCACCTTAGTTTCTTCACTTCTAAAATGAGGGGATTATATTGGATGTAAGGTTCTTCCAACTTGAAATCCTTTGATCCTGTAAGTAAACTGAGGTAGAGCAATGTTAAGAGACTTGCTCAAGGTCATAGAGGTAATGTTAGAGGGATTATTAAAATTCTGAACTCTTCCAAATATAATAGTGTTCCACTGTTTTCATAGTTTTTTCTTTAGTGTATGAAATACATAGAATGGACTCATGATGTCATACTACTGACACTGTCTTTCAGAAGAAAACTGAGTGTAGTAGATTTTTTAAAGTGTCTTATTTTATTTTTTTCTCAATTATGTGTTAAACATTGATTTTTTAAAAGTTGAGTTACAAATTCTCTTTCTTCCTCTTCCCCTCCCACCTCATTGAGAAGGCAAGCAATTTGATATAGACTATATATGTGTAGTCATGCAAAACATTTCCATACTAGCCATGTTGAAAAGGAAAACAAAACCAAAAAAGAAACCCCTTAAAACTCAACAAGAAAAATAAAATAAAATAAAGGTATGCTTCAAACTGCATTAAACTCTGTTAGTTCTTCCATTGGAGATGAATAACATAAGCCCTTCAGAATTATCTTGGATCATTATATTGTGGGAAATAGCTAGGTCATTCACAGTTGATCATTGTATGGTATTACTGTTACTGTGTACGATGTTCTCTTGGTTCTGCTCCCTTCACTTTGTATCATTTCATGTAAGTTTTCCTAGATTTTTCTGAAAGCGTCCTGCTTGTCATTTCTTATAGCACAGTAGTATTCCATCAGTATCATATACCACAATTTGTTTAGTCATTCTCCAGTTGATGAGCATCCCCTCAATTTCTAATTTTTTGCCACTGCAAAAGAGCTGCTATAAATATTTTTGTACATATAGATCCTTTTTCTTTTCCTTTTGTCTCTTTGGGACTTAGACCTAGTAATAGTGGATCAAAGAGTGTGCACAGTTTTATAGCCCTTTGGACATAGTTCCAAATTGCTTTCTAGAATGATTAGATCAGTTCACAATTCCACCAGCAGTGTATGAGTGTCCTATTTTTCTACATCTCTTCCAACATTTGTCATTTTCCTTTTCTATCATATTAAGCAAACTCTGATACATGTGAAGTAGTACCTCGGAATTGTTTTAATTTGCATTTTTCTAATTAATAGTGATGTGGGACATTTCTTCATATGTCTATAGAGAGCTTTGATTTCTTGCCTGTTCATATTCTTTGGCCATTTGTCAATTGGAGAATGACTCCTCTTCTTTTAATTTAACTCAATTCTCTATATATTTGAGAAATGAGGCCTTTATTAGATAAATTGCCATAATTTTTTTTCCCAGTTTTCTGCATTCTTTCTAATCTTGGCTGCCTTGGTTTTGTTTGTGCAAAAACCTTTTAATTTAATGCAATAAAAATTACCCATTTTATATCCTGTGATGCTCTCTATCTCTTGTTTGATCATAAATTTTTCCCTTATCCATAGATCTGATAGGTAAAGTATTATCTGCTCCCCTAATTTGCTTTTGACATTGCCCTCTGTGTCTAGATAATGAACTCACTTTGACTTTATCTCTTTCTGTGGTGTGAGGTATTGGTCTATATCTAGTGTCTACTAAACTATTTTCTAGTTTTCCCAGAAAATTTTGTCAAATAGTGCTTACATCAAAAGATTGGATATTTAAGTTTGTCAAACACTAGATTACTATGGGTATTTACTACTGTGTGTTGGGTACCTAATCTGTTCCACTGATACATCACTCTCTCTTAGCCATTACCAGATTGTTTTAATGATGGCCACTTTGTAATATAGTTTGTGATCTGGTACTGCTTGGTACTTTCCTTCACTTTTTTTTTTTCATCAATTTCCTTGATATTCTTGACCATATATTCTTTCAGATGAGTTTTGTTATTTTTCCAGCTCCCCAAAGTAATTTCTTGGTAATTTGATTGGTATGGCATTGAACAAGTAGATTAATTTAAGTAGAATTGTCATTTTCATTGTATTGCCTTGGACTGATATGCAGTTGTTTCAGTTGTGTCTGACTCTTCATAACATCATTTAGGGTTTTCCTGGTAAAGATACTGGAGTGATTTGCCAATTCTGTCTCCATATTATTTTACAGATGAGGAACTGAGGCAAATAGTCTTACTAGATTTGTGTTCTACAGGGTTACACAGCTAATAAATGTCTGGGGCCAGATTTGAATTCATGAAGATGAGATTTTTGATTCCAAGCCTGGTGCTCTATTCACTGCCTATTGACTCAGCCTCCCTGAGCAATTGATATTTCTCCCGTTGTTTAGATCTGACTTTATTTGTGTGAAAAGTGTTTTGTAACTGCATTCATGGAATTCCTGGGTTTGTCTTGACAGGTAGAACTCTCAAGAATTTTAAATATTTTCCGCAGTTGTTTTAAATGGAAATTCTCTATCTCTTCCTGCTGGATTTCATTGGTAACATGTAGAAATGCTGATGATTTATGTGGGTTTATTTAAATCCTGTAATTTTACTGAAGTTCTTTATTATTTCCATTAGTTTTTTAGTTGATTGCCTAGGATTCTCTAAGTAAATCATCACATTGTCTGAAAGAAGTGATAGCTTTGTTTCCTTATTACGTATTCTAATTCTTTTGATTTCTTTTTCTTCTCTTATTGCTATAGCTAACATTTCTGGTATGGTAGTGAATAACAGTTGTGAAAATGGGCATCCTTGCTTCACCTCTGATCTTATGGGGAAGGCTTTTAGCTTATCCTCATTATAGATAATGCTTGCTGATGGTTTTAGATAGATAATACTTATTATAAGGAAAGCTCCATTTATTTTTATGCTTTCTGGGGTTTTTAATAGGATTGAGTGTTGTAATTTGTCAAAAGTCTTTTATGCCTCTATTAAGATATATGATTTTGTTGGTTTTCTTATTGATTATGCTTATTATGCTGATAGTTTCCCTAATATTGAACCAGCCCTACATTCCTGTTATAAATCTCACCTCGTCATAACATATTCTTGGGGATATATTGCTTTAATCTCCTTGCTAGTATTTTATTTAAAATTTTTGTACCAGTATTCCTTAGGGAAATTGGTCTATAGTTTTCTTTCTCTGTTTTTGCTCTTCCTGGTTTAGTTTTCAGTACCATGTTTGTGTGATAAAAGGAATTTAGTAGGACTCCCTTGCCTATTTGTTTAAGGAGTTTATATACTATTGAACTTAATTGTTTTTTAAATATTTGGTATAATTCATTTGTAAATTCATCTGAGCCTGGGGATTTTTTCTTAGGGATATAATTGATGGCTTGTACAATTCTTTCTGCCCCTCCACCCCCCCATGATGGAGTTATTTAAGTATTCTAGTTCCTTTTCTGTTAATCAGGGTAATTTATATTTTTGTAAATATTAATCTCTTTCATTTAATTAGATATATTGGCATATAACTGGGCAAAATAACTCCTAATAATTGTTTTAATTTCCTCTTCATTTGTAATACATTCCCTCTCTTCATTTTGGATACTGGCAATTTGGTTTTCTCCATTCTTTCTTTTAATCAGATAACCAGTGCTTTATTTAATTGTTTCCCCACCATAAAACCAGCTTCTAGTTTTATTTATTCAATGGTTTTCTTTTTACTTTCAGTTTTACTAATTTCTTCTTTGATTTTTAGAATTTTAAATTTTGTGTTTAATTGGGGATTTTTAATTTGTTCTTTTTCTTTAAAATTGCATTGATCTGCTCTTTTTCTGTTTTCTTGATGTAAGCATTTAGAGATAAATCAGTTTTCCTCTAAGTACTGCTTTGGCTATGTGTCATAAATTTCTGTGTATTGTCTCATTGTTACAATTTTCTTTAGCGAGATTATTGGTTGTTTCCATGTTTTTTTAACCCACTCATTTTTTTTTTGGCCTTTTTTCAGAGGGGAAAGGCAGGGCAATTGGGGTTAAGTGACTTGCCCAAGGTCACATGGCTAGTAAGTGTTAAGTGTCTGAGGTCGGATTTGAACTCAGGTCCTCCTGACTCCAGGACCGTTGCTCTACTCACTGTGCCACCTAGCTGCCCCTAACCCACTCATTTCTTAGGATTAGATTATTTACTTTCCAGTTGATTTTTAATCTGTTTCCGTGATTCTTTATTGAATGTAATTTTTATTGCATTTGATCTGAATGGGATTCATTTATTTAATCTTTCTACTTTTATGCATTTGATTGTGAGGTTTTCATGCTCTAATACATGATTGGTTTTTGTGAAGGGGCAATGTACACCTGTGAAAAAGGTATATTCTTTTGTATTACCATCCAGTTTTTTCCAGAGTTCGATCATAACTAACTTTTCTACAATTCTGTTAACTTCTTTAACTTCTTTTTTGTTTATTTAATGGTTAGATTTATCTTGTTCTGAGAGGGTAAAGTTCAGTTGCCTCAGTAGTAAAGTTTTACTTTATATATCCTCCTGTAATTCATTTAATTTTTCTTTTTAAGAATTTAGAAGCAATGCCATTTGGTGCATATATGTTTAGTGTTGATATTTGACTTAGATCATGGCTACCCCTGCTTTTTTTTTTAACCTTAGCTGTAGCATAATAAATTCATTGTCTCTCTGTTTCAAGTGTGTTTTTTATATTGTTAGATTCTGTTTTTTAATCTATTCTGCCATCCACTTCTGTTTTGAGGATGAGTTCATCACTGTCATTCACTGTTAGGATTACTATGTATTTCTCTCCATCCTATTCTTCCCGCCCCCTTTTGTTTATCCTTCTCTCTGGTCTTTTTACCCTGTCCCTCCTCAGAAATCTGTTTTGCTTCTGACCACTGTCTCCCTTAATTTGCCTGCTCTTCTATCAGCTATTCTTCCCCCTTAACTTCTCTCCTTTTTCTCCTACTTTCCAGAAGAGTAAAATATGTTTATATTCCTCACTGAGTATGTATGTTATTGCCTCTGAACCAAAAGTTTCAAGTGTTCCTGTCACCCTCTCCCCCCCACACCTGTAAAAGTTCTTTTTTTACCTCTTTTATATGAGATAATTTTCCTTGTTCTTTCTTTCCCTTCTAGTGAATCCCTCTTTCTCGCCACTTAATTTTATCTTTTGAAATCATCTCATCATAGCTCACATCCATGCCCTCTGTCCATATATTTTCCTTCTAACTGTCCTAGTAATTATAAAATTATTAGGAATTACAATTATTATATTCCCATATAGAATTTTAAACAATTTAACCTTATAGAGTCTTTTTTATCACTTTTTCATGTTACCTTTTCATGTGTCTCTTGAGTCTTGCATTCATAAGTCAGATTTTTTATTTAGCTCTAGTCTTTTCATCAGCAATGCTTGAAAGTCTGCTGTTTTATTAAATGTCCATTTTGCCTCCTGAAAGATTATACTCAGTTTTTCTGGGCAGGTTATTCTTGATTGTAATCCTAACTCCTTTGCCTTCCAGAAAATCATATTTCAAACTCTCTTTCATTTAATATGGAAGCTGTTAAATCTTGTGTGGTTCTGACTGTGGCTCCACAGTACTTGAGTTGTTTCTTTCTTGTAGTATTTTCTCTTTGATCTGGGAGCTCTTGAATTTGGCTATTCCTGGAAATGTTCATTTTGGGATCTCTTTCAAGAGGTGATTGGTGCATTTTTTTCAATTTCTGTTTTGCCCACTGCATCTAAGATATTGAGGTAGTTTACCTTATAAGATGCTGGGGCTCTTTCTTTGATC
This sequence comes from Pseudochirops cupreus, assembly GCA_028627135.1. Taxonomy (NCBI): domain Eukaryota; kingdom Metazoa; phylum Chordata; class Mammalia; order Diprotodontia; family Pseudocheiridae; genus Pseudochirops; species Pseudochirops cupreus. The sequence continues at coordinate 249,559,630 of CM053584.1, read as the reverse complement.
ATCGCTTTCAGGAAGTCCAGTAATTCTTAAATTATCCTTCCTCTGTTTTCTAGGTCATTTGTTTTCAATGAGGTATTTAGCATTTTCTTCTGTGTTTTCATTCTTTTGACTTTTTTTTCCCTTTTATTATTTTTTGATGTTTCATTCAGTCATTAGCTTGTAGTTTAATCAATCCTAATTTTTAAGGAATATTTTCTTCAGTCAGATTTTGTACCTCTTCTACCATTTCTGTGTTTTAATTTGTTATTTTCTTTAGCATTTTTTATGCTTCTTTTACCAAGCTGTTGACTCTTTTTTCATAATTCTCTTGTATCTTATTCTCCACTTCCCCAATTTTTCCTTTATCTCTCTCTTTTTTTTTTCTTTTTGGAGGGGGGAAGGCAGGGCAATTGCGGTTAAGCGACTTGCCCAAGGTCACACGGCTAGTAAGTGTTAAGTGTCTGAGGTTGCATTTGAACTCAGGTCCTTTTGACTCCAGGGCCAGTGCTCTATTCACTGTGCCACCTAGCCACCCCCTCACCCCCTATCTCTTTTATTTGATTTTTAAAATCCATTTTGAGTTCTTCTAGGAATTTTTGGTTTTGTATCCAATTTTCATTTCTTTTTCCTTTTGAGACTTTGCTTATAGCTGTTTTGACATTTATCTTCTTGAGTTTGTGTATTGATCTTCACTATCACCATAGTAACTTTATGGTCACATTCTTTTTTTGTTATTTGCTCATTTTTCCATCTATTTCTTGACTTTGAAATTTATGTTGAAGTTAGACTATGCTTCCAGGGTATAATTGTTCCAAGCTTCAAATTTTTTGTTTCTCTTTTCAGAGCTAATTTTAGGTTATGTTGGTTATCTGTGCTTTTAAGGTGGTATGATCTAAGGAGAGGGATGGCACTGTCTCTTGGACTGTGCTCTGATCTTTATCCACGAATAGGTCTTGGTTTCCTGTAGCCACAAATTCTAGCATTCCTTTTGGCCCCAGAATGTGACTAAATCCCCTGCTATCCTGCAGCTGCAATTGCTAGTGCTTTTTTTCTGCCTTGTAATTGGGTTTAAGATCCCTACTCCCTTGTGAGTGACCACAAACACTCTTCTGTGCCTTGTGATCAAGGCCCTTGTTGCCCTACTGTGACACAGTGCTCCTCTTTGTCTTGAGACTATGACCTGGTGCCATAGATGGGCATTCAGGCTGGATTCTGAATCCAGTACTAGGATAGGGGCCCCTGTTAACCTCTTTTTCACTAGTTGTCCACCCCCTTTGCTGTCTATGGGCTGAGAGCTCCTAAAGCTATTCCCTCCTTTGATGCAGCCCACCCTACAAGGCCTGCTGCTGGCTGGGCAACCTTAAACTTTATGCTAGGCCAGCCAGCTGGTGAGAGAGACCTTTTTGGTTGACCTCCTAGGTCTAGACAATTGTTTTACCTGACCTTTTGTTGGTTCTACAACTCTAGAATTCAACTTGAGGTGTTATTTTGAATTTGTTTGGAGGGGAATTTGGGAGAGTACTAGTGAGTTCCTGCTCCTGTGCTACCATCTTGACTCCATCCTCTTAATGTCATAGATTTTGTGACTTCTTAGTTGTTCTTCATTCTCAGCAAAGCTTCCTTCATAGAGTCATTCATATTTGGATATTATTATCGTCTATACATTCTCAGTTCTTTCAAAGGACTGTACTTTGTACTTATTCATTTCAGGATACCTTTATTGCCAGGATGACTTGAAACATAGTTTGTAAAACATTTTCAGTCTTATTGTAATTTCTTTGATTATTTCCTTCTTGTCACCTCACTTCTTCATTTAATTCTCAGATAGAAATTGATATCTCCTGCAATAATGCATTGATAGTTGTCAGTCATTTCTACCTCCTCCCACCAAAGTTTTGAAATTGACACCACACCTGGTAAAACCAGATTAATTCTTAAAGAACTAAGTATTATGTATGTGTCAGTTAAATATAGCTTTGGCAATTATTTTAATCTAGGTACGTGCTGGAGAATTTAATGTAATTAAAACTCATTACTCTACAATTATACATTGGAACATGTAGCTTAAAAGGATGTTTTTTCCTCTTGTTTATAGTTTAGCTAGAGTCTATATTTTTAAATCTGAAGACTCATAAATATTTAGTTTTAAACGGCTTAAGGTACTAATACTGTATGATGTACTAAATTTCTTTATTGATGGCATATTTCATAGAAATTAATAAAATTTATTTGAATGAATAAAAAGTTACAAATATCAATACAGATGTCCTTATTTTGAGGATCATATAACATAAATGATACTGATTCAGTCAATTTTCTGGAATCTTCAATTTCAAAGACTTATTGGCTCATTTGTATGCTATTTATCTTTAATTCCATATTAAAGGCAAAGTTGAATACTGCTAGCACCAATGTTATGAATTACCATCGGGTTAAATTCCTTCACAGAATTAGAACAAAAGTTTTTTAATCATTCAAAATAACCAAAATATGTTTTTTAAAATATCATGTATATACCACACAAGATTTTTTTTAAACCACCCAGTAAATGGATTTTTAAATTTACTTCTACCTGAGAGTAATTTGTTTGTTATACTAAAAACAGTTTGTTTGGAAAAAATGTTATTCCTATTGTCAGATTAATTCTTTGGAGCATAGAATTGCAACCACCTTATATTAAAGAATAATATTAATTGTCTTTCTAAAACTACTGAAATAGGAGTTAATCTAAAAGTATCTGTATATAGTTAGCCCTTTCCTGCAGTCTGTTTTCCTTTCTATCCTTTCAAATTCCAATACTCTTCTCTTTTACATATCTTCTATAGAAAAGTGTTTCTCAGGTTTTTTGTGTGTATGTGTATCATAGACCTCTTTGGTAATTTAATGAAGCCTATGAACTCCTCAGAATAATGTTTTTAAATGCATAAAATAAAATACATAGGATTACAGAGGAAAACCAGTTAGATTGAAATACATTTATCAGTATTTAAAAAAAAAGTTAATGGACCCTGGGTTAAAGAAGTAAAGGACAGTGTTAGTACCTTGTAGTTATATATGTGTATATGTATAGGTATATGTATGTTCAAAATAGTAGTATGATTGTTTTTGCCCTCTATTATACAGTTCACTGATTATGACAGCTCTGCTCTGTGTAATCTTAGATAATTTTTGTTCATGTCTTTCCCTAAATATTTTACCAAAAATCTCTTTTACTTGGTCTGTGTTACTGTGGTTCTCTTAATATTTTGTGGATAGCAGGGCAACACTAATTTTCACTCTCACTACATGATGAACTCACATTCTCTTTTGGTAAAATATGTCTAGTATAGTACAATGGAAATGCTTTGTTTGAAATTAGAAGATCTAAGCTTAAAGCCCAACTCCACCATTTCCTACCTCTGAGAGTCTGTGTGGTCATTTATACTCTGTAGGCCTTATTTTCTCATATGTAGAATAAGGGGGTTAGATAGTCCTTCAGGTTCCTTCCCACTCTAGATCTGTGATCCCTTGACTACAAGTTCTCTAGTGTACCCCCTAGCTCCAAAGCTTTGATCCAATAATGAGACTTTATTTTTTTTT
>CM053584.1:249485253-249555572 GCA_028627135.1 Pseudochirops cupreus | reverse complement strand
TTTGCCTGTTATCCTCTTATACCTTCAGGGCATTTTCGTTTGTATGTTGTATAAGACTTGTTTTTGAATGTCTTGTTCCTCCTTAAACAATAACCATTACCAATAATTATAGATGACAGAAACACTTTGCCAACACTGTGATTGGCAGTGATCTTTATAATTATTTCTCCATGCCAACAGTTAATGGATTGAAATTTTCTAAAATCATCTCAGATAAGAGCTTGAAATCTTTCTTACACTTTTAGCCTGAGGCTGGGTAACACAAATGTGGGGCACTGGCAACCTTTAACATATGAAGGAAAGTATTCTGGAAAGAACAAATTTATTACAAGAAATACATTAATTTTAACTTAATTATCCTTCTGTATTCCAATAACATTTCCATAGAACTTATTGAGAAATCTTTATTCACTTATGACTTCATTTTTTCATCAGTCATATTTAAATTCCTCAAGCATGTTATTCAACTAGTGTTATTCAACACAAACTTGTGGTAATATGGTTTCTCTTTGATTCTTTCCCTCAGACATAGGTATAGATCAAGAAAATGAATTTTTTAAGGTAAATTTTTATTTTTGTTAATTATTTTACAGATCTTAGTTTCCTTCCCTGGATATGACTGAAATTTGCAACTGACTTGTTTCCAGGATTGTTCAGAAGATTTTTGGGGGGCTATTGGTTCATGTACGTTCATAGATCTAGAGATCGGGGGTGTGTGTGTGTGTGTGTGTGTGTGTGTGTGTGTGTGTGTGTGTGTGTGTAATATGTATACATACATACATATATATTAATAATGGATAATGTATTTGTTAATAGTTACTTTGTATCCAACAATATGCTAAGCAGTGAGGAAATGGAAAAAGCAAATTAGATGATCTTTTCCCTCAAGGAGTGTATATTTTAGTAGAGGAAAAAGCTTCATCCAGAAGTTAGAAAACCATGGGCCGGGAAGAAATATGGTGTCTGAAAAGGGAGATAGAGACTTAGTAAACTTCAAGGTAAGATGGAAAGCTCACCTACCAAAGCTTAGGGTGTTTGATTGTAATCAGCAAAAATATTCATCAGCAGCATTGTTTAATCTTTGTTTTGCAGGTGTCAAATCTGATTCTTGTGTCAGGTTATTATTTGAGAAGAACTATATTTAGGTGTAAATAGCATATGTGCTAGTGTTTACTTTGGCTTCACATAGCTTTATACATTTTAATCTTTTCTAGGTGATTCATCTGGAAATATTCAGATGTATTGTTGATTAGAGTCAGCATAGTTGAACAGAATAATCCTGGAACATCCTTTTCTCTGCCCATCCTCAAGCTGTTAGAGGATAGAAAGGGACCTTTAGATATTATCTGTTACATTTCACTACAGTTGTATTCTTAATACAATCACTTCTGCTATAATAACTGTTTTGAAAACATAAATTGGTTCCGAGATTGATGTATTAGGGAACAGTTTGAGCGTAATATGAAGTTTGCATTTGTTTTTGATGCTTGATTTCATCATTGAGGAAAACTGCACCATGGTAGTGGAGCTTGCGTTGGGGAGGGTTGTCTTCTATAGACAAGTTTGAAGGAGTACCACCAACATTTAATAAGGCCTGTAGGAAGAGCTAGAAGTGGGAGCCTGGAGAACCAAACATGGAAGAGAAGGGAAGACTAGGAAGTCTCCGTTATTTTCCTCCTCGACCAACATGACTGTGACCCAGTTCCTTTGAACCTTACCACCACCAGCCTTGTGACCAGGAAAAACCCCAGAGCATGTTACCTCCATGCAAATGAACCTGGCACCATGGGGAGGGGGGTAATAAGGGTCCTTTGAAATATTTTATGGACCATGTATGTCTCCCTTTCACAGAACAGTAGCTTGTATAGTCAATTACCTGAAACCCATGGTGGGATCCTGATGAGTTCCTCTTGTCAGGGCTACAGTGAATTCACATGGGAATGAGTTCAGACACTGACTTTGATCTTCAGACCTTTATTAAGATAAAGTACCATATTTTTTGTCTATCTTCTAACACAGTAGGAGATGTGGATAGAAGAGGACTGATCTCTACCTGCACACTCTTCTCCATTCTCTGCACTGAGCAGCAGCCCAAGGCTGAAGACACTACCACTATTGTAGTATTTATATATTTCTTAATAATTTAACATGTATAAAACTGCACCGCCATATTTACTAGGTTCATATCTTTTAAAATTTATCACTGACAAACTTTTTTGAGTGTAGTAATTAAGCTCTAACCCCATTTTACCCATAAGCCATGTGGTTTTTATTTCATAATTTTCCATAGCACAGTGATTTTTAGAAATGTACATGTTGGCTTTTAGCAGAACTTACTGTACTTCCAAAGGAAGGAACCCTATTCTGTATCAGGGTTCTCATTGCAGACTTGACTTTAAGAAAATCTATTATAAAAGTATAATCACAGTTTACTTGCATTCAGACTTAATTTTGAGTTAATCTAAAAACAAAACTTGATTTTCTCTAAATCACAGACAAAAAAATTTTAAATTTGTTTTATAAAAAATTAAGTGTTAAGGATTAAAAGAGGAATATTACTTTATGATGAAAGAGCTAGCACTCTGTAAGTTCATGAAAAGAACAGAAGAATTCGTACAGGATAGTGTGATGGGAGTCCAGCAGCACCAAAAGTGATTGGTTTCTGAATACTAACTCTGGCAGTACTAAGGTGAAAAAATTTGGAAGAAAGATACTGATGGATTTCATATCTGCCTGTCATCTATTTAAGTTTGAAGAGTCCTATAATCATACTAAAGTTAGCTAGGAACTGATGAAGACCTGATCTTGAGTCTAGCTCCAACTCTTACTGTCTGTTATGACTATTGACAAGTGATTCAACCTCACTGAGCTTCAATTTGCCTCAGTAAAAGGCAGGTTAGAGACATAGTAGATAGAGTTCTAGACTTGGAATCAGGAAGAACTGAGTGCAAATTGAGCCTCAGACACTTAATAGATGTATGACCCTGGGCTAATCGCTTAACCATGGTCTCCCTCAGTTTCCTCAACTGTAAAATGGACATCATGATGGGAACTACCTCACTAGGTTGTTGTGGGTATCAAATGAAATAATATTTGTAAAGTGCTTAGCACAATTTCTGACACATAGTAGGTGCTTAATAAATGTTTGTTCCCTTCCCTTTTCTTGTAAAATGAGGGTAATGATGCTTTGTCTTATCAGAGGAAGCTTAGCATAGTGGATAGAAAGTTAGTTGTATAGTCAATAAAACCCAGGTTTAAATATTACCTCTAATATATACTGATTGCATGATCCTTGGCTAAGTGATTTAACCTTGTGGCACTCCAGGCAGCATTCTAAAACCGTATGGTAAATTATAGTTGATGTTAGAGGGATTTTCCCTGTAGCAATATATATTGCCTCCCCCCACCCCCGCCAAAAACCCACCACCACCAACACATTTACACAGTTCGTAATATTCTTTTGAGGAAAGTACTTTCAAAATTGCATATAAGATCCAAAGTTTGGGTTTTTTTTCCCCTTTACCCTAAGGAGAGTTGGTAAAGTTAGTTAATTGTTCTGAGCAAGAGGTCATGATTCTCAAAGAATGACCCTCAGTTAGGTCAGATGTGGGATGTTTGTTTTATATTGTGTTATCTTTTTCTTGGTTTGTCTTAAATTGGTTCTCAGAGTGGGAGCATGCAGGAGCATGTGAAGGGAAAGTTTTCATTAAATACCCAAATCATATCAGCTTTCATTTTAATGATACTCTTGAGCAGAAATGTCAAATTTGTGTCTGGCTGCTTGGGGTACAAAATTCCAGAGTGTGCCTCAAACCTGATTAAAATGTAATTGGGGAATATTTTAACAGAATAAAAAAAATAAAGTAAAACAGATCATGCTAATTTGTGGTTTTCCAAATCAGTATGCTGCTGACTGAGACCATTTCTATTTGAGTATGACACCATTGCTCTAGAGTTTATAATATCCTTTTACCTTTGTTAGGGAAGGTCCTCAGAGCTCTATGAAATAAGCAGGGCGTTGCTGTATTCTCTCATTTTATAGTTGAGGAAGTGGAGGTACATGAAGTTTAAGTAACATGTCCTAGGTTTCATGGTTGGTGAATAATAGTTTCTTTTTAGACAGCAAGCTCCAGATCTATAATACTACTCTGGGCTATTTGTAACTGGTGCAGGGAAGATCAATTTGGGGACTAATCCTAGTTGTTTTGTTAATTTCTCCTGCATTTATTATTCTTTGAACTTATCACACTCTTTGTGTAGTTTACTCGCAGAATGCAAAACATATTTTGAAACAGTTGAAGATATTTTAGAATTTAAAATATTCCAACCCAAAACTTAATGAAGCCACCTGACCTTTATATTACATATTTGTGATCAGTTAAGTACAGTTTTCCCCTCCACATACATGGGAAATTAGGGAACACGGCAATCCTACAATCTGGAAAATCTGTGTAAAATTTTTTGGCCCTCCCTTCATACCAGAGAAGAAATTGGAATTTTTTCCTTTTTCTTTTATGAGGTGCTTACAGTATTGAAAGATAAAATATGTGGATATCTTTCAGTACTCTACACATATTTTGTGCATTTCTGAGTTTTCAGACTTTTTCTGTGTTGTCTGCTGACCACCACATGGCATCTGTAACTTTGGCAAAGCTCCCCCAGAATTTCAATTTAATTTCTATGCTATATATCAAAACTGCGATGGGGAAAGTTATAGTGTGGAAGAGAACTATAAAACTGATCTTTTCTAATTAATTTACTTCTGTGGATTTTGACAGCCCCAAATCTGGATCATTTATGGCCTTTGCCTTCCAAGAGTTTACATTAGCATATACCATCATGTATCTGTTATATGCTACACAGTAAAGCAATAGTCTGCCTTTCTGTATATATAATTTGAAAAGCTAATGTTACATTGTTTGAAGGTTAATGAATTAAGCCAAAGCATTTCCATAGAAAAAATATTAAAGACACTTACCTATAATTAAATGTAAATTTATGAAATCCATGAAAATGAGATCTTTATGCATAGAAAATAGAATAAGGGATCCTGTAATTTCCTTTGTTATGGAATTCTGAGGTTAACTCCCTCTATCAGTGCAGTGCAGATGTTAACTTTTCTCTGACTTACAGTTTTGTAATGTTACCTAGGTCACTGAGAATTTAAATGACTTGCCCAAGGTAACACAGTCACTATCAGAAGCAGAAACACAATCTTTGACTTTGCGGCCAACTCTCTACCATTGCTATGCATTGCCTTTCATGAAAATACTCTATTAAAAATTAACAAAGCTTGCACTCTAGTTGTAATAGTTTTTAAAAACATACTTTTAACTTATTTCATATATAAATTTAATATAATTTGGGAATAGATCATTATTTTTTCCTTAAGTCACTTATTGAGTAATTATGCTTCTATTATAATGTAGAAATTTCACAAAATTTAATAACTTATTGATGAAAATAGATTTGAAAAATTTGCTCTGTTTTAATTTTCTTTTTTAAATGGTCAGCTTCATGCAGAAATATAGTAAAGACATCTGTGAGCATTTTTGTTAGTATATAATGGCCAGCCAGAAACTTGTGTAACACAGTTCTACCATTTATTCAGAAGTCTAGAACAAAATAAAAACATTATCCTTTAAAAAAAAAGCTGTTTACTATAACATAAAGTTCTTTTGGAGGGCACATTTTGCCTCTTACTGTTTGTGTCAGCAACCTAGTAGATAAACCATGGTTCTACTTCAGTGAGACGGAAGAAATGAGGTTCTGCTGTTCTAGTCTGAGTTTTATAGTCATATTATTATTGCCCACTTAAAGAAGTTAAGCTAATTTCAAATCTTGAAGCCTTTTTTCTCTTTTTAAGGGATATATCCATCCATCCTTCCATCCTCCCGTTCTCAAACACCCCCCTCTTCCTCTCTTGAGCAAATAAAAAAGAATAAAGTTTTTGGCACATAGCTGAATTCCTTCGTTGACCGTGTCTGAAAATATATGTCTCATTCTGCTTTTTAAATCCATCAGTTTTATGTCAAGAGGTGACATGTTTCATCTTCATCTTTTTGAATTCATAATTTATCTTTGTGTTGATCAGAGTTTTAAATTCTTTCAAAGTCGTTTTTCTCTGTGTAGTTGTTATTAATGAATAAATTTTTCTCCTAGTTCTGATCACTTTGCACTGCATCAGTTCATTAAATTCTTTTCAGTTTCCTTTGAAACTGTTTATCTCATGGTTTCTTATGGCACAATAATATTCCATGGCATTCATATACCACAGTTGTTTAGCTACTCTGTAATAGGACATCTTCTTAATTTCCAATTTTTGCCTTCTTTGAGAAAAGTTGCTATAAATATTTTTATTCATATAAGTCCTTTTCCTCTTTCTTTGCTTTCTTTGGGGATTTGAGCTTATTAGTGGCATAATTGTGTCAAAGGGTATGCACATTTTGTTAACATTTTTGGAATAGTTCCAGTTTGCTTTCCAAAATGGCTGTATTGATTCACAGCTCTCATAACAGTGCCTTAATGTACCTGTTTTCTTTCTCATATCTCCTCCAACACTTGCCATTTTTCTTTTCTGTCATCTTTAGATGTCTGATAGATTGGAGATAGAACCTTAATTTCCATTTCTCTAATAATTATGTTTCTTACACTCCTGTGCTTCTAGCTTTTCTTTCCTTGATAGATATATAAAGAAAGAAGAGAAAGTTATATAATGCATCTTTAAGTTATATCACTAGACTTTTGGATTTTGAATCAACACTACTCTTTTAAAACAGAAATGAGTCTTTTTCCTATTTACTTTAACTATTTTCTTGTGATACTCAGGATCTGTTTTCAATGAACCACATCTGTTGTTGGTTTACAGTTGATTAGATCCAAACTTTTCTCTGGCATGAATAGAGGTTACAAAAATCTCAGGTATAACTGAATATAACTTTGAAATTAAATTTGTTTTATTTTGTTCATACATTTTTATCGACATATTTTGTTTTCACATCTTTAAATCCAAGCAACTTCATTGTGACATTTTTGAGAGATTTTCTTAATTTCATTAGAAATAGTTAAAAATATAAAATTTTTAGAATGAACTGGAAAACTTTACTTTTCTGAAAAATTTTCTTATTCCTCAATTACTCCAGATAAGTTTTATTTAATAAGATTTTTCTTATGCAAATACAAGATGGTTCTATAATGTTTTCACTGTAGGGAACTCCTAATATACACTACCTCCAACAAACCTTATACAACCTAGTTGAGAATTAATATCAAAATTCTCTAGACTTGTCTGAAGCATATAAACTTACCCAGCATCACTCAGCAAGTGAGTAGTAGTAGCAAAGCCGGATTTGGCTCCGGGTTTTCTTGAATCTTAATTCATTAGACAATCAAGCCAAAAACTCTGTTCAGTATGCCACATTGCCACTATTTTAACTTTTTCTTCATGTTTACAAGCATCTACCATAATACCTGGCATTTATTAGACAATTGCCTATTGGGTGATGTCAAATATATTGAAGTCTACTAATTGGGCTCTGTTATGTGCATCTCTCCAATTTTTAAGGAAAAAAACCTCCACAGAACCATTAGTTCCTACTTTTAAGAACTTTAAGAATTTGGAAATTCTGAGAAAGGACGACTGTGAAAACTACCTTCCTTCTTTAAGAAACTACCTTCCCCCCAAAATGCTGTTGATACAATATCAACAAGAGAAGGAGATAACTTAAATAGAGCTCACAGGGGAAAGGTTGTTAATGAACTTTCTGATTAAAAAGATTATTCCTTGAATTGCTTTTCCACTAGTACTGATGTCATGTACTTCAAGTGTGCTTCTTGATAGTAAATGTATTCATTTAGGGATAATGGTACTGGTAGAGTGCCTGAAATAGATATTCCTCCAATAGAAAATAGTGTTTAAACAGGTGTTAAACTTTGTAGAATGGAAGAGAATGGTATCAACACTGTGTGCCCCATAATAACACTTTGTGCATGATGAGCCCATAAAAATGCCAGTATGGCATTTTTGGTTTTATATTACCCTAAAACCATGAACATAAGCATTCTATGCACTTTGAAACAACTTTACTCCACAACAGACCTATATAATTTATTTCATGTAAGCGGTGTTATTATACTTTTTTGGTAAATGAAAATGAAGGCCCATATGCATCTCTGTTATTTTTGATTAAATTCCTTTTCTTCATAGTGATAGTGAAGCATCATTTTACTTCTACTTTTTCATTACTTGTCACAAATATAAAATTACTTCTTAGAAATAAGGTGGAAAGTACATTTCCATTCTTGTGCAGAGGATCACTTTATGTTAATTGTTAAATAACTTTTAATGATAATATTGATATAAATTTATTCTTCAAGTTAATTGTTTAATTGTTAGGAAAGAAAAATTGCAGCTATAAAGGCATGATAAAGTGATCATCTAGACCAGCCCTTTTGTTTTATAAATAAGAAAACAGAGTCAGTTTAAGGGACCAGTTCAGGGTCACATAGGTATAGTAAAGTTGTTGACCTGGATTTGAACTCATTAGGTGCTCAAACTCCAAGTCCACTGTGCCATGTCCAAATGTTAACTAATAAAAAGAAGCAAAATAAGACTCTTAAAGACAAACATGTTTAATTTACTTTGTTTCCTCACAAATCCAAGAATTCCATCATGCACATGCCTAGGTAGCAACATCTTTAGCATAGGTTAAAAAAAAATGCAACTTATAGTGTGTAAGAACCTTCTGATCTAGTGGAAAAAATACTGAGGTAGATGGAAACAGGAAACTTAAGTGAATCTTGGGATTTCATTGTGAATGGTGACTTAAATTCTCTTAACTTTTCCACATGTGTAAAGTAGAAATAATATGTGTGCTACTTACTTTACAGGGTTATTGTGAAGAAACTGCTTTATTAACATTAAAACACCAAGAATATAACTTAGTGAAATTGTTTAATACCTAGCACACAGCTGTTTGCCATAGAATACATGGTGAATGTGTGAATGCATCATGATTAAATGAATAAATGTATGAATGAACATATGATAGAATTAAATGGTAGATTAAAAATTTTTGATTTTAGGAGGGTGAAGTATTTTGATTAATACATTTTATTGAAATTTAATCTGCCTTTGATGTTAATTTGAATAATGATGCTTATTTGGTGGTTCTTTGGATAGTAATAATGATGGTCATAATTTTCAAAGTTAGGGCCCCATCTTTTAGAAAAATTTTCCCACATTTTTCTGAGTTTTCAAGAAGAATTCTGGTGATATCATTTACAATAAGCATTTAAAATTGTCTTGATTAAACATTTGTAATATAATGAAATGTCAGAGGATATAACAGTATAATATGTTCAGGTAATTATTGTAAAATATATGAAAAACTCTATTTCACTGTTTAACAAATGGTAAAGATAATGCCAAGAATGGAAATGGGCATATTTTGTTCCTAACATTCAGTTGAAGCATATAAAAATTAACAATAGCAAATAATATTGAAATGGCTTTTTATAAACATTTTCTTATGTTCTGCTTATTCACTTCTTCTTCCTTTCCTCACTGATTTCTTTTTAAATGATGTCCTGTGAATGACTTAGATAGTGATATTATGTTGGCAGGTAATAACACCAGAATCGAAATTTGTTCCTTGATAGGCTTAAAGAGGTGTCAGCAATGACAACTCCCTCCAGACCAGAACCTCTGATGGGAAAAGGAAAGTTACATAAACAAAGAACTTTCAGCAAGCAAGTTTTAGTTAAACACAGTTCACATTTTTAAAAATCTGTTTTTAACAAGCCTCTAGAAGTTAAGATCTGCTGTTGACAGTAATCAGATGCCTAAATGGGAAAATTAAGTGTGTAAGCATTCATGCCTCTACACATACCCATACATTGTTTATTGCTCAAAATTGGGCATATATTCGGCAAATTAAGAGGCCATATAAGAAATAAAAGGAAATATGGTACCTATTTAGAAATTATCATTTGCTCTAATCATATTTGAAGCAAAAATGGCAGAAGAAATAGAGTATAGTTCATATGAGTAGTTTGTGGAGTTATACCTGCATGTTATATATTAGAATATTAATAGTTTAGTCATTTTGTTTTAATTGCCCTCAATAGAAGATGTATTCCTTAAAAGATGTTGTAATAAAACTTATTTAATTGTTTCTATTCGTAAGATAAAATTTTAAGTTCTTTTTTTTTCCTTTTTTTTTTTTTGAAGGTAGGGCAATTGGGGTTAAGTGATTTGCCCAAGGACACATGGCTAGTTTTTTGTGTTAAGTGTCTGAGGCTGGATTTGAATTCAGGTTCTCCTGACTCCAGGATCCACCGGTGCTCTATTCACTGCGCCACCTAGCCACTTTGAAAATTTAAATTCTAAGCAGAATATTACCAAGGCAAACATTTATTAAATTCGTCTTTCAACTTTGTAACATAATAAAAGTGACATCATTCTAAGTCATTCATAAATAAACATTGTTTTTTAAATATTATAATCATCAAGAAAAATAAATATAGTCTCCCAAAATAATTTGATTATAACAGCTCAGGAAATTACTCTAATTTATTGAACCCATGAAAAAATCAACATACCTTTATTTTGGTTTTGGAAAATAAAGTCAACATATCTACATGGTCCATTTATTCTCCAGACATTTGGTGATTATGTGCTTAGTGTTGAGGGATAGGTTGGATTTGTACAAGTCTATCTCTGAAAAACTATAGGATCTGTTCTATATAAAGTATTTGAAGTATTATGAGGAAAAGCATGAGAAATGTAAGAAGGTTTGAAAGTTCTTTGTTTACATATCTTTCCTTTTCCCATTAGAGGTTCTGGTCTAAAGGGGGTTGCTATTGCTGACACCTATTTAAGCCTATCAGGGAATAAATTTTGATTCTGGTGTTATTACCTGCCAACATAATATCCCTATCTAAGTCATTCCCAGGACATCTTTAAAAAGAAATCAGTGAGGAAAGGAGGAAGAAGTGACTAAGCAGAACATAAGAAAGATACCATAGACACACACACACTCACAAACATACATGCATTCATGCATGTATGAAATGTACCCAGGTAACTTGTTTGTATGTTGTTCCCCCTGTTAGACTGTGAGCTTCTCAAGGTCATATATTGTCTTTTGTCATTCTTTGTATCCCTAATGCTTAGCAAAGTGTCTGTCACATAGAGACACTTAATAAATGTTTATTGACTGGTTGACACTGACCTCCTTGCTGTCCTCTCAAAAAGTAGCTCATCCTCAGGCATTTTCACTAGCTATCCCCCATGTCTGAAAAATGTTCTTTTCATCTCTGCCTTCTGGCTATCCTAGCTTCCTTTAAGTCCCGCCTAAAATCCCATCTTCTATACTACACCTTTCCTGATCCCCCTTAATTCTAGTTCCCCATTCCTTCAGTTATTTCCAATCTTGTATGTAGTTTATTTTTATATAGTTTTTTTTACATGTGGTCTTCCCTTATTAGATTGTAAGCTCCTTGAGAACAGGGCCTGTCTTTTACACTTCTTTTATTTTCAGTGCTTAACACAGTGCCTGGCACATAGGAAGTGCTAAATAGATGTATAATTAATAAATTTTTGACCGACAGACACATATATACGATGTATGTGAATGGATGCATGTATATACATATTGTGTATATATCTGTGTCTTAGATCTTACAAGTGAGATGACTTTCGGGATATATACATATATTAGACCATAATTCAGCCCCTAGGAAATATTTGGAATTTAACTGATGCTGAAATCCTTCACACTCTAATGAATTTTCTCCATAAGTCAGACAGATGTGAAAAAGTCTAGTCCTAACTCATTGGAGGACTGTCCATAATCCTGACTCTTGAGTGGAAATATAGCTGGAGGTGAAATCAGAGAATCCAGTTTTGTTCCTGTGTGTGTGTGTGTGTGTGTGTGACCTCGAGTAAGTCACTTATGCTCACTGTTTCTTCATCTGGATTTATAAGTTGAAGTAGATGGCCCCTAAGGTCCCTTCTGGGTCTAAATTCGTGATCCTCTGATGCCAAAGTATTTAAGTACAAAGCCTATGATATTGTCTTCTCATACTATAAGACTTGACCATTATGAAATAAAGCTTTCTTAGATTCTGCATTCCAATTTTATACCATGTTATTCTGCAGTCTTTGCTACATGGTATACTGTTAATTTCCATGAGCTATTCATATTCCCATCCTTAAGGAGGGTGACTTTGTCCTTAGATTTCATGTTTAAGTGTTCAGCAATACAGAGGACATTGAGAAGACAAGCCTTATTGAGGTAGAGAGTTCATAGTTGGAGGAAAAAAGACAAGGTGAAACCTGACTCTATAGAGGGCCTGGAATGCTATATTGAGGAGATTGTGCTTTATCCTATAGGCAGTAGTTTTTCCTTATACATTTTTGATCATGGAAATTACATTGCCAGAGTTGTTTTTTAGGAAAAAAAATTAATCTGGCCATAAGGATAGTAATTTGAGTAATTCAAGCAGATGAAGATGAAAACAGAATCTAGTGTAATAGCACTGGAAGTGAACAGTCAGGGACAAATATGAGGGACAGATGAAAGAGAAGCAATAGCTCTTGGTGTCTGGATGAATTCATTGGGCAAGGCAAAGGGAAATTTAGAAGATCGTTTAAAAGTTTTAAGTTTGGTTGAATAGTGGTGCCATTAACAGGAATAGAAGCAGATTAAGGGAGTCATTTTGGAGTCAGAGATATCCAACAGTAGTAGAGAGGTAAGTAAAGAACTTTACTATTACATTATTGGACAGATGTTTCTGCTTCCTTTCTTTCATTCCTGCATTTTGCAATTTGATATTCTAGCTTCTTTAGACCACCTTTAGAATGGTTATATAAGAAAAATCAGTTTAATTCTTAACCTGATTTCTATCAAGTGGTAATGCCAATGGTTTGGGACTGAGTTTGAGAGAGAGAATAACTAGAAGTAGTTTTGATTACAGAGTATGTCCTGGATTCTTTGTTGATTGAGTAATATGATAAACTATAAAGGGAAGAAATTGTAGCAATATTTTTCTAGGTGTTTGAAAATAGTTGATTGGGTACCTTTGAGTTGGTTTTTTAAATTACCTCAAAATATTTAATCAAATTATAACCATTGAGTTTTTTTAAAATTTACTTTAGAAATACAAACCTGGTCGCTGTGATGATATTTTGAAATGGAAACCTCCCAGTCTGAATTCGGTAGATTTTCGCCTAAAAATAACAAGAATGGGAGGAGAAGGGTAAGTACATTCTAATCTTCTCTGTTTTCATATGTCTTTAATTAGCCTTTGTCAATATACCAGTCATTTATCTCTTTTAAAATGCTACCAGTGTAGTCTCTTTCACATTGTTTTATTTTGTTTTATTATATATATCTTTATTAAGGAAAAAATAATACATATAGTATACATTAAAAAATTATGCCAGATATAACCCCATTTCAGGCTTTTTGTGGGGCATATTAGAGGGGAAAATTGGGCCTTTGTTGAGATCAATAAGGTTTTTGAAGTCTGTTTAGTTTTTACTGGCAAAATGCCTTCATCCCCACCCTCAACCCTACCCCCACACTGATACTTATTTTTTCCCTAAAAATGAGCCTAATTTATCAAAAATCCTCCCAAGGATAAATATTTTTTAACCTATTTCTGTCTAGACAACCTTTGTTTTTATAATAATTGTGTTATGATTTATTGACTGGTGTTTTAGGATGATTGTTCTCTAGATAGAAATTTCTTTTGCCTTTTCAAAGGTTTATTCAGAAATTAAGGATTTAATAACTGAAGTAAAACTTGTTAAATTGCATCACGGTAGTTTTTGTCTTATACCACACTTAAAGTTTTTAACCACCCTGTGTATAATTTAGTTAATTGACTTGCAAGGGACCTTAAAGTCACACTCTTTATATATATGATATTCACAACTATTTGTTTCTTTGCCCTAATTTGGCATGGATTAGAAAAAGAGACTACCCATTTCTCTTAGAGTATGAGATCCAGCCCTCCACCTTTCTTACCCTTTCAGTTTTTCAGTGGATTGTACCTAGTATAATGCTGTTCATTTCTCTACTTTCTCATTCTGATCACCTTCTTATCCTTATATATTATCATTGAATTTTGATATTTTAAATCTATCCAAATCAACTATTTGCATTAAAAATGAAACCAGTGTCCTAGCTACTTAATCTGTTTCAGCTCTGAACATAGAATAACAGCAGAGTTTTTAATATTTGATATACAGTTTTTAGAAATGGAATATGGAAATTACGTACATGTAGGGGTGCATAATTTATAGCAGCAATATTGATGGCAGTTTTTGAAAATTTTGTCTTTAATGTGAATTATGTCTTGGTAACAGGTAAAACAAATAACACGTTTCAACACAAATTATTCATTTAACATGAGCAGTTTGTTTTTTTCAGGTAAAAAATGTTATATATGATGTAGTGGTTTTCATTAAATGAGTAGGTTTTTGCTGTAAATATGAACCTAGTGCCTAATAGCAATTTAAAATATCTTGGAGATATCTATCTATAAGTCTAAAAGAAAAACAGCTGTGCTTTATAGTCACATAAAGGCCATATCATGTGACCCAATTAACTGGGAATAGCTATATTAAAAATCAGAGAATTTGTTGATTTGTTTACTTAATTACATTTCTAAAGCTTCTGCTAAGCAAAGAATGAAATAGGATTTCAGGAAAGGTATAATATAAAAACTATTCTTTGAAAATATAGGTGGGAGTGGCTAGGTGGCACAGTGAATAGAGCACCGGCCCTGGAGTCAGGAGGACCTGAGTTCAAATGTGGGCTCAGACACGTAACCCAAAAAACTAGCTGTGTGACCTTGAGCAAGTCACTTAACTGCAATGGCCCTACCCTCCCTCCTCTAAAAAGCACAAAAAAAAAAAGAAAAGAAAAAGAAAATGTAGGTAGGAATTTTTGAAAAGTATATTGGTTTGGTCTTTCAGTAGATAGTTTTGAATCTCACTGAACTGCTGTGATAAAATGGTTATGAATCAGATGCCTGTTAGATTAAAATCTAATAAAAGAGGAAAATAATTTCTATTGAATTGAATGCCTAGAATGCTACTGGCAATTCAAAAGCTGACATTTGGACTTTCTTTTTCTTTCCTTTAAACATGTAATTCCTGAAAAATCAAACATTTACAGTGCAGTGATAATTTAGCTTAGCATGTAATACCTTTGATATGTTTTTTGCAATTTATATAATTTTGAATTTATAGGAAGGTTGCACAGATAGTCTCGGAGACTAAAGCTTAAACTTTTAAAATATAAAATCAGTTTGTGTTTTCTATTTAATCTATTTCTGATAGTCATCGGTCATTAGAAACTAAGGACATGTAGGTTGTGTGTCCTTAGGAAGTTATACACTTTGGATTATCATCAAAGTAAACGAATGTAATTAATTTTTAATGGACCACCAACCAAACAACAATTCCTTTAAAAAAAAAAACCTTTCAAAATTCATACCATGACATCTAATTAGTTCTGTCAAAATTTTCCTACATGTTTCACTTTAAGTATTCATTTATTCAGTCAACAAGCATTTATTAAACAATGGCCATATGACAGTCATTGACCTAAGTGCTTATAGTCTCAATCCTCAAGATATTCCACAAATCTCATGGGGAAAATCACATGTTGAGAACTATACACATACAAGGTGTATTTGTACATGTACAGGAAGGAAGCCACAGAAACTAAGAAATAGAGGTGAGGAAGGAGAGCATTCCAGGTTTGAGGAATAGCCATTGAAAAGGCATACAGTGGAGAGATGGCAGTGCTATATGTGAGGAACAGTAAGAATACCAGTGTCAGGGCAGCTAAGTGGTGCAGTGAATAGAGCACCAGGCCTGGAGTCAGGAGGACCTGAGTTCAAATCTGGCCTCAGACAATTGACACACTTACTAGCTGTGTGACCATGGGCAAGTCACTTAACCCCAATTGCCTTGCCTTTTCCCCTTCTGAAAAAAAAAAAAGAATAGCAGTGTCACTGAAATGTAGTAGACATGATAGGGGATAAAATGTAAGAATACTGGGAAGATAGGAAGAAGCCAGTTATGAAAGGCTTTAAAAGCCAAACAGTGGATTTTCCATTTGATCTTGGAGGAAATAGGGAGCCATTGGAGTTTATTGAGTGGTGTTCAGCCTCTTATGGAAGGTAGGAGGGTGGCATGGTCACACTTCCAGGCTTTAGGAAGCTCAGGCAGCTGATGTAGGATAGTCTGGAATGGGAGAATACTTGAGAGAGGAAGATCAACCAGTAGGTATGTGCATTAAAAGTTAACGGGGTTTTTTTGGTGGTTTTTTTTTTTTTTGCTTTCATCATAATTTTTAAATGCATGATCAATAAACCCATAAGATGTGCATAATATATGGCTGGAAGTATGAATTTGATACCTAAAATTCAAATTCAGTTTGTCAAGTGCCTGTTATTTTTGAGGCACAGTGCAAGGCCTTAGAGATGTAAAGGTAGTAATGAACTAGTCCCTGTCCTCAAGTACCTTATATGGAATAATAGGATTACATATTTAAACTAGAAGGGACCCTAAGAGGCCATTTAGTCCAATCCTCTTGTTTTATAGATGAGGAAGCTACAACTCAGAGAGGTTATGTGATTTACCCTTAGAAAGTCACAGAACTGGTAAGTGACTGAGGCAGGATTTGAGCCTTGGTACTCTTATTTCAAATCCACTGCTATTTCCATTGTACCACAGTCTTCCCAACTGGGGTGCCTGGAACTTTCTCCATCCTTATCTCTGTCTCTTAGTTTTCCTGTCTTCTTTCAGGTCCCAGCTAAAATACCCCCCTTCTGCAAAATGTCATTCTCAAGCCTCCTTAATCTTGGTGCCTTCCCCCTAATATTATCCCTTATTTTGCTTATTTCTTGTTTGTTCATAGTAATTTTTGTCTCGTCTCTCCCAGTTAGACTGAATTCCTTGAGAGTAGGGACTATTTTTGCTTTTTTTGGGGGGGGGGGGGAGCAGGGAATGTATCTTTGCACAGTGCCTGGCACTTACAAAGTACCTAATAAATGCTTGTTGATTTGCCTTTACTTGATACAACAGGTCCACAGATAAATTAAATATAAAACATATACAAAACTATTAAGAAGTGATAGAAAGCACAAATCTTTGATAGGTATGGGGGTGATCAGGAAGGCCTTGGTTAGGAAATAGCATCAGCATGAGCCTTGAAGGGAGCTGGGGATTCCAAGATGTGATTAGAAGAAGAGCATTCTTGAAATGAGGAATAGTCTATGCAAAAGAATGGACGCAAGAAAGGTTAAATCATGTATGGGGAAGAAAAAAATAAGCTAAATAGTCTGGAGTACAGAATGCATATGAGTGCAGGGGCAGGACTGGGAAATAATGTAAAATCAGTATAGAAAGATAGGTTGGAATTATATTGTAAAGTGTTTTAGATGCCAGATAGAGGAGTTTGTATTTTATGCTAAGGATAAGTATGTCTCCATTGGAGCTTCTCGAGCAGCATCTAGCAATTTCATAGCTCTATTTCAAAAATAATAATTTGGTGCTTTTTGGAGTACAGATTGGAAATAACAAGAAAATTAGGAAGTTATTACAGTAGTCTTGAATTATTGTAGTTCACTTCTACTTGGGTGTTGGCTCTATGAGTGAACAAGAGAATTGACATGACATCATGTTATAGATATAGGAGAGGCAGAGAATGAGAATGAGGAATCATGGTTGTAATGGTAGTGACCTTGACAGAAATAGGGAATTTCAGAGTAGTGATGGGTTTAGTGGGAAGATTAATGAATTCTATTTTGGGTATTGAGTTTGAAATGCCTGTTACATATCCAGGAGGAGATTTAAAGTTGAACTTAAAAAGTACCATTGATTTGAAAATGAACACATACACACACACACACACACACACATTTCTCTTTTATTTTTAACCTTCTCAAATACTTCTTGTTCTGCAGTGCCTTGTTTTAGTCATATAATAGAATTTAGAGCTTAAAGAAAATTTGACGTTCATATAGTCCAGACATTCCTTGTACTTAGGAGGAAACTGAGGTTAAGAATGGTTAAATGGCTTGCCCAAGTTAAGAAGAGCCAGGATCTGGAGTCAAAATTTCTAACTTTAAATCTAGTGCTCTTTTTCACTGTACTGCGTTGTTACACTTGAGGAAATCTTTATTGGTCATATGAACCAACACTGATTCCCTAGTGTTTGGTATGCCTGTAACTAATAAAAGCACTTGTTCACATGCTTTCTTATTATTCTCCTTTTGTGTGTATTTCTGTGTGGTCTTTCCTCAAGTAGGTATAAACTCTAAAAGGGGGAGAAAGATTATGTCTTATATAAGTTTTTAACTCATAGAATTTCTATATATTTTTATATAAAGGTTTGAGTGAGGGTAAGACATTAGTCTATGTTAATTCCCAAATAGCTGTTAATAGCTATATGCATAAATGTGTTCTGCCTCCAAAAAAGGTTTTGAGAACTATAAAATTGTAATCTGGCATAACATCCAACTATGACTTTTTATTGTATTCTCACAAGTAGTTGTTGTAAAATAGATTGAATTAAATAGAATCTGCCATGTAGTACTCCTTCATTTTACTGTTGATTTGTGTGAACAAGAAAATGATATATAAATTATGTGAAGAAAGTCATATTATTTTGCTGACCATAGCATCATCATTTATTACTCTGACTTTGCTGTGATTAATTCTGTCCATATTCTCCATTTGGAAATCAGTGCTTTTTTTCTTTTGAAAAAAATTATAGAGATAAAAGACCCATATAAAAAATATCACTTAATAGAATTTTCTGAATCATTCAACTTTAAGCCAAAGCTATCTGTTTTGTTTTGTTTTTTTCCCTCCTGTCATGGGATTTCCTTATCTCCCCTTATGACTCATAGTGGCATTACTCTTTTATATGTATGTTCCATGATTTTAAAAAATTCAATATAAGTGTATTTTTATATTCCTGTTGTTATAATTTACACCATTACAGATTTGTAATTATCTGCTATTCCTTTCATAAACAGGAAGAAAGACAAGCTGTAATTGAGCTCTTTATTGTTGTTCTTATTGTTTTGCCCTGCTTGCAAGTGGCAGTTACTTTTCAAAACCTGTTAACTTTTCACCTTCCATGTTGGGCAGTAAACCACAGAATAATGCCTCCTACTTCACAAAATCACCCACTCTTAGAAAAATGCATTAAGAGCCAGAAGTGAAAAGGAAAAAGTGCTAGAGATGATGTATGGTACCTGTATGGGTATATGATATCTGTGTGTGTGTGTGCGTGTATCTGTATTGCTAGATTCAAAAGACTTTCTTTTATTTGTTAATTCGCTACAGAAAAAGACCAAATTCAGTTCCTTTTTCTCTCTGTCATCTTACAGACCAGAAATATAATTCTAGTATATGCATTCATTTCTAACAATTGTATTACCACAAAATTATTTATATGTTCTCTGAAGTTAATGCAGTGAATTTTTTTTGCTTAAATAGTATATGCTTGTACATTTCTCTCAAGTGCTAGTTATTTGTTGTGAAACTTGTAACCAAACTGACAGGCCTTTAGATTTAATTTAATTTAAATAATTCACTTTGAAAGGTCATAATTTCCACAAGATGTCACTGTCTCTCAAGAAACTTAAATTTTTTTTGTTTGTAATTTTAATATGCTGCAGATGTTGTCATCTGACCTTTGCAGGGACTGGTAAGCTTGTGTGAAGAAAAATAAAGTTAAAAACCATGGTATTAACAGACCTTACCAAGTGTGCCTGTTACCTATTCATGGGGATTTTTGTTTTTATATAACCTTGGCAAAGTATGTGCTGTTCTTATCGCTGATATAAAAGGTAATGGATAATTTAGATGATTATTTGTTGTTAACACTTTCACTGATATAGTCTAACCCTTAGTGTTAGAAAATTATTATACTAAATGATGATTATTTTTCCTTTCTGTGTTTGGGTACAGAAATAAATAGCTAATTTCTTTCCAACCCCTAACAGTATCAAATTTCTGGTTGCAACTATGGTAGTTAGTTGAAATTTTTATAGAGACTCCCAGTAAGCCACAACAGCAGATTTTTTATATGCTTTCTGACAGTTTTCTTTCCTTTTGCCAGTGAATCCACACAGATTTATCAAGGACCTAATATGGTGATAGTAAGAGCTGACATTTATGTTGTATGTCAAGCTTTACAAAGGGCTTTATATTCTATTATCTCATTTGATCCTTAACGTCAGCTTTGTGAGTTAGATATCATAGGTATTATATCAATTTTAAAGATAATGAAATTGAGTCTTAGAGAGATTAAATGATTTAAGAGGTTATTAAGGTTACCAAATAGTAACCATGATGTAACCCTTCTTGTAGAGAGAGAATTCCAATCTAGGTCTTTCCTGAATCCAAGTCCTGGACTCTTTCCTACTGTACTGTATTGTTGCCTTTTATATGCAAGACATTTTGAGATACTTTAGAGGGAGACAAAGTAAAAGTTGTAGAGCCTAATTTCAGGGAGTTTAAGATGTTGTTTTATTTTTTTTTTAAATAGAATTTTTTTTATCTGCTTATACAAAACTAAATTTTTAAGTAAGAAACTTAGAGAAAGTTTTGGAACAGATTTAAAGTGGCACCTTGGCAGTTACAGAACAATAAAGAGTAGGCACAGTGTCAGGATAGAACCATGTGTTTGTAGGAATTGTGGGGTTATTTTAGAATCATAGAATTTGCAAATGTTTTGCCTTTTCAATAAAATTATAGGTTGGTTTTTGGTTTTTTTTTTTTTTGAGACTAGCTATCCCTAACAAACATAGGCTTAGAAGTACAGCAGCCACTTGTGAGTTCAATTTCAAAACTGATCAGTGTGGAACCTGCTGTTTTTCTCACCTAGGGTCACTTTACTGCTCTTTAGGTTGTCTGGTGGCTGTCTGCTTCTGGAAGCTCACCATATTGGTGTCAGATAATGTGGATACTGTCTGACAATATGAATCCTTTTATCCCTGCTGATTTGCCAAACTCAAGTGGTACAGCAACCTGAGGCTCACCAGCACTGGTGACTACACATGTGCATCATCACGTCCAGGAACAGAAATTTATTGAATAAAAACTTTGAAACCCCAGACTGGGTGTCATAGGAGATATATACATAAAGAAGATTAAGGGAGCTCTTTGATGAACTTGATGAGTTTACAGGATTGTGAGCTTAAAAGTTAATGATAAAAAAATTTAAGATTGTAGCAACTGGTTCCATCACTTCCTGGTAAGTAGGGGGAGAAGAAATGGAAGCAGTGTCCGATTTTATATTATTGAGCTAAAAAATCACTGTAGAGGGCAATTGCAGCTATGAAATTAAAAGGCATTTGCTTCTTGGAACAAAAGTTGTGTTGAGTCTTGACAGCATAAAGCAGAGGCATTACCATGCTGACAAAGATCTGTCTAGTCAAAGCTATGGTTTTTCTAGTAGCAATGTATGGCTGTGAGAGTTGCACTATAAGCAAAGCTGAGTGCTGCAGATTCAATGCTTTTGAATTGTGGTGCTGGAGATGACTTTTGAGAGTACCTTGGAGAGCAAGGAGATCAAATAAATACTTGAAGAAAATCTATACTACTCATTGGAAGTACAAATACTCACGCTGAAACTTAAATACTTTGGCCACATGATAAGAAGACTGGACTCATTGAAAAAGAGCCTGGTGTTGGGAATGATTGAAAGCAAAAGGAGATGGTGATGGCAGAGAATGAGAGGGATAGATAATGTTATGGATGCTATGAACATGAGCTTGGACAGACTTTGGGTGATAGTGGAGGAGAGAAAGGCCTTTCAGTGGTCATTCTGTGGTCTATGGGGTTGCAAAAAATTGGACACCACTAAATGAATGGGCAATAACATCTTCCTCTGAAGGATATGATCACACTCCTTGACACATCCCTAAAGAGTGGTTTCACTGATGAGGTGGCTTCCAGTATAAATTGGTGAAATATGGACTCTTTTAAAAGAAACCACCACTTTGGACTGGTCTATAAAAAGGAGTCCTTTTGGTATTTCCACCCTTTTATTCTGGAGAGATTCTGAGAGCAGGCATGTGTGTGAGAGATAATCTAGGAGTTCTTTAGTTGTTATCTTGGTTAAAAAAAAAACAAAACAACAACAGATAGATCCTACAAGTGTTCGCCCATGTGGCACAAAAGAATTCCAGGGAAATGTTAAGTTTCTCGACAGTTTTGAGTTCCTGGCCTCTGTTGTCAGGGTAAGTCTTTCAAATGAATGATGGTTGTTGAAAGGAGAACCACATAGCTAAGTGGTTAGAATTCTGAAGTGTTGATTCTCTAGCAATCTCACTAATGGGCAAAGTGCATAGTGTTAAGATGGAAGGGTGGTTATGGGCAAGTTACGAATTCACTGAGAAGTATAGAACTGCAATTTTTTTTGCCTTATCAGTAATTCGTTGATACCTACATTCAAGTCACCCTACGGTGTATAGTAGGGGGAAAACATGAGGCAATTATTAATGTTAAGGTATTTTACTTGAAACAGACCTTCGTAAAAATTGTGTTGTGTTCAAAGGGCTGCCCTTTTTTATCTCTCTCCCTTTACTCTACTTCAAGACTGACAAATGGCTTAAGGAAACTGTTGTGATACTGGCACCAATTCCATTTTTCCCCTCTTGAGTCATTGTACTATAACTTGATCAACCAGTTATTTAATATTTTAAAGAGCTATAAAAATAAGCACATTATGCTAGAATATAACATTGTAGCTGGAAATTGGATTTCTTGGGCAGTAGCAGCCTAGAGATTTGCCTTGCCAGTATAATTGGCTTTTGGAGATGGATTCTGCAGGCAGAGGAAGTTTTCAGAGCCTAGCTGTGGTGGTTTCTGGGAAATGTAGTCTTCAACAAATAACATGGTTGTTTTCTTCTTTGGGGAGAAATTTAGACTATCAAGGACCATGAACCAGGTGCATCTGAAGGAGTGGGATAGAGTTGTGTGTGTAGCAGCAATGCAATATTCAGAGCACCAGTGTTCACTATAAATATTCCTACATAGTGCTCAATTGCAAAATATAGCAGACTCTCCATAGAGAAGACAGAAGCAAAACATTTGTTGACACCAGAAAACTGAATCCTCAAACCAGTAAACCAGTTCCATCATAGTAGCAAAGAAGTTAATAAGCCATAAAAGCACAGAGAGCCACAGCATTGCTTAGCCTTCCCACAAACCAACATTTACTCACAAACCTAATTATCTCCCTCTCATGCATCCTCTCCTCCCTCCAGTCTAGTTATTCTCAGTCTCAGCTTCCTATGGACTCTGCTCTACGCTTTAGCAATCTCTTCCCACTACAAGCTTCATATATATATGATTACATTCAGCCAATTAGGGGACGGGGTGTATCTTCAAAGCAGGGAAGGTCTTCAAATTCCCTTAGACTTATTAAGGGTCAGGGAAGATCTTCAAATTATCATTACCATTACACCGTACTGGGAGTTTTTGGATTGGTGGCCAAGGGGCAGTGTGGAGGGGCTGTGACAAATGCAGTGGTGGTGGAGATATTGTATATGTTTTGAATGAGTGAGGCAATAGAGAAGCAACTGGAATGGCAAACTAGGAAAGGGTAGGGAATGAGCATTTATTATACACCCGCTATGTGCCAAGTACTCACACAAATATCCCTTCATTTGATCCTCACAACAACCCTTTTTTACAGTTGAGAAAACTGGGGCAAACAAAGGTTAATTGACTTAACCAGGATCACATAGCTATTAAGTGTTAGAGGTTGGATTTGAACTCAGTTCTTACTGATTACAGACCCAATCTTCTGTCCACTATTAAACTAGCTGCCTCCCCAAACTAGAGACTTGGGGACCTGAAGGCTGAGATGTAGGAGCCTGTGGGACCTCCCTGAGCACAAAGAGTGGCAGCCTCTGAGGTTACTTCCAGAACCCTTAATGTTGCAGCTGATTCTATTTTCAGAGGCCAGAATGGGACAAAGATTGCTGATTTTCAACCTGGTAGAATAGGAACCAGACTATGAAATATCCCCATTGCCTCTTCAACAACCACCTAGACACTTTCCCCTACCCCTAGGCAGGGCAAAAACTGATTCCTTATTCTGTTGTTTAAAGTTAGTTTTTAAATTTCTCTTAAAGTAGTTTGAATTTCTTTTGTCAACTAGAGAAATCTTATTGATTTAATTGTTGATCTGTGTGTTCATTTAATTTGTGAATAAGAGGATCCCTGCAAACAGGAATAGTGTTTGGGTATTAGCATAGAGATACAGAAAGGACCAAGGTTTGAGCCCTTATTCAGCAAAGGTGCTTGAGGGTTGTGCAAATTGAGAGGTAATCTTACTGTTTTAATGATTATTTTTTCATAAACTTCCCAAAAAGCAGAACTAAATTGGGTACCAGGGGTTTCCCTCCCCCCCTTCTTTGTTCTGTGTAAGAAACAAATCAGAATGGTGTTTTGTTTTTTACCCCCCTCCTTTGGGGCAAGGATTGACACAAGGCTTCCTTCATTCCTTTCTCTTTCTTCCTACATATAGATAAAGTTTAAAAAGGAGTTGGGGGAGAAGAGTGGAACAAGCATTTATTGAATACCTGTTATGTGACAGGCACTGTGCTAAGCACTTTACAAATATTATCTCATTTGAGTTTTACAACTACCCTGGTAGGAAGGTGCTATTATATCCCCCATATTACATTTGAAGAAACATCCAGAGTAGCCAGATGACAAATGACTTGCCTGGGGTCACACATCTGTTAAAGGCTGGATTTGAACTCTAATCTTCCTGACTCCAGAACCAAGGCTTTATCTACTGCACCACCTAGCTGCCTCAGGGTGATTATTAGGGAGTAGTATTTGCTTGATGATATGGCTATATCTTTATATCTTCTCTTTTTGACTCCACGGCAAGTCCTGGCCAGCAATACCCACATTCTGAATGGTGGAGGCAGTGAGTATTTTGGAGACTTCACCTTCTTATTCTTAGAGAGGCAGGGAACATCTGTGGTTGTCCTGATCTACATGTTGCCACTGGACCCAACTGACTTCAGAAGATAAAATGAGGCTAGTGACCTTGCACAGCCCTTCTTCACTTAAATCCAGTTCACTTTCAAATCATGGCATTATATTCTTGATGTCATAGTCCTCTTCAAAAATGAAGGACAAACAATAACAGCAATTCTTAGAGAGGCAAAGAATGCTGTAACAATAAACCCAAGCTTGAGAATTGAGGAATCTGGTTTTCTATTAAAAGAAAAGGAGTTTCCTGAGCTGCTTGTAATGAGACAATCTTGCACTTTTCTTCTTCCTGGATTGATCTCAGCAAGGGCCCCAGACTTTGTACTCTATTTCACTGAGCTTTTGGAAAACATGGGGAAACTGGTTTGTCCCTCTTGTTTCTCTTCCAGGGGAAGTCCAAACAGTAGGGTGATACTGTTTGTTTGGAGAGAGCACAGTGGATAGAGAGTGCCAGGCCTGGAGTCAAGAAGACCTGAGTTTGAGTTTGACCTCAGACACTAGCTCTGTGACCTGGGCAAATCACTTAACTCTGTTTGCCTCAATTTCCTCATCTGTAAAATGAATTGGAGAAGGAAATGGCAAACCACTTTGATATTTTTGTCAAGAAACCCGCAGATGGGGTCATGAAGAATCAGACCTAACTGAAATGATTGATGAACTACAAAAAATGTGTTTGGAACACATTGGAAATTGGAATAGTTTGGAGAAGGAGAATTTCATTGATTGTTATTGGCTATTGTAAGTATTTTCTGAATTATTACGTGTTCCTGAGCATCCTTGTCATTGTCAGTCCATAAAACTAATGTAGTCTTGGGCTACATTAAGAGAAGCTTATTGTCGAGGACTATACAGATGACAGTCCTCCTCTACTCTACTCTGGTGAGACCAAAAGAAGATATACTGAAGAAAGGATTACACATACACACAGACACACATACACAGACACACACAGACACACACACACACACACACACACACACACACACACACGTGTGTGTGTGTGTGTATCTATATCTATATGCATACACTAATGAATGCTTATATAATAGCAAGTAGGATAATAAAAGACCTCAAGATTATGACTTAAGTGAATAGGCTTAAGGGACTGAAATAACTGAACTTCCCTGCAAGGGAGAAGACTTGGTGGGAAGAAGTAGGAATGTAGATGAAATAGTTGTCTTTAGATATTTGAAGGGCTATACAGAAAGATGGGGTGTAGCAGTTTATTAGCTCTTGTTGTTAGGGGGATTAATGGGAAAGGTCCATCTTGCTGTGACTGAAGGTGACTAGTACAGGATGGGGGTGCTTCCTGGCAAGCCAGTGGTAAACCTTACCTCAGCAAACAAGAAGGAGATCCTGAGATCCAGGATGGTGGAGCAGGCAAGCGCCAACACCAGGACCTCCATGTGCCTTCGCACAGACAGGTGAACTGGCAGACACCAGGATGGAGAACCACCAATTGCATGGCGGACGGGTGTCCACCAGTAGCTGAGTCTTCCCATGCTCTAGTGCAGCCCTAGGCACGGAGGCAACCTCCAGTGGCCAGACCACTCCCAGCCCCATACCTCAACCCACAAACTTCAGTGATTTTCCAGGGGAAAATCAGTAAAACCCCACCTGGCATCAGCACACACCAGCCACCACCAGCTCCAGCTTAGCACCAGGTAAGCTACAGTCTCTACAGTGTCCAACTGCCAGAACCTGAGGTCCCAGCACACAAAGCTAATAACCAGGCCCCTATTCCCTAACACAAGAAGTGTGGCTCAGTGTCCTTTGTGCCATAGAAGCAGAGATCAGCTTTAAAAGCTAGGAAAAAGGCAAACACAGTGAGCAAGGAACAACACAGAAAATCAAAGACCATAGATTCTTACTGTAGGGACAGGGAAGATCAAAAGACAAACTCAGAAGAGGACAGCACTGTCACTGTACCCGGATTTGAAATCTCAAAGAGAAATATAAACTGATATCAAACCCAAAAAGCTTTCTTGGAAGAGCTCAAGAAGGCTATAAAAGTCAATTTAGAGAGGTAGAAGAAATATTGAAAAATTCCTTTAAAAATGCAATTGACAAAATGGAAAAAATACACTTAAGAAAACTCCTTAAAAAGTAGACTTGGCCAAATGGAAAAGGAGGTACAAAAGGTAACTGAAGAAAACAATTCATTAAAAATTAGAACTGGTCAAGTGGAAGCTAAGGAATGACTCCATGAGGCATCAAGAATCAGTCAAACAAAATCAAAAGAATGAAAAAGTAGAAGAAAATGTAGGTATTTGAAGAACTGTGATGTTCTTCTTGTTTTCTGAGGGCTGATTTAAGAGTTATGCATGAACATTTTCTAGAAGCAAGTTCAGCCTTGATGGAAAGAAAAACCTCCTAACAAGTATAACTATCTGAAAGAGGAATGGGCCTCTTCTTGGTAAGAGTGGGTTCCTTTTCATTGGAGGTCTTTCAGCAAAGACTTAGTACCAAGTGGTTATAATGTAGCAGGGATTCTTGTTACCTGTATATAAATTGAACTACTTATCTTTTAAGGACTATTTCAACTCTTGAGATCTTGATTTTCACTAAAAATGGAACCAGGATACACAAGGATATTGCAGTTAAATGTAATTGTAATGATAATAATAATGAAAACTGACAATTATATAGCCCTATAAGGGGCTCACAAATAACCCTATAACCCTATAGCCCTATAAGGGGCTCACAAAAAGCCCTATAATCTCACAAAGAACCCTGTGAGGGAGATTCTGCAGCAGTGTACCTTTTTTATAGATAAGAAAGCTTAAGCCCAAAGAAACTGATTTGTACATGGACAAAAGCTAGATCTTACTGATTGCTAGTCCATCATTCTGTATTCTACATTTTGCTTCTTTTCCAGTTGGTTTCACATATACTGCTCTGAAAAAGCAAATAAAGGAATTGATGGAGATATCTAAAAACAGCAAGAACTATCATTTCTTGAACTGTCTTATGTTTCTCATGATAAACATTTACAGAAAACCTACCATGGAAATAATTACAGGTTATGCAGCAACATCTGTTGCAAAAGATTAGGAAGTAATCAGATAATATGAAGACTTCCTTAAAACCTTGCACAATCAAATCTACTTGATGACTTCATTGCCAGTATGAGTATAGAAAAGAACAATGAAAAATATGTTGGGAAATATGGTTCAGTGATTTTTTAAAAAGAGGTCAAAGGTTTTTTGGAAACCTTATTTTTTCTTTATTATCCCTATATTTTATGAAAACTTTTTTCAAGAAGAGAATTTGAAGGTTCCAGATTTTACAGATGCCAAGTAGTAAACACATACATGCATGTAAATACATGTATGTAACATATGTGTATGTATAAAATTAATCATATTCCAAAATACAGGTAATCATTATCCTGATACATTGTAAGCATCAAAGTGTGTGTGTGTGTGTGTGTGTGTGTGTGTGTGTGTGTGTGTGTGTGTGTGTGTGTGTGTAAGTAAAAATTGTTCACATTCCAGAAGACAGATGTTGGTTATCAATGTGAAAGGTTTTTTTTGAATCACCTATGTATTGCCAAAGTACTCACTTTTTAGAACAAAGATAAAAATTAAAACAAAGTTACAAGAAAGAATAAAAATGAGAAGTAATGCTGTTCCTCAACTCCAGCTTGATCTATCGAAATCAATGTTTAACCTTAAAAAATTTGGAATAGATAACAGACATATACCCAAATTATTACCATTTTACTAAAAACTTTATTTTGGTATTTTGATTAGCAGAGTATTAAATCGAGATATTAATTTGAAAAAACATTGTCATCTTTACCATATCTCCTCAGGCTGGGTAGAACTTTGAATACTATACTGTTATTTAATTCTTCTGTTTTTTTTTTTTTTTTTGTGGGGCTAAGGTTGCTTAGGGTTGATTGTTAACTGTATAAATCCCTACCTGTATCTCAGTAGTTTAATTCCCAAATATTTAATATTTTGTCACTATTTTAAATGTTATTTTTCTGTCATTTTCCTTTGATATTTATTATTGGCACAGAAATTACAGTGATTTTTTTTGTTTATCAAATATTACAAGATTTTACTGGTTTAGTCTTTCAGTTAATGTTTTTGTTAACTTTCTTGGTTTTACTTTGAAAATTTTGTGGCAGCCTTTAAGATCATTAGAATTTACAGCTTGGGGAAATCATTGACCTGGTTTCCTATATTGTACTCATTTTTCTGCTTAATTTTGTTGCATTGGAGACTGATATTATAGTCCATTCTCTTCCTCCCTTACTCCGTGACTATGGTAATATTACCAGACCTCTCGGGATCACTTTTTTTTCTCATTGGTAACATGAAAGGGTTGGTCTAGGTTATCTAGAATCTTTCAGTTTTATCATTTAAGGATTCTGTATGTATATGCACTTGAAGAGAACAACCATCTCCCTAGAAAGGAATCAGTTCTCATTAGAAAATTTTTTAATGTGAGATGAAACAAAAATATCCACCAAAAATTAATGAGATACTCAAACTTCATTTTTAAAATTGCATAAGTATTGTATATCATATTAAATGTAGTAAGATTTCAGTTGGACTTTTTAAATTGGATAGCTCCTTTAAGTTGGTATTTTTTAGGGTTTGGTCACATGTTATATTAAATGGCTCCTTGCTTATTTTCAGGCACTTCAAATTGAAATGGTGATTTTTTAACAGAAAGAATCACATCAAAAAATGCATGAGATCTTAGCTGCTGCATTTCTCAATGAAAATCAGTAATGTCATAAGTTTACTTGGAGGTAAAGAGACCTATATTCATTAAGAAATAGCAGTGATTATTTCTCTTTCACCTCCATAGTCCTGTTTTGACATTAGCCTTTTAATTTATTTTTAAAAAACTGAGGATGAGATGCAGAGATTTGATTATTTAACATCCTCTAGCATTTGACAAATTCAAGACACAAATATGGTAATTTATTGATTGTGTAAAAGAAAAAAGAGATAGGTCACATCATTGTCAGTGCTTTCCTTTAATCTCTGGAAAATAGAACTCATATTCAACATTGGATCACAAGGGAAAACAAATATAAAACTCATTTACTTATGTTTGCAAATCAGAAAATTATTTCAGTATTTCCCAATCCAGCACAACAGGGAAGCCCAGGAAAAATGAGAATAACCTAGATCTAAGAGAGAATGATGATATAACTATGTATAGATTTATTTTGTTTGTTTTTTAAAAATAGTATTTCAGTTTTTTAATGTTGGCACCTGCTTTTTGCTTTTGTTTCTGCAAACATTACATTTAATTGCATTGCTCATATCTGGGTATGCAATAGGAATTGAGTTTTTCCTTTATGTTGTTAAAGGACTAAAATGCATAATAACAATATTTGCATCTATTATCTTTCTAGAGTTTATAATTTGATGCAGTTAACTCTGTTTTCTAGTTTTTATCAACTAGAGTTTTTAATAATCACTTTGCCATTTTTACTGTCCAATGATACATGACAACCATGAGCCATTGTAAAGTGCTGAAATGTCATCAGAATCATCAAAGTAAGACTAATTTGCATACAATTTGCTTTTATCTTATTACATTCTTCTCGTTCTTTGATAATGCACAGTCAGTTTTGTGTCTTTGTACAAAGAAAAAACTGAATCTTCATTGCCTTGTTTTTGTTTCTTGACCAAGCCTGATAACACAATTTGTTCTTTTTTGGTATAATTATCTTTTAGAGTATATGAGTTTTAAATAAGAAAATTTTGATGAACAAAATATTGACCATGTTATAATACAAGGTATAATGAACATCAAGTGAATATAAAATAAATTATCTGTTAATTGTATGGATGAAAACAATTAACCACTAAAGTCAAGGATTTGTACTCTTTTTTTCATGAATTTACTTTTTTTCTTTAAAAAGGGAGAATTTTGAAATTAAAGGATTTTATTATTGTTTTTCCACATAGTTCAAAGTCATATTCAAAAGCACTACATGCTAAGTTATAACAGAATTGATTAAGAGAAATTACTTTTTATTTTTTATTTTTTCTGTTATACTTTCTTTTCTGGATATATCTCTCCTCCACCAAGGGAACCATTTGTCTTTTATAACAAAAATTTTAAAAGAAAGAAAAAAGGCAATTGTTGAGAAAAAGCAACACAGCCTCCATTTCATAACTGTTAAGGAATATGAATGAGGAATTTTCAGAGGAGGAAATCAGATCTATCAATAGTTTTATGAAAATGTTCTAAATCAATAATAGAGAATGCCAATTAAAACAATTCTAGGGTACTGCCTAAGTTGTCAGATTGGCTAAGATGACAGAAAGGAAAATAAGTGTTGGAGGGGATGTGGAAAAATAGGCACACACTAATGCACAGGTGGAGCTATGAGCTAATCCAGCCATTCTGAAAAGCAGTTTGGAACTCTGCCCTTTACTAGATATATACCCCCAAAGAAAACAAAAGAAAAGGAAAAAGGACTCATATGTTCAAAAATATTTTTAGGAGTGCTTTTTGTGGTAGCAAAGAATTACAAACTGTAGAAACGCCCATCAATTAGGGAATGGCTGAACAAATTATGATATATAAATGTAATGGAATATTATTGAACAATAAGAAATGATGACGAGAATGGTTTCAGAAAAAAACCTGGGAATATGGGTATGAAATTAATAAAAAGCGATGTGAACAAAACCTGGAGAACAG
This sequence comes from Pseudochirops cupreus, assembly GCA_028627135.1. Lineage (NCBI taxonomy): Eukaryota > Metazoa > Chordata > Mammalia > Diprotodontia > Pseudocheiridae > Pseudochirops > Pseudochirops cupreus. Next base: position 249,523,828 of record CM053584.1, on the reverse strand, counting down.
TTTACACAATAACAGCAATATTTTAGAGAAAATTAACCATGAAAAACTTGGTAACTCTGATCAACACAATGACCCATCAGAATTCCAAAGGATTCATAATGAAAATTACTATCCACTTCCACACAGAGAATTAATGGACTCAGATCAAAACCTTTTTTTTTCCTTTTTCTTTTTCATGTGTATGTATACAGGGGGACATATCCAATGAGGAAATTTGTTTTTCATTACTTCATATTTGCAATGGGCTTTGTATTTCTTATATTTTCAGTTGGGGGAGAGAAAGAATTTGAAACTTAAAATAAAAGTGAATTAAAAATAAAAAAGAAAACCAGCACATCAACCATTTCTAATGACAAATATAATATTTCATATCCGTTGCCTCCCACTTCTTCAAAGAAAGAGGTGGAAGGTACATTTTCTTAACTCATGTCTGGTGCCAAGTTTGATCAATATAATTGTGAAGTCTTCAGTTTCATGTTTTATCTTTTTCCTTTTATAAAAAAATTCTTTCCAGCTGCTGTCGTATTTATTTTCCTGGTCCCACTTCTCTTGGCATCAGTTTGTTTTTCTATGCTTAATTTTTTTTGCTTCTTATGTGACCAATAATATTTTCTTACTTTCAACATAAAAAAAATGTGCATAGTTATTCGAGTCACTGTTCATCTCTTTTGCTTCTAATACTTTGCTGTTACAAAAATTGTGGCTATGAATTTTTTTTTTCTGTCTTTGACCTCTTCACAGTGCATACCTCTAACAGTGAGACTGTCTGGGACAAAGAGTATTAATATTTTAGTCACTTCTCTTTTTGTTTAATTCCCAATTGTTTCCCCAAATGTTTGGGTCAATTTACACTGTATTAATGTGCTTCACCAACAGCATATTAGTGTGCTTATCTTTCTGCAGACCTTCCTAAAATAAAAATTCCTACATTTTGTCCTCTTTACCAACTTTCTGAAGGTGAAGTAAAAACTCAGAGTCGTTGGCAGTGGCTAGGTGCCACAGTTAATAAAGCACTGGCCCTGGAGTTGGGAGGACCTGAGTTCAAATTCGGCCTCAGACAATTAACACGTACTAGCTGTGTGACCTTGGGCAAGTCATTAACCCCAGCTGGCCCTCAAAAAAAAAAACCCGTCAGTTTTTTTGCTTTGCATTTCTCTTATTATTCATTTGGAATCACCTGAAAAAAATTTTTTTTAATATCTATTAAAGTTTAATGTGAAGATATTTGTAGATCCTGTATTTGATTGCATGCTGCCATGATGGGGGAGAGGGAAGGGAGAAAATGTGGTTGGGTTTTTTTTTTTTGCTTTTTTTTTTTTTTGGAGGGCAATTGGGGTTTAGTGACTTGCCCAAAGTCACATTGCTAGTAAGTGTGTCAAGTGTCTGAGGCTGGATTTGAACTCAGGTCCTTCTGACTCCAGGGCTGATGCTCTATTCACTGCACCACCTAGCTGTCCCAAGGGGGAGAATATTTGAAACTCAAGGGACTGCGTAACTGAATATTGTAAACTAAAAATAAATAAACATTAATTTTAAAAAATAAAATAATCTATTAAAACTGTCTCGTCTGGACTGAACCTGAAACAAAACAAGATACTTGTTGAACGTTTCACAATTAACAATAAGAGATTTACTTAAGCGTGGCAGGAGAATGTTAAGAAAAGATAAGCATTGAGGACTTCTCAGTTTGATTCAGCCTCTTTGTCCAAGTTTGCCGTTGTGAAACGCTAGCAAGGAGTCATTGCCACCTGAGATCCCTGTGACTCTTGTACTCAGGAGGCCACGAAGGGATGTCAGCAATTGAAATCACCAGGCATTGGGTTTGTAATCTTTCTAGGAAAAATAAGAGTAACTTGTATGAGGAGGGATAATAAGACATTGCTCTAATCTCACTGCATCAGTCAAATCACTTGTACCTGTTAAACACCTGCTGTGCACCAAGGACTATCCTAGGCTTGGAGGAAACAGTTATAAAAGTAAAGTAGCTGCTAATTTGAGGAGCTGGAGTTCTGTTAAGCACTTTTTAATCAGCCGTAAGCATTTCCAAGCATTTTGTAACATAGGATCTTTTTAAAGTATGAAACTGATATTGATGATATGAATATCTAGTGCTCAATGAGGATGCGGCCTGTCCTTCTAAACTCCCTTCAGTTTGGGTATCATAAGTGCCGTCTGTCAGAGGGAAGTCGTTTGTCTTCTTTTGGGTATTGGTGTTTGTTGCTTATTGATGGAGATTTAAGAGTTATTTCAAAGGAAAACTGCAGTGAAACATTTTCAGCTTATCTTAATTTTTATGTTTTGCTTCAAAATAGTTTCTTTTTGAGTATTTTCTAGCTAAAAAAAAGATAATTCTGGTTCAGTGTCAGTTCCATTTTTTATTATGCCAGCTTAATTTTTGGAGTTGTGTTTGTTTTCTTTTGTCTTTGATTAATAGACTAAGTGAAGTTTTGAACCCAGGAAGCATTAAGGAAATTATCATTGCATTTTTAAATTTTCCTTCAGCTTATGAACTGCTACAGATAGATTAAGGTAGATAATTTGTGCTTTCTTACATAGTTCATTTCCTTGTAATACTTTTACCATCTGAGTGTCATTGTTTTATCTTTAGTTGCCTTTTTATTCCCTTATCTACATTCAGAAGTAATACATTCATTTATTTTCAATATATTTCTTTTATGCTTGCAATTTTTGCTTGAATTTTTATATTGTTCTTGTTGGTACATAAATGATTCTCTCTCTCACTTTGAAAGAGAAAAATTGTTTGCTTTCTCAGAATTTATGTTCATATTAATGGGATATCCTCAGGACTTAGCTTTCTGATAGGGTTTCTTTATGTACCTCATCGGAAGTATTTCTCACCTTTTTTTTTGGGAGGGAAGGCTTTTTTGGAGAGGGGAAGGTAGGGCAATTGGGGTTAAGTGACTTGTCCAAGGTCACATGTCTAGTTTTGTGTTAAGTATCTGAGGCCAGATCTGAGGCCCGTCCTCTATTCACTACGCCACCTAGCTGCCCCTATATTTCTCACTTTAGGGAGGCTCTTTATAGTTTGCTTTTCTCATGCCTTTCATAACTCTAATAATAACAATGATCATGGTAACAATAATAATATAATGCTTTACATAGTACTTTAATGTTTATAAAATGATTTCTTCATGGCAGCCCTGTGAGAGAATATAAGTAGTATTTATACTTTTAGCTTATGAGGAAGCTCAGATCATTAGAAAGGAGTCATGTTGTAAAAGAAAACATAGACAAGCAAAAACTCAGGACGAATAAAGAAAGTTTAAAAAAAGTATGCTTCAATTCAGTTCAGTCTGTCTTCAGACCCCATCAGTTCTTTCTCTGGGGAGAGCATTTTTCATCATTCACAGTTGTTCATCTTACAATATTGCTGTTACTTTGTATACAGCACATTTCACTTTGTATCAGCGCATGCAAGTCTTTCTGAGAGCACTCTGCTCATCATTTCTTATAGTACAATAGTACTCCATTATAATCACATACCACAACTTGTTCAGCCATTCCTTAATTGATGAGCATCCCCTTGACTTCTAATTCTTTACCTCCATAAAAGAGCTGATATAAATATATTTGTACATATAGATCCTTTTCCTTTTGGTTTTTTTTTTTTTTATCTCTTTTGGGATACAGACCTAGTAGTGGTATTGCTAAGTCAAAGGGTTTTTAGCCTTTTGTGCAGTTCTGAATTGCTCTACAGAATGACTGAATTACTTCACAACTCTACCAATAGTGAATTAAAGTTTCATGTTTCCCACATCCCCTCCAGCATTTGTAGTTGACCTTTTCTGTCCTAATACCCACTCTAATAGGTATGAGGTAGTACATCATAATTGTTATAGTCTCATTTCTCCGATCAATATTGAGTTAGAACATTTTTTCACATGGCTCTAGATAGGTTTGATTACTTCATCTGAAAACTGATTATATCCCTTGATCATTTATCAATTGGGGAATGGCTTTTATTTTTATAAATTTGACTGTATGTTTGAGAAATGAGGCCTTTACCTGAGAAACTTTCAAATATTTTTCACAGTTACTATTGCTAACTGTTTTCCCCTCTATGCTGTTCCCTCTCCCTGCCCCACCCTGCTTTTTTTCTATTCCCTTTCTTCTTTGACCCTGTCCTTCCTCAAAAATATTTTGCTTCTGACTACCCTCTTCCCCAATCTGCCCTCCTTTCTATTATGCCCTCCTTTTCTCTTCTTCTCCTACTTTCCTGTAGAGGCTAGGTAAGATAGATTTCTATACCCAATTGAATGTGTATGTTATTTGTTCCCTCTTTGAGCCAATTCTGATGAGAATAATGTTCATTTACTCCCACTCACCTCCTTCCATCTTCCTCTTCACTGTTAAAAGCCTTTTCTTGCCTCTTTTACGTGAGATAATTTACCTTATTCTACTTTTCCCTTTCTCTTTCTCCCAGTACATTCCTCTCTCACCCATATTTTTATATTTTTAGATACCATCCCTTCATATTCAACTGACACCTATGCTCTCAGTTTGTCTGTCTATCTATCTATCTACTCCTTCTAACTACCCTAATAATGAGAAAGGTCTTATGAGTTACAGATACTGTCTTCCCATGTAGGAGTGTAAGCAGTTTAGCTTTAACAAGTCCCTTATGATTTCCCTTTCCTATTTACCTATTTATACTTGTCTTGTTTTTAGAAGTCAGATTTTCTGTTTAGCTCTGATCTTTTCATCAAGAATTCTTGAAAGTTTTCTATTTCATTGAATATCCATTTTTCCCCTGATGGCTTATATTCAGTTCTGCTGGATAGGTGATTCTTGGTTGTAATCATAGCTCCTTTGCCCATGGAAATATCATATTCTAAGCCCTCCAGTCCTTTAACGTAGAAGTTGCTAAAACTTGTGTCATCCTGACTGGGGTTCCACTATACTTGAATTGTTTCTTTCTGGCTGCTTGCAATATTTTCTCCTTGATCTTGGAACTCAGGAATTTGGCTGCAATATTTCTGGCAGTTTTCATTTTAGCATCCCTTTCAGGAGCTGATCAGTGGATTCTTTCAATTTATATTTTACTCTCTTGTTCTAGAATATCAGGGCAGTTTTCCTTGATAATTTCTTGCAAGATGATGTCTAGGCTTTCTTCATTTTTTGATCATAGCTTTTAGGAAGTCCAATAATTTTAAGATTATTTCGCCCAGATCTATTTTCCAGGTCAATTGTTTTTCCAGTAAGGTATTTTACATTGTCTTCTATTTTTTCATTCTTTTGGTTTTGTTTTATTGTTTCTTGGTTTGTTAGAAATTAATTAGCTTCCATTTACTCTATTCTAATTTTCTGGAATTTGTTTAGAGTTGCCTTTTAAAGGTATTTGGCAGAGTTTTGGGGAGAGTGTAGGTGAGTCCCTGCTTTTACAGCTCCCTCTTGGCTCCCCTCTCGGTTTTTAACTAGAAACAGGTAATTATGGAAATGATGTTTATTATTCCCTAAGCTACATTTTAAGTCTCTTAAATGTCCCAGAATGTTACAAACATTCTACACTTAGGAAGGTGTCATTCTGAAAGTAAGATAGATCCTGAACACTTGAGGTAATCAAAGGTTCTAAGGCATTATTGAATCAATGGCATCAGTTTCAGTGTCCTATCTAAATTCCCTATGAGTAATTACATTTTTCTTACCAAAATTCGACTTTACAAAATCATCTTTTAGGTGAGTTGCTCTCAACATAGTTCATAGGAAGCACATCATGGGACCTGATGTGAAAGACACAAAGGAGATGGAGATGGAGAGAGAAATCTTTTAACTCACCTTCTGCTTATTGTTCAACTGTGAAGAGCTGTTACTATGTTAATATTACTTTTCAGAATCTTAGTATTTCACTTCATTTGAACATACATTTACTAAAACACCTGCTGTATGCAAAGCATTGTCTGGTAATTGGACAAGATACAAAGTTTAGGGTCTTTGCCATTATGGATCTTGTATTCTGGTAGTGGGCTAGGACATAAACAAAGTTCAAAAGCTAAGACTGATACCATGAAGTGGAGTTTGAACTTTACTTGTATGCTCTGGGGATCAGTTGAAAACTTTGAGGAAATTAGTAACATGTTTGCATGAGAAAGAAACGTCTGGCAATATTATGGCTTGGAGAGGGGACAAACTAGAGGTGAGGACACTTGTTGAAATGTATTTTAGAGGTCAGGGGAATATTTATGAGTGCTTAAATTAGTTCAGTTTCAGCAAGTATTTATTACGCAGGTGCAGTATGTCAGATATATACATCTTAATAGAGATGGAAAACAAAAAATGAAAACAGTCCTTGTCTTCAAGGACCTTATGTTTATGTGTGTGTGTATTTATATATACACACACATAGAGATAGATAGATAGATGGATAGATGGATGGATGAATAGATAGATAGATAGATATAGATATTGATATACACACACACAGTGACTTTGTAGGGTACAAGATGGAGCACTAACAGCCAGAAGAACAAAGAAAGGCATTTTGAAGGAGATAGTGTTTGAGCTAAGACTTGAAGGGAGCTAGAATTCTAAGAGGAGGAGGTGAGGAAGAAAGAAGTGTATAGGGTTCAGCAAGAAGTTCATTTTGGCAGCAGTTGTGAGTTCATGGGTAAGAATAAAGGGAAATAATTTCATAAAGATTATCTGAACGTAGATAGCATTTTCCTTCATAAGTTCTTTGGGGTTGATTTGAATGATTGGAGAAGATTAGGTTATACATTCAGTTATTCTTTGAGCAGTATTGCTATTACTGTATACAGTGTTCTCTTGGTTCTGCTCATTTTCACTCTGCGTTATTTCATACAAGTCTTTCCATATTTTTCTAAAACCACTCTGCTGGTCATTTTTACAGTACAATAGTATTCAGTCACAATCATATACCACAACTTATTCAGCCATTCCCCAATTGATGAGCATCCCCCTCAATTTCCATTTCTTTGCCATCATAAAGAGAGCAGCTGTGAATATTATAGAACACATAGGTTTTCTTCCTTTTTCCCTGATTACCTTGGAAAATAGATTTAAGAGTGATATTGCTGAGTTAAAGGTTATAGAGTTTTATTACTCTTTGTGCATAATTCCAAATTACTCTCCAAAATAGTTGGATTAGTTCACTATTCCACCAGCAGTATATTAATGTCCCAGTTTTTCCACATGCCTTTTAGCATTGGTCATTTTCACCTTCCATCATTTTAACCAATCTGATAGATCTAAAATGGTACCCCAGAGTTGTTTTAATTTGCATTTCTCTAATCAATAATGATTTAGACCATTTTTCATATGACTTTGATTTTTTCATCAAAAAACTACCTCTTCATATCCTTTGACCATTTATCAATTGGGGAATGACTCATTTTGTCATAAATTTGTCTTAGTTCTCTATATATTTGAGATATGTGACCTTTATTTGAGAAACTGGCTATAAAATTTCCCCCATGTACTGCTTTCTTTCTAATTTTGGCTATGTTGGTTTTATTTGTACAAATTTTTTAATTGATTGTAATCACAATTGTCAATTTCACATCCTTTCACATGCTTTCTATCTCTTGTTTATTCATAAGTTCTCTTCTCTATAAATCCAATAGGTAATATATTCTGTAGTCCTCTAATTTACCTGTGATATCTCCTTTTATGTCTAGGTCATGTATCCTTTTTGACCTTATCTTAGTAAATGGTGTAAAATATTTGTCTACACCTAATTTCTTCCAGACTTGCTTTCCAGTTTTTCCTGTAATTTTTACCAAATGATGAGTTCTTATCTCCAAAATTAGATCTTTACGTTTACAATAAACATGAAGTTACTTTAGTTATTTACTACTGTATTGTGTATCTACTCTATTCCACTGATCTACCATTCTATTTTTTAGTATGTGACAGATAGTTTTGATAATTATGACATTTCAATACAGTTTAAGATCTGGTACTGCTAAACCTTCCTTTACATTTTTTCATTGATTCCTGTGATATTCTTGACTTTTTGTTCATCCAAATGAATTTTGTTTTAATTTTTTTAACTCAGTAAAACAATTTTTGGTAGTTTATTGGGGTGACACTGAGTAAGTAGATTAGGTAGAATTGTCATTTTTATTACATTGGTTCAGCCCATCCATGTGAACAATTAATCTTTCTCTTATTATTTAAGTCTGACTGTATTTGTATAAAAATATTTTATAATCATGTTCATATAGTTCCTGGGTTTGTCTTGGCAGATTTTCTCGTAGGTATTTTATATTATCTATGATTATTTTAAATGAAGTGTCTCTTACTGTCTCCTCTTACAGAGTTTTGTTGGTAATATCTAGAAATGCTAATGATTTGTGTGATTTTTTTTAATATCCTGCTACTTTGTTAAAATTATTGTTTCAACTAATTTTTTAGTTGGATCTCTAGGATTTTCCAAGTATATCATCATATCATCTACAAAAAAAGATCATTTTATTTTCTCATTGTCCATTCTGATTCCTTCGATTTCTTCTTACTGCCATTACTATCATTTTTAGTATAATAATGAATAATAGTGACAATAATGACTAATAGTGGTGATAATGGATATCCTTGCTTCATTTCTGATCTTATGGGAAGACTTCTAGCTTATCCTTGTTACAAATTATGCTTGCTGATGGTTTTAGTAGATTCCTCTTTTCATTCTAAGGAAATATCTATTTATACACATATTTTCAAGTATTTTTCAGTAGTAATTATTTATTTTGTAAAAATCTTTTTCTGCAGCTATTAATATAATCATAAGATTTTTGTTAATTTTGTTAGTGATATAATCAATTACATTAATACTTTTCCTTGTATTAGGTCAGCTCTGCATTCCTGGTATAAATCCCATTTGGTTACAACATATAATCCTTGTGATGTGTTGCAGTAGTCTCTTAGTGTTGTGTTTAGGATTTTTGCATCCATATGAAACTGGTCTATAATTTTCTTTCTCTGTTTTTTGCTCTTGCTGGTTTAAGCATTAGCACCATATTTATTTCATTAAAGGAGTTTGGTAGCACTTCATTGTCTATTGTTTCAAGTGATTTATTTAATATTGGAATTAGTTGATTTTTAAATGTTCGGTAGAATTCACTTGTAAATCCATCTGTCCTGATGCTTTTTTGCTTAGGAGCACATTTATGACCTGTTCAATTTCTTTAAAAAAAAAGTTTAAAAATTATTAAAGTAATTTTAGCAGTTTGCTTTATAATAAAACAATTTCTTAAAAGGCACAATAGTGTCTTTAAAATAAATGATTGGTTTTGACAGATATACAGTTATAATTGATGTTTTCTGTTGTTACTCTTGATAATTAATTGTGTTTACTCTTTGTCTGTGAGAGGTGTGGTATAGGGCAGGGGTGGGGAAAAGGGCCTCAAGGCCACATGTGGCCTTCTAGGTCCTCAAGTGTGGCCCTTTGACAAAATCCAAACTTTACAGAACAAATCCTAGAGAGTTCGTTAGGATTCAGTCAGAGTGCTGTACTTGAGAGCCACATGTGGTCTCGAGTCCACAGGTTCCCTGCCCGTGGAATAGAGATTTAGCGTCTTGATTCAGAAAGTTAGAAGATGGAGTATCTTGTGTGAGGAACAGAGAGAGGACCAGTTTACTTGGATCAGCAAGTGAGGGAAGACAAATAATGTATAAAGATTATGCAATGGTAGATTGAGGCAGTATGGGAAAGGACTTTAAAGGCTAAACAGAGCAGTTTCTGTTTGATTTTAATAGAGGAATTTTCCTTACAAATAGTTCTTTACAGATATGAAATCACAGGCCTAGTCCAAAAAAGTCTTTAACTATGATGCATACTATCACCATAGTAAAAACCTTAATTATATAAAGTGAATTGCAAGCAAAGGATATGTTGCAGTTCATATAAGACAATTGACGATGTATCCCGCTACTAATTTTAAAGAAACAGTTTTAGGTGTTCACTTGCTGATTTATCCAACGTGTGTTATTTAAAAGAACACTAACAGAGATTTCCCACAGTAGTATTCTGGGAAGAAGTGAAAGAGCAAGTGTGCTGTTTGATGCTAATGGTTAACAAATAATGATACTATCAAAAGGCCAGATCAGGAGTGTTTTTATTTGCCTGACCAAACCTAGTATACTGGTCAAGGTCCTAAACAGCTAATTGATTATGAGAAGCTGGTTGGAAAACTTTTGAAAAAATTACTTAAATTGCTTTTTCCTTTTCAGTTATTATATATCATAGAAATACTTGTTTTAATTATTTATATCATCTTTTCCAAAACAATTCCTCTGTGAATCTTAAATTTATCAATGTCATATCTAATATTATTAATATTAGGTACTTTCATATGTGTATATGTTTTATGATGAAATTTGAATGTTTAAATTTTCTTCAAACTCATTTTAATTTCAAGTTTTACTTCACTAGTCTGGCACATAAAAATGTAATAAGTTGATTCATATTTAGTAATATTTGGAATTAGGCTTAATTGTTTTGGCATACCAAGACTAAAATATTTAAAGTTGTATATTACTATTTACATTAATTATAATGAAGCTTAATGTTTACCTGTTTCAGAAATGTAAAGGTAGGCTGTATTATTAAAAGGAGGAAAAAAAATCCATCTCTACTGCTACAGTTATAACAAACAGCCCCTGTTACCAGCTAAAGAAATGTTATAGCTCATAAACCTATCTTCACTAATATAAATTATTCTTTTTGAGTTGTAAAAGTTAATTAATCTTTTTGTGATTTAATAGATATGAGAAAACATTTTGAAATATATAGTAAAAGCTTAGTTAAATTTATTGAGCAAGGTTGTAGACTTTATAACTTACAAAGTTGTTGGGAAGAAAGCACTTTATAAAATGAAGTACTATATAAGTGTGAGCTAATCTAGTTATTATATCTTATAATAGTCTCATTCCATCCTTATCCAAAGTTTGCATTTGACTCATAAATTTCTGCCTATTAAGCAGGGAATATTTGTTAGTGTTGGCAGAGAGACCTTACAGTAGATATAATTCTGCTTTATGAAAGCTTTTAATTTTGTTTATGGTAATTTCTCATTTGTCATATTTAAATTTTTCAATTAACATTTATTTTTTCTTTATCTTACCTCCCCCTACCTACTGGGAAAAAGAGAAAAACAAAATGATTGTAACAAATATGCAGTCAAGCAAAACAAATTCTCATTTTTTACTTGTACTACAAATTATCCATTTTCATTTATTATCAATATTCAGATTTACATGAGTAAATAAAATCTTTTTTGATGCCATTTGAAGTGTCATAGTCTGTGTCCAGGATAGAAAAGATTTTCACTTTGAGTAATATAGGGAAATCTTCCCCCCCTCCCCAAAACATAACAAACTTGTGAAAAAGTTAATCAGAAACAGTTTTGTCAAAAATATATTGAGGATTATAATCACGACGAATTATAAAACAGGAATAATGGGAGGGAAATCTCATGAAGGTTAAGGTTAAGAGGACAAGAACAGAGACCAGAAGTGGATAATAATCATGGTCTTTAAAAAAAATCTAAAAACATGTCAGGTGTAGTGTCCCATGCCTGTAATGTCTGCTACCAGAGAGGCTAAGACTAGTGGATCATTGGCGCTTTTTTTTTTCTGAGCTGCAGTAGGAATAATGCTGATTTGGTGTTTTGCACCATGTCTGACTGAGCCTCGGAAGGCTGAGGGACTACCAGGCTGCTTGAGAGGCAAACAGCCAAGATCAGAAATGAGCAAATCAAAGCTTCTTTGCCAGTCAGCAGAGGGATCTGGTCCACAAGTGGCTATTTCACTTCCATTGAGTGGGGATGCTCAATAAGACTTCACTCAGTGACAAATGACTTGACATGCTATTGGATGAGCTAAACTACATTGATTTGATAATTTCTCTGTAGTGTATATGAATGCAGATCAAGAGCAGGGATAACAGTTAGCAAAACTTTATTATTCTTCTCATAAGAAGGGAACAGTTTCAATGTGTAGCCCCCGCTATGGTGTTGAAGGTAACACATGGTGGGTGACTCGTGGAGGTGAAACCATGCAACAACTTTTGCCCTCCATTTGAAAGGCTGGAGCCCTTCAGTGCTTAATCTCAGTCTAAAATCTGCCTAACATTAATGGAAAATTACCTTGTCATCCTTGGGGGAAGATAAGAGTCTATATATATAGATAGGACTAGTGAAGTGAGGGAATTTTCTAAAATGCTTAATAAAGGATGGAGAAAGAGGGAGAGGGACATAAGGAACTTAACATTTTACTCTTCATATTGGACTAGAGGCTGTGAAGGAGGGGGAAAGGAGAAATGGAGTGATGGTAATGTCTAGGTTCTGGGTTTGTTAGCCTTAGAATACGTACATCCGGGGGGGTGAGGACAAGGGGTGTATCCCAAGGTTGCAGATGTACCAGTCAAGCCAGTTTTCATGAGTTCCCACTCCAAATTACTGAAACCTAAAGACAAAAGGAAATTGTGCTTAAATGTACAATAATTAATTAGTTCTTAGAAAAACAAAGATTTTGGAATTGATTTCATGTTTCATTCAATGATAATAATAAACAACATTTCATAGGGTGGTTAGCCATCTCCCTTACCACATTCATGATAAACATAAGCAAAAAGAGTGCCATGAAGATAATTGCTGTTTATGTGCCAACAAGCCTTGTAGATGAACTTTTTTTTAAAAGTCTGCAAAGAGCTAGGCATCATCATCCAAACTAGTTTAATATATGCTTTGATCTTTAATGATTTTGAAGTAAAATGGACTTAGGCTGAAGGTGGTCCAAAAATATATTAGAAAATTTGCCTTAGGTTTGAAAGCTGAAAGAAGCCAAAGACTCGGAGACTATTCAGAAGTCTCAAGCTCATATATCATGAATTTTTTATTCAGTAAGAAAGCCAGAAGGTACCAGACATAAATATCTAACTATCACAAAAATTAAGATATCTATATCTTAACAGATTGGATATGTCTCATTGCTTAAGCAGAATCCTCAGAATCAGCTGTCTGTGAGCAGTCTGATCATAAATAAAAGTTAAAAATCAACATTAACTTCAAAGAGAGGATAAATATTAAGAGAAAATATTGTGAAAAACAACTACAAAAAATCAACAACCCAGCTTCAGTTTGAGCTCTTCAAGCAAGTCATCAGTCTTAAAAAAAAATTGAAAATAAAAAAATTCAAAGAGATTTAATTTGTCAATATTAACTGCAAAGGAGTTGATAGAAAAGGGCACAGAAATTGCCTTAACAAGCAAACGTTTGATCTCTTTGCCACGCAGAGACATAGAGGGGCAGTGCCAATTTAGAAAAGAGGTTCATTCATAAAACATTATGGAGGAGTTTGGTTGAAGATTGCAAGCAGTATTACCTCTGAAAACGGTAAAATGCAATGGAAGTAAAAACAAGTTTTCAAAAATTGGCATGGAAACCAATTGAGTCACACTTTATAGCAAGATAATTCATAGATAAAATGAGCAAGATGTGGAACAAATGGAACAAATTTTTAAATGTATCAATGACAATATATTTCCATCATCAGTGACACCACCATATGTTATATTCTTTAGACTCAGTCCTTGAGTAAAGGAAGGTGAAATAGCTCCCAAGAAATGAAGTGAGAAAGATTGGTTGGAATGGGCCAACTCTACATCAAGGAAACTATAGTTTCCAGAGGTAATGCATTCTTGAAAGTCTTTCAAAATCATATTACAAAATAAGATAAATATCAAAAAAAATGGAAAAAAATAGTAAATGTTGATTTTACTCTCCATGCTCCCAGGCAACAAAGAAGCTCTTTGAGCCATAAGTAAAGAGCAAAAATTTTGAAAGACTTAAGGACTCTGATTAACGAAATGACCAAGAACATCTCCAGAGGATCTAAAATGAAGCAATACTTTTTTTCATCTTCAAAAAATCTTAAGAGCAAGTTTTACTTGATGAAAATGTGAGATGGAAATATGTAGTCTTTTCCAAACAATTTTTTTTTTACTAAGGCTACCACATTTAGCTGAATGGTCCAGAGAAAATTTTGTTTGACTTGGTAGAACAAAATGTAGCTTTAGAGACCCTCCTACAAAAAGTAGACATTCATCCTACCTCTTTTACTTACTATGTCAGTGACCCTGGACTTTACCTCCCTCAGATTCAGCTTATTCCTCTGTACAAGGAGAACTTGGAGTAGATAACATCTGAAATCCCTTCCAGACCTCAATTTATTATCTCAAACAGGGTGACAAAGGATTGGACACAACTGAAAAACGACTGAACAACAACAGTAACACTATCCTTATGGGAGATTTCTTGTAAAAGATCCTTATGGAAGAAAGACTTCCTGTAGCTGACTTTTTATGGACTGAATTGCTCATGTTTTCAGAACTTCATAGAAGATCCTCACAGTGTTCTTAATTGTTTTATGTATGAAGTATATAATAAATTCTGTACACTAATATCAAAACTGTTATTTTCTCTACTTTCTTCTGAGCTTTTCTTCTGTGCATTTAAAAAAAAATGTTACAATGGTCTTCTGTCATCATTCTTTATAAAGCATTCCCTGCTCATGCTCTCCCCCTTTCTGAATTAAAAGCTAAGAGAAAGGGCAGGCAGGTGGGAGTGAGGGGTAGGTAGCACTTTGTGATAAATAAACTCAGGCAAGCAAAATATACTGTGTCAAAAAATGTATATCTTGTCCTGGTTATGTATGTATCCTTGTATCTGTCACTTCTATGAAGAGATAGATAAGGTGCTTCATTTTAGGTAATCTGGTCATTGTTTTTCTTTACAATTCTGCTGTGTCTGTATATAATTTGATCTTCTGCCTCTGCTCTCTTTACTATGCATCAGTTCATACTGCCCAGGATTCTCTAAAATTTTCCCATGTGTTTGAGATATTTCTACACTAAACTCAGTGTGTTCAATTCTTTTTTTGTCCATTTTGTTTAAGTAAGGGTGAGGATTATCTGATGCACATTCTTCCCACTTCTTGCACTATGTATATTCTTCTCATGCACTCTGGATATGAAAAATAATTTTCACCTCTTTCTTTTTCAATTCTACACTGGTATATATGCCTCTCTTCTCTTTCTTCAAACCCTCAGATCAGAATGAATCTACCCCCAGGACCTTTATTTTTTTCTTATCTTTCTCAGTACCCTTTGAAGACTTTAAGATTATGAAGGGATACTTGTTTCTTCTCCCTCTACTGAAATGTTATCACTACATCATCATTCAGTTATTTCCAATTCCTTAGATAAAATTTACCTTTCTAGATTTGTCTAAATTCTTGTGATTATGTTTTATGGTTCTATTCAAGTCTGACCTTTTCCTCAGAAAGGCTAGAAATTCCTCTATTCCCTTAAAGGCCCATCTCCACCCCCAGCTTATATTCAGCTTTTCATGATAGATTATTATTGATTATAAGCCTGTCTGTTTAGCCTTGTTAATTATTATATTCCGCTATTTCTCAGTTTTAGTATAAGGTGCAAGGTCTTCATCATACTGACTATAGTTCCTTGGTACATGAACTTCTTTGTGGATCCTTGAACTATTGTTTCTTTGACAGTGAGAGCTCTGGATTTTGGTGAAGACACTTTTTGGACATCTTTTGGGTTCCTTTAGGTCTTAATAGATGTGAGCAGTTTCTTTTATTATATCTTGAAATAAAATGTCCAAGATTTTTTTTTCAAATCATGATTTTCAGAAAGTCCAAGCTTATTCCAAAGTCCAAGGATATTTAAATGATGTCTCATGCACCCTTTTCTGAGGTCAGTTCTAATTGCTTTCAGATATTTTACATTTTTCTCTCTTTTTTTTTTCCTCTTTTGATTTTGTAATAATATTTCTTGCCATCTTATAATAGTTGTTGAATTCTATTTGGTTTATTTTAATTTTCAGGCACTCTACTTGGATACAGTTTACTACTTTTTTTTAGTTCTTCCAGGGTTTTTTTGTTTTGTTTTTAGTTCTTGCTTCATTTTTCCTAATAGTCCCTGTGGGAAATCTGTTTGTTTTTTTTTCTTGTGAGTCTTTCCCTGCATTTGTTATATATTCCTTCTTAGGGAAACCACAGATTTGTGCTCTGGTGATATTTTCTTTGATTTATTGATTTCTTTAGCTTTAGTTCTTGAATTGTTAAATGAGTTTTTTCCCTCCTGCTGCCCTTTTGGATGATGTTTTTGGCCTTACTTGGTTTTACCTTGGTTCTGCTGGGTTTCTTCACTGACCCCGACCTCCTGGCATTAGAGTTTGCTGGACCTTAGAAGCTCCTTGTACTGGTTCTTCAGCACTCTTCCTGGCATCTCGGGACAAAGTCTTAGGCTCAGATCCACGGGGTAGGAGTTCTTCAGGTCTGAACACTGCAACACCATGCTGCTCATGAATTGTGGACCTCTGCTTCTCCCTGAGGTTTCCAGGTCCCCTATTCTGGAACTTTCTGATCACCCCAGATCCTTCCAGTTGTCTTTGTTTTTTCTCAGGAAATTCTTCTAGTCTTGCTGTCTCTAGACTCAGATCCTTGCAGATTTTACATTTCCCTTCTTTGGTCATGCTGGGAGACTGCCTCGTTCTAGTGCTGCATTTGCTGATCTTCTTTCCTTTTGACTCCTACACTGACTCTCAGCCCTTCTTCTGTGTTTAATGTGCTGTGGGTTTATGACTACCCTAGGTTTCAGTCATTTTGGTCTTTAGATTGTGGGCTCCTTGAGGGCAAGGGACTGCCTTTTGCCTTTTTTTCCTTTTTGATGTCTCCAGTGCTTAGCATATAGTAGGTGCTTAATAAATGTTTATTGACTGGCCTACTATTCCTGCCCCTGTGTGAAGTGCTGCAAGCCTCACGCGTACCTGAAGCATCTCTAGTAGTTTACTTGGAGGTTTCTGTCTTGTTTAGAGACGTCCATGATCTTTTTTCTGGTAGGACTTTCTTTTGCAGTGACCAAAGGCTTCTTCTGGCTGTCTTCATGTGCAGTGCTAGGCTGAATAAAAGGGTTTATTATAATTTCTTTTTGTATTTCTTGATCATTATTTCATCTGATACTCTTTTTACATCTTTCCACTTTATTTTGCATGTTGGTTTGTCTGATGCCACTACCTCCTCTCTTTCGCCAAACTGGTAACTTGAAATCTTGTCACTGTGACTCAGCACCTCAACACCTCCTCAGTTATCTCTTGCAGAATTCTGATTGGGGTGCTAGAGGGCAGAGCATTTAACTCCTTCCTTTATAGAGGGCTCACAATCATGTAGATAACTCCATTTTCCATCAGTATCTTTCCGTGGAACTCCATACCTCGACTGACCTTCAGCACTTTGCAGCTTTCTTTTGTGTGTTGTCTTCCCACATTAGATTGTAAGCTCCTTGAGAGCAGGGACTGTCTTTTGCCTTTTTTTTGTATCCCTAACAGTGGGCTCTGGGCCCAGCACATAGTAGGAACTTAATAAATGTTTATTGAATCGAACACTGGGTATGTGTGTGAGAGGTGGACTCATCTATTTACCATTCACTCAGTTTATGAACAAAAAGTATTCAGCTTTTAAAAAAGTAATTCTTCCCCTCCATACCACCCTCAATCCCAATACTTCATCAGTGTTAGAAGTCAAAGTACAGGTGCTTAGATTCAATGGATAGACTTAGTGATTGTTGCCTCAGAAATTCTAGGTGATTAGAATTTTGAGACTTTTTAAATGAGATCTTTTTTTTATTTATTTATTTTTACATTGTTCTCTCATATTTTTTTCCAAATATTTATGTTTTATCTCCTTAGGAAGAATTACTCTCCCTAAGGGCAAAAATGGTTTGTTTTTGTTTTTTGGTCTTGTAGCTCTGTCTTTTTAAATATTTTTTCTTGTTATTCATCTTTTTTTGTGTCATTTTTTTGGGTCTGCTCTTTATGGTATCTAGCATATGATAACTGTTCAATACATTATTTTGAGTTGAACACTTCCATTTCTCAATAGCTCAGGGCCCATTTTTAAGTTTACTCCTCACACGATGAACTAAAGATTTGAAATCTTGAAAGGTCACATCCTAAAATTCTTTCAGCCAGTTTAAACTTGAGTGATATGAGAAGCATCAGTTAGCTTTAAGGTGTGTGTGTTTAATATAACCATTGGTGCCAAGCCATTAATGTTTTGTTGGACATTTGTCAATAATGAGCATTAGCTGTAGTGTAAAATGTTTAGGGCATGCTACATAGCTTAGAAGATTGAATTAGTTAACAATTTTTAATTAACACTTTTTTTCTTTTTTACTTCAATATTTCCATAATGCTTTAATTTCATTAATGGGAATAATTCCAGGGATATAAATAGCAGACCTTCTTTGCCTTAGATGTTGTTAGTTGACTTAGCTGAAATTCATCATTATCATCATAAAGTGGGCAGCCTTCCACAAATTAACTTCCATAGCACAAATCTAGGCTGATCCTTAACTAGAAGATACAGGACCTGTACTTGAAGCCTTTTCAAGTTGGGGTAGAAATTGTCTGAGTTATACTTCACTGGTATGAACTTAAAGAATCCAGGGACCCTTTCATACCATGATGGCTTTTATTTTGTGAAAGTCAAAGCTGTATTAAAAACATCTTAAGGTAAACTTAAAGTTACTCTGACAGAGGCTATCGAATAGACAGCAATTCCAAGGTTGGTTTTTTTTTTTTTTTGGAATAAAATAATTTATGACAAACTGAAATTCTCTTAGCTTAGCTACATAGAGCATGTGTTGGTTAATCAGCACATGCTGTATTTTTCACACCAGTTACATAGGGGAAAATATGTCCTTATCCTAAGGTGCGAAATTTGAACTGCCAGAAATCTTGAACGTCTTTAACATTTTAAACGTCTGCTTTGGTCTGTTCTATATGAGATCAGATAAAAATCTGTTCCCATTTACACATTGAAAATAGATCCTAAAAGTAAGTTATCTTTTCTGTTTGATTATGTTCATTTGTTCACACATAAATATAATAATCTTTAGTTATTAAATTATAATTAAGTACTATATATTTAACTTTAATCAAGATTTTCCAATTTTTTATCACATTAAACTCAGACTGTCTTCTCTCCAACCACACTTATCTTTCTTATGTTTAACTGACCTGTGCATAATACTACTTCCTCTCAGCTTCCAAGGTTTCCTTTAATAGAAGAGTGATGTCATTTTTGCCAGATGCTTTATTGGTCCTTCATCAGTACTCTCTTTGCACCATAATTTAATGAGCAAATGGTGTGTTTTTATTGAGGGGAAATGTTGAAACATTTATTCAACAAAAGCAGGATTATCATAGAATAAAGCAGTTTTCAAAATCTTATTAATCTGTGGCTATTTTATTAGCCTGCCAAAGCAGGTAGAAAATCTAAATATCTAGAATATTTAAGTGTGTGTGTGTGTGTGTGTGTTAAATGTGGGACTGTATTTTATTTAGAGATTTCTTTTTCTTGAAAGGCATTTCTTTAACCTATGCCGTATAATTATATGACATCACAGTATATGGAAGCTAATATGGACTAGTTATGATCATGAAATTGGGAGGGAGGCTGTTTCCCTCTGATTCACTTTTTCTGACTCCAACCTAGCATGAAGCTGCTTTTGCAGATTCCAGTAGTCAGGAATTCCCTGGCTAACTCTCCTAGCATATACCTAAAAAAAATTATCTTCCCCAAAGCTTTGCCTGTAAACTTCAGTCCTTTTCCTTTGCAACTTTGTGCCTTTGCAGGCATAGACGTTACTCAGCCTAAGCTATTTCTAAAAACTGTTTGGTATGGTAGCTTATTCATTGTTATAGTCTGGTGGCTGAGTTAGCTTCTGTGACTTCCCAGTCACTCTACTACAGATGCCTCATTTCACCTCACAATGACCCTATGAAATAAATTGTGCATATTGAGAGCACGGACTGTATTTTGCCTCTTTTGGTATCCTCAGCACTTAGCACAGTAGGTGCTCAGTGTTTATTGTTTGATTGGTTGCACATATTATTCCTTCTCTAGTACTTTATTTAATTTTAAACACGTTTTTAACTCAGAAAAGCCCACCACAACTTTTGTTTTGTCTTTTCAAGGAGTACTCTTTGAATTTGTTTCCCTGCTGTGCTTTTCTTTGAAGTTTTGCTTATAGACATTTTGGAATTGTTTTCTTCTTTTGAATTTGTGTTGTGAGCATCCCTGTCACCTCAATAGCTTTTCACTCCCCATTTTTCAAGCCTACTTTCTGACTTCATACTTTATGTTAGAGCCAAACTCTTTGTATTTCTCTGATTCCCATATACATTCATGCATCTCCAAAACAGAAATTATGTGTGAAAGACAAAGTCACTTTAGCTGTCTCCATGAGCTACAACACCCAGAATCTGAAAGAAGGTTATTAAAGACAAACAAAAAACCCCCCAAACCCCATGAACCTCACCGACTCTGAAATCATTCAACACCTTTCCTCACCTCCGACACCTGCTGAGTCTGTACTTGGAGGCCCAAGAACTTGACACAGGCTTACTATAAAACCTAACCCTTCATTAACTCCTCCATCTTTTAAGGGCCATGGAGACTTTTACTCCTGGACCTCCATTTATCTTTAATGTTGTTTTGAAATGAGAATTTTTCATGTCTTCCTCTGTAAACACCGTACTATGTCTTTTTACTTACTTTAACTTAATATATGTTAAAGCAACACTATTCCCATCATCTCTATTCCCTTCCATTTTTTCCCCACTTTCTCTATTTTGGGAGGTGTGCTTATTAATTCCCTTTTCTTGCTTGCTTTTATTTAGTTATTCGTTTCTTCTACTCTTTTTCCTCTCAGTTAAGTAGTCAAGTGGAATCTTCCTCCTTCTCCCCTTCAGCTTGTTTTGTTTCTTACTAATTAAAATTCTGTTTTCTGTGCCTTTTCTTAAAAAATGGACTTCTTGTCCTCATCTTCATTTTTTCTTCCATTCTTTTCTCTCCTAGACTTTTATTCTTTGGTTCATGGCCTTTATACTTATTTAGTTCTTAGTCTTTCCTTGTTCTTTGTATTCCTTATGGAATTTAAACTTTTCTGACATCTATTTTGGGTTTCCTCTTCCAAAGAGTTTATTATTGCCTTGTAGAATTTGCACTCTGGCTCCCTTTTCCCCCTCTTCTGCCACTCAGAAAGGCCAATTACTAAAGGTAATAAATAGTGAGAATATTGTCATTTGGTAGGAATTTTCTCATTTACAAGTAAATGGCACAATGGATAGAGCCCTGGGTCTGGAGTCAGGAAGTTCTGAGTTCAGATTTAGCTACCAATAATTAACTAACTTTGTGAGCCTGAACAAGTCATTTAACCTTTCTCTTCCTCAGTTTCCTCAACTCTAAAATGGAGGTCTTAATAACACTTATCTTTTAGAGTTTTTGTCAGGTTCAAATGAGAAAATATTTGTAAAATACTTAACACAATGCCTGACCCGTAGGAGACATTTAATAAATGCATGTTTCCTTCTCTACCTCTTGATTGTGAAATTCATTATTGACCCTTGCCCTTTCCTTGGTCGCTTTCCCCATTTGCCTCAATCTCTTCCCTGAGTCCACGACCTCCACTCTTCTGGGTGCCATCACCAATTCTCCTTCTGAGGCAGGGTGAGGGATCTCTTGAAGCATCAAATGCCTGCTGATAATACCTGTTTTAAAGTTCCTGTCTCTCTTTATAGAATTTCTCTCTTCTCCTATGGGCACATTGTTCCGTGCTGTTTGCTTCCATTATCGAAACAAAGATTTTCCCTTTCCTTTTTCAGTCCCTGCTTTTCCCTTCTCATCCATTCTTTTATAGGCTGTCTTCTTCCTTAATGGAGTACAATAGTTATTTTCCCTTCATTGTTAGCCTTTGACTTGATTAGTCTTTATCACTCTATTTATTTTCTTCCATCCTTCCCAACTTTTATTTCCCCTCTATTCTGTAATTTAGTTTTACAAAAACCATTGATTCACCTGTAGTCAGGTGTTGTGAGAATTAGTTTACCATCATTTCTATTTGTGTTCTACTTTTTCATTTGTGATTAGTTTCATATTTGCAGGTTAGATCGATCACCTTGGACCACATCTTGAGGGTCTTTGTTCTTTAGAACAAAAATTCCATTTAGTCCTCCTCTTTGGGTTAAGAATAGTCTTACATAATTCAGGTTTTCTTTCCTTCATATTTGAAGGTCTTTTCCCCAGTCTTTTGCAAAATTTGCTGTTTGTTAAGTGAAATTATTAAACTTAACCTCTCTGCGTTTTGGAGTTTATAACTTAAGGTTATTTTCTTGAGGCAATCTCTAGATTCTTTGGATTATCACTTCTTGTATTATTTCTTTTATTATGATGTTCTGTTTTCTTCTTTTGGGACACCTATAATCTTTAAGTTGTCTCTACTTAACCTGTCTGTGAGATCATTATGTTTTGCTTAAATGGAGATCATGCTTTAAAAAAAAATTACTGCTTTTTTCTCCTCTTCTTCCAAATTGTTCTTTATTTCCATTTTATTTATGTTCATAATTTTCCTGTTGTTTGTTTCTTTTGTGAGACTTACCATTCTGGATTCAAATTTCCTGTTCTGTCAATTATTTCTCCTATGCAGGACATAAATTCTTTCCCAATGTATTTCTTTATATTTATGTACTTAACAACATGCTAGAAATTATGAAAGTGATAAGGAAGCACAAAAACTATTATAACTGAACTAGAGATGGAGTAGTAAATTCTTCTTTAATCTCCATAATTTTTTAAAGTTCTAAATATGCAAGGGAAAGTATGCTAAACTTGTTGATGGGTACATAGACTTGAGCCTTTGTTCTCTGCCACTCACTATTTGCTTGACCTTGGGCAGATCTCTTAGCTTCTTTGACCTTCAACTTCATCTATAGGCAGAAAGTAATACTTGTTATACTGTCTCACTAGGTCATTGTGAGGAAAATATTTTGTAAATTGTAAAGTGTTATATAAATGTAAACTATTGCTGTTGTCATATAATATAGAAATTGTGGGTCTCAGTCTCCAAAAAGATTCATTGTAGTTTTCCAATATAGTGTTCTATAAAGATGAAAATAGATTTTTTTGTTTTATATTGATTTAATGCATTTTAACTTATATTTCCCAAAGTTAAGTCACTCTGTGTTTTTATGACAATTTGTTCGAATGTTAATTATTCCAAACAGTATCCTTATGAAGTTGTTCAAATTTTATCTCCATTTTACAGATGAGAAAACTGAGAAAAATTATTTATTTTATGATTTATCCAAGGAAATTTTGTGAATTGGGATTAGAAGAGGAACAATAACACTGTGATTAGAACTCTGAATTTTTCACTCCAGTGCTGTGCCTTAGTCCAGTGGACCATGCAGATAACCAAATTAAATTTATAAATCTTTTACAATGAGAGCAAAGGGGAAAGAGCAGGTTATCCAGATGCCAATTAGTACCTTAGTATCAGACATGGTCTGTGAATATCTAATTTTTCAGTCTGATGCATCAAGGATATTTCATCATTATGATTTCTTTCCATATCCAGCATAATAAAAGATTGTAATTCTAGTCAATTAACTGAGAGGTATTTTCTCTTTAATATAAATGTATTTTATTTTGGTATCTTTGCCCATAGTAGGTAAATAATATGTGTTTGTTATAATGAATTGAAGTGACACTTCTAGCTGGCAGAACAGGGACCACAAGATCTGTTTCCTAATTTCCAATCCAGTTTTTCTTCCCTTCTTCTAACTATGTCATATGATCAGAAAAGTTCATTAACAAGAAAATTTTGACAATATAAATGTAGTACTTTATGTGAACATATATACAGATATTTTACAGATAAATGAACAAGAATATTGAGGGGGGCATGATCTTGTCACCTAAAATTTTAGATTTTCCATTATGTCATCTACAAAATATTTTTTTCCATTATGTTTAAATGTAGATTATTGAAGAAGCATTAACAATATTATAGCATCGTTAGTTTTAGACCTAGAAGACAGGGACCTTAGAGGTCATATCCAAACCCCTTGTTTATATTGAGTATCAGATGAGTGAAGTAACTTTGTCAAACTTCCGTTTGGCAAATGTTTTTTAAGTCTCATACTAGGAGTTGAGGTACAGTGCTAGCTTGATTAATTACAAAGACCAAAATAAAACAATCTCTGCTCCCTGCTTAGGGAATACAGCATGTACACAGAGAAGAAAAATGGGAGGTAATGGGAGGTAAGGTGAATCTCACCAACAAATCTTATAGATTAGTGCCATTGCATAATTACCCATTAAATAACTTGTAAATTTTTAACTGTCTTATACTAGTATACTTTTGTTCTCTATTAGCTTTGTGAATTAGATGCAGATATTTAAATCAAATATAGATTTATCTCATTTTGGAATACCTATATTTCTGAAGAGTTGGTTATAAACTATTTTCTATAAACTTTTCTACATTTGATATACTTTTCTCTTTCCTTACATTATTGGAGATACATTCCAATGGAAATATTTTTTACCCCAATTTCATTTCAGTTTATCAGTTTCTTATTAAGTGCCTACTATGAGCCAGGTCCTATATATCTAGTACTATAAAAACAAAAATGAAATAGTTCCTCTCCTTAAGCAACTTGTGTTCTTGAAAAGGAAACAACTTGTGGACATGTAAGTGTATATAAAGTACATAAAAATTAAGTAAAAGGTAATTTATTTTGGTTGGAAGAACATTAATAGTGGAGAGGTTTTGGAAAGGCCTTTTGTTCCTATGTAAGGTTCTTGACCTGAGTTTTAAAGGAAACTAGAGTTTCTAAGAGGCATTGTTGGGAAGAAAGTATATTCTAGGTATGGAGGGGGGCATGTTCAAAGGTATCGAAGATTAAATATTATATGTGAAAAGTAACAAGGAAGCCAGTCTGGCTAGATCTTAGAGTGTATCGTGAGGAATAATGTATAATAAACTTGAAAAGGTAAGGTGAAGCACATTGTGAAGGTCTTTAAATACCAAATAATGGAATTTTTATTTTATGGTTCATTTGATAGTGAGCCATTGATGCTGTTATGCAGTGATTCAATCAGATTTATGCTTTAGGGATATTATTTTAGCTACTTGATGGATTGAGAGGATGGATTGGATAGAAGAGAGATGAGGCAGTTTAATTAGGAAGTTGTTGCAATAATCCAATGAAGAGTTAATGAGGGTTTGAAGCAAAATAATGGCAGTGTGAGCAAGGAGAAGAGGACAAATGGGAGAGATATTGTGGATGTAGACTCAATAAGATTTGGCAACTGAGTATGTATGTGGGATGAGGGAGAGTAGAGATTAGAGGGTAACTCAAGGCTGCCAACCTGATTGACTAGGAGGGTGATGGTTTTCGTGACAAAATGTGTGAAGTTCATGATAGGGATGAATTTTTGGGAAAAGATAGTGAATTCTTCTTTAGACGTGTTTAGGGCAAAGTGCTTATTGAATATACAGTTGATATTTTCCATAGGTAGTAGAGTATGTGAGACTGGAACTCAGTAGAGAGAGAAGGGCTAGATATATTGATCTGGGAATCATCTCTATAGGGATAATTATTGAAACTATAGAAACAGATAAAATCACTAAATGGGAAAGTATATAGATAGAAGAGGGGGCATAGAACTACATCTTGGGGTTCACTCACAGTGGGTACAGATTATGAATAATGATCCAACAGAGGTAATTGAGAAGGAGAATCAAACAAGTGGAAGGAAAGAATAATGCCCAGAAAAACAAAGAGGGGAGAGTATCCAGGAGAAAAGGATGACCAGTAGGGTCAAACGCTGAAGAAAGATAAAGGTGATGCTCAAGAAAAGGCCTTTGTATTTGGTAGTTAAATGTGATTATTGCTGACTTTGGAGAAAGTAGTTTCAGTTGAATGATGAAGCTAAACTTTAAGAAGTTAAAAAGTGAGAGGCACTGGAGTCCTGGAATGTAGACAGCTTTTTGTTGGAATTCAGCTATGGTTAAGAGATAGGACAATAGCTTATGGACATGATAGGGTCAAGTTAGTTGTTTGTTTGTTTGTTTGTTTTTTATGATGGAGTTCTGGGCATGGTTCTACTTTCATAGCACCATTGTTATTTTTTAAAGACAAAACCAATACAGAAGTTGTAGACTTCCTAGATAAAGAGAAAAATATATATAAATTGTTTTTTGTTTTTTTTTTAAAAAAAAGAATGTAGACTAAAAATGTAACCTTCAGAATGCTTTGGAGACAAAATACCAATCATAATGGGGGAAAGGGTTGCCTCTTTCTTCTGTTCCGTTTATATCTCTGCCACTAATCAAGAAAGTTCATTTTGTGAAATTTGGCTAATAATTGCATGTCAAGTAGAAGTCGAACTTTTCAAAGATTACTTCAAGGAACCCTAGTGTTCTTTATGGACACTTGATTGCAATTTATGGGGTATTTAGCAAATACAAAGTTGGCCTTTATTTTTATGAAATTGTAACAATTTTTTTAGTACAATATCCATTTAAGGAAATTATTTCTGAATGAGATCCTTTTTTTAATCCATTGCGTCTAAAATACATTCCTTCTTCTTCTTCTTCTGTAGCAGGTCAATTGTTCTCAAATGCAATTGAAAATCGTACCAGAAAGTGCATGATCTAAGTGTTGTTACTGGAAGATGGAAAAATTATGGTTTCTGTTTTCCTGTGATGTATCATTATTTCAGAATTTTTACCTGTACATTTTAACACAAAAATTAACTACAGATAAATGTCCATTGTTTTAATTTGCCTTGTAAGTATTGATTGAGTCAACATAACTTTATTAAGCCTACTGTTAGCACACCTGTATGCTTCTTGCATGGTTTAGATATGATAGATTAGACTAATAAATCCAAGGAGAGAAATGTCAAACTACTTTTATCTTTTATCACCCCTAGCATTTAGCATTGTGTTCTGTATTCGATGCTTAATAGATTTTTCTTGACTTCCATGGGAGCTTAAGTTTCTAAATATATAAATGCTGTAAGTAAGAAGCAAAGTCTTTGTAATTCAATTGTTCAAATATCTAAGAAGCCGAATATAAAAAAAGTTTTCTGTACTAAAAGAGGTTCTTCACCCAAAAGCTAGAAAGAATGAAAGAAATAGATGAAAGGCTTATTTTGGGGGCTATCATTTAGAAGGAAAAACTAATCTGATGCAAATAATATTAAGAGATAGTGATAATTCAAATATTAATTTTGAACCAAACATAATTAGCTAATATATTTAAATATCTGAATGCAATAATTCTTAATGATACTGTTGACCTGAATCCTTGATAGTCCAAGAGTTGTTATTTTTACCTTGACTCCCAGAGAGAAAATATTGCTATATTTTCCTTTACCATTTTAATTCTACATCTGTTGTTTTTGTTCAGCTTAGATTTCTATCATGTCATGATAGTACAGAGTGCAGTGGACTTATGAAGTATATCCTTTCAGGGATCAGTTACTTCCTAGAACTCTGTTTACTAACAGCAGTGAACAGATTGTACTTTACTTTTGAGATTCATGTAGTTAGAAAGCAGCCTTTAAGCAAGAGAAAGCTATTAAATAGCATGTATGGAGAAGACCTTTAAGACAATTAGAACCCAATGTTTGTTGAATAAAGTAGCCTTCTTAATGGATTATACTTTCTGTTGATAGTTTCATGCATCTATAATTTTTCTTTTATTTTCTCTGTTGAGAAAAATATATCCATGCTTATTTTTATTTCAGAATTCTCATATGATTTCAGATTCCTAAAAGCATTCTTTATAACCTTAGTTGATTTATATTTTGTGTTTATACAGATAAAATAAGACCTTATTACTTTTTACCTCACTAGTTTGAAATTCATTTGGGTAAGGGCAGAGGCTACTCACCTTTACTTTACCCCCCCCCCCCCAAATGGACTTACTAAGCAGATTGGTTATTGAGGGAACCATGTTTTCGTGTGTGTGTGTGTGTGTGTGTGTGTGTGTGTGTGTGTGTGAGAGAGAGAGAGAGAGAGAGAGAGAAAGAGAGAGAGAGAATATTCCTTGCTATAGTACTTTGTCCACTGTCTTTGATCTCCTTGGGAGTGGTATTGTTGGGTTGAATTACATGTATAATATGGAATATAATTCCATATCATCTACAAGAATGTTTCAACCAATTTATTTTCACCAGAAATTTGTTAATTTGTATCACCAAAGCTCCTCTTACATTTTCCATTTTCTTCTTTTGTCACCTCTACCAGTATGCTAGATGTGAGATGAGAATTGAGAGTTGATTAATTCACATTTCTTTTGATTTTAGTGATTTGGAGTAGACTTTCATATGGTTGTTAACTTGTATTTCATCTTTTGAAAACTACCTTTTGCTGCTTACCTATTGTATTGTAAATTCCTTAAGAGTCAGAACTATGTTTTTGTGGTTTTTGTTCCCCTATTGCTTAGTCAGTGTTCAATAAATGCTTCTTGACTGATTATTCACTATTGATTAGATTTTGTTCTTATATATTTGCGTCTATTACCTCTTTCTGATCCATCCCTTTGTACTAGCATAGTCATCAACTTACTTCAAGCTTTCATCATCACACTAGGACTCTTGCACCAGTATCAAAATTGTCTCCCTGCCTGAAATCTCTCCTGTCCATTCCATCTTCCACACAGCTGCAAACTGGTATTCCTAAAGCACTGATCTGACCATTCCATTGCCCTGCTAAATAAACTGGTGGTACCCTATTACCTCTAATATTAGATTCGGATGCCTCTATTTGCCACTTAAAGCCTTTTACAACCTGGATCCAGTCTACCTTTTCAGTTTTATTATGTTATTCTGGTTACACATTCCTAGATCAAACAAAATTGGTCTTCTTTCTGTTCCTCACACAGCATTTTGTCTCCTGTTCATGTATCATTGCATAAGCTGTT
Source organism: Pseudochirops cupreus (assembly GCA_028627135.1). NCBI lineage: Eukaryota > Metazoa > Chordata > Mammalia > Diprotodontia > Pseudocheiridae > Pseudochirops > Pseudochirops cupreus. Next base: position 249,494,987 of record CM053584.1, on the reverse strand, counting down.
CCCCATACTTGAAATGTAGTCCTTCCTTGTCTCTTCCTCTTAGAATCCCTAACTTCCTTCAAAGCTTAGCTCAACTGTCACCTTCAGTATGAGGCCTCTCCTTATCCCTTCAACTGTTAGTCCAACTCACTCTCCTGCTCCCCAAAATTACTTTGTAATTTGTATATATATTAATACATGTTAATATAAATATATTGTCTCCCCCTGTAGAATATAAACTTTTTGAGAGTGGGGACTGCTTCATTTTTGGCTTAGTATCTCTAGTGTTTACCATGGTGTTTGGGTCATAGTAGGCTCTTAATAATTACATACTGAACATTATATTTGAGATGTTTGAGTCCTTTACCAGAGATATTTGGTGTCATTTTTTACCTAATTATCTCCTCATTTTCCAATTCTAGAATCTGTTTTGTTCATGAGGAAAATTTTTTTGAATTTTATTAATTGAAATTATTCATTTTATCTTCTCTGATTATCTTTATTCTTTGTTTAGTGAAAAAAATCTCTCCCAGCCATAGCCATGCAAGCTATCTCCTTCCATTTTCTTCTACTTTTTAAAAATGATATGATTGTTCATATTTAGATCACTTACCCATCTGAAGCTTATTACAATATATTATTCTAAATCCAATTTCTGCCATTCTGCTTTCCAGTTTTATCAACTAGGCATCTTTATCTCAGTGGTTGGCTGTTCTGTTTGGTTGCTTTGGACTTGCTTCCTCAGTGTCCCATTGAGCAATTTTACTGTTTTGAAATCAGCACTAAATAACTGTAATGATTATATAATTCAAGACTCGGTAGTGCTAGTTGTTTTTGATCCCTACATTTGTTTTCATTATTTTCCTTTTGTTCCTTCAGATAAATTTTGTTATTATTTATGATCCGTATTTTTAATGTCAGGAAATATATGGCATTGTAGGATATGACTTTTTGGAGTACAAATAGATTTCCTTTTTTCATTAGTAACAAGTCTTCCTGTACTAACGAAAATGGAGCTCATTAATGTCCAACTGGCATCTTGAAAAGTGTTTCTTTTGAGATTAAAACTCTTAAACTTGGTAACATTTCTGGATGAGGTGTAATCTAAACTCTTCTCTGGCAGTGTTCTGTGGATTCTCTTGATCTGTAATTTACCCTCTTTTCTTAATGCTTTTAGCAGCTTTCTTATATGGTTTCCTGAATATGAGACTAAATTCTTCGTTTCATTGTGTTTTTCTGAAAGACCTATATTTCTCACATTATCTTGCCATTGTCCTGTCTTCTGTATAGATCCGTTGCCTTGATTGATGGAGAATTCAGATTTTATAATTATACTTTTTCTTAATTTTGTTCTGATATTTGCTGTTAAGTTCTGCATTTTTGTCTTTTCTTGACCATTTTTTTTCATCACTCACTACTTTAATAAGCTACTCCACTTTCTAGTCCAAAGGTGTCATGGTATCTAGAATACTGAACCTCGAGTCAAGAGGACGTGAGTTCAAATCTGAATTCAGACACCTTCTAGCTTTTTGACCCTGGGCAAGTCACTTAACCCTGTTTGCCTCAATTTCCTCATCTGTAAAATGAGCTGGAGATAGAAATGGCAAACTACTCTAATATATCTGCCAAGAAAACACCAAATGGGGTCATAAAGAGTTAGAAATGACTGAATGACTAAACAACATGTTCTTGTCTAAATTGTTAGCTATCATATTTATATTTTTGATTTCTTTTAAAAAAACTGTTATTTCACAGAATGTGTAAAATATAAAAAACCTCTACAAAAACTCACACATTACGTGTGTGTGTGTGTGTGTGTGTGTGTGTGTGTGTGTGTGTTTCTATTCTTGACTTTTAAAAAATCTACCACATAAGTGCATGGTGGTGGAATCATAACTAGATAGTACTTCATGTGAAAAAAGACTGGGAAGAGGGTTAGTGAAGAGTTATCTTGGAGTGAGTCAATACTATGATGTTATCTCCCAAAGCTATAGTGCATTGAGTAAGGACAGTCATAATCCCATTATATTTTCCTTTGGCCACACTTTTCCTTGACTCTTGTGCTCTTTTAAAGGCACTTTATTTTTCCTGGTGCTCTATTCATTGCACCACATAGCCACACCTAAAGGCACTATTTTTTAAAGAAATTCTTTAACAGTCTGGTAACTTTAGAGGATAGTAGTTGAAGTCCCGTTGCTGAGACGACTGAATGACATGTCCTACAACAATCTACCTTCCAGTATTTGAAGGTTTGTCAAGTGGAAAAGGAAAAAGACTTATTGGCCTAGCATACAACTAAGATCATTGGGATAAAGTTACACGGAAGGACAATTTTGAGCTACCCAGGAAATGTGTAATCAGAAAAGGAAATGGAAGTGAGTCTTACTTAAACTGAACAGAAACAGAAACAAATAGAGAGCTTGAGTGCTTCGCTGGAAGTCATGTAATGTGAAATGACCTTTATAGGAAAGACTTCTAGTTATTATATTCAAGGATATGTGAGAATAAGGTCAAGATGGTCAAGAATAAGGTCATAGGATGAAAAAGTATGGATGGGATTATGCTTTACAATACAGGAGGGAGTATTTGTATTGATGAAATTATGGATTCAGTGAAGTCTCAGGGCAAACTTCCTCACAATTATAGTTGTTTAAAAGTAGAATTGCCTGCCCCTGGAGGTAGTGAGTTTCCTTTCATTGGAGGACTTTATACATAATCGCTTCCCAGATGTAATAATTGCAATTTCTTCCCAGTTATAGATTGGACTAAATGAGCTCTGAGCTTTTTTCCAAATCAGAGATTCTTATTCAATGATAGTAAGGAACTAAATTGTTAACTCTTATTATAAGCCTCTATTTCCTCTTCTGTAAACATAAAGTGGATTATTGAACTAGAAATTTCAGTGCTTCTTAAGCTGTGAGTCCTGATCCAGAGTTTTAAGAAGTGCTGAAGAGATTGCAGGTGGAAAAAGTTTAAGAAGCTCTGTACTAGATGATATTCTAGACTCCTTCCACATGTAAAATTTTTGGTTTCTATCATACTAAAATTAAACTGTGTTTGAAGTATGATCAGAAGGAATGAGAGGTCATTTAGTCTTTGCTTCTATCTAGGCAAAACATAACTAAATCATTTTAAAAGGACTATCTTAGTTTCATAGGTTTAGGCTTAGAAGGAACCTGTGAGATAATTTGTGCTCTCATTTTATAGATGAAGGATTAGGCCTAAAGAGGAGTTGACTAGTCCAAGTTATACAGTTTATGAATTATGAATTCATACTCCTATGCTCCCATACCAAATTCGATAGTCTGCCTCCATTTATCAGCAGCTGAGCAGCTAGGTAGCATATTACATAAGATTTAGACTCAGAGCTGATTTAAAATTTTGTCTCACATTAGTAATAACTTTGTTTATATAATTAATCCTTTCCCAAGATCAGTTTTCGTATCTGTGAAATGGGGGTTAGGGTTGTTATGAGGATCAAATTTTAATTTTTATGTATGTGTGTGTGTGTGTGTGTGTGTGTGTATATATATATATATATATATATACATATACATATATATAATTACTTTGCAAACATTAAAGCATCATGTAAATGTCAGCTATTATATATTTTGTCACATAATATGTAAACTGTATTACACATTTCTTGTTGCTATTGTTGTTATTATTACCGTCAACTTCATGGTAGATGTTTCTTCTTGAATTTTCCATAGCTATCTCAAATTCAAACTATGTGGAGCAGAACTCATTATATTTCCCACCAAACTAATTTTTTATTCAATCTTCCTCAGTCCTGTTGAGGACACCATTATCTTCCAAGTCACTTAAATGTACAAGTTTGACTCTTCCCTGTCATTAACTTTCACCACGCCACCCCTCCAACCTTCAACTGGTTGACAAGTCTTGTTGATTCTTCTTTAAGAGAATGAAGTGACATAATATCCTTGTGTTGATCATTCTGATGTTTAACAACCAACATAGTTATGGAAGTTGTGTTTTCAATCTAACATAAATTCTTCATGTTCTTGTTTAATTTTGTTTTCTTATGTCATTACCTCTGTGGACATGAGGAATCTCTTTCATATGTGCATTTGTATAATATGCAGTAATTTTCTATTCAGTAATCCCCTTACCTAAGAAGTTCCTTGTTTTTGGCATTTATTTGCAAAGGTTTATATAAATCTAATTAATCTAATTTTCTTAAATGACACTAAGAGGGCAGAGTGGCATAGTGGATAAAGTACTAGATTTATGGTCAGGAGAACTTGTGTTTAAAACTTGTCTCTAGCGCTTTCAAATTGTATGATTATAGAACAGTCATTTAACTTCTCTCAACCTCAGTTTCATTATTTATGAAATGGAGCTAACAATACCAGGGCTACTTACCTACTTCAAGATGCTGTTGTGAGAATCAAATATGATGTATATGCTTATATGCTGAATGTCACTAAAGTTTTAGTGTTGTTTTAAGCTATTAAACCTCAGAATTGCTTTAAGATTTTTAGAACACCCTGTATAGAAAGCACTTCACAAACTCGAAAGTGCTATAGAGATGTCAGCTAATGTTATTATTATTTTCCTGTGTAACTACATCATAGTTTCAAAACTGCTTTTTGGGTAGTTCCTTAAATTCTTGTTCATCCTCATCTGATCCAAACATTTAACTTTTCTTTTGGAGGGGGGAAGTCAGGGCAGTTGGAATTAAGTGATTTGCCCAAGGTCACATAGCTAGTAAGTGTTAAGTGCCTGAGGTCAGATGTGAACTCAGGTCCTCCTGAGATCAGTGCTCTATTCACTGTGCCACCTAGCTGCCCCCAAACTTTTAACTTTTTATGTTTTAAAGAGAGACTCCCTTGTTTCTCTCAGATAATTAGTTGTAAATAAAGTTACTTAAATGTATTGGAGTACATTTCAAGGAATTTAAGTGAATGCTTTTTTTGAAAGTGAAGGATTTACTTGTAATAGGTACTGTCTATCACAATATCTCTGTTAATGTGTCTGGATTTTCATAAATTTAGTTCACATATAGCTATTTGTCACTACCAAGTCATCTATGGTAATATTTCTTTGTAGGTCTTAGTTTCTACCTGCTTTTCTCTTTAATCATCTTTGTTTCATTTCTCTTCATCTTAAGTTCTTAATATGCTGTATGGGTAATAGGAACTAAGGACTAAAGACAAGATTGTAGTGAAGCTCTGACCAATCAGTCAGTAATTGATGTTGTGTGACATAATTTATAGTGAACCCAAAACAATTTTGTAATTTTCCCCACCTTTGATCAGCAGCTGGAATACAGCAGATGGTGGGGATCCTCCAAGGCTGAGCCTTGACAGGATGCAGTTTTGTGATGTGATGGGGCTAAGGCCTGGGAAAGGAATGTGTAGAGTTGAATTGATTCACCAAGGGAGTCAAGATCATCAAAGAAAGTCAAGATCACCAAGCTAGTGCAGGGGAGGTGAACTGGGACTTAATTGAGGCATTGAGAGTTTCAGGGTCACAGTATAAATGAAGAACAGAGTTAGATAAGGGAAGGTAGAGGGAAAGGACAAGAGAGGTAGACAACCATTAGATTATGGTTGGACAAGGGGATTTCAGAATTCTTGAACATGGAGGTAGTACATTTGTGAATGATGGCAAGATAAAGCGTTTGGTCATCTTTGTGTGTGTTTGAGGAGAAGTGAAGGAGTAGACCATGAAAAGTGAATAGATTGAGGAATGAAGGCAAGAGTTGGGAAGGAGAGAAAGATTATGAGCCATGTACTAAATTCATTGAAGAAGGAAGGGAGGAGTGAACTGGGAGTCTATAAATAACAGCTTACCAGGATTTTGATTAGGTGGTAGAGATCAGTGGTGTGATTCTCAGTGGAGGAGAGGTTACCACGTAATGGAGGTAGGGAGAGAACCAAGAAGTGACGATAAGGAGCAAAAAATATTCTGACTCCCCCTCTTGACCAGTGTGCTAAGGAAAATGAAGGTGCAGCCATTACTAAAAAGGGTGGCCAGGGAGACTGTGTTATCTAGGTGGGGGTGAGGGGATAGTCAGGTTTTAGTAATAGCTGAAAGATGGAAGGGAGTGAGAAGGGAAAACATTTAGGATGAAGGGAAGTTTGTTGCCTCTGAAAGAGGCATTCTAGGAGGCACATTGAAGGGATGGGGGAGTGGTTGTATTTGGTTGGAACTTTGGTCTAGAAGACTGGAGTGGAGTATGAATAAGGAATCAAATGGTTAATGACCTATAGGAGTTCAGAATCACTGGAATGTGTAGGGTATAGCTGGGTGTGAGAATTTTCATCATTGAATGGAAATCACCATTCCTATTTCCAAGGGAAGCTGAATATGGGGTTGGAGACAAGTACAACTTCTCTGTTTCACTACTTTCTTCTGAAAACTAGAGATTAGGTAGGAGGTGATGCAGCAAGAGATGGAATTTGAATATGCATACTAAAAAGCTCCTCACTGACTTTCCTTGTACTCTCCTTCAAGGCATAGGTATATCAGGAGTTGGAAAGCATAAGATTAAAGGGAAGATTATTATTCTTTGCAGTAGAGATTATGCACCTTATAGTTTGGAGAGCAGGATGGCTTCAGGAGGTGGGATTTGCCTTATGCCAATACTGATGGAGGTTAACCAGGCTCAAGCCTTTGCCACCTCCCTCAGGGACATATGCAGCAGGAGATTGAAGGTACTTGGTCAGAGGAAGGTCTATGTTTTCTTCCCCCAGATTTAAATATGCTGAGATGATTTCCTAATGTACATTCTGACCTTATATACTCTTAAGGAGAGAGCTGACAAAACTGTAGTTCCTGTTGTGCTCTTGCATATACACTCTGAAAAGAAGACAAACTCTTCTCTAAGCTAAATGTTCCTGGTTCCATCAGTTGATCCTTATATGGCTTCAACTTGAGCCCCTTCATCATCCTAGTTTCATTCTTCCAAATATTCTCCATTTTATCAGTGTTATTCCTAAAATGTTGTTCTTAGAGTAGAACACAGTATTCTGTATGTGATCTGACAAAGGGAGACTACAACAATATTAACACCTCCCTATTTTTGTTGTACCTTCCTCTTACTTCCCAGCCAAAGTTGGTTCTGGGCTTAGAATTTTATTTATATTCTGTTCTTATCACAGATCATATAAAATAGGCATTTTCATATCTGTAGTAGAACAGGAAAAATGAGCTGTACTTAAAACTGCATTATGTATAGCTATCCATTTTAAATATAATAAATTCAACACGTAACTTTCAAAGCTGTTCCCCTTATATAATTCTGACCTTCTATACTCTTCTGTACATTTTTTTAGATACTTTAATAGACCTCTTTTCCTTTTCTTTCTTTCTGTCCCCATCTCTCTTCTAGGTACCTCACTATTGAAAAACAAACATACAAAAGAAAACCAAAGCCCTACTAGCAAATATACATCATTTAGCAAAAACAAAACCCCACATTAGTAGTATTTGAAAATGTGTTGTATTCTGCATCTGGAGTCCGTTACCTTTTCAGGATGGTGTGTACCATTCATTATCAGTCTCTATATAATTCTTACTATACTGTGCTTTTCGTTTTTGTTTAACCTCAGCTACTTATTTTTGTTTTCATTTTCTGTGCAAGTCTTTGTAAAAATTTGAATTTGTCAATATGTTCCCTCTGTAAACATTCCATTATGTTTAGGTGGTTGTCTTTTTCTTCATTTTAAGAACGTTTTCTCCTTCTGACTTTGGAATCTTTTCGCACTTTCTCATCCTATAAAATAGTGAGCTGTCATAAACTCTTTATAATCTTTTCTTCCAAAATCTTTGGTGTACACTTTACTATGCCTGGTTTCTTTAAAAATCATTTCCTGTCACAAACTATCATTGAATAATCACTTGTCCCCAAGATTCTTGTCATTTTTAGTAAAGCAGCCTTATTTGTCAGAATCAGGTCTCATGTAGTAACATATGAAACATTTTGTAAATCCTAAAGCACTATATGAATGTTAACTATTATTGCCAATTCTTTTTGTCTTTTATTCAACCTTTTGAATTATAATCATCAATGCAAATCCCAGATTTATTAGTCACGTTGCTTTTTGAAGAAAGAATACCACATTTGAATAATTGAAGTCTCCCATATTTACAATTTTATGCTTTTATTCCCGGTTTGTGATCTTTTTCACAGGCTCCTCATTTAATTCTTCTATCAGTCTAGCTGAAATATAGCAAACCCCAACAACAAATATCACTTCTTTTTCTACCTTGTAATGGTAATGAAATTTGAAGATCCCTTTGTATTGCTAAGCTAACAGGTACTTAGCACCTAGGTTCAAATTAAGCCTCTGTTAAAGAAACATAAGTTATGATTGCCTGTTGCTGACGTAACAGGAAAGGGCTGAACAGGGAGGATCTATATTATATTTAAAGAAGAGCACAATCTGGACAGACAGTACTTCTTGGGACAAGCGTCTGGAGCAGAGCAGCTGAGAGAGAGAAAGAGAGAGAGAATTTCTTTCAGCAAACATCTGAAGGCTCGGGGGCTGCTGCTGGACTGGAACTTCCGTGGAGAAAGTGATTTTGATTTTGAGAACAGGAGAAAATAATTTTGATTTTGAGAAAGAAGCTGCTGAAGACTTCCAAGGGCCAGCTGGAGCTGCTGAGGCCTTCTGAAGGCCAGCTGGAGCTACTAGAGGAAGCACGCCTGTGGTGTCGTTACTTTGTCTCTCTGTGGCTCTGTTAAGTTTTCTTTTCCCAGGAACAGAAACTGGGAAGGACTTGAGGTGGACTGGATACTGTGAACTTCAATATGGAGCAGGGACTGCCTGGAGAGTTGGACAAGGAACTGGGAGCTATCTGCCTTTGAACTCAGTGGCGGTTGGTTAGATTCAGGGAGGAGCTGGGACCATGGAAGAGGAGCAATGGAAGGTGAAAGCCTGCTCAGAGTCAAGATGAAAAGACCTCTCCATGGGTACTGAGTAGTGACTGATGAAATTGTCTGAGTAGTGACTGATGAAATTGTAATTTACTAGTGACCTACGGGTTGATGGCTTCTGTGTATTTTCCACTACCCCTTAAGAGAGTACTGAATAGTGACTGTTGAAATTGTAACTTACTTGTGACTGAGGGGTAGATGGCCTGTGTATTTTGTACTACCCCTTAAGAGAGTACTGAGTAGTGACTGATACTGTAACTTAATTGTACCTCATGGGTGGAAAACTTTGACTATTGTACTTTGTGTCCCTTAAGGGCGAGTGAATCAAGGATTAAGGAGGCTCTCTTCCTTAAGACTGATTGAATTAAGGACTTAAGTAAATGATTGTTTGCCCAAATGAATGCACCTTGTTTAAAAGAAAACCATTGAATGATTGAGTTACTAAATGATTGTAGTTTGTTCAAAACTATGTGACCACTCTGGTGAAAACTGTGTGGCCGTTTTAGTGATAAGTTGTTGAGTTGTGACATGGTGAATGCTGTATTTTGAATTTCTGTGATAAGTTGTAACATTGTGAATGCTGTATTTTGATTTTCTGTGAATGTTTTGCTCTGATTTGTTATTGAATAAATAGAGAGTTTGCTGTACTATATAATCAGAACCTTGAAAGATGTTCACAGCAGCAGTCCTCTGGAAAGCTGCTGATGCTTAGCTTTACAGACCGTTTGACCCAAATGCTTTCCACCTTTTTTTTTTCACTTAAAAATTCTAAAATCCCTCACAGGGTGTGTGTGTGTGTGTGTGTGTGTGTGTGTGTGTGTGTGTGTGTGTTGTGTGTGTGTGT
>CM053584.1:249428527-249485153 GCA_028627135.1 Pseudochirops cupreus | reverse complement strand
TGTGTGTGTGTGTGTGTGTGTGTGTGTGGCTATTTACCACATATTAGTATTTTTCTGTTTCTTTATAATAAATATTTAGCCTAGTGTTGAAATATCTTTCAAAATCACATTCTGTGGGGCAGCTAGGTGGTGCAGTGAATAGAGCACCAGCCTTGGAGTCAGGAGGACCTGAGTTCAAATCTGGTCTCAGACATTTAACACTTTACTAGCCATGTGGCCTTGGGCAAGTCACTTAACCCCAATTGCCCTGCCTTCAAAAAACCAAAATCACATTCTAAGTATGTGACCCATTCTATTAAGTTCATCTGACATTCCCAGAAATATTAAGAATTTTATTTTATTCTTAAATAAAATTAATAAAATCTCAACAAAAATAGCAATCATCGATTCTTCCATGTAGATATTTCAGTTACAGCCCATTTGTGCCCTGTGATTTTTGTCCATGTCCTCCTAGAAATCTTCTATAGAATATCTATCCGTGAAGAAGTGAATGAATGAAAAAGCATTTAAAGTTATTTCTGTGTGCTAAGCACTGTGTTAAGTGTCAGGGATACAAATACAAAGGTAAAGACATGAAAGAGAAAGTAGTGAAGGGGAAAGTATTCAGAAAGGGGTGTTTTGTTTTGGAAAGTTATGGAAATGGTGAATGGAGACCAAAAAAATTAGACTGGCATATCCTTTCCATTAGTATTTATAGTGTTGATTTGATTACTCTTTCAGAAATGGAAGAGGCAAGGCAACTTAGAGAAGATGGTGGGGAAATAAAGTGAAGCATGGAGAGGTCTACCCTGCCCTGATACTGGGCGGAGTCACTCACCAATTAGGACAGTGAAATTAAGACGAGGATGAAAGAATTAAATTTTTCCAGAACACGGCCACTTGTCCAGACAATCAGGGATCAGAAAGGGAAATGGAGGGGGAATAAAATGAACTAAAGACTTTAGTGGTACCTTGGAAGTAGATCTTACCTTAGAGGTTGATCTTTTAAAAATTTCATGGGAATCTGTGAGTGCTTTACCTGTTCATCTTTTACCTTATTGCTCTCTACTTGAGCTGCCCATATTTTCTTTAATGACCCTCAGTCATCCCTACCACAACTTTCCATTCTCTTATCCCCAGTCACCTCAGCCTGCACCTTTCCTATGCTACAATCCAGCTCTACTCAACCCTACATTCAGCCCTTTATAATCTCTGTTCAAACTCATTTTCTTTTAGTCTCTTTCTCTTATACTTTTTACCTTCTGGCACCTACTGAAATCTGGAGCTAACTTCTTAAAAAAATACTGCATCCCTACATACCTGTTCTATAACTGGTTATATCTTCTTTCATTCCTCTGATGTACTGGTCTGGGGGTGGTGGGGTTTGACATGGTCCATGTTCTCCATTGCCACTTCTAGACCCTCCCTCTGCCACCATCACTCAGCAGCCTTTTCTCCTTTAAGCTTCATTCTAAATACTTAAATCTCTCAGTCTAGGTCCTGGTGGTGGTTATTTATCCATTCTCAGGTTATTTTCCTTTCTTTCTCAAGAAGTTCAGTACTTGGCTCATAGTGTATTTCAGTTCTTTTCTGGCTTTTTTTTTTCCTTTTGATTATTATCTGTCTCTTCCCTCTTAAGTTTAGGTACCTTCTGAGTCTTTTCTGGCTCCTTTTCTCTCTCTGCACTTTCTTGGCAAACACATCAGTTTCCTCACATAAAAATATTATCTCTATGACTCCCAAGTCTTTATCCAGCCTTGATGTCTCTCCTTTCCTATAATTACCTCTGGACATCTCTCCACTTGAGTGTCCTATCAGTATTTATAATTCCAGATGTCTTCGAAATCTTCTTGCCCTCCAGTTGTTCCACTCTAAATGGTTCCTTTCCTCCAAATTTTCTTATTTGTATTGAGGGTACCACAGTGTTCACTATTATTTCCATCATATCACTTTCATTTACTCTCATTCCACTTACAAAGCCACTACCACAATTCAGGCCCCCATCATGTTGTGTTAATAATAGAACCCTGATTGGTTTACCTGCTTCTAGTCACTTCTTCAGACCATTTTCATAGAGTTCCCAAAGTATCTTCCTAAAATACAGTTCGAATCATATCACTGCTCTGTTTAGAATCCTTAGGTAGTTTTCATCTATGATAGAGTCCAAACTTCTAAGTCTGACATTTAAGTCCTCATACCAGTAGACTCCAGCCTGTCTTTTCTATCCTTTTTTCACATTACTCCCTTTCAGGTACTATGCTTTTCACCCAGATTGGCCTAGTAGCAGTTTCATGAACATAGCATTTCATCCTGGGTTATACATGTTTGGCCCTCATGGCTGAAATCTGCTCCTCCCCTCGCCCCCCACCTTTCAGATGCCATATTTTGAAACTATTTGAAGCCAAAAACTATGTCAGTTTTAGTTTTATGTCCCTGGTGCCGAGTAATTTCCGTATAGTGATACTTTATAAATACTTATTGAATTGATTTGACTTGAATCAATCAAACCCCAATCAAGTAAAATATTAGTCTTTTTTTCTATCCAGCCATACCAAATGTTGGCTGAATATTTTTACAGGGACAAATCAACTCTTCAGTTTCTCTTTAAGAAATGTATACTTATTTCAGTACTCCAAGGATCTGTGATTTTATCAGGGTGTGTAATCATGCCACTGCTCAAGCTACTCCCCTATGTCTTAGAAGATGGACTTTGACTGTTGATTCGTTGAAAAATACATCAACCTGTGGCTAACCTGGTGATTAAATTAGGAATAATTTCTAGAGTGCTTGCTTTGTTTAAGACACTGTGCTAGGCCCTGGAAATAGGCAAAAATGATGACATCTCTGCCATCAAGAGTCTATTGGGGTTGGGGGGGTAAGTGGTGTAGAAGAGCAGCATGAACATAGATGAGTGAATACAAAATCAGTGTAGATGATAGTAGGCTGAGCATAAACACCTAGAGGGACCACAAAAGACCTCATATAGGAGAGGACACTTGCACTAATAGGTTCCAATAGTCAGAAATGAAAAGGGAGAACATCTCATGCAGAGGCTCAGGGCAGGCCTCAGGAAGACAACCCAAGAGATAGTATGCACAACCTCCCAAGATGGGATAGATCCAGGATGTTATATGCCACATGGGGACATTAATATTTAGCAGTGGTAGGTAAATATCCTCTTCCACCAACCCCCCAGGAGAAATTTGGATGTATTTTGAGCAGTTACCACATAAATGACTATACTCAACCTAGAAATAGGGATGGGATCTATTACTTCATTATCATTGGAGCAGGGGTCAGCAAACTATTGCCCATGGGCTTAATGTGGCAATCTGTTTTTTGTACATCTTACAAACCAAGAGTAGTTTTTAAAGAAAAAAAAATACATTAAAGTTTTATTGAGTGTAAAAAAAAATGTAAAAAAGACCCCATTCTTAACCCTCTGGGCATAGTTTGCTGACCTCTGATATAGGGAGCTCCCAAATGGAGAAATTCTGCCAAAGCAAATCTGTCCCATATTTGTAATTTACAGTCTAAGGGAGTTGCCTAGAGCAGTGATGTCAACTTAAAATAGAAACAGATCCCTATAGGCTTCATATTAATTTAAAAATCACAAACACCCTTTTTTATGTTGTATTTTTATTTATTTTGTTAAAAGTTTCCAATTTCATTTTAATTGCGTTCAGGAACTCAGAAGTTTTGCTGGAGTTTCAGAGGGTCAGGAGTTAAGCATTGAAATATAGACTTGCCTAGGGTCACACAATCATCATTTGTCAGAGTCCAGACTTGAACACAGGTTGATTTACTGGTACCCAATGCTTCTTCTTTATCCACTACACCACATTGTCTCTCTAGATCAGCACATTGGAGATTGTTTATCCAAATGGATATTCTTGAAAGTGGGAACCAATGTACTTAATTCAACTCTTAATATTGCACAAAACATTTTTGGACTCCTTTTGGAATCACTCTCAGAGCTAGCTTATAAGTCACATTCTAAAATCAGCTTCACAACTTCAGTCACCCCTCATTTTGGACTAAAATAATATCATCCAACTAGATGACCAAGTTTATTCATAGCTCTTGCCTCAGAAGTTGACTCACTTGTTTATAAAAAGCAAATCCATCCTTGAAAAATAAAAAAGTTGCTACTATTCAGAGTATCCAAAGGACATGTAGTATCCAAAAAGTAGTACATTGAAGGGGCCAGCACTCATTTGAGTACATAAGTTTCTCTGTTAATTACGTTGTAATCTAGTCATACCATGTATTTCTCATTCCTATCTGGTGACAGATTCTATACAGAAAGGTGTTTATAATAACTAGGGTCTCAAGAACCACAGATTTCTCTATACTTTAGCATTAATTAATACTTCTTTTTTGGAGAGTGGTTCAAAGGTGGTAAGAAACTTTTAAAAAGAATGTTCCAAATAATTTGGTGAAACAAAACTAAAGAACTATGAAACTGTTTAATTATTTTGCTACCATAGCTATATTCCTTGATTTAGAATTATTTAGAACTTCTGGATCTAAATTAGCTGTATTAGCCAATAGGATGAGACTTTGTCTAGTTCACAACCCTAGTAGTATAGAGCCATTATAATAAGTCTGCACCAATCCCCACCCACGTCCCCTAACTCTTAAAAGAGAGGACTATTTTTTCCTTTTAAAACTTTTGCATCATAATTCAGTGAGCTTATGGTAATCAGTGGCCCCAAATTGTGTTTTCAATTCTGGGAGCCACGTTTTAGGAAAGATATTAGAGAATTGGAGTGTTATAACTGTCACATTTTTTTATAGGGTATATCTTTATCAATAACCAACAACTCTAAACTGCTATTTTTGTTGCCATATTTCATTTAAAATGTTACTAAAGGGGCCGCTAGGTGGTGCAGGGAATAGACACCGGCCCTGCAGTGAGGAGGACAGGAGTTCAAATACGGTCTCAGACATGCTTACCACTTACTAGCTGTGTGACTGGCAAGTTAAGCAAGTCACTTAACCTCAATTGCCCTGCCTTTCCCCCCTCCAAAAAACAAACAAAAAACAATAAAATGTCATAAAACCTGTACAGTTTGTCAAACAGAAGTTTGGGACTTATTTTATAAACATTACACGTTAAGTAAGAGAGAAGTTAGCTGTATGATTTAGATGTTTTGAACCCTAGCAATAATAAAAAAAAATAGAATCTAATTTGGCATCTCTCTTCACACTATCTCTTCTAGAGATTACCACTCAGAATCTGTAAGAGAGATCTCTTGTAATGAATCTGTAAGAGAGATCTCTTGTAATGAATGGCAAACTGTTGAAATTTTACTAAATAGTTAGGAGACGATGAGATTTCCCTTAGTACTGATACACCTTTTGGGGGCCTTACTTTTATTTATTTTAGACATAAAAGATTGTTTTGCTTGTCATTTTAAGGTGTCCTGAGAATTGCTTTCATAAACTATCCACATCATATCTTTTTAAAATAGTATAAGGAAACAGTGGTCTTCTCCACTTTAGGGTGTAATAACAAGTTCTCATGAAAACCTGGATGACTGCATTTGTCAGTTTCTACCTCACTATGAATACATCAGCCATACACTTCAAAGTAGTAACTTGTGTCTATCTGATATATGTTGTGAAAGAGTGCCATTTTGCCTTTGTCAGCATGGAGATTTCTGTACAACTGCCTCTAAATTATGTGTATTGATAGGTAGTTTCCTTCTGCTTCATCTTTCTCATTAAATCTAGTTTTTTGATCTGGTAGTAAAAATTTATACCTGCTTCGTTCTTGAAAAGTGTGTTTTAAATACGTATCTACTTCCTTGCAATTATTAAGGAAATTTTCAGCCATCAGTGAAAACCATGTATATTTTCTTGCTTTAATTTTATGTAGTTTAATTACTATATCCATGTGAATTCCCAACTTTATATCTTGGGATGGATAGACTTATTATTTTTCTTCTTTAATATATAAAGAAAATGACAGAGATAGTAAGGCATTTTGTACTCATATTGGAACTTATTTATTAGTCCACATGTTAATCACACCCATTACAGACATTTCTTTAAAATGAAATATGCTGCTCTGCATGCTTGTGTGTGTGTGTGCATATGTGTGTGTGTATGTGTGTGCATGCGCACCATGTGCTCTCCACATCAGTGCCTCCTACTGAAAAATAGTACCAATGAGATGCTACATTAGTATTAGAAGAGAAGGAAGAAAATGTGCCATATGAAATGAAAGATATGTGGAAAAAGTGAATTAAAAAACAAATTGAAAAGACAAAGCAGGGGCAGCTAGGTGGCACAGTCAATAGAGCACCAGCCCTGGAGTCAGGAAGAATGTCTGAAAATCAAGTTAAATCGTATGGAAAAGAAACAAACATAATGTTACTATTTTTTCATGCTCTTATTAGAAAAGACCTTTTCAAAGGTGACAATGTCTGTAGCCCGATTCCAGAATTCACATTAATCACTTAATAGAATCAGTCAATTGAAGAATACTTTGTGTTTATTCACTAACTATACATCCCATTCATTAGAAATAACTAAATTTTATTTCACATTGAGGAATAGAAATCCTTTACCTTTACATATAATCTTCTAGAAAATGCAAACTTAGAACTACTATTTAAATTCCATTTATAATTTTCTATCGTGGATGTTGAGGCGGTTTGAGCATATTGCATAGGTATTCCTAATGTCAACAGGAGAAGGCTTTTCCTCACTTGTAAGTATTTCTTGCCTCCTTTTTACTACTCATTTGCTTTAGGATCTGAAATTAGTTTTTTTTTTTTAATGTTTGGAATAGATTATAGTTGTTTAATTACTGAGTGTAAATCATTTCACATTTTGTGTCAATTTTGAATTAATTTGTCTAGACAGAAATCAAAGATAAATAATTTAATTAGTAATAAAAATAATTAAACCAAAAATAATTAAAGCAAGCTAACATGCTGATCAGTTTGTTTTATATTTAAGGTAATTCTTAGTATTTTATAATTAGTCATAAATTCGTCAGACTAAGCCTCTCAAATGAAATCACAAAATTGGTTATCAGTTTTTATTTTTCAGTAGAAATTGTACTAGAGATTAGATTAATCAACTGAGTTTAATGCTTCTGCAAAAATCTTTAAATATGTGGCCAATTAATGTGTCATTCTCCTTGAGCAAAAGAATAAGTTGATTTGAGTTATGTAAGCAGATTTTTGTTGAATTGTTTCTAAATAGTCTGAATCTGAATTATGG
This sequence comes from Pseudochirops cupreus, assembly GCA_028627135.1. NCBI lineage: Eukaryota > Metazoa > Chordata > Mammalia > Diprotodontia > Pseudocheiridae > Pseudochirops > Pseudochirops cupreus. The sequence continues at coordinate 249,477,935 of CM053584.1, read as the reverse complement.
TATTATGAGTAGAGGTATAAAGTCAATAAGGAGTGGGTTGGTTTTTTTTTCCCCCTTAGGTAAGAAAGTTAATATTTACTTGTCAATTTAAAAAAACACCCTGAAATTCTATAGCTGAGATATTTTGTACATTAAGGAAAAGATTGCATATGGAATTTATACCACAGAAGTGGTGTTCAAATATATTTATTGTAAGGAGCAGGCTAAGGTAATGAAAATTACATGAACAAGACACTTTGGCCATTGATTTCATTTTGGTTTTTATAACCCATGTGTCAATCAGAACTTCATTCTGTAGAATTCTGTTGCTATACACAATGGGTCTAATTTAAATTGCTGTGAAAAAAAACAACAACCCAGATATGAAGTAATTCTACATTTCTTTTTAATAAATAATATAGAAATATCTCATGCTTTTTTCTTTTTGATTGATCATAGCTATTATTGAAACAGCGAGTATACATGACTTAGTGCTGTAATTTAGTCTGAAAAAATGAATTCTGAATTACATCCAAGCTGCATAAGTTTCTCTTGTCTCCAGTCTCTAGAGTATCTTTTATGCTTCTTTTTCTGTAATGAACTACTTCTTAACATAATGTTACTACATTTTCCCTCTGGAAAAGGAAGTGTAAAATTCTGACCCATCAGAAAAGTGAAGGGTAATTTTTGTCAAAAAGGGGGGGGGGGGGGAATAAAACCTAGGATATAGAATATTATGCAGATTCCATTATCACAGGAAAGTATTTGTCTGATTTTTAAAGTATTATTTCCTGATTCTTGACATTACATATAGGAGACTTTTTCTATAGAATAAAATCATAAGAATGAAAGTAATAAAAAAAAAAACCTTTTTAATCATTCTACCTGAAAATGTGCTACACAGAAGAGTGTCAGGGTTGGGTTATACCCAAGGGGATGAGAATTCATGAGTGTGATGATTATGATTATTTCAGATTTGTTATTAATACCAACACATTATTCCCACTATTTGGTTTACTAGAAATATGAGAAAAAATAATTCACAGGATCATTAGGTAGAATTCTACCCATTGATTTTTATGTGCTTAATGATTTACAGTTAAAAATCCATTTTTTTTTAGCCTACCCTGCTTCGTGTTTAAAACCACAAGGAGCACAACCAATAATAAATCAGCTTTCCATTTTGAATAACTGTAGCTCCTTTTCAGAATGATTTCTGTGTAGATTCCAGGTAGTTAGTTGCATTTTCTGTGGCCATTAGCTATAAATGTAATTAGTAATTTTTCAAAATTTGGGACATCAAATATATCTATTATTAATGTACTGCAGTTTCCTTTCTCAATTATTGATATAAACCATTGTGCCCCTCTCCTTTAATTCCATATGTTTACTGTTACATGTATTCCAAAGAATATATTCCCTAACAACTTTGACAGCTCTGAAGATAATAATGCATCTAATTATACTAAAGAATAAACATCTGCCAACAGTTTAATGGGGGAAAAAACAGAAGTCTTTGGAAGTTATGTATCTGTCTATTCACTTATTCATTCTTCTTCAAATACCTGGTTTATGACTATACATTAAGGATTATGTCAGTCTCTACCCTACTGTTCCTGTGTATCAACAGATTATTTCCTTGCTTCAAAAAGAGTATTACATTGTAATTTAAAGCTGTTTAATTATGATGTAAGAACATCCTGCCCAAAAGTTATAAAAATGTTTAATTGATATCATCATCATTAACAGTTAATATATATATTTAATAGACTTAGATACTATAAAAGTCATATTGATAGTTATTTTAATATTTTAAAATAGAATATTGCAACTAGAAATATCTTAACAATGTTAATAGCATGCTTTTTGATAGCCATGTTTCTTGTGTCATGTAAATGCTACCATTCTCTGACCATAATAAGTCCTAAATAATCCTCAGACCCATTAACATTTTAATGCATGCTATGGAAAAATGAACAAAACCATTTTAAGAGATAACATTACAATAATAACTTAGAAATGTTTTCTCCAGTGTCACCCTAGAAGGCAGTCTTTAATGCAATGCTATATATATCCTATCTTGATCCTTGTCTTTTCAACACTGTGATGAATTACTTGAATGGCACTTATTACTTCATTTCAACAAATCTGTGATCTCATCAATGTGAGTATCCCAGTGGTGCACATTTCAGTGCATCCACATTTTCTCTCTCATGCATGATACCTTCTCAGTCTTTTTACATTTTGTGGACTCAATTGTAGTTCTCAGACTTTATCTATTATTCCTCGCTCTCAATACATAATCATATCACCATCTTTTTCAGTTACACATTTCCTGAATGAATTTCTGTCACTTCTTGCATATAGGTCATCTTCCTCCAGTATCCTTTTAGTCACTTATAGTTTTTAGTCTTCAGAGATTGTGGTGTTTTGAAATCCATATTCATACAGTATCACTGGGAGAATTTTTTTGTTAAAAAAATGTGGTTTTTCATTTAATTTTTTAAAATAAAGCTTGGCTTTATTAAAAGTATAGTACCATTCCCCGAATACAACCTAATTCTTCCTCTTCTTTCAATCAACTCTGGTCCTGCTGCAGTATTGACCCAAGCATGTATACCAATGTTGCATGCCATTGTTTGGACAATAGGAATTTTTCATCCATTTAGCTTTCCTGTATGGATCATTAGACTAATTTCTTTTTAAGTAATCATGAATTGCTTTGAAGAGACAGTATTCAAAAGATTGATGATGATAATATTAATAATAGCTAACATTTGTGCCACATGTTAAGGTTTGGAAAATGCTGTTGATGTGTTAACTAATTTGATCCTCACAACAATTAACTCCATTTTGCAGACAGGACACAGAGAAGTTAATTGACTTGCCTAGGGTCACACAGCTGCTACTTGTCTAAGGCAGGAGTTGGATTTGTATTTTCTTGACTCTAACTTCCACACTTTATCCCACTGAACCACCTAGGTGCTTCTCATACTCAGTAGATTTCCACAGATGATTTACTGATACAGTCAGCAAATGTCCACAATTAGGATCATATGAAAAATCTCACCTTTTATACTAAACAGTTTTCTATAGTAGATTCTGGCTTTATTGTTTATTGACCTTTTAAAAAAGCATTTGCTTCTGTAGAACAAAAATGGAGAGATGGCATGTGTATTTGTAGATATTATAAAGCTAGAAGGAATAACTAGCATATATAGCAGAATTAGTATCTAAAAGTTCCTTAAGGCTGAAATAGCGAGCTGAAACTAATAATGTAAAATTAAAGAAGGGCAAATGTGAATCCTATCCTTTGGTTAAAAAAAAAATTGTGACTTCAAAGCAGTTTATTTGAAAAACACTTAGGAGTTTTAGTCGTCTACAAGCTCAAGAATATGATGTAACAGCCAAAAAGCTTTGTTCTTAGTTTGAAATAATAGAAAAGAAATGTACAGAGCTTTATAATGTCTTGCTCACTACATACTTGGAATACCATGTCTGTTTCTGGGTGCCACATTTTTGAAGGTAGAGTAGAGCATATCCAGAAGAGAGCAGCTTGGATGATTATGGGATTTGAAACTAGTATGTGTGGGGAAAGTTGAAAGAATTGTTTATTTAACCTGTAGTAAAGAAAACTTACATGTATGTAATAGCCTAAAAATATTTGGTTGGAGGGCAGCTAGGTGGTGCGCGAATAGAGCACCAGCCCTGGAGTCAGGAGGACCTGAGTTCAAATGCGGCTTCAGATACTTAACATGAAACTAGCCATGTGACCTTGGGCAAGTCACTTAACCCCAATTGCCCTACCTTCCCCCCTCAAAAAAAAAAAGAGAAATCACTATGGCTGATTCTGACTTTAAAAAAAATATTTGGGTAGCTATCATTTGTAAAGATATTAGACTTATTATGTGTGCTTGATGGCAGAGGGTTATTCAAGGAGCTGCAAAGTGAGATAAATTTAGGTTCCTTACAAATAAAAACTGCTTGACAATGAGAATGAAATAGGAGGTCTGAGAGTAAGTTATGTTTCCTTTCACAGGAAGGCTAAATGGTCAATTATCAGGAGTATTGTAAATGGGTTGACTAGAGGTGTTAGTCCCACTGTATCCTGCCTTGTTCAGACTAAATATGGAGAATTATTTTCAGTTTTGAACCTCAAAAGTTTATGATTACAATTGATGGATAAGCTGGAGAATGTCCAGAAGAAGAAAAGAAGATGAAGGACCTTAAGTTCATGCTGTGTGTTGATCATTTGAAAGAACTGGAAATGTTGAGCTTTGAGAAAAGAAGATTCAGGCAGGAGGTGGATGCTATGATAGGCAGGCGGTAGATGCTATGATACCTTGAATCACCATCACTAAGAAGAGGGATTAGATTTAATTTTGTTTGACTCCAGAAGGCAGGTAAATTTTTAATACTTAAAGCTATCCCAAAATGAAATTGGTTGCCTTAGGAAACAGTAAATTTTCTCCTTTCAGACCTATCAACAGTTTTCACCCAAAGAATGGGTGACTATAAATCAGGTGTGGTGGTGTGATATTTTCTTTTTAGGTATAGGCTGTACTACATGACTACTGAGGTCCCTTTTAATTCCCAAATTCTGTAATTTTGTTCTCCTGCATGACTCTGCCTCTTCTTTGAGAACTTTGCAAAAATCATTAAATCTACAGAAAGAGGTCCCAGCAAGTATACAGTGACATGGACCACATTTGCTAGTTGCGTTATCCTTCCCTGTCTTTGTGATCCTTTCTGTTTTCAACTTCTGTTGAAATTTAATTATTCATGTTGATTTGTAAACCTGGTCTCAAATAAACTGGTCCTTACTTTCTTCTGGAGAGCATCTTTAAAGGCAAATTGACTATTTTTTTCTGGGTGAAAAGCCATACTGATTTATTTATTTTTTTTAATAATATTTTATTTTTTCTCCAATTACATGTTAAAACATTTTAAACATTTAAGTTTTGAATTCCAAATACTATACCTCCCTTTCTCTCTTCCCTTCCACCTCCCCAAAAGAGTAAGTAATCTGATTATAAGTTGTACATGTGCAATCATGTAAAATATTTCCATATTTGTCATTTTGTACAAGAAGACTCAGAAAGAAGGAAAGATTAATGAAGAAAGAGAAAGGAAGGAAGGAAGGAAAGAAAGAAAAAGAATTTGCTTCAGTCTGTTTTAAGACAATATCAGTTCTTTTTCTGGAAGTGCTTAACATGCTTCATCATGAGTCCTTTGGGATTGTCTTGGATCATTGTATTGCTGAGAATAGCTAAGTCCTTCACAGTTCTTCATCATAAAAAATTGCTGTTACTATGTATGATGTTCTCCTGGTTCTGCTTACTTCACTTTGCATCAAAGTTTTTCTGAAATAATGATGCTTGCCATTTCTTATCACACAATAATATTCCATTACAATTAGATACCACAGCTTGTTCAGCCATTCCCCAATTGATGGGTATCCCCTTGATTTCCAATTCTTAGACACCACAAAAAGCTGCTTTAAATATTTTTGTTCTAATAGGTCCTTTTCCCTCTTTTAAGAAAAATCTTTGGGTTAGAGACTAAGCAGTGGTATTGCTCTATCAAAGTGAGGTATGCAGAATTTTATAGGCCATTGGGCATAATTCCTAATTGCTGTCTAGAATGGTTGGATTAGTTCACAACTCTACCAATAGTACATTAGTATCCCAGTTTCCCCACATGCCCTCCAACATTTGTCATTTTCATTTTTTTGTAATATTAGCCTAGTGTGTGTGAGGTGTGAGGTGGTAGCTTAGATTTGTTTTAATTTGCATTTCTCTAATCAATAGTGATTTACAGCATTTTTATGACTATAGATATCTTTGATTTCTTCGGGTGAAAACTGCCTGTTTATATCTTTTGACCATTGGGGAATGACTTGTATTCTTATAAATTTGACAAAGTTCTCTATATATTTAAGAAATGAGGCCTTTATCAGAGATACTTGTTGCAAAAATCCCCCCCTCTTTTCTGCTTTCCTTTTAATTTTAGTTGCATTGGTTTTGTTTGTGCAAAAAATAATTTTATATAATCAAAATTATCTATTTTACATTTTGAGATGAGACTATACCTTTTCATATAAGTGATGGCCTAACCAATCAGAGTGCCAACTTCTTTAGAACAAGGAATTTGATTTAGAAGAATTTTGGAAAAGAAGAAGTTCTGGATTCTGTCATAATAGAATCTTTCTTGTCTGTTGCATATCTCTAGGAGATAGGGAGATAGTAATTGCTGTCTTACCACTTTGTCTTAAGTTTTTTTATCCACTCGACACATTGCATTATGGATTCTTGTTTTTATAAATATTCATGTGTAATTTCATTATTTCACTTATGGCAGCAATTTATTCTCATAATTCCTTTTTTCTGCTATTTTCTTTTCCTATCTTGTTCCTCTTATTCATCTCTTTTCAGTCTTACTCATTCTATTTTAATACTTGTTTCATCTAATTATTTACCTGTCTTCAGAAATTTACTATTAGTTGTACTTGAGTTCTTTGTTTGAAAACCTTTTATACCACCTGCCTTATGGAAATTCGAAAAGTTGTATTATGCTGACAGCTTAGATTTTTAAAAAAAGAACAAAATAAAATCTAAAAACAAAACCAGAAGTAAGTGGCATAGTCTGTTAAATAGATAACTGGTTGACTTATTTGGCTCATTTTGTTTTGTTTTTGTTTTAAGCCCACAGTATGCATTTCTTTTGAAAACTCCTTTGTTTACATTCTTCTTGAATTCTTAATGAAAAATCCTCAGGATTCTGTGAGGTGTGTGGATCTGCTCTAAAAAACAATATGCTTTTTTCATATAGGAAGACAGTATTACTGGCTCATTGTCAAAGTATTTGCTTTCATTTTTTTCCTCTAGTAATGGTGATAGACTTGTTCTAACCTTCTTTTCTATTCTCCTTTTAACAACTGGCTTGCTTTTGTAAAATAGTCCAGAATCAATCAAACTAACAAAAATATTATTGCACATCTATGTTTTTTAGTGCTATTTACAGTTTGGTTCTGGGTTTTTACTTTATTAGCATTTGGAGTTTAAGCTTACAAAGACAGCAGTGTGGAGGCTGACTTACTGGAATTTTCTCTCAAACTCAAGAAGAGTACCTTTTATCTTACTCTCCTTGAATCATCTTCAGAGTAAAAGATTTTCAAGTTGTATGATCATAACCAGTATTATAGGACTTTAAAGCTTTGTAGTTTTCCCTTTCACCCAACTGTTTCATAGCCCCAAGAACTGTTTTCTTCTATTGCCTTTCTAATTCCCTAATTAAAGAGATGACTTTGACATTCTCTCTGGCTCCTCTATCCTCATCTACTGTATTCTATATTGAAATTCCAGGATTTGACTGGTTTTATCTGGAATTAAAGACCCCACTTTATACTTCTTTTAAAGCTATAGATTGACTTCTCTGTGAGTGCTGCCTTTCACCAGAAAGGCCTTTAGTTTCTTGTTTAGCTAATATATTGAGTGCTTCTGTATCCTGTATTTGTATGTTTAAAGAGTGAAATGACAGATTTCATATAGCTATTCATCAGCAACATGATCTACTGTGACTATCTTTTGCCTTAGAAAGGAATAGTTATCCATTTAGGACCTTGAAGATGATATACTCCTAACTTAGTTTTTTTTAACATATTTGAATAGTGTTGTTATAGGATGGAGTGTTACTCTGTGTTAACTGTAAGGATACCAGCATTGTCTTTTTGATGATGGGAATGTGGCTATCAAATTTTATGGTTTATTAGCTGTTCCTGTTCTTTTGTTTCATTTTGCTTTGGATTTTAAACAACTCTTTTGTTTTTTAAAATATATTTTTCTGTGATCACTTCTCAGTATATTTTGGGATGAATGGGTATATTTTGATTTAAGTTCACTCTTATTCTTAACTTGATTTTTCCTATGTCTTATAAATTTTTCCAGGTACTACTCTGGAGTTTTCTTGTTTCCACAGATATAATATTTGTTCCTTTGGTGTTTAAAGCAATACAGGCAAAATATTTGCCTGTTAATTTATCTTTTCTGAAAATTTAAGGATGCTATTGTTTTTCACAGTATTTTATATCTGGATTTATTTCCTTTTTTTTTTGGATGAAAAGAACTAATTATTGAAGCACCTGGTCATATTTAGTGCCTACACAATAACTACACAAAAACTTTAAAATTTTGGGTATATTGGCATTTTTTAAAATAAGAAAAATATTTCAGAAACAAGTCTCATTTTCAAAAGGCCTAGAAATACTAATTTTCTAAAGAATTATTAGCAAGTCTTCAAATTATATTGCATATGAGGGGGCAGCTAGGTGGTACACTGAATAGAACACTGGCCCTGGAGTCAGGAGGACCTGAGTTCAAAACCAGTCTCAGACATATAACACTAGCTGTTGTGACCTTGGGCAAGTCACTTAACCCCAATTGCCTTGCCTTCCCCACTCCAAAAAAAACAAAATAAAACAAATTATATTGCATATGAAAGCACAGTCAGATACCAGATGGTAACTCACTGTTGAGTCAAGGAACAAGAATGACATGAATGAAAAGGAAAAAATTTGAAAAGTGAAGCATTCATACAACTTTTTTTAAAGAGGCAAAAAGCATAGTTCTGAGATTTGTGACTTGTGTGGAAACATAATGAAAATAGACTATTGACATGTTTTCTACAAGGTTATGATAGTAATTAAGAAATATCTGTCAAATTTTCAACCTTGATTCTCTCCTTTTTGGGGTGTTTCTAAGTATATGAACAATAACTAACTTTACTGTAAAAAGAGATTATAAAGCCTTCTTTACGCTTTTTTAAATGAAATAAATAAGCAGCCTATGTGTCTAACATTAAATTTACATTGTTAATATTTTCCTAGACTATTTTTAAATTTTTCATCCCATATTGTATAGCTGAGGCATTTTTCATTTTACTGTTGGAAAGAGGAAGATGGTCAAAAGTATCAAAAGCTGCGGAGAGATTTTTTTAAAAAAGGATGAATACTGAGGAAAAGGCTTTGAATTTAGATTTGGTTATAAAGCAGTCACCAGTCATAGATGAATCTGAGAAAACAATTTCAATATTGTGAGGATATAAGTCAGACTGCAAATAGTTTGAAGGGTTAGTAAATAGAGGAAATAGAGGCACAAGAAGTTTGGCAGTGAAAAGAAGTAGCAAGATGAGCTTTTTAGGGGAAAAGATCAAAGTGGATCTGAGGTTTGCCAGCATATGAGGAGGAGTCGTTGGTATAGGAATGATTGTAGATCTACCAATGAAGGAAGGGGAATGATTGCTGGAGCATGGCCTGGAGAAGTGGCATCAAGGTTGCAGAAATATTAACTTTCACTTGGCTTAGAAACAAATGTTCCTCTGAGACAGAGAAAGAAGCAGAGAAGAATAGATGAGAGTGCTTTGAAAATGAGGCCATAAAAGAGGAGAGTTGAGGGAATGTATACCAAATGATCTGTCTTTTCAGTGCATAGTATTGTACTCATTTGTTCACAATAGCAAATGAGGAAAGAATTGAAAGAACTGGAGTTGCAACCAGAGAAAGTACACAGATGATTTTTTAGTATTTAAGTCAAATAAATTCTGGTTGTAGAGTCTCTTCAATTAGATTGTCTAGGTTAAAATTATTTTAACAAAAAAAAGTTTGCTTATAAATTTGAATACATGTAATCTTAAGTAGATGATTTTGTCTTTCTCTTTTCTGTGATTTCATTATTCTTTTCACATTCTTCATTACATAACATATGGATTTTACCTAAGTTCAACATTAAAAATGTATTACTTGGTATATAATCTTAGGGGATTTCTGGTTACTATGATTCAGTGACACTGGCTTCCTTGCACAAGATGTTTTATCTTTCATCTCTGCTCGTTTTCACTGCCTTCCTTCAAGTCCCAACTAAAAACCCCAAGGCTTTTAAGAGAAGTTTTTTACTGATCCCACCTAATGCTAGTAGCTTTCCTCTGTTACTTATTTCCAGTTTACCCTGAACATATCTTGTTTGTACGTAATTGTTTTTGTGTTGTCTCCTACATTAGATTGTGAGCTCCTTGAGAACAGCCACTGTCTTTTGTTTTTGTATGCCCAGCAGTTAGCACAGTGTTTGGTATATAGTAGGCACTTAATAAATGCTTATTGATGCCTTCAATTTCTGAACTACGATCCCTGTTATTCAGATGGGTTACATCCTCATTGATATACATCATATATTTTCTTGGTTATTTTATATCTTCTCCACTTCTTGTATACAAGTAGTCATTTGTAATATAATACATGTAGTTCTCCATTGCTTATATATTTTCCATGTAGTTCTCCATTGCTGTTTGGTTTATCTACAGCAGTGGTTCTCAACCTTCCTAATGCCGCGACCTTTTAATACAGTTCCTCATGTTTGTGGTGACCTCTAACCATAAAATTGTTTTCATTGCTACTTCATAACTGTAATTTTGCTACTGTTACAAATCATAATGTAAATATCTGATATGCAGGATGTATTTTCATTGTTACAAATTGAACATAACCCACAGGTTGAGAACCGCTGGTGTACAGTTTTCGTTCTTCAGAAGTTCTAGCATTTTAGAATATGTAGCAATATAGTATCCCTGGAAGAATTTTGGTGTTACAAAGATAAGTTTTTGTGTCAGAGCTCATTGAAAGTATAACATATTTTCTCTTATGTAATCCAACCCTTTTTCTTCATCTTTTCAATTCTGAGTCCAGTTTATTGTTTATCTGTAGTATCTCTTCCAGATATATCTACTAATGCAATTCAATAGCTCAACTATCCAGTTGCATCTCAAAATCTAAGCAGTATTCACTTTTAAATTTATCTGGTTCTTCTCTCTCCTCCCTCTCCACCCCCCAGTGTAGATTGTTAGGCTAATCTCTTAAGAATTCTCATGGTTCTCATTGGTGAGACCTTTAGTGTTCTGATGCTTGATATGTGTCAGATACAAAGAGGAGCATCTAGAAGACCTTTATAGGGAATGCATCTTCTGATATTGATGCTATGAGCCCTATTTCTTTGTTAAATTCAAAACTCTTTATTGAACACCTTATATTGAGCATAGTCCTTTTGTGTTTTTGAGAAAAATGTCAGACATTCCTGCCGTTGAGAAATGTCTACTCTCATTGGAGAGAGACAAGATATGTGCAAAGGAAGCAGATAGAGAACAATATGAGACAGCCTATGATCAGTTACCAAAATACGTGGTTTGGAAAATAAGACATATACAAATACTACCATAAATTGGGGTAAGTGGAGATCTTAGTACCATAGTACTAAGTATAGCATAGACTAATTAAACTGGAAGAAATAGGGATTTTGAAAGAGTAAGGATTAATTAAGCCTTGCTGAGGGAGTAGAACTTTTTATCTGTTGGAACAAGGTGAGCAAAAGGGTAGAAATGAACACAACCTTTTCTGAGAAAATTCACCAAACATTTATTAAGTGCTGACTGTGTGCTAGACAATCTGCTAAAATCTGAAACAAAATCAAAACAGTCCTTACCCAAGAAATTTATATTTTGCTGAGGATCTAATATATACAAATTCAATAAATATAAGATAATTCAAGGATAGAGAGGAGAAAGGATAAGCTATTAGGGGTGGGAAAGGGATCAGCTTAATTACTGCAGAGAATTCTTTTAGGGTAGTATTGCCACATAAGGTGGAATAGTTAATTGGGAGTAGATTATAGAAATTCTTGACCACAAGGGTGAGGAAATTGAATTTAATCTTAAAAGTAGTGGGGAGCTATTTTAAGTTTTTAAGCAATGAAGTGACATACAGGATGAAAATATTATTTCAGTTTGATTAATTAAATCCTACTGCTTTGTTCAAGTTGGATTAAAGGAAAACCAGTTAGTTGGGTAAAGGAAAACCAGTTGGAATGTTATTAAAGTAATTCAAGTGTGGTATCATGAGAGAGATTAGTATTAGTTGCAGTACAAAGATAGGTAGATAAAAAAGCATCCAGTAGAATTTGGTTACTCGTTTTACATGGGGATCAAAGAAAGGAAGGTAGAATTACATATTTTTAGGTTAAAATGCTCTATATTTAGGTTTTATTTCTAGCAGATGTCTTCTTTAAGCTAATATAATCTGAAATGCCAGAATGCTTCTTTTGCTAATTTTATCATTACATAAAAGTAGTATAGATAATAGTTTTATTACACTACCTGTCCTTTTCAAAAATGTTGATAAGAAAATTATTATTTTTTAAATTGCAGGCTGCTTCCTCAGAATGTTGGCCTTCTTTATGTTGGAGGTTATGAAAGACCATTTGCACAAATTAAGGTATGATTACTTATGTTTCTTATGGTTTTAAAAAAGTATAATTTAACCTTTCCCCAATCTGACAAGTATTTAAAAGTACAACAATGTCATGTTCTATAACAGTATTGTGAAGAATGGTGAATCTTTTGCTTAACCAAAAAGCATGTATATTTTAACAAAATAACTTTTTAGTGCTGTAAGTATCCTGATACATGCAAATAAGACATTATTGTTATTATTAGATCATGGTTTTAAAAATAGTATTCTTAATTTCTCTGGCATTGAAATGATAACATATTTTAATTCATTTGATGAAATAAGTAAACTTAAATCTAATAAAATAATATAATAATGAAATAAAAACAATTAAATAATAAAAGGACACCATAAGCCGTAAAAGGATACTGTACCATTTGATATTTATAGTGTCACCAGCAGAATATTGTTATGAAAAATGTGACTTTTTTTTTCAGGGGAAGCTTGATATCATTAAAGGAATGCCATCTAGCAAAGTTTCTTCTTCCTGCTAAATTCTGAACCTCATTCATTTCCATTTTCAGTATCAGTTGTGTGTGTGTGTGTATTTATATACATTGATAGACAAGCTCTATAGACATTTGTCATTCATTTTGGGGTTTTTTTTGTTGTTGTTGTTTTCTTTTGTTTTAACATAGATACTTGGGCTTTTTTGAGAGAGAGAAGTCAGGAGAACTTGTACCTCCTTAGCACATTGGGAATACTTCCTACACTGAATCTGTGTTTAAAGACAGAAATAAGAGTATCACATAACGGACTGGCAAAATGTGTTACAATGTGCATCACTGGAGGCAATCCCCCATATCTCAGTAGGCAGCTCCATGCTATTCGGGGGTTTGGAGCCAGCAAAATATTATCATCTACAAACTGGGGACAGCTAGAGGACCTCATTTCCCCTCTTTGACTTGTTCTTTACACTGAATCTCATTGATGTTAATAGAAAAAAATCTTTGGTGAGCATACCCTCTCTTCTATGCTTCACTTAGATATTAAGGATTAGAGGACCAAGAATCTTGTATAACTTGGATATACACATTGGAACTCATTTATTAAAAGATTTTGAATCTTTAAGGCAGTGTTTTGCTCGACCACATGAAATGTGCTTTTTTAGAAAAAAATCAAAAATAAGCACAGTGAAATTTTGTATTCTTTGGATCTTTCAGTTAATTTCTTTATGGCCAAGTTGTGGTTTACTAAGTAATATTTGAAAAAGCCTGCCTATTCTCTTCTAACATCTTCCTTAAAAATGCCTTTGAAGAATGTGTTGATAAAAACCTATGAAGACTTGAAAGTCTTGAACTGAAGCTGAAACCAAAACAAGGCATATAGTAAACCTGAGGAGAAGAAATGACATTAAAGTATGCTATCAAAGAAATATATGATCATAAAAGATGGTCCAGTCACATGAGAAGACTGAGAGATAATAGATGAATAGCCTATGCGTTCCATTAATTTCCTTGTCATGTCAGGTGAACTTGAACCTCCTTAGCACATTGGGAATGCTGTCTGCACTGAATCTGTGTTTAAAGACAGAAATAAGAGTATCACATAACAGACTGGCAAAATGTGTTACAATGTGCATCACTGGAGGGAATCCCCATATCAATAAGAACCTTAATTCTTTAGAGTATTAAATACTATTTAATATTTACATTGAAAGGCAAAGGATGCCAAAATGAGTTTTGACCCAATACAGTTTTTGGTTGTTGTAAAAAATGTCCCATGGTATTGAAAGTCAATCTGTTAAGAAACATTTATTATGTGCCTTCTATGTGCAAGGCACACACCGCTACTCTACAATTATATGGGGAAAAATGCACATACATACAAGTATATCTTGAGTAAGTTATATCCAAGGTAATGAGGGGGGAGCATTAGCAAATAGGGGGATCAGGAGAGGCCTCATGTAAGAGGTACTGCTTGAGCAGAGCAATGAAGGAAAGTAGGAATGCCAAGGTTATGATGAGAAAGTATATTATATATATGCATGGAAGATAGCCTATACAAAAGCTTAGAGAAAGGAGATAGTAATATGTAAAAAAACAGCAAGTAAACCAGGTTTGCTGAACCATGGAATTCATGAAGGGTAATAATATTTAAAGTTGGAGCAAGGTTTTTAAAGACTTTAAGTGCCATATGAAGGAGTTTGTATTTGATCCTGGAAGTGATGAGTCACTGGAGTTTACTGAATAGGAAAGTAATGTGGTTAAATTAAGATTTTCAGAATATCACATGGAAGACTGACTTGGGAAGGAAGAGACTTGAATTAAGGAGACCATCTGAGTTGACTATTATAATAATCCAGGGAAGATGTCATAAGGCCTTACATAGAGAGAAAGAGATGTAATGGTAAGATTTTTTTGGAGGCAAAATAGATAAGACTTGGAAACTTTGATATGTAGAATGAGGGAGAGGAGTAGAGAATAACTCCAAGCTTGTGAACTTGGGTAACTAGAAAAAATCTGGTACCTTTTCATCTCCTATCTCTATACCTTTGTATAGGGAAGTTCATGAGATGAATGGGTTTTATGGGAAAGATAATGAGTTAAAAACAATGGTATTACCCAAATTAATTTACTTAATCAATATCATACCAATCAGACTACAAATGATTATTTTATAGAACTAGAAAAAGTAATGAAATTCCTACAGGTGAACAAAAGATCAAGAATTTAAAAGAATGAAGGAGGAGACTGGTCTTGGCTACCATATGTAGGACTAAACATGACATGCCCACTCCATGCAACAGATGAGGAGCAGACCCTGACCCAAACACAGGACTCTTCTTTCCCTCCAACTTAGACATTTAGTCTGCTGAGATGAGCAAACTAGGAAAACACCTAATACTATGAGAATATACCTTGCACTAAGAGATTCCCAGAGATTAAATGCTGTGGGAGAGAGTAATCACTCTTACAACAAATCCAGTTAAAACTTGCAGAAAAAAATGTCCTGGCCACAGGGGCTACAGAGTATCTGGGAAAATGAAATAAGTGATGCAAAATGGAATGGTGAGGGAGGAAATAAATGATAAATATTGGCACCTTAGGATAGAAGGTGGAAGACCTCACCCAAGAACTGAAAAGCCTAAAAATTACAATGAGCCAGACAGAAATCAGCAATCTAATGTGATGAGAAATATTAAAACAAAAGCACAAAATTGAAAAAGTGAAAGAAAATGTAAGAAACATATAACAAAAAAACAATCGACCCTGAAAACAAGCCAAGGAAAAATAATCTAAGAATTACTTGGCTATCTGAAAATCATAACCAAAAAAGAAATCCTTGATAACCATGTCAGGAAATTATAAATGAAAACTATCCAGAACCCTTAGAATTTGAATGCAAATTAAAAATATAAAGAATACATTTTATCACCTCCAGAAAGAAACCCTAAAAAGAAAACACCCAGTAACATCATATCCTAAATCCAGAGCTCAAAGAAAAAAAATACTATGAACTGCCAAAAAGAAAGAAATCAAATACCAAGGAGTCACAGTAAGGATCACATAAGATTTAGCAGCTACTGCCATAAAGGGGAGAAGTGCTGTCAGAAAAAGGAACAAGAAGGAGAAATCAAAAGGAAAGGAAGAAAATAAAAACCTACAACCAAAGATAGCACAAGGAGAATGATAAGAGATGCCATGGAACCTCAATCTCAACAGAATGTTTTATTTATTAATTGTAAATGTCAAGTAGAATAAAGAGAAGGAAAAATACCAGGGGACTGGATAGAGGCAAATACACAATTAGCAATCATAGATGTGAATGAGATTCAGTCTTCTATATTTTAAGTCATAAAGCATTTATTAATCACTTATGTGCTAGGCACTGTGCTAAGTGCAAAAAACAAAGACAGCCCCTGCTCTTGAGGTGTTAATGTTCTAATGGGAGAAGAAAACCCATTGGGGGGAGGAAGGGAGGAGAATGATCCCAGCAGGAGCATGTTGGCAAAGCTTAGAGAGACAAGAGAGTAGGTGGGAGAAGAATGAAGGGTGGGTAACCTGAACAAGTCCTCTAAATGGAGGTTCCTAAAGGAACTCACCAATAGGAGGAGGGGCAAGCAGGAGCAGAAACATCCCCCAGGATAAAAAGGCCACAGGGGACCAGGAGAAAGGGATCTTCTAGGTTAAGAAAACAGCAAAATAGAGTAGCAAAGTTTAGAGAGTCAGGAACAATGCTAGGAGAGGACCCATAAAGTGGAAGAGGTTAAAGTGGATTAGAAAACAGAATACAACAATATGTTATTTATGAGAAACACTCTTGGAACAAAGATATGCATGTAAAGATAAAACAAAACTAGAACAAAATATATTTTCCTTCAACTGAACTAAAAAATTAGGGTTACCAATCATGATTTCAAATAAAGCTATTGTAAATATGGACACAATAATAAGAGATAAGCAGAGAAATTACATTACACTTAAAAGCCCTATAGATAACATATCAATATGCAATATGTGTGTACCAAATAGCATAGCATCTGAGTATTTGAAGGAAAAATTTATCAAGTTTTAGGAGGGGAGGACAGAGAAATAGATCATAAAACTGTAATAAGTGGGGAGTATCTCTTTCAGACTTAGAGAAATCTAACCAAAAGACAAAGAAGTTAAAGACCTGAACAATTTTAGAAAAAGTAATTTCTGAATGGCAATATAAAGGAATTTAGCTGTACACCAAAAAATGACCCTATATTGGGGCATAAAGAACTCAGTAAAAATGTGGGAAATGTACATCATTTACTGATCACAGTACAATTAAAATGTAGTCAATAAAGTGTCATTGAGGAAAGAAAGTACTGGGAACCTAAATAACAATTCTGAGTAACAGCTGGGTCAAAGAACAAGTTATAGAAACAACTGAAAATTTCTTCCTAAATGACAATAATGAGACAGTATATCAAAATATATGGGATATAGCTAAATTAGCTTTTAAGAGAAAAAAGAACAAATCAATGAATTGACACACAAGTAAAACAACCCCTAACTAAACAGTAAAGAAGAAATTCTGAAAATTAAAGAAGACATTAACAACATTGAAAATAAAACCATGGAACTGCCAAATATTGGAAGTGTTTTGGGGAAAAAATCTAACAAAATAAATACATACTATGCTTTTTAAAAAGGAAAAGCAACTATTTTATATCAAAAATGAAAAAGGAGAGAAAGTAAAGGAAATATTAAGTATGCTACCAATATCTATTTTGAAATGTACTACACTAAATAAAACAGATAAGTTTGCAATGTAATCATAAATCAAAATAAGTAAATTAAGAGAAAATATTATTATCACATGAATATCTAGCATACAGAGCCATTGACATTATATAACCATAAATAATCTGAAATGGGGGTAGTTAATATTACAGTTTTATATAGATGAGGATTAATTAAATTCAAAGGAAAATTGTCCTTTTATGGAAATTCTTTAATCGGTTTAAAATGGTTCATAATGCTATTTTAATTTCTTTTCTCATATATATGTCAGAACTGCTGAAGTTCATTATTCTATGAAATAATTTTTGAATAAGGCTTATAGTTCAAATGAAAGGGGGTTTGAAGTACGTTCTGAAATGATTTTAAAATATTGTCAGTTGAAGGAAGGAACCAAGATCAGAAGGGTAGTTAGCACAAAACATTTATTAGATTCAAAATTTTACATTTCAATCTTCACTTGCTTCTGGGAAGAAAAAAACCTGTCAAAATACGGGGGTTTCTCCATTACAAAGTGATAATGAATCTTGGCGGGGATAGAGGAGAGAAATCTTTCATTTTCTGCTAATGACAAATTTCACTTTGTCTTTTATTCCATAAATAGGCAGCTTAATAAGGATTAATTATTTATATTATAAAACAGTTTATATTTTAATAAGTTAATTAATATTCATCCTATATGAGAGGTGCCAGCCATCTATCACAGAATTTCATGAGGCATTCTCATGAACAGTTGATTTCCATGATAGGAAAATTTCCCTTTATCCCCAAATCTGGGTAAAGCATATCACCATGTGACATGGTGTCACTGACACTAGACAATAGAAGCTCAAAAATATATGAGCCTGTATTATGAAGTATAAGCCTCCTTTCTTCCAGTTAGAAAACTTAGGTAACCAAGGTAGTTTGTGGGTGAAAACATATCAATGTAAGAAAATTTTCAGAACTCTGAATTTTCAGAGTGAAAATTCCCTATTTCTCACAGTCCCACAAAATGACCCTCAATGAATAAGAACTGTGCTGATAAGCACTAGAGATAAAATACAGAAAATAAAATCACCTACCCTGAAGGAGTTTATATTTTGTTGGGAGTAGGAGGAAAGCATGTACATATGCAAATATTTACAAAATAAATATAAGGTAATTTTGATCAGAAAGACATTAGCAACTTGGAGCATCAGGAGTGGATTAATGTACAAGGTGACTCTTGGGCTAAGTTTTAAAGGAAACAAGTAATTCCAAAAAGAGGAAGTGAAGAGGGGAGACAGTATAGGCAGGGGCAAGTGCAAAGAAACAAAGATGAGAGATGGAGTGTTGTGTGTGAAGATAAGCAATAAGTCTAAAGGTGGAATTGTTGCTAGGTTGTAAAGGGCTTTAAAAACCCAAATGACATATTTATATTTAATCCTAAGCCAATACAGAGCCACTGGAGTTTATTGAGCAGAGGAGAGACAGGATAAGACCTACATTTTAGGAAAACCTCTTTGGCAACTCTGTAGAGGGTGGATAAGAGAGGAAAGAAATTTCATTAAAGAAGCTTTTGTAGTAGTCCAGGGGAGAGATGATAAGTGCCTCAACTAGAGCAGTGACCTTGTGATCAGAAAGAATGGGATGTTGTGGAGATAGAATGGACAAGACTTGGCAACTATGGAGCTGTGGGCAATGCCAAGGTTATGAATCCCTCTTTGATAGTCATTCCTCTTTTTTTATGACACTTTTAGCTCTAGTAAATTTTAACAAATTAAATCCTACAAAGTGGTAAAGTCCCGGGTTTGGCAAACTATTACTTACAGGCTAAACGCAGCCCCTATATCTGTTTTGTAGGGCCAGTTTCTACGTTTTAAAAAACTCTGCTTTACTTGCTGGCCATATAGAAACATGTAATCGGCTGAATTTGTCCCACAGGCTGTATAGTTTACTAACCTCTATTCTAGTCTATCAAAATATTTTTGAATCTATACTGTTTTAACTCTTTCCCAGTGTCATCTAAAAGTTTGATAAGTGTGTTATTGGTGCAAATGTTGCTCAATCAATAAACATTTATTAAATGGCTGTGAGGCAACGAGGTGGCTTAGTGGAGAGAGAGAGCTGGGCCCGGCGTCACAAAGGCCTGAGTTCAAGTGTAGCCTCAGACACTTGCTAACTCTGTGACTGGGCAAGTCACTTAACTTTTTGCCTGGATTTGCTGAGGAAGGAAATGGCCATTCATTCCAGTATATTTGCCAAGAAAGACCCAAACGCTATCATGAAGAGTTAGACATGACTGAGCAACAATAAATGTTTACTATGTGCTAGGCATAGGGCTAAACAGACATTCATCGTAGAGTCATTAATGTTTATACTTGAAGTCCAACCATTTGGTAGTGCTGAATTCCATCTAACTGTATTATTATCAAGATCATATCACTTTTCTCCAGTACAAAAAGGGATACTTTATAAAATGCTTAAACTATATCTGCAGCATTTCCACGATCTTCCAATTTAGTAAACTTGTCAAAAACAGAAATAAAGTAGGTTTAGCATGACCAGTTTTTTTTTATTTTTATTTTTTTTTAACTTTTCACATAGGTTTAATAATGGGATTACATATTTATCTGAGCAAAAGCAGGGATAATGACATAATAAACCTATGGAGGCTATCAGCAGCCTGATAATGTAATTCATTTTTTAAAAAAAATTTTTGACCAGTTTTTTAATGATACGTGCTATATGTTTTTTCTAATCATCTTTTCCTTTTCTGGGTGCTTGTAAATTATTTGTTTAATAGTCCATTCTAGACTTGTCACAGGGATCAAAATTAAGCTGTTTGGTATAGTTTTCTGACTAGTCCCTTACTTTCTTGACATATGTCATCTCCCATTCTCTTTAATTAAAAAAGTATCACTAACAATTACTCAGTAGTTATTTGTTTGACTTTAAAAGCCCTTCACTATTGGATCCCTTCTTACTTTTTCAGTAACCTTACTCTACTGCAAATACTCTGTTCTGATGACAGTGGCCTCCTTGCTCTTTCTTGTACACAAAACTCCATCTCCTGACTGTAGCCATTTTCACTGGGTGACCCCCAGACTGAAACACTATCTCTCCTCATCTCTGCCTTCTAGTTTCCCTGAATTCCTTCAGATCTCAGCTAAAGTACCAGCTTCTGCAGAGAACCCTTTCCCAGTTCTCTTTATTCTTGGTGCCTTCCCTCTGAGCCTTGCCCTCATTTATCCCTGATATATTATGTTTGTATATAAATATTTGCATGTTGTCTGTCCCCATTCCAGCTTCCTTCATGATTCAGCTCTATACCACCTCCTTCTGGAAGCCTTTCTCTATCCTTTTGATTATTCTTTTTTCCCTCCTCAGGTGATACCTTTTACTTGTTTGTTTGGGTTTGTTTGTTTGTTTGGTTTTTTTTTTTACCTTTTCTGTTCCCTATATCCCCCAATAGACTGCAAAATCCTTTAGAGCAAAGATTTTATTTAATTTTGTCTTTCCATTCCCTGTCCCTAACAATAGCTCAAATAGAGTACCTGCTTATTAAATGCTTTTTGGATTAGATTCTTTTTGTTTGATGTTACTTAGAAATCTAGAATGCCACAAATCCCAGTTAATTGGAAATACTAGATAAAAGATTTAAAGTTTTATTTAAATATAAATAAAATTTATATTATTTTTTCATTTATCTGCTTCATGTATGCTTAGGCCTCATATATAAACAATTTTAATTAATTCTTAATATTTAGCATGTACTTTCTGTCCTGTGTTAGTTTTATTTTCTTAGACCCTTTTATATTTTTAGTAAAAAAAATCTTAAGGCTGTTCCCATACTGTCTAATCTTCAAGGCTCTGCATGGCAGCCTGAATCCTTCTAACCAAGAGAGATTAAAACTTGTCAACTCTGCTTTTTAATAAATCAGAGGTTGTTATGGAAAGACACAGGCATTCCTTCCCTACAGCGTTGTGTATTAAGTTTGCCTCTTCCAACTATAACAGACCAAAAAGCATTCTAAGTCAGGCTCGAGTGCAAGTTCTGACTTTGGCAGTGAAGATGAGCTTTCAAAATTCTGTATTTTACAAGGGCTCTGTAATGGTTATATGAGAAAAGTAAGGAATACTATAATTTTTAAAATCTTTTATACTATGTTATGTTAAGATTAGGAGAGCCAAATCTATAACTCTATGCCTGGTGTTGTCCATTCCAACCACCATTTATGAGGGAACATTAGTCATAGTCACATACCCATGATTGCCATGTGCATTCATAGTCCTATGTAACAGAGTAAAGGAAATACTTATCATTTAAAGTCATTTTTGAAAATTCATCAAATCGATCCTCTCAGGAATTTTTTCAAATTCCAAAATACAAGCATTGAACATGTTTTTCCTTTAGGCTTCTAAGATGTATCAAAAACAGATTGTCATTTATCATTAAATAAAAATTCTTGATCTAGAAAACTATGTAATCAATGTAAATTATAAGGATTAATGTTTTAGTTGGGAGCTTTCTATTTGAAGAAAACTTGTAATACAGTAGTGTCTCAGAATCACTCATGCTAATGATATTTCTTTGGTGAATGAAAACCTTTTTTTAAAAAGTGGGTTGGCCAGTTGTTAAAGAATAATTACTGTTATATGCTGTTGTTCTGTTGTTTCCATCATTTCTGCTTCTTTATGACCCCAGGTGAGGTTTTCTTGGCAAAGATACTCTAGTTGTTTGCCGTTTCCTTCTCCAGCTCATTTTACAAATGAAGAAACTGAGGCAAAAAGATTAAGTGACTTGCCCAGGATTAAACAACTAGTAAATGTGTGAGACTTTAACTCAGGTCTTCCTGAGTCCAGGCCAAATGCTGTATTCACTATGCCACTCTTTTCATTACACCACCAAGTTGCCCTCATGGCTGATATGCAAGATTCATAACTCTTGGATGACTGATCTTGGAAAACAAGAGTTTTGTATTTTGATACATTTGCTTTAAAAAACAAATTTTTATCATTAACTTTTGCTTTTGAATTTCCCCTTGTATCTGTCATCCTTTCTCCTCCCAGAAATCCATTCCTTATAGGAATTTTTTTTAAAGGAAGAAAAGAGATGAGCAAAATCAAATAATGTATTTTTTTTAATGTGGCAGTATATAGAATGGTTCAAACTTAGGGACATCCTGTATCTGCAAGACTTAGTGTAGTTATCCTTTCATATCTGTTCTTTGGAACCAAGCTTGTTCTGTGGAACTTTACACATTCATCTTAAATCATTTTGTGGGAGTTGTTCTTTTCCTTTACATTGTTGTAATCATTTTGCAAGTTTTCTTGGCTCTTCTTACTTGAGTTTGCATCAGTTCAAATAAGTCTTTTCATGTTTCTCTGTATTTGCCTTTTCTTGTATCATTATAATATTCCATTGTGTTCAAGTAGTACAATCTGTTTAGATATTCCTCATTAAGTGGACATCCATTTCTCCCTCCCTTCTCCATTCTTTTTGTTGTTCAGTCATTTTTTTCAGTTGTGTTGGACTCTTTGTGACCCCATCTGGGGTTTTCTTGATGAAGATACTAGAGTGGTTTGCAGTTTCCTTCTCTAGCTCCATTTTGCATATGAAGAAACTGAGACAAACAGATTAAATGACTTGCCCAGGCTCACACAGCTAGTAAGTGTCGGAGGCCAGATTTGACCTCCAGAAGATGAGTCTTCCTGACTCTAGGCTCATACTGTATCCACTGTGTGACCTAGCTACCCCTTCTTCATTCTTTGCTACCATCAAAAAGATGCCACTATAAATATTCTGGTGTATGTGGAGTCTTTAATTTTTTTTTAATTACCTCCTTGTGGTTGGTATGTGACTAGCAGCAGAATCACCGGGTGAAAAGTTATGGACATTTCAGCCACTTGGTTTGCATAATTTCCAATGACTTTCCAGAATGATGTATTAATTTATAGCTCCACCAATACATTAGTATGCCTGTCTTTTTACAGCTCTTTCAATAGGGAATATTACCATCTTGTCATCTTGGTCAATTTGCTGAGTGTAATGTGAAACTTAAGGGTTTTTTGATTGACATTTTGTTTATTAATTATTTGAAGGCTTCTTTCGCACTGTTGTTAATGGTTTGTATTTCTTCTTTTGTCAGCTGTTCATATCATTTGACCACTTATCTATTGGTAGTATTTTGATGTTTTGCTGGGCAATTTGTGTGACACCAAATAGGAACAATTTGGCTATCACTTGTATAAAATGCCCTTTGGGGAGGGGGGGAGAAGGATAATACGATCATTATTGCTGTATGTTCTAGTCCAGAGGGGTCCAATTGGCCACAGATTGCTCATACTTTCCTTAATTTGTGGTTCTCTACGTTAATATGCTGTCTTCACGGAACTGTTTCTGTTTGAATCTGACAGCACTGCTCTAGTCCATTGTCAAGAATTCAAAGAGAAATAGATGTATTAGTACCATTAGACAGAAATAATTTGAATAGAAAATTGACACAGCCTCTCAAGACATTTAATCTGCCCTCATTGTAAGATATTGGACTCAGAATATAGTGTATATAACATAACTGATATTGAGGGATGCATAACTGAGTTTCTTTTACCATCTTAGTGTAAGTTTATAGGGATTAAGCAGGAGGGTATAGAAAGGCCCAGTGGGGTATAAGGTACAGCAGAAAGAAGGAGACAAAGAAAAATAAAGGAGAGAACTTGAGAGGACAGTAGGAACACTGAGCCTTAAAAACACAAAGTGAGCTAATCTTACACATGTATCCTAGTCAGCATCTTCCCACTTAACTTTCTTCACCACATATTGAGGTAACTGTATTTATTTAAGCATAACTTGGTTTCCTTGGAGTTTTGTTTTTCCTGTTTGAAATTTTATTTACTTTCGGTCTCCTTATGTGTTTTGTTTGTCATATAATAAGGATAGAAAGAGAACGGAAATGGTTTTGTCTCATTTAGGAGTTAGACTAGGTTAATTCTAAAGTCCTTTCCAATTCTGAGATTCTGCGATGCTTGGAACAGAGTGAAGGAAATAGAGTAGAAGAAGAGAATTGGTGAGGAGGACTAAAGAGTTAAGAATGGAACTTGACATAGTAGACTACCTTTGAGGCGGCTTGGTGGTATAGAGGATACCAGAAGTGAAGAAAATATGTTTGAATTCTGTCTCACACACTTAATAGCATGGTGGGCAAGTCATTTGACTTCTCAGGATTAGTTTCCTCATCTGTAAAATGGAAAAAATAATAGTACTTACCTCACAGGGTTGTTGTGAGGATTGAATAAAATAATATATGTAAGCTCTTTGTAAACTTCAGAATGCTATATATATGCTAGCTATACGTTTCTAAAAAAATAATGTTAATATGCAAATGACTCCTACATCAATATGTCAATTTGTAATTTCTACACTGAGCTCCAGTCCCACCTTACCAGCTACCTGGATATCCAGCAAACATGTAAAAAAAATGAACTCATCATCTCTCCCTCTAAATCCGTCTGTTCTCCCAGCTTCTCTATTTCTGTTAATGATACCACTACTATCCTCTCAGGCATCTGGGCTTGAAACCTCAGAATAATCTTTTTATGTAATTGAGGTTGGGGTGAGATTCTTTGAAATTTCCTTTATCCCCTATAGTTGATCAGTCACCAGGGCCTATCAGTTCTATTGCTACAGCATCTATGACATCCTTCCCCTTCACTACTCTCAGACTATTGCTACCATTGTTTAAACCAGAGGCTCTTAACCTAGGTTCCATGAACTCTTAAAACATATTTTCTTAAGTGTATTTCAACATAACTGATTTCCTTTCTAATCCTATGTATTTTATTTTATGCATTTAAGAACATTGTTTTGAGGAGTCCATAGGCTTTATCGTACTGTCAAAAGGTCCATCACACACAGAAACACACACACACACACACACACACACACACACACACACACACACACACACACACACAAATTAAGAATCCTAGTTTAAACCCTCATTAATTCTCACCTTGAAGTATTTTAGTAGTTTTTGAATTGGTTTTCCTGACTCCTTTCTCTCCTCTACCTTATTCATCTGTCACACAGATAAAAAAATAATGTTCTGAAGGCAGATCAAGCCATATCATTCTCTTCCCTGCCTCTGACCTTGCCGTCTGCAAAAAATTTCATTTTTCAGACTTGCTTCAATCTTTTCATTCTTATTTCATATTTGTTTTCTGTAGACACTCATATTCCAGCTAAACCTGACCAATAGCTGTTTCTGAAATTTGATATATCATATTTCACCTCTATGTATTCATACCCATTGTATGTCTAAATGCATTTATGTCTAAAATTCATCGTGTCCTCATTGCTTCATTTCAGAATCCTTTCTTCAGAGTTTAGTTCAGGTGTTTCTTTACCTTTACAGTATAGCTTTCCCTTATTGTGGGAGTCAAAAATGTTATTTTCTTCTGGTTGTCCTGTACCTCTTGCCTCCATTACTCCCTACTGAGTATTATAATTACTGATGTGCATATTCATCCATCCCACAAAAGATAAGTTTCTTGAGAGCAAGGACTTACCATTGTACCTTAGTATCCCTTACAGAAGGCACAATGTCTTGCCCTCATGTGATTATGGTATTGTGAAGAAAAAAAATGTGACTTCTATGTAGAGAACCCCTTCAGCTAACTCAGATTGCTAGACTGTGACTTGGCAATTAAGTCCTAGGTCCTTCCCAGAAACACAAACATTTTAAATTATAAATTATTTAGATAAAGGCTTAGATAGCATGCTTACCAAATTTGCCTAACATAGCAGTTCTCAACCTGGGGGTTGCGACCCCTTTGGGGGTCAAATGACCCTCTCACAGGGGGTCACAGGGGTCGCCTAAGACCATTGGAAAACACATATGCAGATACGCCCACATACAAGTATTAATGGGTCGCGGCATTAGGAAGGTTGAGAACCACTGGCCTAACACATGGTTGGTAAGGATAGCTAACATGCTGGATAACACAATGAAAAGAACATTGAGTAGAATCTAATAAAGTAAAATTTACTAGGAATAAATGTAAAGTCTTAAAATTACATTGACTTCCCTGATAGCAAGGCATTGGTGAACTGCAAGTTCAGTATGAGTCAGCAAGAAAAGCTAAAGCTAATGTGATCTTGGGCTACATTAAGAGAGTCATAGGTTCTAGAATTAGGTGGCAATAATCCTGCAGTACTCTACCCTGATTAGACCACATCTGGAGCATTCAGCTCTGGATGCCATGGTTTAGGAAGGACACTGGTAAGGCAGAAAATGCCCAGGGAATTTAACAAAGAGCTTTTGAACCTATGCCATATGAGGATCAGTTGAAGGATTTGAGGATGTTTAGTATTCTTGTGGAAGAAGGATTAGACTTGTTCTCTCACTCCAGAGAGCAGAACTAGTCACGAGTGGAAGTTATCGAGACGAATGTAGGCTTGTCAGGAAAAACTTCTTTTAATTAGAGCTATCTGAAAGCACTGCCTGTCTTTGGAAATATATAAGGAGAACCTAAATGACCATTGGTCAGATGTGTCATAATGGAAATTCCTTTTCAAGTGTAGGTAGCAATAGATGGCTCTTGAAGTCCCTTCCAACAATAAAATCATTTGAATATGGTGAATGTCTTCTCCAAGGTCCACTTACTGTTAGAAGCAATATTTGATTCTATGACCAGGATATTCATTAAATCTGCGTCCTCAGTTGCCTGAATATGCTCAGATTACTCAAATGATCTAGGATCTGATCAGTTTTGAAGTTCCCTCCACCATGCAGATTGGAACTTGTGAATGCTACCCATTCTGCCACTTGCCTGTATCTTCCACTTGAGCTTGCCACCAGGGTCTTCATCACAGTATTTCTCCTTGTATTCCAAAGGTGGTAGTTCTTCCACCCATGCGTATAATAAATACTTGTATATAATAGATACTTAATCAGTATTTATTGAATTATATTAAAATAGCAGGAGAAAGGGTGTATTATTATTATATGGCATGTTATATAATATATTTATTATATATTGTTACATCATAAATATATTTATTACATGTTATTAGGGGAAGGGAAAAATTCCCCATCTTTTAAGTTGTGTTCCTCTGGGTAGTTACTTCCCTTTAAGAAACAAACATTAGGGAAAAAAAAACCAGTTTATAGAATCACACTGCAATTCTTTACCCTCTTACCAATAAGTTTGACTTGCTGACATCCTGTTACCTTCCATAGTTGCTGACACAGTGCTTTAAGGTGCTTGCTGCCCTCTTCAGTGAGTCCACATCGGAAGTCTACCTGGAAGCTTTTGGGTGTTACAGGTCGGGGTTTAGTCAAACAAACAAAAATATCCACTAAAGTATTGTGCCATTTGCTAATAAATTATCTAGCATTGAAACAATACTGATAGGCATACTCTGTTACTGTCACCTTCCATTTTTACACTAGGCCTTTTGAAAGCAGAATTATTGCCACTACAATGTGTTCCCAATAGTTATATTCTTGCTAATCTTAATGTGGTGAAATACTACATTAAGAAGAACACCTACAAACTAATTCAGTTTCCTAGCTAATATCTGATTTTTATCCATTTTTTTAAAGATCTGACTTAAAAATATACTCCATTAAAAGGATTTTTCAATGTAAATTTCTCATCAGATTATGTGTTCAGATATCTTTATGTTTGTTTAAGTATAATTCAGCACCTTTTTCTGATCCAGACTTTTGATAAAAATAATCTTAATAGTGTATCATTAGAATTTTATCTGTAGTCAGCTTTGAGGGCATTTAACTCTGGGAACTTTTTCTGATATATTACTAAAATATAGTATTTCTTGCTCAGAAGAGACTAAAAGACTTCACTGATTGTTGTTAAAGCCCTTGAAAGTGATCTCTTATAGTAAATTAAATACTAATGATAATACGTATCATCCAGTATTTTCGTAAGGTCAGTTTTAATCAAGGATAGCTTAGGGCCTAGGAAAATAAATTTAAAAGTGTGCTAACAATAAATATTTGCTTACAATCAATTAGAATACAAGTTTGCCCATCTGTCTCTATCTCTCCTGCTCCTACTCTTCCTGTTATCTCTTTTCTTTCTCCTCCCTTACTTTCCCCTCCAACTCGATGGATGTATTTAGGAAAGGAAAACATGCATTTATGGATATCATCTCTTCTTTTCTGTCAATATTTTGCTTTTTTAAAAGAGGAGAGCAATTATGTAATGCTAGGAAAGCATTAACCTGGTAGTTGGTGAGAACACTATTTCCAATTTGATAAGCTCTTTGGTTGTTATCAGTTCCTTTGATAATGAGAATTCTAGAGGGGACTAATAATTATTTAAATATAGTAAGATCATCTGTGAAACTGTTTTGGCCAGAGTAGTTGTTTAAGGATCCTAGTACTGTATCTAGCCCAGATTAAACACCTAGGATTTGTGTTTATTTTCATTCCTATATACAGGAGAAAAACTGTTCCTTTTTGAACTGTGACAAGAACAGAAAAGAATGCCTCAGTTGTCCCACATATCCAAATCTGGTCTCAAAAAAACCTTCAGAAATATGGAGAAAAGACTCTTCAAATATACTATTACCATGGTTTCAGGTTATGTCAGAGAAACCATCAGAACAGTGTCTGACCCTCTGTGCTTCCAGTTGTGAAAATCATATCATAATCATTTGGGAAAGTCCCAAAAGGGAGATATCTAACTTTTGTTTTTTCCCAAAGCAATAAGAGTAGTAAATAAGTATTCCTTGGGTAATTCAAGTCAGTAAACACTGCCAGAATGTATTGTATAAAATATTCAAATGGCAACTCCTTGAGTGCCTTCACAGTTCAGAGTGCTGCCTTAGTAATGGCAACCTGTAATGGGGGGAGGGGGGTGAAATGGGGGGGGGGGGGTAAAATCTTAAAATGTTAAAATTAGAAAGAACTTTAGGAAATATTCCATCAAAGGCCCTCATTTTAAAGATGAGAACACTGAGGGCCAGAGAAGATAGACTATAGGTTCCAGGCTCACATATTCATTGGCAGAGAAAGGATCAGTAATGGGGGAGGGTGATAAATCTGATATTTCTTCTTCAGAATTGTAGTGAAGGAAATATTTTAAAGTAAACATAATAATAGCTCAAAATACTGAGATAGTAATATTTTTAGCAGCTATTTAAACAACATTGAGGTAGCCATACCCTGTTTCCTTCAAATTAAAAAGTTCCATTCCTGTACCTTGCAAATAAACCAGTATGGCACAGTGGAAAAAGCACTGGTTCTGGAATAAGGTTAAAATCCTCCCTCTGATGCTACTTTTGTGTTGTTGGGTAAATCACTTTAATTTCCTTTGACCTCTTTGTATTCCTTTGGCCCTTCTTTATATTTAAAATGAGTTTGGACTTTATGGGCTCTGAGATTCTTTCCAACTCTAGATCAGTGATCCCTGTGATCTTAAAAGTTACATATAGAATACACTGCATTTTGAAAAATACTAGATTTTGAGATAATTTCATGATAACATTTTGCAATAGTTGAATCTCTATTTCTTCCATGAAACTAACATTGCCTAAGTCCTAAATTCATCATCATTTTATAGGTTATTTAATTCTAAAAGGTATATGTATCTTCCCTTCCTACTCATCTTTGTGTCATTATCCTCCACTGTTTTTAGGTTCTAAGTTCTGTTCATGACAATTTTTATATCTGGTACAGTTGACTAAGTTTTTATGTAGTTATTTAGATATTTGTCCAATTTCTCAGAGAGTCAATATTATGACAACATTTATGCATTTCTAGTAGTATTAGTGTGCTTAAAATATTTAGGCAGCATATCTATTATTTGAACTGAATACCAATGGATAGAGACCAGAAAATTACCGATTTTTGATGAATGCTATACTACCCAGAGAATACATACACAGATTATAGTTTCGTCTACCAAAATAATAGTACATAATTTTAGACTTTAGAATAACTTAGGTTAATTTTATTTGCCTTATATGTTAATAATAATAGAAAAAAGAAGTTATTTTATTAGATGACTACATGGCTTAATAAGTATTTTCTTAGTTAAGGTTAAATTCCAGTAATTGCAGAAATATTTTTAATGTTCCTGATAATTCAGAAAAATATTAAGCACTTTCTATGTGAAGAGAAATGTGCTATACACTGGGGGAGATAGAAAATTTAAGTAAAATATATTCAGTCTAAAGCAGTGATTCTCAACCTGTGTGTCACGACCTCTTTGGGGGTCAAACGACCCTGTCACAGGGGTCGCCTAAGGCCATTGGAAAATACATATTTCCGATGGTCTTGGGAACTGAGACGCTGCTCCTTTATCCATCTCCAGGCGGGTCCGCCCACATGCAGATATGCCCACATACATATATTAAAGAGTTGCAGCGTTAGGAAGGTTGAGAACCACTGGTCTAAAGGAATAAGACATTGACACAAGGTAATTATAAAACACAAAATTACATGATGTGTTTTTTAGAGAATTATAAAATGCTATATGAACTCCTGGAAAAGTAAGGTAAGGTGAGGGGTTTTTTACCCAACAGTGGGACTTACCTTCACATTGGAGGTGGCATTCAAATTAGGCCAGGGATTGGAGGGAAAATAGTACAAAATTTAAATTGATCATGTAACTATTGCAATATTTCAAATTCTAGACCTCATTTACTTTTAAGGTTTAGACTATGCCAGCAAGTTGGGCAGTGGTTAGTTAGCATAACACAAAAAGCATTTTTTTGTCAAAGAAAACGGATTTTGAGAAACATCAAATGAGACAGAACATTTAAATTTTGTATCTCTATAAGCTGCAACTTGACTTTTCATTTTAATCACAACTCTATTGTCATGTTATTTATTATGTATATCTGGAAATAACATCTTTTCCCTCTGTATTTTTACTTAAATGATCTTTAACATGAAGTATGAAAATGATTCTTTTCTAACCTTTTGATTAAGATAAAATTATGAAATTTCCCACACAAAATTACTTATTTTCATCACTACAAATCAGAATGAATGCCAAACTTATATTCATTCAGCACATACCAGTTAAAAACTATTTAATTTCACTTTCTTATATTGTTCACACCTGTATCTGAAAGCCCTTTCTCATAGAGTAGGTCAGTATTAGTTCCAGAATTTACATAATAGAAATGAAGAAACTAAGACATGTAAAATAAAAATGCTTTAATTAAAAATATATGGAATTTGCTTGAAGAGGAGGCATTAGAACCCACAAATAGCAAGATCTATTGAACTAAAAGAAGGAAAAGGGGCTAAAAATTTAAAAATTATTTTCCAGCATCTCTTAATTGGTCATTTATTTACATTTGTTAATTGTTAACCAAAAAACATCTTAGTTCTTGTACTTAGGAATGTAAATCTTGTAAAAAATGTGTGTGTGAATATGAATATGAATTATTTTCATTTATATTCTCCAGAGTCTCAGTTTCAAGATTTCTCTATTAGAGTATGCCATCATTTTTATTTGTCAAATGCTTCTGCTTTAGTAGGTCTGACAGGATCATTATTATTTATTTTCTTTTTATTAAGATCGTTTTCATGAGGTCATAGAGCTGGAATATGTTAAAAGGTCATTTAGTCCAAAGTATCCTTATGTATAAAACATCTTGATTCTTTATCAAACAATCATTTTTCAGCATCCAAGAGATTGTGGGAAAAGAAAGATGGTATCATTCATTTCTTGAATCATTCATCAGAGGGTAACCTTTACTTATTCCAGAAAGGGCAGGCTATCAGGAATCAGTTACATGCAGCAATCACCTGTGCATTTTCCTCAAAGAAAGGTCTGATTGATTCAGAAAAATGAAATAGGATTTTGCTTTCTTTGTTACTTTTATTTCCCCAGGAAAATACAGGAAACATTTATTGTTGAATATAATGACCAATTAAAATCCTTGTATTTTTTAACTCTGAGGTTATGTTATGAACATGGCTGGAATGAACAAAAGTTGGTGTTCTCAATATCAGCGTAAATGAGAGGCATTCTGATGACTCAGGGCTGATTTTAGCTGCAAAAAAAAATAATGGCAGAGTTGCAGAGGGGAGGAACAGATGTTTAAATTTTAGGATGAGTGGGTTAGTTGCAAAGCACAAGAGTAATAGGAGGATATAAGGCAGTGACTGGGTATCAGCAGGGAGATATTTTGATGAAGTCTGTTTTTTAGCAAAGGGATGAATGGAAGTGATTTGCGTGGGGTACAGATACTTGATGTCACTAAATGGTGATTCTTAGAATGAAGTGGTGTCATACAGAGCAGTAGGGAAATCTGATAGCAAAAAAATAAACTGAAAGCAACGTATACATACACATATATATGCATATGTAATTTATATAGAGCAACATGTATATGTATGTGTGTATCTGCACATAGATACACACATACATTTTCTGTGATGATTACATCCTACTTAGGAAGCATTCTATGCCTATATTTTCCATTATGAATTATTAGACATTCTTATCTATGGCAGTTACTGCTTGGGTAAAGCCTTCCATAGATGATTTTCAAATTAGTGTACTATATTGAATGATGCTTTCATAAATGCTGCTGTCACACTATCACTTTTGTGAGAAAATCATTGATCCTGGATATAATTTGGCTTTCTCTGTAAAAGCCTGTCTTGACCCAAGTGGTCATATAATATTATCTGAACTTTTTACCCTAAAATTTTGCTTCTATTAATGTCACAGTGATGCTTCATTCTTCACTTTGTATTGTATTTCTGCATATCTTTAATAAGCCTTTTTTTAATGTTGATTTCTATTCTTCACAGGAAACAAATCAAAATTAGTCTTTGAGCACCATGTATATTGATTACATTTAGTTAATAAAAGGGAACGTAATGGAAAATCCTTGCTTGAAAGGAAAAAAGTCAAAGCACTACTGGTCTGAATTCTTATGTTTTTTATTCTAAGTAGAGTCCATATATCCTACTTTTGAGTGCCCTTATTAACAGCCTTTCCACCTGCTACCAGTTTCCCCTCCAGTCAGTTCCAAATACCATCATAATTGTCATTTTCTGTATTTGTCCTTAGGACTATATTGCTTCCTTCTTGAAAACTTTACATATCCTCCAACCATAGATTCGAACTTCTCTCAGTGGCCTTCAAGGCCCTTCATCACTTGACTCCCTTCTTTTATTGTGCTTTTTTTATCTCTTGTTCTATATGGCTACCTATTAATTACTGTTTCCAATCTGATTTCCTGCCTAGTACACAAGGTCATCAAGTGACTACCTCTTTCCCACCTCCCTTTGCTAATTTCTGAAATTTCTACTCCTAGTTTGCCAAGTAATATATTGGCAAGAAATACTACCATTGTCCAAAGGCCAAATCATAGTACTGAAAGTCCAAGTGCTTTTATAGAACTATTTTGATTTCCCCAATTAAATTTTACTCAGGAAAGACAAACATAAGGTGGATTTAACAATTTAAATATCACATTGGTCATTGAAAACTTAAATTTTCATCCTGCCACTGATAACTTTTTTTTTTTAGTTTTTAGCAACATTTATCTTCTCTACCTCAATCCCTCTATGGAGAGGGGAAGGGATATGTTATAATCCACGTATGAATATTTTCTCAATCATCAGTACTTTTCTGGGAATTTTTTTTCTTTTACCAGTTTTGCTCCTAAAAGAATATTAAATTTAAAATAGAAGACCTCATTTTGTGACTTGGCTTTTTTCTTTATTAGCTGTGTAACCTTGGGCATGTCACTTTATCTCTGTGAATATCTCTCTCCTCATTTGTGAAGGAGATGCTGGTTATACTATGTACCTAATGAGGTCTACAGGATGATAGTGCTTTTGTACACTATAAAGAACTTTATAAATTTGAGAAATTTATTATTGATGTAGAATAAGGAGCCCATAGTGAAAAAATTCCCTCTACCAAGATAGATTAGTAACTGTTTTCTGTAATTTATAGTCTTAGAAAATAGCCTAGGGTACTGAAAGGCTAAAGTTGACATAGCCAGGATGTGACAGAGGTGGCACTTGAAGTCAGGCCTTCCTGATGATGCCATGGCCCACTCCTTTTCCACTTTGTCATTCTACCTCTAAAAAAAAAAATGGTGGTGGTGCTGGTATTGGTGATTTCATAGGTATAGGGAACTCTAAGTTCAGAAACTCCCTGTACTTATGTGGATCATTTAACTTATAGAGTTGCCTGTGGCACTGAGAGATTAAATGACTTTTTCTTACTGTCACAGTGTCAGCATTTGTCAGAGTGGTGCTTTTGCCTATGACTTTCTGACTAGGGTCAGGTTTCTATTCACTATTATGCTGCCCTTCATCATCATCATTTTCATTAACTATTAATATCTTTACCTAGATGCCTGGGAGAAATCTTGATAGGTGAATTTAAAGGTTTGGGAAATCCTACCCTTTGGTAATTAGTCAGTTATTGGTGATGATGGTGGTAGGGATGGTAAATCCCTTCTCCATAAGGGTAGCTAATCTCAATGATGGCTGAAAAGTTCAAGATGGAAAGCAGGGTGGTAATCCAGAGTACACTGTTATTCTTTGGTTCTTGGATTGTGTTCACCAATATCTGAGAGTTCTTGGCAATCTACGACTCAGGGGTGGGGGACCTGTGGCCCTGAAGCCACATGTGGCCCTCCAGGGCCTCAAATGTGACTCTTTGACTGAATCCAAACTTCATAAAACAAATCCCCTTAATAAAAGGATTTGTTCTGTAAAACGTGGACTTAATCAAAAGGCTGTACCCAAGGATGTAGAAAGCCAAATGTGACCTTGAAGCCACAGGTTCCCCACTCCTGGTTTAACCCCCCTAGCACATGCTGTTTCCTCTCTCCATCAGGATGCCTTGTTGCTTCAGTTATTATGACTTACCTGTCCCATGGAGGCTGTTGGTATTACTGTTCATAGTGTAGATGACAGTGCCCCTTTTCCATAAGATCCATTCCCCTTCATGATAGGTACAAGATCTGGATTGAAAGCAGCACTAATGGTCTGAGTAACATATTGATGTCATTGCTTGAAACAGCGGGAGGAAAAAAAAGTTTTAAGGGACTTGTTTTAATATAGAATTTTATTGTGCATTTGATAATCCGTGTCAGTGATGATTTTATATCACTTTGGTCTTATCCAAAGTAATTATTCCAATTCCATTTTATATTTCCTTCTTGCATTAATCAAGTTAAGCCTGAGTCTGTTAGACTCAATTTTCAATGGATAATTTTCTACCATGAAACAAGACAAAACAGATTGATATTAGTGCGGCCAATACAAACGTTTGTTAAGAGAAAGGGACTAGTTAGTGGGAATTGCGTCTAGTTGTCCATTGAAGGTGACAATCGTCTATTGTTATTGCATTCCCAGCTGATTTAGGAGGTGATTTAACTTGAAAATTGTGATTATTTACATAGCATTAAGGGTTTTAAAAATGAATGGTAATGATTACATTGATGGAAGCTTCCAGTGTCATAACGTTATAAAAGCTTGCTTTAGTAAAGTACTGTTTTCACTAAATATTTCTTTTATTTTTATAAAATAATATGCAAACAGAAATTGAAATTATAAATGCACAGTGGTCCCTACTATATGACCTAAGACTTATTAAATACCCTATAGAAGTGATATTTTTTATTCTAATTAGCAGTTTCCATAATAGAACTTACTTTGTCAAGAGTTTATTTTTAATTATAATTAAAATACTTAAATCTTAACCCTCCCATTCTGATCTCAGCTCTAGAAGTCTGAGTTTCTATTATGTATTCTTTTAATCGTGAAATCAGAATTTGAATTCTTTAATTATACTAGGAAGCTAAATTCTCATAATTAAATTATACCATATAATTAACTAGACTTGGTTAAAGAAAATAATGCACTTATAGTAGATATGACTATAAATGTTGAAGACTAATTGACTCGTAGCTCATGGAAAGCAGAATTACATTATAGTCTTTTATGTCACATCTTTGTTGTTTTTAGTTGTTTCCAACTCTTTGTGATCCCATTTAGGGTTTTCTTGCCAAAGATAATGGAGTGGTTTGCCATTCCCTTCTTTACTTCATTTTATAGATGAAGAAACTGACACAAACAGGGTTCAAATGACTTGCCCAGATGAATCTTTCTGACTTAACCTTGACATACTATCCACTATACCACATAGCTGCCCGTTATATCATATACCATATTCACTAAGCAAATAAATGGTTCAGTGAATAGAGTACTGGACCTGGAGTCAGGAAGATAATCACTTACAAGCTATATCACCCTGGGCAAGTCACTTTACCTCTCTCTGTTTCAATTGCTTCATCCCAGGTTTGTTCTGAAGATAAAATGAAATAATATTTGTAAAGTGCTTTGCAAATATTAAAATGTTACATAAATGGCAGCTATTAGTATTATTACTAAGATAAAAATATTTCCTTTCGGAAAAAAAATCAGTGATTTCCCTTTGTT
Source organism: Pseudochirops cupreus (assembly GCA_028627135.1). NCBI lineage: Eukaryota > Metazoa > Chordata > Mammalia > Diprotodontia > Pseudocheiridae > Pseudochirops > Pseudochirops cupreus. The sequence goes on along the minus strand of CM053584.1, from coordinate 249,440,988 downwards.
TTTTAAATTAGCAATATCTATGATCTGGAATTTTTCTTCTTGGTCATCAGCAGGCCAAAGCACTGTAATGGTTCTGCAGAAACAATATTTATTCTTAAATATTTTCTTGCATACATGCTTTGATTGTTTTAAAAATCATACTTGCATACTGCAGCTTTTGGATAAGCATTTTAAGAAATATTTGTCATAGTTTTAATTTTAAGTTGAAAGTTTCCAGGAGAACTATAAATATTCCCTAAAGTCACAGGACCATAAGATTTAGAGCTAGAAGGGCCATAGAGATGATCTAGTCCTTGGCCCCTCCTTTTAGAAGGGAGTAAATCAGGGTCCACAGGGGTGAAGTGACTTCTTGTAAGTAGTAGCAAAATATCACTTTGATTTTCTTCTTAAGAGAAAACACTTAGAGCAGATAGCAGATAGCATGTTGTATTTTTTCAGAAGACATGGTACTAAAAACATCTGTAAAGAAAAGATGGTTCAATGTATCCTATGGTTACAAGCCCAGTGTAGACATTCACTTCTTATAACCAATAACACTTGCCTGCTTTCAGAAGAAAGACTTGAATGTGCATTCTGTCTGGCTGAAATTTTTATATCTTGCTAAACTTACTAAGCTACCAAGTGTTCAAGGATTTTTCTGCCAAAAACTTTATAATTGCAATTTTATACTAAACTTCCCTATCTAGGAGTCAGAATCTCCTGACCCATCCCTCCCCCTCCTTAATTAGCTAGAACATTGAATTTATCATAGCAAATACATCCATTGACTGTAGATTATGTTTCCAAAAAAAAAAAAGAGATTAATGGATTTCTCAGTTAATGGTAGACTAATGGGGAAAGATTTCAGAAATTTCATGGTAATGGATCTTTGCCATAGCTTTTAATCTCTGCAAACACGAGGCATGCATGTGATGAGGCATGAATTAATTTTCCAGCTTTTGAAAAAATTGGATCCTAAAACCACCTCATACATATGACAATCACTTCAAAAAGTAATTAGCTTGCTATAAATATGAGGAGATTTCCTGTGAGAAAATTGCTCATGCTACATTACCAATAGAAAAATTTGGCAGACTAACAGATTAAAAACATAACATGTCCAAGAATCATGGAACTCTTCAATTTATTTAGCTCTTTTTAGTTCCTGTGCTTAAAATATAAAATTTCACTTGGATCTGACTGAGTAAAGTGGTAGATTTTTGTGTGAGGTATTATGCTCTTCTTGATAAATATAGGATTGTTGGGGTTTTTTTTTAACAATTGATACATTTTTGCTTTTTGTTTGTTTTTTAATGATGAAATTTTGCTTTTTGTTTTTTCTGATGAATGCATTTTTTGCTTTTTTATTTTTTTAAATCTTTGTGCCTATTAAATTTAGTTTAAAATTCCTTTATAAGTAGATCTATTATGATATATAAGAGATTATTTAACCAATTAGTTGAGAAGCATGTTTTCATTCTAGAGGTCAAAGAACTGGCAGAAACTTGGTCATGTCTAGTCAATGACGATTTAAGTGTTTACTATAAAAGATTTATTAATTTTTTACTTAATATGTGTTAAGCATTGGATATGAAGAGAAAGATAAAAACAGACCATGTCCTCAAGGAGCTTATTATCTAATGAGGCAATCTAATCTTGTCCTCCTGCTTACCACGTTGGAATCATTCAGTGCCTTGTAATTTCTTCAGTAAATTATTTCATACAGTGCCCTAGAATTCATGTCTTTATATTCTTCAGATTTGTTCTTTTTTCTTCTTTCATATGGGAAATATGAAAGGATAAATTTACCATAAGTACCTTAAACCACTAAACATGTTTTCTTTTTTTTAAATCATCTTTGCATATATGTATTTGAGAAGTATCTACCTTTACTCACTGTAATTTGCTATCCCTCTCCTATATTATGTCTGTGATTTGGTTTAAGAGTTTAAAGAGATTATAATCCTCGATAATATTAGACTTCAAGCCGAATCTCATTTCAGCTTTATTACCTGGAGAGTAGTGTTGAATAGCCACATTCTCCTAATTGAGATCGATTGAAGATAGAATGAATTTAACCAAACCGGTAATGTCCCCTAAGCACTGTAATATTTGCCTTTTATGGTGCTGAGTAAAGCATCAGAGTTCAGCAGAGTAACACAGAAGTGTGTGCTGTACAAAAAGTAGTAAGTCAATAAATTGGCAGTCATTTATTAAGTGCTGTGTTCTAGGCACTATGCTGGAAGGGGATGCAGATGTAAAAGTCCCTGCTATCAAGGAGCTGACATTTTTACTAGTCCGGGGGGGAGGTTGGAGGAAGTATAAGGTGTTGACATATAAATAAATATGGAACATATTTAAAAGAAATAGGTAGTGATTTAGGTTGATACTAATAGCAAGAGTAGGGCAGGATATCAAGAAACGCCTTCAATTTGAAGTGACAGTTGGACATAGCCTTGAAGGAACCAAAGAGTTTTAAGAGGTATTATTTTAATGAGGAGGAAGAAGAATGTTCCAGGAAATGGATTGGGAGGAAAGGGGAAAGTGGGGAATGGTCTCTGCAAAATTGCATGGAGGTTGGAGATAGAATGTCATGTATGTATATTGACACAAAGGCCAATTTGATTGGAACATAGGATTCATGAAGGGTAACAATATGTAACCAGCCTAGAGAGGTAGATTGGAGCTGGATTATAAAGTACTTTAAAATCCAGAGAAGTTTGTATTTTATCATAAAGGCAAGGGAGCATTAGGGAAAGCGTAAGGGAAGCATTAGATGTATAATCTAGGAATATCACTTTGGCAGTTGTGTGGAGAAATGACTGAATGCAAGAAGACCTGTTTAGAGTAGTCCAGGAAAGTAGGAATGAACTATTAAACAGTATTTCCTTTTTTTGTTTATTAATTTTAAGAACCAAGATTGCAAGAAGTTGTGCTGAACAAAGGGTAGATGTGCATATATGCATACTTAAACTGAATTAGAACATATGTATATGTGTGTGTGTAACATATAATACATTTCTATTCATTTCAGTTCAAAATTCATTTATTATAAAGAACCTGATAGGTTCTATCAAGAACATTGATAGGCCTGGGCAGATAGAGAGTTTACATAGAACACTATCACAGAGCATATTTTCTAGTATGGAAACATCCTTGGATATATTCTATAGGAGATACAGGGCATACCTTTATTGTCTTTTTTTCTAAAATACTTTATGAAAATAGGATGATTATTTTCTCCCAAGTTATCTATTTATTTACCATTTGAAATTTAAGCTTCTGTTTTAGCACCTTGTGTCATAATTATGGTGCCATGACAAAGATCTATGGCTTAAAATCAGGATTAGGATAAACATCAGAAAGTATCCATTCTTTTTATTAATAAACCTCTGCAAGTAAACACTGAGAAAAGTAACATCTAAGATTTTCCTTAACCTTTTTATAAGCCAGATATTTTTCAGTTTCTCATATGAAGACAACTTCTTGTAGTAGAAAAGCCAGAGATCTTGCTCAAGATCTTGCCACTAACTGTGATCTTAGGAAAGGTATTTAACATCTCTTGGCCTTAGTTTCCTTTTCTGTAAAAAGTGTAAATGAGTAGCTATTCAAGAAGATGGTATCTGAAAATATATATAGTCTTGGGAAAAGCACTTGACTTCTCTGAGAATCAGATTCTCTATCTGTAGAAAGACAGGAGGTGAACTTCTAATTAACAAAGTAGTATCTGAGAATGAGAGTTAAATTTCTGGTATATAGCTTAAAATATAGACATGAAAGCCTCCAGGCTATGGATGAAACGTACCTCTTAAAAACTGGTAAGATTGTGTTTTCCTTGTAAATCTAATCAGAAAGGATTTAAAATGGAAAAGAGAGGGGGGAGAAGCTAGATTACCTTAGAGCAGCGGTTCTCAACCTGTGGGTTGCAACTCCTTTGGGGGTTGAACGACCCTTTCACAGGGATTGCCTAAGGCCTTTGGAAAACACATATTTCTGGTGGTCTTAGGAACCCAGACGCTGCTCCTCTGTCAGTCTCCAGGCGGGTCTGCCCACATGCAGATATGCCCACATACAAGTATTAAAGGGTCACGGCATTAGGAAGGTTGAGAACCGCTGCCTTAGAGAGTAGCTACTATGTACGAAGAATAGCATTTGAAATCTTCAGAAGTCCATTGAGAGCAAAATCTAAGAAAAGAGCTAGTAATAATATTCATGTCCTCAGAAGTTTATAGAAATTCACAAATTATGGATAACAAACCAAATGAACTGGACACTTTAATGCAATGAGGTAAATTTGACATCCTAAGTATCACCGAGACTTGGGAGGATAAGAACCATGACTGGAATATGATTCTGAAATGGGTACTTTATTTTTAAGAAGATAAAAGATTAGGTAATGGCAGGTGGTGAGGAGGAAGGATTGAGGGAGTGATATATGTAACGAAAACAAAAAACCAGCATTATAGAGAACATTTGGGTGAAGATCAGTGTAGGCAGAAACAAAAGTGAAATGGTCATTGGAATACCTTGTTCCAAATACTGTGTCTGATGTTTACCCCATGTATGACTTCAGGCAAATCCCTTAACCTCCCTGGGCTTTAGTTACACATAAGTAAATCCATAAAATGAAGGGGTTAGACTCTCTGAAATCTATCCAGCTCAATATTTGTGATTCTCTAGAGATAGAGACTTTCTCTAATTTCTCTAATTTCAGTGGCATAGGAAACTCCTATTAGTCAGTACACATTTAGTAAGTGCTTGCTATGTTCCAGAGTTCCGAAGAAAGTACTAATATTGAGAATAATCAGGAAAAATTTAGTATAGAAAGTGTGATGTTAACTGAGACTTGAAGCCAGGAGGCAAAAATGAGGAGGAGAAGCATTCCATGCTTTGAGGACAGGCAGACAAAATACCTAGATCGGAGAGATGGAGTGCCTTGTTCAAGGAATAGCTGGAAAGTCAGTTTATTGCAGAGTGCATAGGGGTAGTATCAGGTATAAGAAAGGTGTGGGAGGGTTCTGAATGCTAAACCAAGGATTTTATATTTGATCCTAGAGATGATAGGGAGTCACTGGAATTTATTGAGTATGGTGGGGGTGATATGGTCAGAACTGTGCTTTAGAAACATCACTTTTACAGCTGACTGGAGGGTGGACTGGAGTGGAGAAATGCTTGTGACAAAGAGACCAACCAGCTGAAGAGAGGTCAAGAAGGATATTGATTGAGAAAAGGATATTAGAAATCTCAATTAAGGAAGTGTTATTAACTTTTGGAAAAGATAATTTTGACTGAATGAGATTAGAAGCCAGTCTACATAAAATTAAGAAGAGAGACATCTATTATAGACTGCCTTCTTAAGAAGATCATTCACAAAAGGGAGGAGACTTATGAGACAATAGCTAGAGGGGAATGGATGAATAAAATGAAGGGTTTTGAGGATGGGGAAACAGGGACATGTTTTACACAGTAGGAAGAAGCCAGTAGATAGGGACAGATTGAAGGTAAGTGAGACAGTGGGGATGTTAAAGGGGACAATCTGCTGGAGAAGATGAAAATGTAGTGGGATCACTTGTACATTTAAATGGGTTGGCCTTGGCAAGAAGGACCATCTATTTAGAGAGGAAATGGTAAAGGAGGAGAGATTAGCATAAGGCATCTGGGTGATGTGAGAGCAGGAGGAGGGAAAAAGAGGGTGCTTTCAGCAAATGGCCTCATTTTTTTTCAGTAGAATATAAGGCAAGGTTCTCACTTGAGCAGGGGAGTGATGGGGGTGTGTTGAGGGGTGAACTATAGGAAATAATTCTTGGTTGCTTACCTATATCTTTTACCTTTTGGAATATTGCATTCCATGTTCTCTGATCTTTCATAATGATAGCTCCTAAATCTTCTGTGATCCTTTGGTTCCTCAGTACTTTAATCATTTCTTTCTGATTACTTCTAGTATGTTTTCTTTGCTCTAGAAGCTCATTTTGTTTGTTTTGTTATGATGAACCCAAGAGTTTTCATTGGGGGTGGGGTGGGGGATAGGTCTTTCCGGAAGTGATTAGTGGATTCTGTTTTTCATTTTGCCCTCTTCTAATATATCTGGCCAGTATTCTTTCACAATTTCTTGAAATATGATATTCAAGCTCCTTTTTGATCATAGCTTTCAAGTAGTATATGATGGTTTTGAAATCATCTGCTTGATTTTTTTCAAAGTCAGTTGTTATTAATATGAGATACCTAATATTTCATATTTTTCTAATGTTTTGACTTTATTTTGGTATTTCTTGTCTCATATAATCATTAACTTCTGTTTGGTCTATTTTACTTTCCAGGGCTTCTGTTACTTGGATAACTCTTGTATGTCTTCTTCTAAACTCTTAAATCTTTCCCCAAGTCTCTCTTCTATAATTCTCTTTTGGGGGGAGGAGTTGAGAGCTATGGGGAAAGACTAGGAACATTTCTTTCCTCTACCCTTCTCATTTTGTGTTATAATATTTTAATTCCTTTAATGACTCTTACATCACTTTTTAAAGAAATTCTAAATAAATTTTGTGGATAGGCTGTATTTTTCTTTATGGCTTTGCTTATAGATGTTTTGGAGTTATTCTCTTCTAAAGGTGTGTCTTCAGCATCTCTAGAATCAATACAGCCTTATATCTTTTTTTTTTGGAGGAGAGAAGGCAAGACAATTGAGGTTAAGTGACTTGCCCACGGCCATACAACTAGTAACTGTGTCGAGTGTCTGAGGACAGATTTGAACTCTGGTCCTCCTGACTCCAGAGCCAGCACTGTATTCACTGCACCACCTACCTGCCCTCCTATATCTTTTTTTGTTTGTTTGTTCATTCATCTTAGGGATCAGAATAAACATACTGTTTCTTGCCTGAAGGTTGAGCCTCAGATCCTCCCTCCAAGGATTGAGATCAGAATTTGCTAGGGCCCTGCTGTTTACCTGGAGGTCAAGTTTCCAGTCACTACTCCTTCAGGGTTTGTGTTAGGAGCAACCAGGCTGAAGTTCCTTTCCTCACCTTTGAGGCCAAGTCCAATTTCCTTCCTTATCTGGGGACCAGGTAAGATGCTGAGTCCAAGAGATGCCAAGTTGTACTTCCTCCAACTGTTCTCTCTTGTCTTCTCTACACAGTATTACCTTTTTAATTTTTTGAGATTCCTGATATCTTTCTTCCTCTCCCCTCTCATGCCTTATGCAGAGGAAGGAGAGAGGAGAAACAGGAGTGAGTGAGAGAGAATACAAGCAGTTTTAAAAAACTAAGCAACACTTCAGCAGAGTTCCATACTATATGCAGCGTCCCATATTCATAATCGCCTACCTCTTCACAGAACGGAGGAGGTGCATTTTCATATCTATTCTTTGAGACCAACTTTGGTCATTGCAATTGCACAGTATTTCCTTTTTATTATTGTTGTTGATCTTTCCACTTAAATTATTGTCATCATTGTGTAAATTGTTTTCTGCTTACTTCAACTTGCAACCATTCCTGTGTTTCCCATGTCTCCCCATAGCTTTCATATTCATTATTTCTTACAGTATTAATTCTTAAAGCAGCATGTATTCTCTTATATTCCTGTTTCATAATTTGTTTAGCCATTCCTCAGTCAATAAATATTTTTGACCGTCTCCTGTGACATAAAGTGCTGCTATAAATATTTTGTGTATGTTGGATATTGCTTTCTATATTTGACCTTCTTAGTGATTATGCCTCATGGTGAGATTTGGATATAGACATTTTATTCACTGTCTTAATATAATTCTAAACTGTTTTCCAGAATTGTGTCAAAATTTACATCTCTGCTATTAAATCAATCCATCAAATGTTTCCTAAGTGCTATGTGGCAGGCACTTGCTAAGTGCTGGGGACACAAAAAGAGGCAAAAGATAGTCCCTGTCTTCAAGGACCTCACAGTCTAATAGGGAGGACAATAAACAAACAATTTCCAGGATAAATAGGAAATAAGAAAGGCACTAGGATAAAAAGGGGTTGAGAAAGACTTTTTGTAGAAGATGAGATTTTAGTAACAGTATATTAGCCTCTCAATTCACAACCCCTCCAGCATTTACTATTCTCATCTTTCGTCATTTTTGCCAATTTTCTGGGTGTGAGATAATATGACTGTCACCATGTTGGCTGCCCCTCCCCTTCAAGAGCTGGTTTTTTTATTTGTTAATATACTTCAAAAATGAATTTTTTTGCGATTACCTGGAAATTAGCTCTTCCACATAACTGACTCTCCCATATAACTGAAGCTTATCCTTTTAAGCACACTTTAACAACAACAACAACAAAATGTAAGTATGTTTTGAGTTTTAAAATCTTAAATATATTACATACTGTCCTTCCTTCTTAGACAGTACTGAACATAAATTATTTTTTCCTTGGTTACTTAGGATTACCTAGTACATCATTAAGAACTCTTAATTGTTATATACTTCCAGTACTCTCAGTACAGGGTATTGGAAAGGGTACTGGATCTGGATTCAGAGGACCTGGATTCAAATCCAAGCTCTCCTACTTATTACCTATATGACGTTGGGCAATTCACTTAACTTGTACTTCAGTTTCTTCATTTATAAAGTGAGGGGATTAGACTGAGATATGCTTTATAATCCATTCTAACACTAAATCTGAGATCTTTAATGCACTGAGCCTTTTAGGATTGTTTGTATGTATATTGAACTTTCCTACACTGCTGTTCCTTTCTAGTTCTTATTTCTGCCCTCTCTGTCCTTCCTTACTGTTTGTGTCACCTCTTCTTACAACTGGAAATGTCCCTCCTTTTAGTCCCTTCCTGTCTCCCAGCACGCTATTTATGCTTTTTTTACCAGAAAAATGAAGAAATCAATATTGTGTATAAAATAAGAGTAAGTGTACTCTCAAGAGGGATCTGAGAGAGTTCTTTTATAAAGCATAATACATGGGCATTATGACTTTAGTTTGAGCCTTCCTATGACCTCTCACTGTGGGTTCTTGGTAGTTTTCCAGATGGTTAAAATTGTCAACTGTCTGAGTTCCAGGTAAGTGTGGCATTTACTCTGTTAATCAATATATAATTATCTGAATGGGCAAAGAGATCTGGCAAATTAAAGTCCTTTTTTTAGGTGAGACCAGTCAGTTAACCCTTGTACCACAACCTAATCCTTCATGCATTGTTCCACACCCTTTAAAAATCTACTTGCTTGGGGCGGCTAGGTGGTGCAGTGAATAGAGCACTGGCCCTGGAGTCAGAAGGACCTGAGTTCAAATCCATCCTCAGACACTTGACATATTTACTAGCCGTGTGACCTTGGGCAAGTCATTTAACCGCAATTGCCCTCCCCTCTCCCCTCCAAAAAGCAAAAAAAAAAAAAAAAAGAAGAAGAGGAAGACTCTACTTGCTCCATCAATGGGACGCTCTTTCAAATTTGCTATTTCTTGTACCAAAGCAATGTAAATCTCTCTGGTAAAGAACTGTGCATTATTGTACTAATATATTATATAAATGAGTAATGGAATTTCTTATTATAAGTCTGTGTCTGTCTACCATCATTTTTCTGTCTCCACAATGATTACTGCTTTTTCCATTTTCTCTTACCTATTAAATATTTACCAGGGCTTCATCTTTTATATTTATTTGTATTTTTTGAAGTTGAATCTGATTTTATTTCTTGCACATGTTATGTTGCAGATGGATTCAGTACAAGGTCCTATGATACATTTCTTATTAACTGATATTTTCAGGACCTCTCAGATTTGAATTGGAATGCATTAGTGTACTATTTTTTCGTAGTTTCTGTTAAATCATTAATAGGAAGCTAAATTTTAAGAATGTTGGACTAACTCTTTGTGTACACAGGTCAGATACTATGTACTGTAATATTTATCATCTTGTGGACTATCATCCCTTTGTACTCTTTGTAGGTATTCTTATCAAAACCAATTTGAACTAATTTTATGAATTAGATTTCTTTTTTTTTAATTAATGTTTTATTTTTTATACTATTCCCACATCACAGTAATCCTTTCCTTCTTCCTATATAACTTCTTGTAATAAAGAAAAATAATTCATCAAAACCGTGAAATATAGTGACCTCGTCTGAGCATCTATAGTCTACAGTTTGAATGTGTATCACAGTACTGTAGTTTTTCTGTATATTGTTCTCTTGGTTCTATATTCTCTACTTTTCATCATTTTATTAATAATTTCTTCCTCTCCTTTATATAGGTCGTTCAGTGGTTAGAACACTCCCCTAGGATCAGGAAAACCTGAGTGTAAATCCAGGCTTAGCTTTGTGACCCTGGGCAAGTCTTAACCCCTTTGTCTGCCTCAGTTTACTCTACTGCAAAATGAGAACAATAATAATAGCACCCATTTCCCAGGATTATTATGAGGGTAAAATGTGATAATATTTTCAAAGTGCTTAGCACAGCACTAATACATAGTGGTTTCTTAATAAATGCTTATTCTTCTGAACCCCTCATCAGAATATAAGATTGTTTGAGGGAAGGGACTATCTTATTTAATTGTATTTTGTATCTTAGCACAGCACTTGGCACATAGTGCTTAATAAATGCTTTTTAAAATTCATTTTTTTTTCATTTCTACGAGTTTCTCATGCCCATCATTTCTTACAGCATAATACAATTCCATTATGCAAGGAGTCCCAAAAATCTTAGTGCAGTTTTAAGTTTTGATTGTTTAAATGGTTTTTAAGTAATTCATAGAGCACAATTTGTTCAACTTTTCCCCAACTGATGAATTCCCACTTTGTTTGCAGTTTGTTGCTATTTCAAAAATGCTACTAGGAATATTTTGATGTATATGGGAATTGACCTCCTTGATCACTGTATCAAGTGATATAAACAGGTTAGTAACATTCATATGAGCTAAATTCTTGCGAAACATTCTTTTCTGATATTATTATGTTACTTCATCTGCAAATTTAGGTAGAAAATTAGAGAATGTTCTTTAAATTTATTGTTTCAGATAATATATGAGAAATTTGAAAGAAAGATAGGCTGGTGCTTGGAGGCAGATAGACATCCTAGAGGTTAATCCAAATTTGTAGGACATCCCCAGCCACTTTCCCTATTCAAAAGAAGAATGGTTTTAAGTAATTAATAGAACTCTTAAGAATTAGTATTTGTAAAGACCTTTGAATTCAGACTGGTGGGACTATGTGAAAGCATTTCTAATTAAAATTTGCATATTTACAATGTATATTTTCTAGTGCTCATTCTCATAATTGGATAGTTATGCAAAAGAGAATGGTATTTTTTTTCCCTTCTATGAGCAGTGTTGGTAAATGCTGGGTAGATTAGTAATCATCTTTCATACTATTAGGAAATTCTTGGTTAATAATGAATATGGTAGGGGCAGCTAGATGGCACAATGGATAAAGTACTGACTCTGGAGTCAGGAGGACCTGGGTTCAAATCTAGCCTCAGACACTTTCTAGCTGTCTAACTCTGGGCAAGTCACTTAACTACTGTAACACCATGCACGAGCAGCTTCCCAAAAGAATGCTACTGTGAACAGCTTTTAAGGTTCTGATTACACGGTATAGCGAACACTCCATTTATTCCAAAACAAATCAAGGCAAACATTCACAACAAATCACAATATAGTATTTAAAACATTACATCTTATCACAGGAAATCACAATATAGTGTTCACAACAGCTTATCATTAAAATGGCCACATAGTTTTCACCAAAGTGGTCATAGTATTTAGAACAAAGAACAAAAGAACAATTATCTGGTATCCCTAAGGAGGTTTGCCTCCTTACTCAGTAATTTAGTCATCTCAAAATACAATAGTCAGTCTTCCACTCATGGGACAATCATAGGTTAACTTAATCAGTTACTTATCTAGCATTCAGTCACTAAGTATCATTACTCACTAAATACAATCATTAGAAAATTACACAAACCCTCCACCCCTTGGTCTCTAATAAACTTCAATTTCATCACCAAAGTCAGTATCCAAGGAGAGGCCTTTTCTTTATCTTGACTCGAAGTGGTCTCTCAGATTCCCTGGATCCCCTTCCATAGTCCCAGCTCCTACCTGAATCCACCAAACAGTCACCTGGATTCAGAGGCAGACAGCTCCCAGTCCTTATCCAGTCCTCTGGGCAGTTCCTGCTACACACTGAAGTTCACAGGGTCCAGTATATCTCAAAACCTTCACAACTTCCGTTCCTGGGAACCCAAGCATCAACCAAGCCACAAACAAAGTCTTATCCTGGTCATGCTTCTTCAGTCCTCCAGCAGTTCGGCTGTCCCTAGTACCCAGAAGAAATTTCAGCCTTCCAGGTGGCCTTCTCTGCAGCAATTTCAGCCTTCACCTGGTCTCAAGGAAATTTCTCAGTTCGCATTCAGCTTCCAGATGCTCACTGAGGGAAACTCTCTCTCTCTCTCTCTCTCTCTCTCTCTCTCTCTCTCCCTCCCTCCCTCCCTCCTCCACCACGAGCCTGCAGGAGAAAAATTCTCATTCTGACTGTC
>CM053584.1:249348850-249428027 GCA_028627135.1 Pseudochirops cupreus | reverse complement strand
TATATAGACAGAGGGTGCAGGATCAATTGAATAGGATGAGATAATATTTTAAAAGGTGAAATTGAGAGGTGGGAGAGGAATAGTATGAGAGGAGACAGGGAGAGACAGAATGGGGTTAGTCCTCTCATATAGAAGAGGCAAAGGATAATTGTTACAATGGAGGGGAAGAACAGGAAGGCAAAGGGGAATGGGTCAACCTTACTCTCATTGAAGTTGGCTTAGGGAAGGAATGACACACGCTCTAAATCGGATATCTTGGCCTACAGGAGAGTAGGGGGAAAGGGGATGAGAGGGGGAATGATGGAGAGGAGGGCAGGTTGGGGAGGAGGGTTGTTAGAAGCACACACTTCTGTAAAGGGACAGGGACAAAGTAGAGAATAGAACAAGTGGGGGGTGGAATAGGAAGGAGGGAAATATACAGGTAGTGGGGTAGGGAGATCCATCTTGTCCTACTGAAAAGTCAGAGGGGTAATGGGGGCGGATATAGGAGAGAGCTGATTGGGGGAGGGGGTATACAGTGGGATCGCTGTTTTGGAGTGATGGGTAGGGGAAAAACTGGGAGAAAATTTGTAAATCAAAATCTCATGGAAATGAATGATGTAAACTAAAAATAAACAAAAACTAGAAATAAGAGGAAAGGAAAAAAAAATAATTCTTTCTACAGTGTGAATGAGAAGTGATTATTTAGCCTTTGTTTGAAGATCACTTTTAAAGATGTCTGATTATTAGGAATTTTTCTTTCCATTAATCCTAAATTTGCCTCTTCCAACTTCCAGTCACTGCCTCCTGGGGCCAAGAATAAGTATAATCCCTCCTCCATATGGCAGTCCCTCAGATCTTTGAAAATAGTTAACATGCCTTTTCTGAGTCTTTTCCAAGCTAAATATCACCACCACCACCGTTCCCCCCCCCCCCACTTGCTTCAACTGACTGTCGTGTGCTGTGAACTTGAAGCCTGTTATCATGCTAATTAATTACCCTTCTGTATTATATTCTATTTACTAGTCATTACACTTCCTAAAATGTGGTGCTTAGAAGTGAACACAGTATTACAGATGTGGTCTGACCTCCTTAGTCCAGGAAGTTATGATTCTTTATTAAAAGGGTTCAAGATCAGAGTAGTTTTATTGGCCCCCACTTAAGATGTTAATTCATATACAACTTATAGTTGCCCCACTCTCTCAACCTCGAAAAATAAGAGGCCAGGTTGGGAAGAGTTTTAAAAGCCAAACAGAGAATTTTATATTGATCCAAGAGGCTATAGGGAGCTATTGCAGTTTATTGAGTAGGGGAGGTGAGATGGTCAGACCTCTACTTTAGGAATATCTATTTTATAACTGAATGGAGTGTGGAGAGACTTGAGGCAGGGGTACCAACCTGTAAGCTGTTGCAAAATATAATATAAATAAATATAAATAAGGACTCCAGTCTGATTGCCTAAGAGGTAATTGGGAAGTTATGAAGCAGGGAAAGTTTAGGGAAAAGAAGAGTTCGGTTTTAGACATGTTGAATTTAAGAAGTCTGTGGTGTATTCAATTTGAGATAACCGAGAAGCAGCTGAGATAAGGGACTAGAGGTCAAGAGAGGTTAGGACTGGAGAAATGGATCTGAGAGTCATCCAACTGAAGTAGTATAGAGGAAACAAAGAAAAGGGTTCAGGACAAAACCTTGGGGGCATCCATGAAGATCTAACAAAGGAGATTCAGATGAAGTGGTCAGTCAGCTAGAAGGAGAAGGAGTAGAGAGCATTGTCATGAAAACCTTGGGATAAAAAAGAATCAAAGAGAAGAGGATGATGGACAGTGTCAGCATGCAGATATCTTAATGAATTGCCTGTAGGAAAAAAGTTAAGTTTAATGCCACAGTGATTTTTTTTTAAGATAGATACTTGATGCCCACAAAGAATAATTTTAGTTAAGTATTGGTTACTGTCAGAGGTGGGTGGACCATTTATCAAATGCAACGTGACAAAATATCCTGCATGAATTCATTTGCATTGAGTGTGATGGATAACATCACAAAACATGCCAAATGCCAGATGAGTCTGTCATCTTATTTAGAACTATTTAAAAGGAATAAATTGCTCTGTTGGATATGCATATTGAAATTTTTGCCTGCTTTCCATTTAATGTTAGATTGTAAAAACTTCCCCCTTATTCACGTTATCCCAGACAATGCAGAAAAATCTGTGATCTATTTATCATTCCTCTCATGCTGAGGATTGAACAGTGACTCAATGTGTTTGTACTTCAAAGTTTGCTTTTCAGTTTAGAAAACTCCTAAGTTACCTTACTTGCAGGGCAGCCCCTTTTCACAAGTGGTTTTTAAAGTAGCGATGTCCACAAAAAGGTGGTCAGTTTCCCATTTGGGTTTGAAATAAGACAAAGGCTTTGCAGCTGTGAGATGTAGATAGGCCTGTTCAGCCTATTTTAAAATTAACCTATTGTAAGTCCTTAATGATTGAGAAGTTCTGCAATTTGGAATAATTAGTAGTTTGTACTCAAGGGAAGCCTGCTACTAGAATAGCAAATAGCAGCAATATTGCAGGTCAGAATGATGTGCCATCACTGAGATATGTGAAGAAACTTCTTTTGATATTTGCCTATATGATGTTCAGCTAATTCAGGATTATAAATTCCTCTGACTTGCATTACTAATACATTCACTCCTACAGTGCATAGCAATTCTCAGTAATACCTATATATTATTTACCTATTCAAGGGGTAAGATTACTCATACTGTAATCCACCTCAATCTTGGTAATACTTTTAAAACTGGATTCCAATCTCCTGGGAGCAGAAAGTAAGCTGGATATCAACCTGCCAAATAGGGAGAACTATAATGAAGGACCCATAGACTTCATTTTAAAGACAAGTAGCCAATGTTAGATCACAGTGTGGGCAAGGTGAAAACCTAGATATTGGGGTAGGGGTGGCCTAAGGCCCAAAGACCACACAATTGACTAAGATGAGTGGCAGTTGGTTGTAGTAGAAACTAGTAAGTATTTGTTCATTTAGTTGCCACTAATTTAGAATTTGTGATAATTTGACTAGAACTGGTTTATCTTATCATTATCTAGAAAGAGCTTTGCCATGCAAATTGAAAATGTGCATAAGATTTTTGTAGTCTGTTTTGCAACTTTGCAAAAATGTTGCCAGTGTCCATGCTTATGTTTTTACTTTATAAATAATACTGAATTATGAGAATCTCTTCTTGTAACTAATTTATATGGTCCAAGGCAGTCACACGGCTTCATAATTAATTTTCTTGGTAGCAAATGATGTTTTAGCAAAATTTGAAGTATTTTAGCATGGTCACATGCAAATGGATGCTTGCTGCATACGTTATTTTTGTTTGGCTTCTTTTTGAAATTTTTTTTTAGAAAGTTAAGTGGTATTTCTTTAAAGTTATTCTCTAATTCAGGTAAATGTTCCCTCAAATTAGCAAAAATTTGTAAAGTTTTACAATATTCAGGACGAGAGGCTAACATGTGGCATTCCCTATAACATTGTCCATGTCCTCTGTGCGCCAACCATATTAGCTGCTATTTTCCTCATTTTCCTGCCAACCCTCCCCCTCCCTTCGCCTGCCCCTGTGGCACATGTTCATATTGTTCCTTGTTCCCTGTTCCTCATATGCTCTCCCTTCCACCTTGTTACCTGTTGAATCAATGTTCATCTTTTAAATCCCAACTTAAGTGTTACATCCTCAGTAGTCTTCCCTGATTCTACCCCTACAAAGTACTATCTTATAATGCTGGATGTTATACTTCTTAGCTCTTTGTGGGACTATAAGCTTCAAGAGGGTATGGGCTATGTTTTCTCTAAGATTTGTGTCTCCTCCAACGTTCTACAAATTGTAGGCATTGAATAAATATTTGTAAAATGAATGAATGAATGAATAAAAGAAAAAATTAGGGAAGTCAGAAGGAGAGAGTATACATGATAAACCTTGTGGGTTCTATTAATTTTTTGCATTACTTCCTCTGCCTTCATTCCTGTTTGCTAGGAAAAATGTATATGCATGAAAACAAGATTTTTATTTCATCATTTTTATTTAAATTAATTTGCTCTTGATATCTTTTCCTTTTAATTATTCTTTTTGTTACACTACAGAAGCAGAACAATGCATTATCAAAAATAGAATTTAACTTCAATTCAGACATACCATAGGTCAATTCCAAATTTAAACTTCACATCATGAGAATGTACTTAGGAACAAAAAAAACCCCACATTAATTGTAAACAAAATTAACCAATGAAATCTGATTCTCATATAGCTTCACCCTCCCCTGCTTAGTGAGCCTTCCTTTGCAATATGTTTGTGTGTATATAAGTATATACACGCCCACACATTTATAAAAACAAAACAGCTCAGCAAAACAACCAACACCTCAGCCAATTCTGACAATGTATGCAGTATTCCACACTTAGAACACTCCACCTCTGCAAAAAAGAGAGGGAAATGTATTTTTATGGTCTTAGAAATTTTGTACAACAAGATATGCTTTTTGAAAATTTTCAGAATTTTAAAGATAATCAAATTATTTACATGAGTCTTCAGATCTATAGTGCCTTCTTAGAATAACTTTAAATTAAAAAAAATTCAATGTGTAATCCATTGTAATGGATTACAGGTAATCCATCTCATAATCCACCTCAACCTGTGTAGGATTCATACATCTTCAGTCATCGCTGAAGTCAGTTTACATGGGGAAATCTCCCTTCCTTAAGCCATTATTTCAACCCCCAAAACATTAAAAGTGCCATCTTACTAAGAAGCACTAAAACTGATACTATCATGGAATGAAAATATTATATTAGGGAAGCCTCTGTCTTCCTTGTTCTTTAAACAGAGATTATAGAGTGGAAATGATTTTACATTTGAGATTCTGCATGTCTCTGCTGTGTGCTTTTTATCATGATGTTATCTGAGTAACTGCTAAATTAAAATTTTCAAGTCACTGGCTATAGCACTATAAGAGACATTAGAGAATTAAGTCTAATTCCCTCACTTCACTACTGAGGAAATTGAGACCCAATTAAATGACTTGCCCAAGATCCCACAGAAAGCAGCAGAAACAAGTCCTTGAGCTTCTAATCCTCTTCTCTTTCCACTTTACCTAGCACCAATACACCAGTATTGAGAGAATCTTCCATAGCATCAATGTGTGCACTGTTGATCAAGAACAAGATTTTCCATACTGCCCTGAAATTTTATATTCCTTCAAACTTAAACATTTTTCAATTTACCAGAACCTCACTAACCCTGGGAATTAAGGAAACAAACTGTCTAAACTGTAGAATAACTTTTAAGAAATTCAATTTTATGTGTTCAAGTAATTAGTTTTTATTAACTAGCTAAAATTAAGCTGGCAGGATTGTTAGAGATTCAAATGTAAGATTATTTTAATAAGTAAAAAAAAGGAGTTTGGGGGTTATATATTTGCATTTTTAGCCTCTCTGCCCATAGTAATCTCTCCCTCCTTATTCATAGAGCTTATTGTCTCTACCATTCGTCTACTAACTATTTATTTCCTTCAGTTTCAGTAAATACTTAGGGTCGTCATAGATTTAGAGCCAGAAGAGAGATTAGAGATCATTTAATCCAACCCCTTCATTACATGAAGGAGAAAACTAAGACCCAGAAAATAATTTTCCCCAAAGGTAGTAAATTGCAGTGTCAAGATTGAATTCAAGTCCTCTAACTCTAAATTCATTTTCTTAAAGTTTAGGTCCTATTACATCACTCCCTGCCACAAATAAACTCCAGTGACTCCCTCTTCCCTCCAGGCTCAAATACAAAATTGTCCATTTGGTATTTAAAGCCCTTCTAACCTAGCTCCCTCCTACCTTTCCAGATATGTACTCTTTGATCCAATGATACTGGCCTCATTATTGATCTAGAAATAAGACACTCCATTTGTTGGCTCTACAGAACTATATAGAACTAGATTTTCTCATCTTCAATGCCTGGAATACTTTCCTCCTTCAATTTTGCTTGCTTGTTTCCCTGGCTTCTTTTAAGTCCAAACTTTTCTTTCATTGGAAGCCTTTCCCAATCTATTTAAATTGGAGTGCCTTCCCTCTCTTAATTATTTCTTTTTTATCTTGTATATGGCTTGCTTTGTATGCAGTTGCTTGCTCGTAGTCTCCCTCATTAAATTGTGAGGTCCTTGAGATCAAGATCTATCTTTTGCATCTTTTTGTGTTCCTAGCATTCAGCACATTGCCATTTAATACATGTTCATTGACTGACTGGCCTTGTTTTCTATTTGTCTGCCTGTATGTCTGTCTGTCTACCTATCTATCTATGCACAGACATGTGCAAATATTATATGCATTATTTATACATAAACAATTTTGAAATATGCTTACTGATGTACTTGGTAAAGTGTTTAATAAATTCTAGATCAAAAGGAGGTTGTAGATATGCCATGATATGCTTGTGGGTGGGACAGAGCTATACCTTAGATGAGAGTACTGTTGTGTGGATTTGAAACTGAACAAATGACTGGGTATAGTGAATAATCATTGAAATATCAATTTCAACTTGGATGGAAGTCTCTAGTGAAAGGTCCCAGGGATTTCTCCTCTTCTCTGGTGTTCAGCCTTTTTACCAGTAATTTGCATGAAGACATAAATGGTGTGTTTGTCATATTTACAAATGACACAAAGCTTAGAAATAATGGCTAATATGTTATTTAACAGTCTTGATCCAAAAAGATTTCAGGATGTTAGATTTAATGAGATGAAATTTAAAAGTGCAATATAAATGTTAACTGTTATTAATGTTAAGATTATTAACAAGGACAAGTGTAAAGTTCTGTTTGGTTTTAAAATATCATCGTAACAGTATGATCTGTTACCCTCCAAAACAAATACTGTATTAGACTGAATTAAGAGAAGCAGAACAAGGGAGCTAGGTTTTGCTATAAACTGGTCTGATCAGGACACATTTGAAGTACTGTGTTCTCTTCTGGATACCACATTTTAGGAAAGACATAAGATGCATAGCATCCAAAAGAGTTCACTTAAGATGGTGCTAAGCATTATGCTAAGCATTATGGATGCAAATATAGTCAATAAGCATTTATTAAGCACTTTCCTTGTGCTAGTCAGTATGCTAAACTGGAGATTTTAAAAAGAAGCAAAAAAAAAATTCCCGGTTCTCAAGTAGCTTACGATTTAATGGAGGAGACAGCATGCAAAAAGATATGAAGGAAGCTACATACAGGATAAATAGGAGATAATTTGCAGAGGGAGGGCATGGGATTAAGAAGGTTGGGAAAGGCTTCCTGTAGAAGGTGGGATTTTAGTTGGGATTTAAAGGAAGCCTGGGAGGTCAGTAGTGAGAGTGGAGGAGAGAGAGTATTCCAAGTATCGGGGACAGCCAGAGAAAATGCCTAGAGCTGAGAGATGGAATGTCTTGTTAATGGAATAGCCAGGAGGTCCGTATCACTAGATGGAAGAGTAAGTGTTGGTGAATAAGATGCAAGAGGAAGCAGATACAGGTAGGAGAGGGCTTTGAATGCCAAGCAGAGCGTTTGGTATTTGCTCCTGGAAACAGTAAGAAGCCACTAGAGTTTGTTGAGTGGGGTGTAGGGTGTGTGTGACATGATCAGACCTGCATTTTAGGAAAATGACTTTAGTGGCTGAATGGAGAATGGATTGAAGTAGGAAGATACTTGAGGCAAGCAGACCCCATCAGCAGGCATTTGCAATACTCCAGGCCTGAAGTGATGAGGCCCTGTACCAGAATGGTGGCAGTGTCAAAGCAGAGAGAGGGGGGCCTATACAAGAGATGTTGCAAAAGTAAAATCAATAGGCTTTGGCAACAGTTTGTGTGTAGTGGGTAAGAGATAGTGAGGAATCTAAGATGGCTTCTGGTTTACAATCCCGAGGGACTCTGCAAATGGTGTTGCCCTCTACAGTCATAGAAAAGGTAGGGAAGCAGGTTTAGATAATGAGAAAGGAGGGAAAGATAATGAGTTATGTTTTGGACATATTGAGTTTAAGATGTGTACTGGACATCCAGTTTTAAGATGGCTAAAAAGCAGTTGGAGATGTGAGATTGGAGCTCAGCAGAGTTTGGGGCAGGATAGGTAGAACTGAGAAATACAAAAGCAAGATTGTTCCTACCATCAAGGAGCTTACATTTTAATAGAAGGAAAACAACACATGTAAGGGAAGAGATGGCCTGTGAAGAGTATTTGGTCTGAGACTTCCTTAGGATGGTGAATAGAACAGTAGGGCATTTAGTTGATTTTTCCTTTCTGTAAGTAATGATAGTATTGATATGAAAGCAAGAGGTGAGGAGGATTGGAGTATATTTGTGGATGCAGAAAAGAAAGTGCTCCAGGTACAGAAGCATGGTTGGACCTGAACTATTTAGATACAATAGACTTCTACTGTTCAGGAAGGCACAGCCCCATAGTGGGAGTTCAGTGGTATCATCAGTATAATGGCTGAAAATGGTGGAATGAATAAGCATTCCATAGGAAAATTAGTTGAAGGAATTGGGCATGTGTAGCCTGGAAGAAAGAAGGCAGCGGCAGGGTTGTGATCATTGTCTTCAAGTATTTAAAGGGCTGTCCTGTGGAAGAGGAAATGAACTTTTTCTGCTAGGCCTCAGAGGATTGATCTAGAAGCATGAGATGGAAGTAGCAAGAGGCATGTTTAAACTTATTTTAAAGAAAAACTTCCAAACAACTTGAGCTACCTAAAAATGGAATGGTTAGATTGTTGTCCTTTGTTCTTGAAGAGGACCAAAATGAAATTACTGTGTTGGAATCAAGGTGCAGTATATCTGACTGTAGCTAATCAGACCAATATAACTCAAAAGGTTCTATCACAGGTTGGGCACAAATAGTCCATAGGAACATTGGAGAGGAGATGTCTCTAAATTTGCACATCTAACATTTCTTTTGAGTTACTGCAATTCCACTTCACTCATAGAGCACACTGCTTTCTTTGATGTGGGCGTGCCATGCTGGGTGGTACTTTGCCATTGTCTCCTGTATCTCACAATTGATTCCAAAGTTCTTCAGAGAGACCTTGAGAGTATGCTTGTATTGCTTTTTCTGATCACCATGTGATCACCTACCTCATGTGATTTCTCTGTAAAATAGTCTTTTAGGCAAACAATACATTTGGCATTCGAACAGTGTGGCCACCCCATCAGAGTTGTGCTCTCTGTAGTAAAGTTTGAATACTTGGCAATTTAGCTCAAGAAAGGACCTAAGCGTTCAGTACACTACCTTGCCAGGTGTAGTGCATTCTCCCTCAGTGAAGTGTGTAAATCAGCTTTTATGTTATAAAACAGGAATTCTAACCTGTATTATGCATATCCCCCAGGGACTATGAAAAGCTTGTTTAGTGGATATGGAGAATAGTTAGTAAATAACTATACTTTTAAGTTGAAATATTATTGAAAAATAATCATAGACTGGAGTTATAAAATTTTTGGTATACATAGAGAAGCGTATGTCACTGAACTTGTTCGTTGTAGTTATTCAGTCATGTCCAATTCTTTGTGACCCCCATTTGGTGTTTTCTTGGCAAAGATCCTAGAGTGTTTTGCCATTTCCTTCTCCTGTCCTTTTTACAGATTAGCAAATGGAGGCAAACAGGATTAAGTAATGATTTGCCCATGATCACACAGCTAGTGAGTGTCTGAGGCCAGATTTGAACTCAGGAAGATGAATCTTCTTGACTCCAAGCCTGGCTCTCATCTACTTTACCACCTAGCTGTCCCATAAACGTGTTTACAAGTCTCTAATTCCCCTTGTAATAAATTATCTCTCTGAATCAGGATTCCCAGTCCCATTCTTAAATCCACAGAAAGAAACAAGCTGGAAGCTGAAAATGATATGTAAGGTATCTCTTTCAAAAAACTACATTGAGAATAAAAGTTTGACAAGAAACTAAATCAAGGATCTCACTAATTTATTTGGCTATGTTCTGATAAACATTTAACATTCTTATGATACTAAAATGGTATTTAAGAAATATTTTTTCTTTATGAAAAATTAATCCATTAATTTCATTTTTTACAAGTGTACATATATAAACTATGGAATTTATTTGTTTTCTTGTTGACTAGCAGGTATGAGAAAGTTTAAGAAAAGCAAATAGTGCAGGAACTGAAAAAGCAGTGTCTCTTATAGGAAATGTTTTTGATTGCATGGATTACACTCAAAGTGGCCTCTAAGTTCCCTTCCAAAGTTTTCATTTGTGATCTGTAGTTCTTTGGGAACTTTGTCCTCAAGTAATTTAAACATTTGATAATTTCTGCTACTGGGTTTCTTTAGCACAAGGAAATTTGATCCCAGCTCCTTCCTAGATTAGATTACATAAAATAAAAGTCTTACTGCGTGTGATTACATTATGTCTTCATATAATCCCAAGAATTAGAGAAGAACAAATATCATGGTGTTGGTTGTTCTTATATAATATAGAAATATCATGGTGGCTGTATTAAGATATATGTGTGTGTATATGTGTGTATGTATATATATATATATCCTTTATTGATTATAATAAATATTTATATCATTTCCCTCTTACCTTTCATTCATCAATATAAAGATGAAATAGCTCAAAAATAATTACAGTGACAAACAAAACAGTAGGGGTGGCTAGGTGGCACAGTGAATAGAGTACCGGCCCAAGAGTTAGGAGGACCTGAGTTCAAATCCGACCTCAGACACTTAACACTTACTAGCCATGTGACCTTGGGCAAGTCACTTAACCCCAACTGCCCTGCCTTCCCACTCCAAAAAGTAAAAAAACAAAACAAACCCAAACATTCAAACACGATAGTGCTTTGAAACTAAAATTAAGTCTGTACTTTAATACTCATCATTCTTTTAATTTGGTCCTTGTGAACTTTCCTCAGGTTCTACCAGTTGAAGGATGTTATGTGATCTGTTAAGGTCATTTAAACTGCCTAACTCAATGGGTACAATACCCCCACTGGATTGCTTTCTGGTTAGAATAATGAACATCAGTTGGGATCAATGAAAGGGAATAATCTGCTGGTTTTGGAAATAAAAATGTATCTGGGTCAGTGTAGTGGCAGGTGTTTGCATTCTGGAAAGCTCTGTCTCCTAGATTGCTATTGCATGGCCAAGTGAGTACACAGAGAGTTAATAATGCTGCTTAATTGCAGTAGTCAGATAGAGCAACACATAATTTATAGCTATTCTGAGACTGGGAACACAAGAATGATAAACTATATGATAAAGACTTGTAGAGATTGCTAGTTAGTAAAAGTACAAAGGAAGTAGTTAGATATCTTTTTCGCTAGCTATTGATTTTTGTAAAAAGCATATCATATAATTTTCTTGATGTCTTATGAAAGCATCCTACCTTTCCAAAGTTGGTTAGGTTGGGTTTTTTTTTTTTGCTTTTATTGAAAAATATTTGTGATATCTTTAGAAAGACACACAAATGAAAACTTTTGCCTCATTTCCTCAGGAGCCTGGTTTAATAGGTTTCATCTGGATTCAAAAGGTCTGGGGTCCAAATCTTGTGTCCCCTTACTATCTTTATGGTTTGGGATGAATCTTTGGGAGAGAAACTTTTTCTGTCTTTAAATTTTGTGGTACCATAAATGTAGATGCCTGAAGGAAAAAAAAATTCATTTTCCTATGTTGCTTTATACTCATTGTTTATCTAAAAAATTAGTAAATGGCAAAGTAAATAGAAGGATAAATATATCAAAGATTCAATTTACTGAGTAAGTAAAAGAGAAATGTCTTGTGTAGCTGACATACTCTAATCTTTGTTTTCCCTTTGAAGTGAATGAGAAGGTAAGTCAATCCAATATAACCTTTCTTAAAGGGAGACTAATTAAATTATAAGGTTTTCATGTACATATCCAATTATAAATCCATTGATTAAGAGTCTTTAAAAAGTTTCTTCCTTACATGTTCCTAGGTACTAATTAAAGCCCTGATTTGCTATAGGCACGGAAATGAGAACATTTCAAAGAATTTTTATGATGTTAAATGACTTTAGTCTACCAAATCGTGAAGGAAAAGTGTTACCCATGCAAAATAAAAATAGAATTAAAATATTACCACAAGTGGCATTTGATTTGAAGGTTGAGAAGTAAGCTCAGGTTTCTGTTTATGAGGAGCTTCCTAGGTGTTCAGTGAAATATCTTTTAAAAGGTTTATAAGTCTCCATGGATACTTGGTGACTTTGATGGTACATGATGTGATCCATGGTAAATCCATGGTAAATTTTGGCTTCTCTTATGGAAAGCCAAAATGGCAGCAGAATTAAAGTTAGCTTAATTTTAAAAATAATACAAATTCTTAAATGGAATGGTCAGTTTCAGACATAGTTCTTGATTAATTATCTGTTAGGGAAAAGAGTAAGAATTATATTAAGTATTTCTTTTCCAGTTTTTCTTTTTTTTAATTGGAAAAGGGAATTCCTTAGTCTTTGTTTGAAATGTGACTTTGAGGGTGGAGGCTTTTCTAAAAGGTGTTGAAACCCAGAAAGTGCTTTCCTTTCTTAAACTACCACTGACGCAGACACAATGGAAGGGGTTTGTCCCCATGGTAACATATTTGCATTTGGCAAACCAGAAGTGGCTGGTTTTTGCTTGGTGGTATAATTGCTATATATTGACAGCAGATTTCAAAACTATTTATAAAATGTCGGGTAGATGAGCATATGTACAAGAGGGATGCACATACCACATCACTAGGCTTGATTAGACATTTATGATGACAGAGAACTAGGCATGGATTACTGAGGTGTTTTTGGCATTTTATAATATGTCTGTCACAGTGAAGGCACAAAGGTTTTCAAATGATTTAAAACATTTCTCTCAATTCTCTTTTTAAACCAGGTGACAAAAGAACTAAAACAATATGACAATAAAATTATAGAATGCAAATTTGAGAACAACAGCTGGGTCTTCATGAGACAAAGAACAGACAAAAGTTTTCCAAATGCTTATAACACTGCCATGGGTAAGTACAGTACGGTGACCTTGTGACCACTGTTCGCTTATTGAGAAGAACATGACTATGGTGTACAAACCAAGAATGTAATCTTTCCTTTGCCCCTATTTTTAAGACTGAGAGATTATCAGATTTAATGCTTGGTTTGATTGGGGACATTTTACTATATACCTGTTTAACCTTCATTGTGATTTGTCCTCATCCTTCCCAGGACTACATTAATTTGAGTTGATGTACCAAGGAAAGATGCTTTGGCAGGATAACAAACTATACAAGTTGAATTTGTTGAACAAAAAAAGCCATGGTAATTTCAGCTCTATTCAAAACAGCAAAAATCATTGTTTGCCAGATGGGAAAGGACAAAATTAGTAGGGAACTTGTAATTTCAAGTTCCTAAAATAGTTTTACAAACAATGGAGAACAAAGTAAATGAAAGCCATAAAAATGCTATCCTTTTACTATTGTGAGGGCTTTAAATTCTTCAGATAAAACTTGATTGTTTTTGGAATTTGGAAAACTAGATGTCTTTTAAATGGGCAGACAGGGATTAATTGAAGTTTATAAGATAAATTTCTCTTTCTAAGAGTTATTTTCAACTTTAGTCTCAGGGCTTTTATAAAGTCCGTTAACTTTCCATCTTCACCTTTTAGTACTGACAACCATTGTGTTGAGTATAGGCCCACAATGAAAGGTGATTATAATTAGCTTGTGAGGAAAAGTGTGCAAAGTGGCTTATATGTTTTGTAGTATACGATTCAGTCTGCTTTTTTAAAAGATGCTCTAGTAAAAGTTGTGAAATGCATGTTTTCACCCTCATTTTCACCCATGGAAAAGATGGCATTGCTCTCCAATGTTAATGAATCTAAAGTACTTTTAGTGTTTTTTATTTTATGTTATGTTACATTAAGGCTGATGCAGCAAAGGTGGTCTCTTATAAGTCTTAGAGAAACAAAGTATTCCTTGAGAGATGAATAAGTGCCTTCAGAAAACAGGGAGTCCTATTGCAGAGTCTAGGACTCTAAATAACCCCTTCTCTTCCTCCTGCTCCACAGGTTACTGGGGAAAATTTTTTCACTTGAATAAATTGGTGCTCCCTGGGAGTTCTGTCTGAGACTTGACTCTTTCTAGACCGCAGTATTTCCATTTGTTCAAGAGAGCAGCCTTCTTACCAAAATACCTTATAGATAAAGCAAAATTGGAAGCCACAAAAAACTAATTATTAAGTGTTTCCCTTTTTAAAATAAACTAAATATTTAAGGTTGCTCCAAATTAGACCACCTAAAGAGGTACCTGGATAGTTGTATTATAAATGACTATAAAAGGAAATAAAAGCTCTTTGAAGATAAAGACTTTTTCTATTTTTTTCTCTCTTTCCCAGCTTAATATAGTGCAGGAGTGGGGAGCCTGCACCTTTGAGGCCACATATGGCCTTCTAGGTCCTTGAGTGCAGCCTTTTGACTGAGTCCAAGTTTTACAGAATAAATCCTTTTATTAAGAGGATTTGTTCTGTGAAGTTGGGACTCAGTCAAATGGGCATACTTGAGGACTTATAGGGCCACATGTGGCCTTGAGGCTGCAGGTTCCCCACCCCTGGAATAGTGTCTTGTACATATTATAAATCCTTATTAATTAATACTTGTTTGTACCCAGTAATAACCTGTTAAATTAAATCTGTGTATTAAAAAGATGAACTTTTTCTGAAGAACTTAGTTTATGTGATCTCTGGCTAGGATCAGAGTTTATTTGGAAAATAGGGATAGGTTAAGCCAGCTGCTTTCTTATTTTGAGGAGGGAAATGTGAATGCTAGTTTATATAATGTATATCATAGTTTTATAGTCTTTTCTAAACTAAAACCATAAATTTCTTTTAAAAATTAAAAATACTACTACTGAATTTATATACCAAGAAGAACATATCTCTTCCTTTAGCAATTTAGTTTTTAGTTTATTCAATAGGATTATTAAAGTGATCACAATCTATATAACTAGATGTCAAAAACAACCAGATGTGATATGTGCAAGTCAGGGGAGTATAACTCACCATAGAAAGCAGCTGTGCTGATTTTTACTGCCTTTGCAGCCATAGCCAAGTCGCTTAGACTCTCTTACAGTCTCAGTTTCCTCAGAGGTACCTTTCAGCTCTAGATCTATGATCATTTGATTCTGTGTATGTCTTCAGTGTACCCCGTTATGTTAAGTAGCTTGTTATTGTTCAGTAATTCAGTCATGTCCTATCTGAGACCCCATGTGCCCGAGCAGCTAAGACATGTCTGAGGCCACATTTGAACTCAGGTCTTTCTGATTCCAAGTCCAGCACTATCCACTGAGCCATCAAACAGCAATTTGCATCGTAATTCTGTTTTATTTTAACACAAAATTATTGAAGCCTTTGGTTGTTGCACATTCTTTTTCAAATATATCCCTCCTTTCTACCTAGCAGGTCAGCCCTTGTAACTAAAGTTTTTAAAAGTAAAAAACAAGCAAATCAGCCAGACTGATTAACACGTCAGTTGTGTCTGACAGTATGTGGCATGTTTCACATGGATAGTCAGACCCTCTCCAGTGAAAAGCAGGGAAAAGAACCTGTTTTTCTTAACTCTTGTGTGGGGCCAGGCCCGTTGGTCATAATTATGCAGTGTTCAGTTTTGTTTTATTGTTCTTTATACTTGCATTGTTGTCATTGTGTCTGTTTTCCTCGTTCTGCTTACTTCACCGTTTATCAGTAGTATGAGACTTTTCGTGCTTCACTGAATTCTTGATATTTGTCTTTTCCTATAATATTCCAGTACCTAGATCATAGTAAATTCTGTGTGAATGTTAGTAGCCACTGCTGCTGCTGCTGCTGCTGCTGTTAGAACCACTACTGTCACCACCACCACTGCCAAATAAATATCCCATAATTTCTTTAACTATTTGTCAATGGATAAGTATCTCCTCTTCCCCAGTTCTTTGTTATCACAAAAAGTGTAGACAGACAGACAGACAGACAGACAGATAGATATAGATATAGATATATGACATATATTAGCTTCCTTGGAGTACATGCCTAATAATGGCATCTCTGAGTCAGAGTTTGAATGTTTTAGTCACTTTTTAAAAAAAGCTTAATTCCAAATTGCTATCCAGAATGGTCGGACATTTCACAACTCCACTAGCTCTGTGTTATGCCTGTGGTCCTGTATTTTCAATGACATTTCTGTATCCCATATAGTGTCCAAAGTAGCTTCTATGAGGTTGTCACCTAGTAAATAGTAAGCCTTCAGTAAGTGTTTGTCAAATGAATGAATGCTTATTCCAGAGCAAAAAAAAAGTGTGGTAATTTTTCAGTTTAATATTAATCCTTATTAAGAGTTGTTTACATCACTGCATTTCAGTGCAACAATACTTACTAAAACAAGGTAACAAGGAGGGTGGGGAAACTAATTTGTTTTGGAATGTGTTATCCTTGTCTTATGAAATGTAAGTTCCTAGGCCCTTTGTTTTACACTTTTCCACTAACATTCCACTATGATGAATTGGCTTAATTAGCCCTAAAATAAGCTGTTTTCCTTTTCTTTTCTTTTTTGTCCCTAGCTGTATGTAACAGCATCTCAAACCCAGTCACCAAGGAAATCCTCTTTGAGTTCATTGACAGATGTATGACAGCTTCTCAAGGACAAGCACGGAAGCATCATCTGGACCCAGACACAGAGCTCATGCCTCCTCCACCTCCCAAAAAGCCACGTCCTGGCATCTAATTTCAGGGTTTAGAAACAAATAAGTGGAAAGAGCCTCATGTTGCTTTACAGTTTTGTAGCCAGAGGAACTAAAAAAAACCGGTGAGCTATACATTTGAGAGGAGGGGGAGGAAGAAGTAACAAAACCGGTATTGTAGCTGTCCTGTAAATATTTGATGCCTTTTCTCCAGTGCATCATGAACTTGAACATTCTCATTTTACTTGATAAACGCAAGCTTACCTTGTAAAATCTAAAGTTTGAACTATCCAAAGGTTTAGATAAGATTAGAATCAATGGAAAGAGGCCTTGTTTATATATGGATAACTTTCACTTTTAATTTATAATGTTACTAATCTGGAACTGTGAGTATAGGAAACACACTGTATTTTTAGGGACTGTCTTTTAAAAATAGTAGAGTTACAAACTTCCTTTTTTAAGCAATGGAGTGAATCTCATTTATCATAGATTTCCTACATTTCAGAGATTGATGTGTTTAAAAAGTAATAAAATTGTTTGAGTATAATACTAGTAAAATGAGTCTTGCTCATTTTAATATTATCTTTTTGTGAGAGGGAAATATTAAAAAAAAAGTGAAAATTTATTGTTGTAATTAACTTCCTTTCTAAAGGAAACCTGTTAGGTATTTTTATCTGTTTCTGTTTTTGAACTCTCATATCTAATGTATAGTGTGCCAGTTTTAGTTTTGCTTTTTAAGCTTCTCCATAGAAAGTGAGCACACACCAAATCCCTGTATGTAGCTCTCTCATACAAGACTATTTCTAATGGCAGGGCTACTTCAGCTTAACCCTCCACAGTGACAACACATTGTAAATGACATTAAAACACACAACTCACTGTGATATGCAAGAGTGATAACCAATACAAATGATCTTGTGTTAGTTCCCCTGAACAAAACAGCAAAGGAAATGCCAGGTGATTTCTCTGATTAGACAGTAATGTCAATGGAATAGAATACTGTCATGAGAAAATGGTCTCCCACTGATATATAAATGCAGAGGCAAACCCGAGACATTCATTAGAACTAAACATCAAGAAAACCAAGACATTTACTTTCATAACCAGTGCTGATTGTTCTATACCAGTGACATTATTCTTGTGATACCAAATGAACAAATAAATTGATTGATGTTTGTACTTGGGACAAATCATTGAACCCTCTTCCGTATTCTGACTGAAGATCTTTATTTTGATTGGCATGTAGAGAAATTATTCCAAGATTAACCCAATTAATAACTAGTGTATTCTGAGAAGTTTAGATTTTAAAGGTTTACTGTATATGTATTGAGAAAGGATTTTCATGGACCACATTTTATATATGCATTACTGTTCAGGGGGTGGGGTTATCTGGTCTGATTACCTGACAGGATTTCATCTGCCAGGATTCAGTTGGTTATTACCAAAAATATGTTTCTATTCACATGGATTTTAATGTTTCTAAACAAAATTTTCTCTTGTATTGATTTTTCTATACAAAATACTAGGGCCATGCTTCATGAAGGTGTTTCTATTTGTTCCACTGTGTTGTATAACATGTATCGTGGGTTCATCCCAATTGTCATTTTCATGTTTCTTTATTGGGGAGTTTGTGTGTATTAGGATACTAAAAGGGTTAAGTTAACTGCTTACAGAAGTAACAGGTGAGAGGGGGAAAATGCTCATGTTTCCATGATATCTTTTATACAAAGTAAAATGTGGGGAATTGCCTATGCAAGGTTACAAAATT
This sequence comes from Pseudochirops cupreus, assembly GCA_028627135.1. Classification (NCBI taxonomy): domain Eukaryota; kingdom Metazoa; phylum Chordata; class Mammalia; order Diprotodontia; family Pseudocheiridae; genus Pseudochirops; species Pseudochirops cupreus. Next base: position 249,409,584 of record CM053584.1, on the reverse strand, counting down.
GATTCTTTCCCATGCTAATAAGCCTTACACAAATTTGATGCAAAAAAACCTATGCAACCCGCTACTCCATACATCATTGGGAGCAGTGACTTCCTTTCATCTAGCATATAGGTTTCTTACCAGACTACATAAAAATACAGCCCTTTTATGAAGAGAATTTACAATTTACTTTCGTCAAGTATCTTTAGTATAGCTAAAATGTAATTGTAACCTTTTAAATGAGTTAAGTGAAAAGAATGTCTCCTCTTTAATACATCCAGATATTTTCTCTCCTTGTCTGTATGCATTTCAGCAGAACTTTTCTTAATTTATCCTGTCTGGGTTTGTTTTGTTGTTGCCTTTTTTTTAAACTGCAGTGCAGTATAACAGTCAGGCTTCCAACTCTATCCTGTTCAGTTCCTGAGTGCATTCACTACTGTCCTCTACATCTTTAAAAGCAATCTAGAAATAAACTAGAGAATTTAATTTCCAATAAAAACCTAAAGCCAGACTTTAGGACAGCTGAAAGGAAGAGCTGACTCTGCTCTTCTCATCTCATCCTACTTCACACCATGTAAATTCTGGGACTAATCTTTTGGACAAGATTAAGAAACTTTTCAGCTCTTAAAACAGAGAATGTGAAGCCCTCTGATTTGTGGCTTGGAAAAGGTGTGTAATATTTGCCAGTTTTTGCATATATTATTTACTTTTGATTAAGTGCCCAGAAAATGTTAGGATATATCTCCTAAAATTGTGTATCAAAGAGTATTTTAATAAAGCTACTGGTTTAAAATAATGGAAGCTCACTTGCTTTGTCATACTGGTGAGCATTTGTTAGCACCTTGATGTCTGGAGGTGATTTTTTCCTCCCATTCATCCCCGTTGCTGGCAATGGGTTGTGCTGCTACCAGCCACACTCTGGCTTTTCAGACACCAGAGATTTACCATATAGGCTAGAGAGCCCACACATGTCCTCCCTAAGAACCCCAGCCTTTGATGTCAGGAAAAAATTATGAAGGTTGCTCTTGCTACTGTTGGAAAAGAATGGAGCAGGGAAAAACAGACAATTTTTACAATGCATTAGCATTTATGTCTCTTTGTTATCATCTTAGCATTCTACTGTATGAAAAAGAATTCTGTTACATGTTATTTTTTTAAATGCATTTGAATTTTGACAAAATACTTAGCAATAAATGTTCTGGAATGACAAAATTATGGAATATCAAAAAACCCATCTTGTGTTGACTGCATTTTTGTATCTTTATGTTTTCCATTTTTAAGCTCCTGTTATGGTGAACCACATGAAGTTCAGAAAGTAAACTCTCCCCCCAAACCAAAAGAATCCATACTGAGTTGGAGAAATAAAGGTCCCCAGGAGCTGATGACAAGGTTATACCCCAAAGACTGCTTCTAGTCCCCATGAGTGATCCACCTTTTGATAAAGAGGATTTAGATTATAGAATTATATCCCTTTTATCAGGACTGAGGAACTACTAGTGTAGAGATTCCCTTTAACAATGCAGATCATCAATTTCTACTCTTTGAGAGCTGCTTGGGCACTGAGAGATTCCATGACTCATTCAGTGTGACATTGTGTGTCCACGTTGAGACTTGAACTCAGGAAATTCTGACTTACAAAACCGCTTTCCATCTACTGTTCTATTTTATGAGCCTCTTATTTGTGAAGAAAGTATCTGGATGCCACATAGTAACTTATAGTAACTTTGTAGCTATATTGTATATCACATCCATGAGAAAGGTGAAAGATTATCAGTTCTTTGAATGTCTGGAAACACTTTTAGGAACCAGGGCAGGAGGTTTAATGGAGTTTCTTGTTGGCCAGCTCTTGGAATTCAATGTAGAGTTGCTAATGTCGGGATGGCTAAGTGGCATAGTGAATAGAGCACTGGCCCTGGAGTCAGGAAGACCTGAGTTCAAATTTGACCTCCAATACTTAACACTTACTAGTCATGTGACCTTGGGCAAGTCACTTAACCCCAATTGCCCTGCATTCCCCCCTCCCCCCAAAAAAGAATCGCTAATATCCTTATCAATTTGACCTCATATCCATATCATCACTTTTACACTAGCTAGCCTCGTAGTACTTATTACATCCCCTATTTCTTATAAGAATCTGTTCAGGGGCCACTCTTATAGCACATAGAATTGTGTCTTTTCCATTCTTGCCTTTTGCACTGAAAATTACTTCTTCCAAGGGAAACTTCCCAACAAAGAGGTATCTAGAAAATGGCCCTGCTCTCTTCCCTGCTTCAGTATACTCCAGGAAGGGATAGCAGCAGGGAATTAGCCTCCAATTTGTGTTTTTCATCCTAACTCCAGTTTCTCAGGGTGCTTCCCTTCAGCATATTATATCTCAGTCAAGAAGGCCACTCCGATCCTGCTCTCATCTCCCCACCCAAATTCTAAAGTTTTTTTTTTAATCTTTTAGTAGCTTCTTAGAACTTTTCAGGTTTTTTTTTAATATTCCAGGTACTTGGCACTTAGTATAACTTGGTGCCTTTATCATTTTTATAGTATTAAAAGCCTGTGAAAAAAATTCTTGTCACTGCTACTGAATGCTATCTAAGCAGTATCTAAAGAAGCAATAAATTTTATAGAATTGACTCTCAGGAAGACTGTCAAAGGAATAGGATATATTTTTGTTCCATTGGGCAAACACATTCTATGCCCTGATATATTGATGAGCTGAAAGCTACACAAAGCCTAAGCCAAAATGATCAGTACCAGTGAACCTTTATAGAAAACTTCAAGGGAATAGGATATATTTTTGTTCCATTGGGCAAACACATTCTATGCCCTGATATATTGATGAGCTGAAAGCTACACAAAGCCTAAGTAAAATGACCAGTACCAGTAAACCTTTATAGAAAACTTGGCAAGCTGACAGACAATTGCACCTGTCTACACTGCTACAGATGGGGAAAGGACCTGTGGACAATTTATAGTTCCATTCAAGTCAATCATCTTTCTTGGTTAGCAAACTTGGTCTTTTTCAGATTCTTCTCTGCAAATGCCACTACTGGTTTGCAAGCATAGAATAACATGGAAGACATCCTTTAATACAGCAGTTCCCAAAATACGGTCTGTAGACCCTTAAGGGTCTCAAAGACTCTTTCATGGGATCCTTAAGTTCAATACTATTTATACTAAACCATTATTTACCTATTAAAATACCATAATTTCTTTTCCAACTAATAATCTGTGTGATGCCAGATTTTCTTCATAGACTTCAACCCAAACAACATATCACAACTGATTGAATCCCCAATTAGATGAGAATCCTTTTCAGTCTTTTTTCAATTGTGTTGAGCTCTTTGTGATCACACTTGAGGTTTTCTTAGCTAAGATACTAGAGTAGCTTGCCATTTCCTTCTCCAGCTCATTTTGCAGATGAGGAAACTAAGGCAAATAGGGTTAAGTGACAGTGCCCCGGGTCACACAACTAGTAAGTATTTGAGGCCATCTTTGAATTCAGGAAGATCAGTCTTCCTGATTCCAGGCCCAGCACTTTATCCACCTTGCTACTTAACCCATGAGAATCCTGCTGCTATCTTATATTAAACCAGATGTTAAAGATTAGGCAAAAAAATGTAAATAATGACATTTTCACTAAGTTTTTTTTGTTTAGAAAAAGTTACTTTTCATAAAAATGTGTTAACATGTGATGTTAGTTACATGTTAATGTTAATAAACATTTAAATGAATAAATGTTTTTAAATTTTACCAGTTTAATTTTTAACATGGTAAATTGGTAAATATTTTTAAAAGTTTTGTTTTCAGTTTTTACGGATGCAAAGCAATCCTGATACCAAAAAAGCATAAGAACTACTAGGGCACAAAATACCTAATAAATGGTAGGTGTTCGGTTGAGCATCTCTCAAAGCAGCTCAGTTGACACGGTTGGCCAGTTTTATATGTACTTTTGATATGTGATTCCCAAGAGCTAGATATAGAATAATTACAATTGTACAACAGTTCTTGTGGCATTGCTAGCTATTGCATTATGAGTTTGCACTTTAGCCTGTTCAGTTTGTCACTGAAGTGTGATGGTGATGATGATGATGATGATAGCAGCATTTATGTAATGCTGCTCTCATATTTTATCCTCAAAACAACCCTGGGAGGTAGGTTCTATTAATTAACTCTATTTTATACACAAAGAAACTAAGGCAAAGGTTAAGTGACATACCCAGGATCACATAGCTAGTAACTAGTCTAAGGTCAAATTTGAACTCAGTGAACTCAGTCACTCTATCCGTTTGTACCACCTAGCACAGTACAATTTGAGGCCATCAGGATACCATAAACATTAATAAAACACAGTTCAACAAGCATTTATTATGCCTATGTTATATGTAGAGCACTGTGCCACAGGATTTAGAAGCCTCATGCTCAAGAAATAGTGTAATATGGTGTAATGCCAAGCAAAGGCAACTTCCAAGGTTCAGATTACCAGCATAGTAAACCCCATTTATTCAGCAAACATTCACAGAACAGAGAAAGTCAAAATACAGTGTAACTTGTTCCTTTAGCAAGTAAGTTCTCAATTCAATCCAGGTACTACTCCACCCCTAGATAGTACATTCATTTAGTCAGTCAGAGTCTCTTCTCAAATGGAGATTAGTCTCCAACCATAAATAAAGTACATTCATTTGGTCAATCACAGAGCACAAAGAAAACTCAAAGGCTTCCCACCCCTGAATCTCAAAAGGGACAGAAGAACACAAAAGTCCACCCACTCTCAAGTTACAACAAAGTTAAACTCAGCATTGAATACCCAAGGAAAGGTCTTTCTTTCATCTTCACTCTAGGCAACCCCTCAGCAATCTCAGTTCCAGGGGAGACAAGGCTCAACAAAGCCATAGCCAGTGTCCTCATCAAGTCACTCTCTGCCTGTAGAACAGTCCCAGAACCCCTGAAAACATCAGCAAGGCTCTCTTCCAGGATTTCTGTGCAGGTACCACAAGAAAATCCTCCTTCAGGGCTTCTGAACCAACAGCCAGGTTCCAGGACCTCTACAACAGCAGCACTGTCCTTCACCATCAGGTGAATCTGGCAAAACCACATCAAAACAGACAGACAAAATACCGGCATCACAGCCGTGCCTCCTCAGTTCTTGGCACTTCTGGGTGGCAGTTCTCAAAAGTCCTGGGCAGTTCCAGTGGGCTCTTAGCAGTCTTTCTCTCAGCAACTCAGGCTCCACGATACTGAACACTGCTCTCCCAAAGTCCTTCTGGCCTTCTCTAGGCTTGGGCCTTTCCCAATTCATGGCTCCTCCCAGTTCAGCCCTCTCTCTTCATGTCAACAAATCCATCCCACAAGTCGGATTCACAAGCTCTGGGTTTTAACACTCAACCCCAAAACCAAGCCAATACAGGGGCATCTCCAAATTCCATTACCAATACATATGGGTGGTCACAATAACATGGAGATTTACCATCCCCGCTTACAGAGAAACAGGAGACAATATTACTGGATTGGAAAACCCAAGTTCCACAAAGGTAGAGTCCACCCCTGCCTATTCATTGTTGTGGCCCCACAATTCAACAAACATCAAGTGCTTACTATGTGGAAGGAATTGTTCTAAGCAGTGAAATAGAATGATGAAAATTTACTGAAAGAGTTTTCAGTCTTACTAGGGAGAGTACAACCTGAAAACAAATAAATGCTCTACTGAACACAGTAGACTAGCAGATATCCAAGAAAGACAAAGATGCTTGTGTCCAGGACAATTTGAAGAGAAGGGTAAGATTTTGGTGAGTGTAGGGATTAGATCTAGCAAGACTTCACAGAAGTAGCACCTGAACTTTGCCTTAGAAGAAAAGAAAGGTTTTTTTTTAAACTAATAAGGAGAATATGTGTTTTAGGCATTGGAGATAACCTGCATGGAATGCAGAGGTGAAAAATGATTGGTTCAGTGCATATAACAATAGTCCAGTGGGTTGAAGTCCAATGTGTGAAAGAAAGTGATGTGAACTAGGACTAGAAGGGGAATTTGGAGCCCCATTATGAAGGTTATTCAGTGTTAAGCTAATTGAGTTTGTGCTTTATCCTATATAGATAGTAGGGAGCTATTGAAAGGTTTTTAGCAGAAGGATGATATGGTCAGGCTTGTGTCTTAGAAATTAACCGTGTGGTGTACAGATTGAAGAGAGGAGAGACCAGTACAGAGAATAATTCAGAAACTATTGTCCAGACAAGAAGTATTGGAAGACCTAAACTAGCATGGTTGTAATGTGTGTAGAAAGGAGGGGATAATCATAATAGCTCCTATTTCTATAATCCTTTAAAATTTGCAAAGCACTTAACACATTATCTCCATTTAGCTTCCCAACAACCCTGTGAAATAAATACTATTAATGTCTCTACATTATAGAGGAGAAGACTTAAGGTCAGAGAGAACTTCATTTGCAAGACCAGTTGCATTATCCACTACATCATGCTACAAGAAATTAAATTTGATTTAGTAAGCCTTACTTACTAAGCACCTGCTGCATACAAACACTCTTCTAAGCCCTGGAAATACAAAGACAAAATGAAAAAGTCTGTGCCTTTGAGGATCTTACATTCTACTGGAAGGAAATAACAAGTATAAATAAGCAAATGCAAGAAAACTTACATAAAGAACATTAACAAGAGATGATGAAAAGCTGTATAAGAGGTGACATCTGGAATGAATCTTGGAGGCTTCTAACAGGGAAAGGGAATGGTGCCGTCCAGGCATGGGGAAAAGCCTGTGCAGACACAAGTTGGAGTCCCTGGGACAGAAAATTCTCATTATAAAATAAATCCAGAAGATTCTAAAAGGATTAAAAGGGCAAGGTGAGAAGGTTATATTTGTTTTCCTAGAGACATCAGAGAGCCATTGAAGATCCTTCCGCAAGGGAGTGGTGTGGTTGGTAGTACTTTGCAATTTATTGTTAAAAAAAAAAAACAAAAAAACCCCCCTTATTTTGGATCTGAAGGACTGAGAGGATAAAGATGCCATCCAGAGAAATAGCAAAGCTGGGAGGAGGGACAGCTTTAGGAGAGATGATGAGTTTAATTTTGGACATGTTGAATTTGATATGCCAGTCAATGTAACATCCAAGTGGAAATGTCAGACAAGCAATTTGAGATTCAGAGCTGAATTTCAGAATCTTCCTATAGGAGATCAATTAATTATCAGGCATTTATGAAGTACCTACTATGTTTTCACCAAGAGAATGTCATGAAAGAAGAGAAAGTGTGTGTGGGCGGGGGGGGGGGGGGGTGGGGGGGAACCATTGCAGGAAAACCACCCTTAGGGCACAGGGAAGAAGAGAATTTAATTGAATTAAAGGAGTCCATGAGGAAACAGGCAGATAGGAAGAAAACTAGGAGAGAGCAGAGTCACTGCAGCTAAAAGGTGGAGAGACTTTTCCGAAGGAGGTCTTGGTCAGCAGTATCATTGTCACATTTTGCAGAAATGTCAAGGAACCAATCAACAAGTATTTGTTAAACATTTACTCCATTCCTCATCTGTAAAATGAGCTGGAGAAAGAAATGGCAAATCACTCTGGTATCTAAGCCAAGAAAACCCCAAATGGGATCATGAAGAATCAGACACAACTGAAACTACGGAACAACAAAAATGTTAGGTACTCTGCTAGATGGTGGAAAATGAATATTGAGAAAAACTCTATCTAATTTAGTAATTGTTGACTTTTAAGAGTAGTTTCTATAAAGTTGTAGGGTAGGAGACTAGATTGTAGGAGTTGAGAAGTGAATAAGAAGTGGTGGCTACTATTTCTGGGAATTCAACAGTGAAAGGATGGGGAGGAGGACAGCAGGGTCAAAGTGAAGGGATTATTTTTTTTAACATGGAAGATTTGAGTATCTTTATAGGCAGTAAGGGTAGGCTCTAATCAGGAGGAAGAGAGGGAAAGGGAATAAAAGGAATAAAGTGAATGACTGATTGAACCAACTCTCTAGGAGACCAGATAGGATTAAAACCACAAATGCCATGACAGAGAAGAATCACCTGAATCTAGAGCAATGAATACCAGTGAAGATATACAGAGATTTCTGAGGCGTAATTTGAAATGGATGTGCTGGAGCCCAATCCCAAGGTGAGCATTTACATTTCAGACTCAGATAACACTACTAATCAGGGCTTGATTTAATTTATTGTTTTGTTGATTTTTTTAGACTTAAAGTGATGGAGAAAATGTCACTAATTCAGATTAAACTTGAAGGTATGTCTTTTGTACAGTAAGAGAACCAACTGCACACATTAAGCAGCACACACTTGGTTGTGGAGGAAGAGGGATAATAAGCTTCTCATGTCCTCAGTCTTCTTAATCAGGAAGCAGGCAAGCATATCTGCTAAGAGAAATCGTATATCCCTGCTCTTTGCTTCCCTCTGAGAAGTATGGTAACTGGGTATGGGCCAAAAGGTATATGAAGATACACTCAAATTTTTAGGCATTCAAACTAGGGACAAAAGCAAGTGGAGTGTGGGTGGGAAAGTTTGTTTATTTGAAAGAGAATTGCAAATTATGTAACATTAAAAAAAAGGACTTCATTTTACAAGATAAGGAAACAATCAAACTGGCCCAACATCACACAGTTGGCAGAACAACAAAGTGGGGCCTCTGATATCCAGGTCAATGTTCTTTATACAGAACACTATTTCTTTACAGAGTATATGCTCAATCAATGTTGTTAGAAACATACTTAGTCTGGGAAAGGCAGGAAGGTTTAGCTTTATTTTACATTTATTCTTTCCTGAATAAATGGGTAGCCTCTTCAAAAGACTGTAGAGAATCAGACAAATGCAAGCCCTTTTATGCTGCTTCCATTTGAATTTCCTGCCCTGTCCTCCCTCCAGAATTGGGATTGGTTCCAGCTTTTCTCTGTTACAGTCTTAGTGACCTGCCCACTACATATCTACTCCTTCATGTGTTCCCTCCTCCCCCATACATGAGCTACATGCATCCCGTGATGGGATAATGAGGTTCTAATTCTTTGTGGGGTGTCAGCTAATATGTATGAGGCTAGTTAAGCATGTGTGTTAATGAAAAGTTGGTGACCATCCGTTGACCCTAGCCTCATTGAGCCAGTTTAGCCCAGGTCTCTTCCAAGGGTAAACTTACAGAATTCTTCCAACTATATGATTGGACAGGGTTGCTCTGCCCTTTCTCCCCTCATTGTGATTTACACCTTCCTGCACGTCCTGTGCAACATCTGTTTTTAGACATCCATTGTTCCCATAGAATCTGTGGAAACCAAATTACTAGCATTTCTCACAATGTTGACTTAGAGAGACCAGTACTTGCTGGAGACTTGTGGGTACAATCAGGATATAATCTGATATAAATGCTGATGTAATCTGAACTGTAAGGGTAACTAGAAGAGAAACCTGAGCTGTGTGTGCAAGTAAGAAAGAAAGAAGGAACCCTTACCAGCCAGCTGGAAGTAAACCTGGCTGGACTAGACAGGCATGATACTATAGGTACCCTTCTGATACTCATTCTATACATTTGCTAAGCAGCCTTTGGATTTTACTCTGGCTTCCCAAGGTGGCTTCCTTATTAGGACAAGAGCATACTGACCAGCAAGCATCAGTGTTCTCTTGTTCTAATTTCTTCTAATCAGTTAATTAGATTTTCATATGTAGATTAATTTAATGTACATTTGCTTAGTGTAGGCCAGTTTTTCTGTGAGCTGATCACTGCTGGATAACTTGATCTTTGAGACTGCAGACCTATAGAGCTCTGAATTCCCAGGAGTCCAGTTAGAACGGACAGCAAGCTTATGGCTTTTCTGTGTCTCAAAATACCTTCCTATACTACAAGACTCAGAGGTAGCTAACCTCCAGTCTGTACAGCCCCAAACATTCAGTTTAGAATTCATTATATAATTCTGGGGGCAGTATATTTACCTTACTCATTAAGTTGAACTTAAACAGATTAGGTAATGAAGTGAGCAAGGGCTGGATCCTAAATCAGGAAGAGTTAGGTTTAAATCCAGCCTCAGACACTTATCGCTGTGTGACCTTGGGCAAATCACTTAACATCTCTCATCATTTCTCCATCTGTAAATGTGGATTATAATAGCAGTGTAGATCAAATGAGATGACAGGCACACAGTGTTTTGCAAACTTTAAAGTGGTAGATATTAGTAGAGGACGCATTGTATGTAATCAATCCCCACTCAGTGCAATCACATAATATTGAGAAACAGGGCTAGGAGTATTTTGTGGAACATCTTAGGAATACAAACACAATTGTAGCATGAAAAAACCCGACAACAACACATGTCTGATTAATTGACCGATAGACATTTATTGAGAACCTACTGTGTGCCAAGTAAAGATTATACAAAGACAAAAGTGAAATTTTCTCCCCTCAGGGAGTTTACCTTTCAGTTCAGAAATCTACATGTATGTACAAGTAAATGTAGATATATGGCACAATGCATACAGCAGGGTCTGAAGTCAGGAAGACCTGAGTTCAAATCCTAATTCAGACACTAGCCGTATGATTCTGGGCAAGTCACTTAACCTGTTTGCTTCCTTTCCTCATCTGTAAATTGAACTGGAGATGGAAGAGGCAAACAACTCCAGTATCTTTGCCAAGAAAGCCTTACATGGGGTCATGAAGAGTAAGATACTTAAAAAGACTGAACAACAACAAAATGCAGAATATATGTATAATGTATACAAGGGATAATATGTGTGAGGGACTGTTGTGGATACTTAGAAATAAAAGACATGGTTAATCCACTTAAAAAGTTGTACATAAGAGGTTTGCAATTTCATGTGCAATCATCTTTTTTATTATACTATGTTATGGAAATGCTTGTTTTATTCCATAAATTAAAAATAAAATAATGTGAAAACATTTATAATATTGGGAAACAATATACACACATAAAAAGATATCTTTGTCTCCTCTAACACTGGTGCATTGCTCATAATAGGCACTTAATAAATGTTTAGTTGAATGAATAATAACATGAAGCATCAGCCTGTAGGGAGTACAGCGGAGGCAAGTACAGGTCATAGTATTTAATTTTCAAACTCTGGTTTCTACTTTTCTGTGTTGATCTGAAGTATACTTCTTTGTGACCAAATGGAAGTTGGGTCTCTCAGCTCGACCTCTTTTCACTCACCTGTTCCAAAGTAACTTTTTTTTTTTGCCCCTTATTTTCAAGGCTTTATTGAACAGGATTACAGGGTTGTTTTAGAAAATGATGGTTCCAATTCCTTTCAGTCCCCTGGTATGAAATGTTGTATTTAGGAATGGAGATATACATACACATACACACACACTCACACTCAGTGATGAAGACATACACATGCATACCACAGTTACTAAAAGGAGTAGGTCCAGTATATATCCACTTTTAAAATCCTTATTCATAGACCCATCATGAGCACAAGACTTATAATCAACCAGTTCTTCAGGCTTAAGCCACAGGCTGATTTCCTTCTCAGCACTTTTTACAGAATCACTGCCATGAATGATGTTCCTGCTGACTTGAATGCAGAAGTCCCCTCAAATGGTGCCTGGCTTGGAATCAGCTGGGTTGGTCTCTCCCAGCATCACTCTGCCTGTCTTTACCACATTCAAGCCCTCCCAAATCATGGCTATAGCAGGCCCCAAGTTCATATATTGCACAAGCCCAGGGACAAATGGCCTGTCCTTCAGGTCAACATAGTGCTGTTTCAGATGTTCCCTTGAGGCCCTAGGGAACTTCGTGCCCACGAGGCAGAATCCCTTCTGCTCAAAATGTTTGATGATGTCCCCCATCAGGCCCTGCTGGACACCGTCAGGCTTGACAGCAATGAAGGTGCACTCAGTGTTGGCTATGGTCCAGGGAAGCTTGGGCTGGAGTAGGAGAAAGAGGCTTCTGTGGCTGTGGCAAAGAAGGAGTCCAAAGTAACTTTCAAAGGAGACAAGGGATTGTGATAGAATCTTGGTACGCTACTAAAAATGTCACCTAAGTTTGATTTGTGGTTTGTGCTACCATCCCAAAATGAGTTTATAAATTTCCAGAATGATGTTCAGCATTTAAAAATTACTTCTGTTTCTTTAAAAAAAAATGTAAATTACCGTAAGGTCTCCTTTTAAAGTGATCAAACCCACTAGTTCTAACTTTACCATTCTCCCTTATATAATATTTATCTCAGTAATGCAGGCAGAGAAGCAGCATGGTTTGGTGGTTGAAGAGTTGTCCTTGGAGTCAGATTGGAGTCAGAAAGACCTAGGTTCAAGTCCTGCCTCTGGTACATACTAGCTGTAAGTTAGCCAGGCTTACATAATTTCTCAATGTCCCAAGCGATTCTTTAAGAAAATTAGATGGGGGCAGCTAGGTGCTTCAGTGACTAGAACACTCTCCCTGGAGTCAGGAGGACCTGAGTTCAAATCGAGCCTCAGACACTTGACACAACTTACTAGCTGTGTGACCTTGGGCAAGTCGCTTAACCCCAACTGCCTTGCCTTCCTCCCTTAAAAAAAAATAAAAGAAGATATCATGAATTGCAGGTCTGCCTCAGTGGAGTGAGTTTCAAACTATGAGTCTTCTACACCAATGAAAGTATAAGATTGGGCCCCCCCCCCAAAAAATGTAAGCCATTTACCACAAGTCTGTTTATAATAACAGAAAATATTTTCATTGGGATATTTTTTTTTCTATTGCCATCTGGTTTCATGTTAAGAGATCTGGGGTATCAAGGTACATTTTAGTAGCTAACAGTTTTGTAAAAAGCATTTGGATTTTCTGAGTCGAGTACTTATCATGAAGCAAACATGTCAGTGTGAAATGCCCAGTGGTCAAGATGAAATAGACCTTTTGCTTTAGTCAAAAATACATTGCAATATTGAATACATGTAAATTATCAGATCAGAGTAGAATCTTCAGATGAAATATCAGAGATCATCTAACTCATACCCCTCATTCTCCACCCACATACTCCCAGAAGGAAACAGGCCCAAGACGGTTAAAAGAATTGTACCAAGTCACACATTTGGTTAAGAGTAAAGCTAGACGTGAAACCCAGGTCTCCTGTTTCTTAACCCAGTGTTATTTATACTACACCATTCTGCCTCTTGGGGGGGCAGCCAAACTGTGAGTTGTTTTGGTTTTTTTAAATTGCTGTATTTCCACAAAGTGGATAGAAAGATTCTGTTGCCTTTAAGTTACTATGTGACCTTGAACACGTCGCTTCCTGTCCTTAGGCCTTAGTTCCTTCATCTGTAAAATAGTAGGGACTGGAAAAGAAAGTTTTAAAAAAGGATCAAGGGGTAATTCACAATTAAGTAATACAACCCACTCTCACCTCAGTGTGAAATTCAGAACCATGGCCCAGGAGGGATTCCACATATGGTGTAAACAATTCCTTTAATATTAAAAAACATACTGATTGACCCCCCAGGTAAAAGCAGCCTTAAGGCAGCTAAGTGGTAGAATGCCAGGCCTGGAGGCAGGAAGACCTGAGTCCAAATTTGGCCTCACACACTTATTAGCTGTGTTACCCTGGACAAGTCACTTAACCTGTTTGCCTCAGTTTCCTCATTTGTAAAATGAGCTGGAGAAGAAAATAATACCACTCCAGGATTTTTGACAAGAAATCCCCCCAAAGGGGGTCTCAGTCAGACAGGACTCAAAATGAGCAAGAACAAAAGCTGCCTGCAAAAAGGCAAGAGGAGCTCACAAGGGCTTCAGAAGCCTCTTGCTCAGTCCATGAATCCTTGCTCAAAGGGCCTGCAGCTGGTTTCAGGCCAAGTCCCCAGAGGCCAAAATTATGGCACCACAGGATCTTGGCCCACTAAAGGATTCTCACAACTCTGCCAAACACAACTTTGTTCTCACAGAAGGCTGCACTGAACCCAAAATGGCACTGAGAAGCATTTGGGTTGTGTGCCAAAACTGCCTTTAGGGACAGCATATCAAAAAGGATGTGTGATTTTTTCCATAGTCCCATAACTCAGAAGGAAAAAAAAAATTAACAGATTTGAGTGCAGTTTTTTTTTTAAAAAAAAAAAAGGAAAAAACGGAAAAGGAGAAGAAATCAGCCGTGGGTCTGAAATCAAGTTTAGAAAGCTTCATCTCAAAGGGGGTGGTGGCTGATTAAGGAGAGGATCTCTTTTTGCTGAAAGTGGTGTAATGGGAATGCTGCCTTAACTCTGTGCATTTCATTATGTGAATGATATGGTTATCCTATGGTACAGAGTGGGCTTGGTTTTATGAATGATCTTTATGTATTTTCACCACGTTATAAAGATCTATTGCACTGAAGAGCTTTTTTGGATGGAGTAGGGATGGTTTTTGGATTGACTCTGGGATTTCATTAGTGTAAGGAACTCCAGGTAAGAGAATTCCCTCTGTTAATGCAAATCTATGCTTGCTCTGCAACTCGTTGCTTAGGGAGAAAGGAAGACCATTAGCATTAATTAAACACTATGTGCCAGGCACTGTGCTAAGTGCCAGTATGATCTCATTTGATCTTCATAAGACCAACCCTGGGAGGAAGGTACTCTTATTATTCCTGTTTTACAGTAGAAGAAACTGAGGCAGATAGCGGTTAAGTTATTTGTTGAGGGTCACACAGCCAGTAGTTATCAGAGACAGGCTTTGAATCATGGAAGGGACCTCAGAGGTGGTCTAGTCTCATTCCCTCATTTCACAGATAAGGAAATGGAAGCCCAGAGACATTTAGTGACTTGTCCCAGGGCATATAAATAGAAACTTAAGGTAGGATTTGAACCCAAGTCCTCAGACTCCATAATTAGTGTTCTTTTCATTATCCCATGAAGCTCCCCATTGTCTGCTTTACCCATCTCACCCCTCTGGTATACTTTGACATGTCAGAAATATATCGGGAAGGAATTTTTTCTTCCAAGTTGAAAACAACAGTAAGTATTAGTAGAGATTTAAAAATCTGTAAATTTAATAGCATATTCATGAGAAACTTTGCATAAATCATAGAAAAGTTCAAATTTCGGTGTCTTTAGTTATTCACATATCTTAGCCCTCCTTCATGCTGATTTTGTTATTTCTAGAAATTGGGTAAGGCCCAAGAAAGGCACCTGGTCTGGCCTTGGCAAGGGTAAGGAGAGAATGCCAAGAAGAACTATAATTTCAAGGGTAAGAGAGGTTGGGAAAGTGGTTTGGGAAAGTAGGAGTCATGGCTCCCTCTGGTGCTATAGCATAACTCCAAAGGATGTGGGAGCAGAGGGCCTATCCTCCTCTCCATAACAGCCAGTTATAGGGCTTGTCTCCAACATAAGCACACTCATCCTTCTACCATTATCGGCCTCACATTCTCCTCCTCTACCTCCTTCCATTGCTGTGAAATCGCTCGACCACCTCCATTTTGTATCTAGAGTCAGTTCCTCAGGGCAGCTATAAACTTAATACAACCTACACATCCACAGCAGCAGCTGCACATATTCCATAAAGAACCCCACCCTCCATTCCACCACAGCATAACTACCCTCTAACCTGCCCCCACCCTCCCATCACCTAGTAATCTCAAGAAGCCCCTTGGTGGGCAGGCTCTATACACTGAAGCAGTGACTGATGAGCAAGAGTTCAACTTCCCCCTCCTGTTTCACTTTGGGTGGGACAAAAAGAGTTATTTGAACACGATGAGTAGACTTAAATGGCTTGTGATATGCATTTCAGATCTCATTACATTTTTTAAATTTGATTTTTCCATTGTGAACGTAAACACTAATTTTTCTTAAAAGAACATTTCCATTTACACAGCAGAACACCAAGAGGATTGTATATGAAATTGTGAATCATTTCATCCTGCTTGCTTTTACAAATACACACACACACACACACACACTCCACACTTTTCTTTCAAAATGCCCTCCTTGTCCATAGTTCCCTCTGAAATCCCTCCTCCTGCTCTCATCTGTGTATTTAAAAAAGATGTTTCAAGGGAATGGCTAAACAAGTTGTGGTATATGAATGTAACGGAATACTATTGTGCGATAAGAAATGAGGAGCAGACAGACTTCATGATAACCTGGAGAGACTCATACAAACTGAAGTTGAGTGAGAAGAGCAGAACCAGGAGAAATTTGTACACAATGACAGACAACGTATATGTGATGACTAACTTAAGACTCATGATGGAGGGAGATGTCTACATTCGGAGAAAGAAGTACAAAGTTTAAATGTAGATTGAAGCGAACTACCTGCTCTTTTTCTTTTTCTTGTTTTGTTCCCTCTTTCCCATTGTTCATTCCATCAATTATAATCCTTCTTTACAACCTGACTAATATTTAATGTGAAGGTATTTGCAGATCCTATATTTGATTACATGGTGCCATGGAGGGGGAAGGGGAGAAAATTTGAAACTCAAGGGATTGTGGAACTGAATCTTGTCAACTAAAAGTAAACAAATTAATTTTTAAAAATATTTCAAGGGGTCAAAGGGTGGGGGCTGCTTGTTTGAAAGGATAACTGTGCTTGTGATGATATTAGAATGTATATAAACTAAGAAGGCAAAAAATTGTGGGGATTAGGGCTATGCTTTGCACACAGCACACCCTTTTGTGTAACACTCATAGGATCTTAAGAGTTAGAAGCAGGGGCAGCTAGGTGGTGCAGTGAATAGAGCACTGGCCCTGGAGGCAGGAGGACCTGAGTTCAAATCCAGCCTCAGACCTTAGGCAAGTCACTTAACCCCAATTGCCCTGCATTCCACACTCCAAAAAGCAAAAAATAAAAATAAAAAAAGAGTTAGAGGTGACCTCAGAGATCATTTAGTCTAACCCACTCCCAAATCATGACTCTCTTCTGTACTATCCTTTTTCCACACTAAGACTATGAGTCAAGGGGACTTGTTCCATTTTTTGGAGAATTCTTAAGGAGTTTTTCTTTGAGTTGAGTCAAAGTCTGCCTTCTTTACCTCTACCCATTCCTCCTAATTCTGACCTCTAGTCTTAATTCCTCTTTCACATAACAAACCTTCAAATATTAAATACATCTATCAAGTTCCCTGTCCTCAACCCAACCCCAACCCCAATCCCAAGCCTTCTCCAGGATTTAGCCTGGAGAATTAACTTGCACTCATTGTGTTATTCATATCATCTTTGAACTTTTCTTTCAGAGTTCCTGGGATATTATCAGTCCTAGGGTTTCCAGCCTGACAGTGACATATCACCAGTTACATTTGAGAGAATTCCATGCAATCCTAGGATAAACATAGTCATCCTCTAAATGCAGGTGTTGGCTCTTTTCCTTCTCACAAGACTAAAACAGTAGTTTTATTCTACCTACTCAACAAGGCACAGATAAAACTAAGGTGCTACTAAGGCATGCAGTATTTTCTTTAGACAAGATATGACTTCTCAAACTTTGAGGACAGATCAGCCGGATAAACTCCCAGTCCTTTCTACCTATTCATTACACAAGTTCTTCAATGTTCAGTTTGGGTTTTACTTAGATAATTAGGTTTGCTGAAAAATGTCTTTCACGGATCATCTGGTATAAAAACAGTTGACTTATTAAAATAATTTCTTTGTGTGTTCCTCCCCCTCTGAGTGTAAGTTTATTCTTTTTTTTGCTCTCTTTTGTCTTTTTTAGAAGACAGATTTAATGTGTTACTGTGGTGCAGAAAATCAATGCTGGAAATCAATGGTAATTTTTCAGGCTGTTTAAACTTATTCACATGGATGACTAAGCCTGCTGCTGCTGTTAGAAAAATAATATAGTTTGGCTACAGAGGAAATATTCCAGTTTGCAGCACCTCCACTGGATGCAACTAGATAACCTTTCTGTGAAGAATACAACAGTTCGCCTTGGCCTATTGGGGTTCATGACACTCATAAATGTTTATTAGGCACCCCTGTACTATGGGGGATATTACCCAAGTAGAAGACACTATAGCTGGGAAGGCAGTATGTATGTACAGAAAACAATTACAGAATATGCGGAGGCTAGACATAAGCAAGTGTGACATTTTATGGCACTGGTTCTCAGTGCTACTTGAAGAAGCTCTTCATACTTTCCTCACCCTCTCTTCTTACTATGAATGCTCTCCAAAGTTCCTCTCCCCACTCTTACTCTGAAGCTATCCAGTCCTTCCTTTACTCCTTCCAATTCTCCATTATGGAAACTCTCCAGTGCTCTCTCTCCCCATCGCCACTGTGGGAGCTGTCTGAGCCTCACTGTTCCATTCCTACAGTGGGAGCTGTCCAACCTTCCTGCTTTTCTCTCTATATTGTGGAAACTCTCTGATCAGTATCTACCCCCTCCCTATTCCTACCGAGGGAGCTGTCCTTTTTAAAAGGTGGTGGCCTTTTTAAAATGGAGAAGCTGCCTCTCTGTTGAGAATGAAAGTTATATCTTAAAGTTCGCAAATGCCAATCCCAAACTGTGTCATTTTTTTCTTTGGTTTAATTTGACAGTTCATTTCCTTAATAATAACCTTCACTCTTCTCCCACACTCTATCTTCTCTACATACTTCCTCACATTTCCAGTCCTTAAACTGGGGAGCTCTGAGCTAGGAAATGTTTCCTGTGGTCAAATCATAGGATTTCAAGCAGGAAAGGACCTTAGAGATAATGCAATCCAACCTCTTATTTTTAAAGAGGAAACTGAGGTCCAGTGAGATAAGGTGGCTTGCTCAAAGTCCTCTAAGACTTACAAAGTTGGGATTTGAGCACTGGTTCTCTGATTCCAAATGCAGTGCTTCTTCCACTATGATTCATGTTCTCCTGTCCTGGACAGATAGTTTGGGAAGCATAGCCATTCTAGAAAACTATTTAACATTCTCTGATTCTACAGATACTACTAACTCAATAGCCATAGCCATCACTGCTCTCAGTTCTGAACTACTGAATGGCTTCTCATTGAGACTTCCATCTAATCATGGAATACAATTAGAACATTAGCAGCATTAGATGCTCATTCTGGCCCTGATTATCCAGAGTCTAATGTTAGCTGATATTGCAGTGCTAACCATTTCTTCCACAAAACAGCAACTTCTACTAATAGCTTGGGAAGAAAATTCAGCACCAAAACCAGCGTCTGAATCATTACAGAGGAGTGTCAGGCAATCACTAATATACCCAGTTATTATTATCATCCCAGACACTGCATTCTCAGTGCTTCGGGGGAGGAGGCTGAAACTATCAATTCTTAAATTACAGTTTTAAAACAAATAGACTTGAGCCACAACCCAGCACCCCCAGAGCAATGCGTCAGCTCAGAGGTGATGCATGCTTTATCTGTTACACCAAATGAAAGCTTGGCTAGACACCAATAAATCACCAGAGAGTTAAAGAACCTGTGTAAGATTCATCACTAATGTTGTCATTCTACACACCCAATATGAACATCACACTCATCAATTATGAGAAGCTGATGAGACACCCAAGAAAAAACCCCTGATACAGTTCATCACACCAGGCACGACTTCTTAAAGGAAACCAGGATGGCAGGTTGACATGAGACAGAGAAAACCACTCATTCCTTTGCTTTCCCCTTGAGAACCACCTCTTATTTCACAGATGCACAATGCAGATGCTTCTCATTTTACCAAAAGACACATCCTGGGAAGTTGTACATAAATGGAATTTTTTGTGAATCAAATTATTTAAAATGGCCTGGAGGGGGATCTCATGACTTCATAAAACCCTGAGGGTGATTTCTTCGATAAATGGAAAAAGTCTTTTGTAATGAGAATTAATACCTCCCAAAACCTCCTTACCCCTCGTTCTTGACTTCAGAAGTTTAGATACTTCTATATTTGTTTTTTCTTTTTTTGTTTTTGTTTTTTTGCTTTCTTTTGGAGGGCAGTTGGGGTTAAGTGACTTGCCCAAGCTAATAAGTCACTTAGCTAGTAAGTGTTAAGTGTCTGAGGCTGGATTTGAACTCAGGTCCTCTTGACTCTAGGGTGGATACTGTATTCATTGTGCCACCTAGTCCCCCTTATTTGTTTTTTCTTAAAGGGAATATAACTGTGTATGGTATTAAGCTGTGGATGCAGTACAAAAAAAAATCTATAGACAGAAAATTCTTATTTTTTATAGATTTAGGCAAGTTTTAGAATCACTTTATGCCTCCAGTTCAGATGATTGAGTTGGAATTGCCAAAATAATTAGGCAGTGGTAAATCTCTGTGTTTCAGTTTCCTTTTCTGTCAAATGATAGGGTTGAATTTCTGGACCTTGCCTTATATGTACTTGGGCTAGATTAGCTAAACTGCAGGTTCCCTTCCAATCCTAAATCATAAGGACACTGATCATAGGACATTACAACTGAGACTATGACTAAGTAGGATATCCAGAAAGAATATGATTGGAGGCAGGGAAAGATCTAGAGAAAGTGCTATAAAACAAGAGTTAACTTACATGGTTGGTCTTTTCACTAAAAGTTGCCATTGGTGCCTCTGGACTATAGTATTATGTTTTGGAAAGAGTATAGTCCCGAGAGGTAGGGCAGAGGCATCAAACATTTGCATTGCAGCCAGCAATGGTTTGGGAACCTGATTAAAATGTAATCAGGAAATATTTAACAAAACAAACACAAATGCAATATAATTTAGATGTTAATATATGATTTTTCTAAGTCAATATGCAGCCAGCGGTGATCTTTGTGTATGGTTTAATGGCCACTGTTTCTATTGAAATTTACACCACTGAGATAGGGGATCTGGTTTTGAATATGGTTTCATTTTTTGTCTTTATGTCCTTAGATCCTACCACATTTCCTAGTACATATTAGATGCTTAATAATTTTTTTATTAATTGGTTGATTGATTGGGTCATTAATTTACTATATGGTCTCAGAGATTCCTTTTAACTTGAAAATGCTATGGCTTTCATGCAACTTTTTAATGCATTTTAAAAATGCAACTGAGATTCCTGAGGCAGATTATTTTAATTAATTGGCAGGGGAGGGGAGGGGAGTGGAGAAGTATGTGATGAGGTATCCCAATGGAAATATGAAGTTGATAATGAAAAAACAACACATTTCTTTTTTTATTATTATTAATTGATTTGTTTAGTTTATTTACTTTTAGTTTACAAGATTCAGTTCCACAATCCCATGAATTTCACATTTTCTCTCCTCCCCCCCCCCCCCGCCATCAACAACACATTTCTGAAGGAGACTGGTGGCTGTTTGACGGAAGGAAGTTCATTCAACATTCCCTTTCCATATTTCTGTTTTCTGTACCACTGCTTTGCAATCTCTCATTCCTGGCAATATACTTTAGACATCAACCTAAAGTCTAATATGATGTGATAAAAGAATCATAGGACCAGAGATTGCGCTAGAAAATACCTTTATGGTAATATAGTACAACTCTGTCATTTTATAGTTGAGGAAATGAAAACACAAATCCAGGATTGTCCATAGGGATAACTGATGTAATGTGACAAATTCCCTTGAATACTCAAAAAGTAACTACATAGATGAAATGCTACCTTAGAGAAGTGGGTGCCAACATTTATATAGCAGTTTTTAAAGTTTGGAAAGAATGCATTTGATCCTCATGAGTCCCTGGAATATAGGTCCTATTAACATTCTCATTTTACAATTAAAGAAACTGAGGATCAAAGAGATTGTGACTTGCCCAGGCTTGCAGTTAGTGTCTAAGGCAGGATTTGAACCTAGCTATTATGGCAGGAATATACTTCTGACTCAGACCAGTGGGGGATCATTGTTAGTTCCTCCTTAATTTTCTTTTGCTATCCCCTAACCTTCATCTTTTCCCCAAAGTAAACTATGAGTAATGGGTATCAAATGACACAAAAGAATCATAAATTTGGAGCCAGAAAGGACCTCAGAGATCAAGCAAAGCTCCTTATTTTAATGACAAGGAAACTGAGGCCCAGAGAGAGCCGTAATGAAACAGGTATTACATGGCAGAACAAGACTTCAGGGGGCAGCTAGGTGGCACAGTGAAGAGAGCACTGACCCTGGAATCAAGAGGACCTGAGTTCAAATCTGACCTCAGACACTTAACACACACACACACACACACACACACACACACACACAAATCTAGCCGTGTGACCTTAGGCAAGTCACTTAACTCCAATTGCCCTACCTTTCCCCCTCCAAAAAGCAAAAAAGAAAAAAAAAGACTTCAAACCCAGATCTTCACATTCTATCTCACTGGGATAACCACAAGCTATAATCCCATGTTCATTCTTTGGACAATCATTAATAGGCATCTCCACAGGAACCATGATAGGTGCTGACAGATCTAAAGCCAAAACACAAAACAATCCTTGTCCTCGATGGAGATTACATTCAGCTGTGGTGGTAGTGGTGCCCAAGCAACATGTAAAGAGAATATTAAAAACAAGATTCATATAAAGTAGATAAAAAGCAAATTCTTTTGGTGAGGGTATTAGTAACTGGGGGGGGGGAGGTATGTGGAATTCAGGATAACCTTCTTGTAGGAGAAGCTGAGCCTTGAAAAAAGACAGGAATCATGTGAGGCAGAGGTGAGGGGGAAGTATATTTCAGGCATCGCAGGTAGCCTGTGCAAAAGTCTAGAGACGGCAGTTGGAACATCACATGTTATTCAGTTGTTTTCAGTCTTGTCTGACTCTTTGTGATCCCATTTAGGGTTTTCTTGGTAAAGATACTAGAGTGGTTTGTCATTTCCTTCTCCAGTTCATTTGACAGATGAGAAAGCTTGGGCAAATGGAGTGAAATGACTTGCTGAGGGTCACATGGCTAGTAAGTGTCTGAGGCCAGATTTGAACTAAGAAAGATGAGTTTTCCTGATTCCAGTCCTTTATCTACCACACCACCTAACTGTCCTGGAATGTCATATGTGGAACAGCAAATAGGTCAGTTGGGTTAGAACATACTGTGCTGTGGGGAACAGGATATTTAGATCTGGAAGGGGCCTTGGACAACAATGAGTCCAACTCCCTACAAATGCGGAACTGAGGCTGAGAGGGTTTAAGTGACTGCTGAGCCAGATTGTGAAAGGCTTTCAATACCAAATAGAAGAACTTCCATTTTATCCTACAGGGATGAGAGAGTCTCTAAAGTAGAGGATCTTGAGCAGTGTTACCTGGTCAGGCCTATGATTCAGGAATATAAATTTGGTAGCTGTAAGGAAAATAGATTGGAGAGGGGGAGAAATTTGAGAAAGGGAGACCAATCAGGAAACTATTGAAATAGATAAGAGGAGAGGTAATAATGGCCTGGAGGGAAGGAGTCAGAGTAACATATGTTGTGGAGGTAGAATTGAAAAGCCTAATTTTGATATGAGGGGTGAAGGAGAAGGAAGAATCAAGGATGATTCTGAGGTTGTGAACCTGGGTGAATAAAAAATGGTTATGCCCTTAATAGAAATCAGGAAATTAGGATGGGTTTTGAATGAAAGATAATGCGTTTTATTACAGATACATGTTGTTTAGGATGCTCACTGGATATATGGTTAGAAATATCCAGTAGGTGATGTGGAGCTAGAGGTAAAGAGAAAGGCTGAATATGTAGATAAAGGAATCATCTGCTTAGATGTGGTAGTTAAACTTCTATTTAGGAGCTGATGAGATAACCCACTTGGTGTTTGTCCTTCATTCTCGAAGGGGACCATGACATCAGGGAGATGATAATATGACTTGCAACTGAGTTTGATTTGAGTGTGGGAGGGCTCTGCAGGGTCACCATTGAGAATGTCCAGAAAGAAGACAGCTCAGGGACACACCCACCCATAGGAGATGGGACATGTTATTGTTCATCCTTCATTCTGGAAGAGGACCAATGGCATCACAGGATGGTGTCTTGACTATGGATAGTGATCTTACAAAGGAGAATGACTCAGATAGGAAAAGAGCCAGGGGAAGGGAAAATGTCCTGAAAAACCAGGGAAGTGAGAGTATCCTAGAGGAAGATGGCTAACAGCATCAAATGCTGAAGAGATGCCAAGAAATAGGAAAAGAAAAAAAGGCTATGCTCTCCTACCTATGTATGTATCCATGAGTGCTCCAATGAAGGTGACTTTTTATTAAGTAACTATTTCTCTCCTGAGAAATAAACTTTGCCCTGAGAATTCAGAACGATTTTCTAAACTGCCCTAAGATGAAAGAGAAATTTTGGCCAACCTAAAGATGCTGCAGTGCTGCTGGGTTCTTAAACAAATCCTAAGACAGAAAACAGTTGTGCAACCTCAACAGGGCATAGGGTATAATTTGTATTTTTGATGACTTCATGGATTTATGAATTTGAATGAAACATTGGCTGCAAATGTGATGTCATTTCTTTCAGGTGGTGGTGGGGGAGGAGGACTAGAGAAATAAAGCAGAAGCAAAGTCTCCTTCAGTCTAATCCAAGCTGCTCAATGTTTTTTTTCCCCTCTTTTCACAATCCCTTCCTACCACTCCCCCATCCTATTCATATTCTGATCTTCAATACACTTGAAAAGATGTTATTTCAAATGTTCCTACAAAAAAAAAAATCATTCTCGGGCTCTTAGAGACTGCTGTCAAAGGACTTAATCTGCATTTGTAGCTAGCTGGGTGGCTGCAGATGGGGCTGTGCTCCAGGCGGGAGGAGATCTGACTTGGCATTTTAAGCATACCTGGCACTAGCAAAAAGACTATTCACTAAAGCTGCCTTCCTTTAGACCATTCTAACTAAAAAATCCTGACCATTTGGCTATTACCAAAATGAAGTTTACTTTTTAAATTTTACCTTCTTTATGGAAAAAAAAATTATGTGTTGGGAGTGGAGAAGTTAAGACTTTATTGAGCAAGTCATTAACGACTGGATTGCAAGGGAAATATCTTACTTGAGAGGGTCAGCTTTTTTGAAGCACTTTAACAGTACCTTTTCTAGGTACAGGCCAACTAGGTAGCAGAGTGGATAGAATACTGGGCTTAGAATCAGGAAGATTTATCTTCCTGAGATCAAATTTGGCCTTAGACACTTGGGCAAGTCACTTAACCCCATTGGCCTCAGTGTCCTTCTCTATAAAATGAGTTGGAAAAGGAAATGGCAAACCACTCCATTATCTTTGCAAAGAAAGTCTCAAATGGGGTCATGAAGTGTTGGACATGACCAAACACTACCACGTTGTAGGTCAAACAATGAATAGGTATTTTAAAATTAGTAGCAGTCTTGCTAACAATCAATTTCAAAGAAGCTCTATCTAGCAAGCCTAGGAGGGTACTTATTTGACAATGCTCCATGATGACAATTAGTTCAATCCCTCTTTTTGGTACTTGATGAAGTATTTTGTCTACCAGCACATCATAACTCCTCTTAAAAACTCATCAATAGATGAGTGACCAAAAAACTCACCTACAGAAAATGCTGGTGATGGGTCTTTCTACACTTAGCTGGTGGGTCCTCAGACAGCTTGCACACAGTCTTTAAACTCATATTCAAAGCCTTTGCAGCTTGGTAAAACCTGTCAAAGCTAGCAATAGCCATCTGGAACCTAAGATCACTTTCATTCCATGATTCCATTCCAGAGCAGTAGTGGAGAGGGTGTGTCTGAAATAAGAAAAACTATGTTTATTTGAAAAAAATTTATAATTCAGATTGCTTAATATTTAAGACCAATCCAAAGAGGATATTACCTCCATAATATCTCTGGCATCTGTCCTGTTCTTTCTGTTCACACAGCTACCACCCTAGGTCAAACTCCTCATCACATCTTGCTTGCACTGTTGCAAAAGTCTCTCAATTGGACTCCTAGTGTCCAGTGTTTCTCCTTTCCAATGCATTTTCTACACAGCTGCCAATGTGATCTTACTAAAACACAAGTCTCAAAATGTCACTCCCTTGCTTAAGAGCCTTCAATGGCTCCCTACTATCTGCAGGACAAAATATAAAATATGAATTCCTTGGTATTGCAAGGCTATGATAACTCCAAAGCATCTTTCTAGACATATTATATATCATGTCATATCATATCATATTATATTATATCATATCACATTATATTTTCCAGCCTTCTTATAAGTGTTTCATATACTCTTACCAAACCAGTCTACTTGTTGTTCCCTGAATTCAGCACTAGATCTGCTTCTATGACTTTGTATAGGTTGTCTTGTCTCTATAATGCTCTTCCTTTTCACCTCCATCTGTCACAACCATCAGTTTCCTTCAAAACTCAGCTCAGGGGCCATTGCCTACAGAAAACCTTTCCTGATCACCTTTGCCATTGGCACTTTATTCCTCCCCCTCAAGTTATCATGTATACACTTCTTATTTTTCATTTATTTTGTTCTGAACTCAAGAAATAAAACAGATATTTCCATAACAGTAGAATAGGAAAAAAAGGTGATTGCACAAGAAACTACCAATCTATTATGTACATTGATAAATGTATATACTTGTGTTTTCATGTTGTATTTTTACTGCTCCACAGGAAGAAAGTAAACTGCCTAAGAGGAGGTCATATTTTGTGTTTTGTCTTTATATCCTGACTGCTTAATATGGTAACTTACACATAGTAGGCATTCCATACATATCTGTTAGATTGGATTGGAAACATCGGTTTTCTGTTATCACAGAACCACAAAATTATCTAGCATAATATAAAGTAGTGTTGACATACACAAATTAGGAGTGGAATCAGAATGAAAATCCAAAGGAATGATGACTTTATAGGCTATTTCATTGTCCCAGATAGGAAACAGTATCTTCAAACCTTCTCGAACTACCTTAGAATGAGAATACTGCAGTCCAGTGGCTTATATTACTTTGACTACTGAGCAAAAATTTGTAAACAAACAAATGAAGAATACAGGCATACTTTTCCAGAGTGTCTTTTTGCAGCCCTGGAGTTGTAGGTTCAGATCCACATATTCATCACAGACTTACCTACACATTCATCTTCCTTAGAATGCATCTCAATAACAAAGACATTCTTGATGGATCCTTCCTGAGTCTATGAAAAAGCAAAGACAATTTTCTTTTGTCAGATGAAGAAAATGCCTTCTCTCTATTTGCTGTCTCCTGCTCCCCCATAACACTGTCAGTCAGCAAGCATGCAAATGCTTCTTTCTGTGCCAAGAGACGCTGCTACTGTCTCTTTCCAGCCCCAGATGCTTTCTATCTGTTTTGAGTTTGCTTATCTAGGTATGTGTTTGTCTCCTTTGATTATAAAGTAGGCTCTTGAGGTCAGGCACCTTTTTGTTTTTCCTTTCCTCAACACCTAGCATAATGCCTGACACTTAGCTGGCATTTAATAAATGCTGGTTGATCAGTTGATAGGCTCTTAATATGTGATTGTTACTGAATAAATGCTGGTCTATCAACTAATCAATCAATAGGCATTTATTAAGTTACTATGCGCCAGGCACTGTGCTAAATGCTAGGGATACAAAAAAAAAAAGGGCAAAAGACAATGCCTGATCTTATGGAGCTAGCATCCACCCCCAGAACACTCATAGTCATTTCCAGCTTTCCACTCCCCCTCCCTTGTTAGAGAAGCCACCTTCTTCCAAAAAGTACCTCTTGGAATAGAGACATACAGCACAAAGCAGGACCCAATCCTGAGCTGGGTAGAAGAAATCAACCACGCACCTGTGAGGTTGAAAGTGAGAGTGAAAGAATTGGCCTTTTTTTCTCCCCTCTGTCTCTTTTCAGACCATTCAATGCCTGACATCTGAAAGGAGAAGTTTTTGATGGGATGGAAATGCTTTTCCCAGCTCTGTGTGGTCTCTAATTAAACAGCTCTCTCGGATTCCCTGAGTAAAAAGGCCTCTTAACAGTCCTGGCAATAGCTACCACATCTTCCTTACCTCTGATCAACTCAGAATTTTTCCAATATCAGCCCAATGTGCACTGGGGCTGGGTCACAAGTTAGGCAATCTGAAATCTGGGAGTAACCCCCTGAATCCCATGCTTCTGAGTTCTTGGCCTCCATTGCTCAGGAGAGAGCCATTGACAAAGCTGTCGACTGGCAAAAAAACCCAACAGGCTGGGGCCTCAAGGAGGCCGTTAAAGCCATCTGCCCCACCATCCAGGCAGCTTTGTTCTCCTCACTCTCTGATGATTCCCAAGTAAGAGGGAGATCAAAAGTCCCTAAATCCAGTGCTGCTTATGGCAATAATAATAAGGTTTGGCCAGGCATCAGAGCTACCTGAAAATGGAGGCCTTTGAAGAGAAGTCAAACAGAGTGACTGAGGGGAGGGAGGCAATCAATCCCTCGCCAGCTAATGGATTTTGTGACCATGTGACTGTAATATATCAAAGAAATGACAGCTGCTGAAGGAGCGTCCCACTGGAGCAGGTTAGACCTGTGTTCAAATGAGGATCACAAGTGGAATCATAGATTTAGAACTGGAAGGAACCTTGAAGGTTATCTAGTTTTCTTATTTTGCAGTTGAGGAAACCTAAGCGCAAAGAATAAGTCACCCAAGATCACAGAAGTAATAAGTTGCAAAGTCAGAATTTGAACTCATGTCCTTGGAACGCTAAACCCAACATTTTTCAGGCTTCTGAGTAAGGTCTCAAACCCAGAACTTCACACTTTCTTAGCTTGAAGGCTCTAACTTCCTTCCAGATCATTGTTTCCCTACTTAGCTGGAAAAGTTGGCCTTTGTAAACAAGCAAACACTTTCAATAATGTTCCCTGAGGTGAGTCCCCTGAGGTGAGTCCTTAATCTGCATCTTGTCTAGACTTTCTAATGCTCCTCCCGAATCCCGCCAATCTTATCATTGTCTGCATTTTTGACAAGCAAATAAGCTCACACTTATCTCTCCTGATGTCTCAGTGAGCCTTCTGCAGCTAGTTAGTAATTTCAGATGTTGTGGGAGGGAGTTCTCGGTGGTAGAATCACGCTTTCAATCTGAAATTAAAGCTCAATTTAGTTTAATTGTCCTTGATTTTATCAGCCCATATGAAAAGGCTGATTCCATATGCAAAAATAAAGAGTAGAGACATTCAAAAGTTCTTTCTCTAGAAGAAGATAGATACCATAGATCCCTTTGCTTTCTACCATGCTATTTTCATTCACTAAATGGTGGCAAATTCTCTCTCTCTCTCTCTCTCTCTCTCTCTCTCTCTCTCTCTCTCTCTCTCTCTTTCTCTCTCTCTTTCTTTCTCCCTCTCTCTCTATCTCTCCCTCTCCCTCCTTCCCTCCCTCTCTCTCCCTCTCTCTCTCTATCTCCCTCTCTCTGTCCCTCTCTCCCTCCTTCCCTCTCTTTCTTCTCTCTATCTCTCTCCTCTCCCTCCCTCCTTCTCTCTCTTCTTTCTATCTCTCTCCCTCTCTCTCCCTCTCCCTCTCTTTCCCTCTCCCTGTCCCTGTCCCTCTCTCTCTCTCTCTCTCCCCCCTCTCTCCCTCTCTGTCTTTTCTCTCCCTCTCTCTCCCTCTCTCTCTCTCTCTTTCTCTCTTTCTCCCTCCCTCCCTCCCCCCTTTCTATTTTCTTTCTCTTTACTCCCCCAGCCCTCACCAAAAAAGGGAAGAAAAAAAAAGATAAAATGTCTCCTAGCGTCTATCTCCTGTCTTGTGTGTTGAATAATTTTAGAATGAAGTTCCTGAAGAGCTAGAATAGTCAACCCAAAAGATGCCCAAAGAACATTAAATACAAACAAGGGAAGGCTAATAAAGATTACTAGAATGTGAGACTGCGGTTTATTTCTTCATTAACATTCTCCTTACATCTGAAAAAGGCAACCAGATGATTTGGGTGCTGGAATGGCATTGTGGACTGTTTTCAGCCATTGGGGAAGAACTCCAGAATATGCAGAAACAGGCAGCTTTTAGAGATTGAGAAAAAGACACCGAAGGCCACCTTTTAAAGTGCTCAAATATCGAATTGCTCAGAAGTCCTTTAGTGTGATGGAAACAGCACTAAAGCAATATCCAGAAAAACTAGAGAAAGAGAGGCTGAGGACATGCTGTGAGATATTATCTCTGGTCCTCAGATTCCTTATCTGTAGGTAGCAATGATAACTACTGCAGGCCCCACAGGGCACTGCACCCACTCCTAGGGGTCACCTATTAATTCTGGCCCTGTGCATGTAGTCCAGACTGGTTTCAGTCCTGAAGAATCTGCTCTGCAATTGGAGAAGTTAGGCTTCATTTTCTTACACCTTGGTTCCTTAAATCTACCACCCTGGTAGCCCTGGGGAAAAACTGCTCATAGCTTAGATGTTGGCTGATGTCTAGGATCTCCCTCAAAGGGGTGGGAGAGTAGTGCAGTACTCATTGTACAACATGAAGCAGGTATGGGACAGGTATTCATTTGCTACATATACAAGGAATTTTAAAAGACACAAAAGGCTCATGGTGTGCATTAACAAGACTTCAGCAAATAGTAATGTAACTGCGGACCAAGAGTCACAATGTCAGAACTTCAGTTTGGGGGACTTCTGAATAATCATAGCCACACTTCACCTTGTTTCAGCACTCCAAATAATACTTTGAATAACTTTTGGTCATCATCCTGGCAGTGATAATCTTCTCCAAAGAAGACACTCATCTTGTCACCAATTAGCTCTACTCGGCTAGTCCAGGACCTCTCAAACTCACAAGGTCACTTTCAAGAATGAACTCAAGAACAACTTTTAGGCGTTTCGCTTTGCCTTTCTGACACTCTGATTCCTCATCTATAAAATGGGAATACTAATATTTGCTCTTGTCTTCTGTATAGGATTCTTGTGAAGATTAAATGCGAGAAGGTATGCAAATATAAAAAGTGCTAGATCATTTTTTTTAAACCAGATTTTGGATTTCACTGATAAAGGGAACTTCCAGGGAGCAAATTCTCCCCACCAATTCAGGTCTCACCTGGTTTGCAATTTATGATCTTAGAATTTCCTGGGAACCTGAGAAGTTAACTGATTTAGGGTCACATAGACCGTGTCAGCAGAGATGCTTAAACTTACACCAGTTCTCTATTGATTATGCCAAGCCATACCTCAATAGATAAATACGGAGTGTCCCAAAAATCTCAGAACAGTTTTAAGCTTAAAACTATATTCGTCATAATCATTTCTAATATCTGTTTTCCTTTCTTCTGGGTACTGAATTTGCCAAAGGCATGGAAAAGATGTGAGAGTTTCTGAAACAGATTTCCTGTTGTTCATACTATCGTGAGTCAGGCATGATAAAGGTTCTTCTACAGAGACCTGCTAATCCTAAGGGCAAGAGGTGATGACCTTCCCTAAGCAAAGCAGATCTGGCAAATTCCCATGATGTTAAAGCCATTAACTTGTGGTTTCAGCTTTTCAGAAACAGCTGAAGACTGGCTGCTTCCCCTCCCCGCTTCTGCCCTCCTCCAATGGAGTCATGACAAGGGACAAATCTTATAATCAACAGCCCTGTAGAGTCCTGGGCCCCAGCTGCAAGAAAGGTCTAACTCTTCTAGAACCTAATAATAATAATAGTTGATATACATATATATGTGTGTGTGTATGTTTATATATGTATGTATATATGTGTAATACACACAC
Source organism: Pseudochirops cupreus (assembly GCA_028627135.1). Lineage (NCBI taxonomy): Eukaryota > Metazoa > Chordata > Mammalia > Diprotodontia > Pseudocheiridae > Pseudochirops > Pseudochirops cupreus. The sequence continues at coordinate 249,378,209 of CM053584.1, read as the reverse complement.
ACACGCACACACATACAAATATAGTTTAACATGTACCAAGCACTATGCTAAGTGCTTTACAACAATTATCTCATTTTGATCCTCAAAACAACACTGAGAAGTGGGTACTAGTATTACCCTCATTTTACAGATGGGGAAACTGAGGCAAACAGAGGTTAAGGGACTTGCCCAGGATTACACAGCTAATAAGTATCTATGACTGGATTTGAACAGGTCTTCCTGACTCCAGGCCCAGCGTTCTATCCCTTGTGCCACCTAGGGGCCTTTGTAAAGATTTACAGTAAGACTGTTGACCCTCACCACTTCATTGCTTGATGATGGGAACTCTTCTGGCTTAGGCAAATATTTGACCAAGTAGCTCCCTGATACCCCAAGTTAGCTCTTCTTCCTAATTTAGGCATGGTCATACCGAAACAGCAGTTTTTGCAACTTGCTTTGAAGCCAACTTTAGGTGAGGGATGATTCTGACAATATTAGAGCTGTTAGCTCTCTTAATCACCCTTCTTCTTTAAAACACTCAAAAGATCATGGAGGGCAGATGAGTAGGAGTGAATGAATGAGTGAATGAATGAATGGAAACATTTATTTTATGCCCACTTATAGGCATGTTAATGTTAACTATTATATTATTATAGTTTTTACTATTACTATTATTATTATTATTACTGTTTCTATCACTATTACTAAGTTCCAGGCACTGAGAAAACAAATACAAAGAAGAGATCTTCCTGGCTCTTAAGGAGCTTATATTTTAATAAGCAGATACAATATATAATCCTATATGTACTATGCTATACATACATACAGATAGATAGATAGATAGATAGATAGATAGAGATACATAGATATATAGATAATGATGATGATGATGATAGATAGATAGACAGACAGACAGACAGACAGACAAGTAGGCAGATAGATAGATAGGTAGGTAGGTAGATAGATAGATAGATAGATAGACAGACAGACAGACAGGTAGATAGCTAGATAGCTAGCTAGCTAGATAGATAGATAGATAGTATATAAGATAGTGGAGACCAGGAAAGAAAAGTTTGTTACATGGAATCACAAGAATTGTGTATAGAGCCAAAGGACAATCCTATTATCATGATCTTTCAAGTTTTAAGGGTAGTAACAATTTGATTATTATTCCCAGAACAAGAGCAGTAAGGAAGGGGAGGAAAAGTGGGTACATGCACAGCAGTAGGGTATATGGCAAGGTGCCTGAGATAGGCCCTGGTTTCATGGTGGTTATCTGGTTAGAATATGAAGCATGATCTTCTGCTAGAGAACAATGGGTTCCTTGACTTTTCACTTAACCACTAAAGTGTCAGGAGGCAGAAGGAGCATATCCAATATTCATTGCCCTGTGGAAATGTCCGTAAGAGGTTTCACACTACAGATAACTTACCCAGATTACTTACATAGTTGAAAAACAACAACAGAAAACCAAGCCAATTTAGGTTGAATATGAGACAGCTCTTGGAGAGAGCAAATGAAAGGCTTTCCTTGTCAGTGGCCAGGGGCTGGAGAGCATCCTTAGAAAAGATCTGGCATCCTTGTACTGCTGATGACTGAAGCTCCTGTTTGATCTGGCCAGGGTGAAGGAACTGAAATTAGTTGTCATTTTCTCTTCTTTTACTATCACCAGGGCAGCATTTGGAGCCCATAGAGCAGAACTGGAAGGGACTTTAAAGGGCATCTACTCCATTGTCCTTGATTTACAGATGAGGAAACTGAGGCCCAGACAAGTGATTTGGCCAAGGTGATAAGTTCTTAATTGTGAAGGCTAGCATTTGAACCCAGGTCTTATAAGTTAAAATCCAGGACTCTTTTGGACCATGCAGTCCCTTTCTGAAAATCAATTTTGCCAGTTGTTTGGGGTCTTACTTTTGGAGAGGCCCATGGTTGTGTTGTTTTAAATAACAAAACAGATGAATTGCAACGTGGTCTCAGAGGAAATGCCTCATCCTAAAAAAAATTCCTGCTGCCAACTGTGGGATGATCGTTTCCACTCCAAAAACCACACAGAAAGTGTTGGCTTTTCAAAAACATAAACAGTAGGAATGTGATAAACTGCCTCATCACACCCAATTCACTCTGACTTAAGAGAGACAGCATTTTCTTAGGGGAGATGGCAAGCAGAAGGAGGCTTAGCTCCTGTCTTGTTGTTTTCCCAATACAGTTTGCAATTGTTATTTAAAAATGAAGCTTCTCACTTGCCTTTTCTGTTTTCCCATCCAGAGGAGGCGATTAAAGCTTCTGTAGGTTAAACACCTTACCTAAGGTCACCCAAAGGGTGAAATCTAGAGCTGGGCTCTGTTTCTTCCTACTCATATGACATTGAGCAAGACACCTTTCCTCTAAAGAGTGCTGCATTTGAAGTCAGAGGAGTTGGGCTCATTCTTCACCATTGCCACTAATTTGTGATCTTGAGCAAGACTCTTCCCCTCTCTGGGCCTCAGTTTCCTCATCTGTAAAATGCGTAGGCTGGCCTTGATGAATTCTAAGGTCCCTTTCAGCTTTAAATCTAGGATTCCATGAACCTTTCTGAACCCTCAGTCTCCTTGTACAATTGAGGAGTTAGATTAGGAGACTGCTAAGGTCCCTTCCAATCCTGTTTGGACCATATTACCACACTGTTTCTTAAAGAAAAAAAAAGATGACAGTTCTCCACTTTATTCTGTATCCATGTTACTTCTGCTAATGTTTCCTGTTGCTTTTGCTGCTGAGGCTTTCCACTCTCAGCTAGATAGACATGCTTAGATTTGGATTCAGTAACAAAGAGGAGCTGGCCTTGGTCTGGAATCCACATACCTGTAGGAATGCATGCATTCATTTTGTGATATTGTCACAGCAGATGATCTCTGCAGAGACAGGCTGGGCACACACAGGCATGAGCCAAGGCTGCTGCTGCTGTTGTCAAAAGCGTCTGAGCTATTCTCCTGCAGTCTGTTTGGCTTCACGTCTTCATGTTCAATGAAATGTCTGTCCAAGTATGGATCTATGTTGCCTAGTGGGAACTGACTCTGTGGGGCTGTGTAGTGAGAGGGGACAGTGGAAGGGTGGGCAGCCTCTCCTCTTTTTTTGCTTTATTCTTACCTTGCATATGAAGTCTTAGTGCAGAGTCTGTATCATCAGAGACACAGAGAGCTCAAATTCACATAGACCAACATCCTAATTTTATGCTCAGGAGAACCTGATTTGCTGAATTCTTTTGTACTATTCAGTCTCTTTCTGAAAATAAGTTTTTACCAGAACTCAAAGATGGGAAATGGAAGAGTCAGCATTCAAATCCAGGTCCTGTCTCCAGATCTAGCCCTCTTCCCACTATCTGTTTTTTTGTTGTTCTCCCTTGCAGATTGCTTTATTCCCAAATGTTCCTCAAATGCCATGTTCTGGATGCCTCTTAGCAAAAGGATTTCATTTTCAGCAAAACTGCCCCACCCTCCCGTAACTGACCCCCAATATGGACAAAAACCTAGTTCTCTTTTTCTATCTTCTCTCTGTGTGTATAGTGTAGATACAAAAGCTGGTTTGATAAGACGCAAACCTGACTCCTAATCTCGGTAACATAAACAGGTCCATCCAGGAGTGGATGGAGGGCTGCCAGAAAACCCAAGGCCTTGGCATAAAGATTGCCAGTTAAGAAACAGCCTCTTTTGTTGGCTTTCTGTCTACAATGTTCTGTGGTAAATCAAGAAGTCAGACCGTGGCATTGTCCCCAAGAAGAGATCTGCAACAATGACTGAATTACACTATGCAGAAATGGTCTCTGTTCTATGGTTTGGGAGCATGACTCACAGTGCTAATTTTCTTGTGCTAGCTCTTGGAGATGAACACCCTCTCTTGACTGCTAGGCAGCCCCCGGGGAGCTGAGGGCTGCTCACTCCCCTGAGTGATCAGGTTTACCTGATTTGCCCGAGAACATCTTGATGGCAAGTCAAACAAATGCTGTTCAGGCTGAAAATAACTCTGACAGCAAAGAATGCTAAGGACTCCTTTTCCAGATGGTACAGGAATTTCTAACCCTGCTGTACTTGGTCGTTCCCACCTATTTTCCTAAAAAACAAAGTTGTCAAGCTTCCCAGATGATTCTCACTTTTGATCCATGTTGAACACCTACTATGTGGTAGTCCATGTAAGGTACGTAGAATTATAGGAGCAGGGGACTGGGAACATATCATCAAGGGTTTGGATGCCACTTTCAACTCTTGTCATAGCTCGGTCAGTCAATAAGCACTTATTAAGTGCCTGCTATATGCCAGGCACTGGGCTAAGTGTTGGGAATACAAGAAGAGGAAAAAGATAGTCCCTACCCTCAAGAAACACACAATCTAAATGGAGATGAGAAGCAAATAAATACATACAACCAAGTTATATATCATATAAATGGGAAATGATTAACAGACGGTAGGCATTAGATTTGAAAAAGATTGGGAAAGACTTCCTGTAGAAAATGGGGTTTTGGCTGGGACTCCAGAGAAGGCAGGAGGTAGAGATGATGAGGGAGAGAATTCTAGGATTGGAGGACAATCAGTGAAAATGCCCAGAGTGAGGAAATGGAATGTCTTGTTTGAGGAACAGAAAAGGGGCCAATGTAACTTTATTGAAGAGTATATGAGTATATTTAAAGAGTATAAGAGTATATTGAAACTCAATAAGAGGTCAGAAGACTAAAAAAGAGGTGTGTGTGTGTGTGTGTGTGTGTGTGTGTGTGTGTGTGTGTGTGGTTATGAAAGGTTTTGAATACCAGAGGATTTTGTATTTGGTCCTGGAGCCACTAGAGTTTATTGAATAGGGTGGTGAAATAGTCAGACCTATGCTTTGGTAGCTGAATGGAGGCATTAGAGTAGGGAGAGACTTGAGGCAGGCAGACCCACCAGCAGGTTACTGCAATAGAACAAGCATGAGGTGATGAGGACCTGGACCAGGGCAGTATCAAAGAGAAGGGGGCATATTTGAAAGATGTTATAAAGAAGAAATTAACAAGCCCAGGCAATAGATTGGATATGGGTCATGTGAAAGATAGTGAGGAGTCAAGGATAATCCTTAGATTTTTGAACCTGGGGGACTGGGAGGATGGTGATACCCTCTACACTAATAGGGAAGTTAGGAAGAGGAAGGGTTTGGGGGCAAAGATAATGAATTCAGTTTTGGATGTGTTAAGTTTAAGATATCTACTGGACATCTAATTTGAGTTTATGTGAAAGGCAGTTGAAGTTAGAAGACTAGAAGTCAGCGGGATAATTAGAGCTAGATAGGGATTTTTGAGAATCATTAACATAGATGATAATTAAATCTATGGGGGCTAGTGAAATCATTAAGTGACATAGTACAGATGGAGAAGAAGGCTCAGGATAGAGGTCCGTGAGGCACCTATGGTGAGAGAGTGTGTCCTTGATGAGGATCCAGCAAGGGAGACTTAGAAAGAATGGTCTGATAGATAGGAGGAAAATCAGTAGTGATGTCCCCAAAAACTAGGGAGAAGAGAATGTCAAGGAGAAAAGGGTGATCAACAATGTCAACAGCTGTAGAGAAGTCAAGAAGAATGAAAATTAAGAAAAGACCATTTGATTTGGCAACTAATACATTATTGGTGGAATTGTAAACTGATCCAGCCATTTTGGAGAACAACCTGGAATTATAAAATTGTGTATACCTTTTGTTTTGTTTTGGCTTTTTGGAGGGGGGAAGGCAGGGCAATTGGGGTTAAGTGACTTGCCGAATGTCACACGGCTAGTAGAGTGTTAAGTGTCTGAGGTCAGATTTGAACTCAGGTCCTCCTGACTCCAGGACTGGTGTTCTATTCATTGTGCCACCTAGTCTCCCCAATAGTGTATACTTTTGACCCAGCAATAACATTATTAGGTCTGTTTCCCAAAGTGATCGAAGAAAAAGAAAAAGCACCTTTATGTTTAAAAATATTTATAGCAGCTCCTTTTTTGTGGTGGCAAAGAAGTAGAAATTGAGGAGATGCCTATCAATCAGGGAATGGCTTAACAATTTGTGGTGTATGATTGTGATGAGATAGTACTGTGCTGTAAGAAGTGGTGAGCAGGTTGATTTTTAAAAAAACATGGAAAGACTTGCATGAAATAATGAAGAATGAAATGAGCAGAACTGAGAGAAGGTTGTACACAGTGACAGCAATATTGTTCAAAGAATAACTGTGAATGACTAAGTTATTCTGAGTATTATAGATCCTCAAATCAACTACAAAGGACCTTTGAAGGAAGATGCTGTCTACCTCCAGAGAAAGAACTAATAAATAAAAGTATGCATAGTATGGTTTTATATATATATGTGTACATATATGTATATATATACACACATACATACATACATACAAACATATACATACATATATCTATATGTATATCTGTGTCAAATAGTGGCCCTCTCTAGTGAAGGATGGGGAGAGAGGGAGGAATGGAGGCAGACGATTCGTAAAATGTAAGAAAACAAACAAAAAAAACCCACGTCTATCCAGCATGTCACTTCATGGCATTCTATGATCCTTTGATTATGGAATCAAGCTGAAAGAGACTAGAGAGAATATATAACCCATCCTCCTCATTTTACAGAGAAGGAAATCTGGACCTAGAGAGGTTGTGACTTTTCCCAAGGCCATATAGGTAGTAGATAGAAGATTCAATGAGCAGCTCAGTGGCATTGAGGGTAGAGTGCTGGGCCTGGAGCCAGGAAGACCTAAATTCAAATCCAGCCTCAGACACTTCCTAGTCATGTGACCCTGGGTAAGTCCACTTTGCCAAAAAAAAAAACCAAAAAACCCAAACCCAAACAGGGTCACAAAGAATCAGACATGACTGAAATGACCTAACAACACCAGTAGGTAGAGTCAATCCAACTCTTCTGATTCACATCAAATACTCCTTTCTCCACACCACATTCAAAGCTTCCTGAAACATACAGAGGCAGAAATAGAGGCAATTTTTAAAAATTTTCTTTTTTTTCCTTCTTGTAAGAAAAATTAATTTACTTTTAATTTACAACTTTCAGTTACACAAGTTTTTGAGTTCCAAGTTTTCTCCCCCTCTCTTTCTTCTCCCCTTTCCACATGGCGGCAGGCAATCTGATGTAGGCCTTACATACACCTTTACATTAAACATTAGTCAACTTGTAAAGAAGAATTATAACCAATGGAATGAACAGCAAAGAAGAAGAAACAAAACAAAACAAAAAAGAGAGAGAAAGTGGTTTGCTTTAATCTGCATTCACACTCTGTTGTTCTTTCTCTGGATGTGAATAACCTTTTCCATAGTGAGTCCTTTGGAGTTGTCTTATAACTTTGCGTTGCTGAGAGCCCAGTCTATCAAAGTCAGTCGTCACAGATACCATGTGTCTGTAATTCTGTACAAATTTCTCCTGGTTCTGCTCCCCTCACTCAGCATCAGTTTATATTAGTCTCTCTAGGTTATTATGAAGTCCGTCTGTTCCTCATTTCTTATAGCACGGTAGTATTTCATTACATTCACATACTGCAACTTGTTTAGCCATTCCTCAATTGATGGGCATCCCCTTGAATTCCAATTCTTTGCCACCACAAAAAGAGCTGCTATAAATATTTTTGTACATATGGGTCATTTTCCCATTTGTATGATCTCTTTGGGATACAGCCCTAGAAGTGGTATTGCTGGGTCAAAGGGCATGCACATGTTTTAGCCCTTTGTGCATAGTTCCAGATTGCTCTCCAGAATGGCTGGATGAGAGGTGATTTTTTTTTTTTATAACATGTTGAAAAAAACCCTCTCAGACAGTATTTGGACTAGGAAAGGTTAGCTAGGTGGCAAAGTGGATAAAGTAGCGAACCTGGAGTCAGGAAAAACAGATTTCAAATCCTGCCTCAGACATTTACTGCCTGAGCCTCAGTTTCCTCCCCTGTAAAATGAGGTAATAATAGCACTGCCCTCACAGATTTATTGTGAGGATCAAGTGAGATAACATATAAAGCACTTGGAAAACTTTAAAGTGCTTTATAAATCCTAAAACATTAGACTTTATTATTAGGTATCATCATTACTATCGTTATTGGATGTCTTTGTGTGGAGATAAGGGAAGATGAGTCCTTTCTATCCTTGGTTGTCATTATAACTCTGACTGATGAGATTTACATGGAACAAATTCTTTTCCTTGTCATGGTCACCTGTGCCCTCCTTGGAGAGCTGGCTCATGCCCTCTGTTCTAAGGGGAGCGAGCAGCATGGACGAGCCCATATGGAAATGTTCATCACCTTGATGGCTTGTATTGTTTCCGTATACATTGGAGATTTTCTCGGTGGGAAGGGGTAACAGTCTTCTCTTTGCTTCTTCCTTCCTCTCTCCCCCTCCTAAGTTCCATGTTGTAGCCTTGTCTGGGTACATTCTTTTCCCCAACAGCCTGATCCCAGTGGTTGGAAATGTCCTGTCTAACCTGATGCCAAGTGGTGGCAGGCCTTGCTCAGACTAATACAATGTGAAGGAGCAATGAAGCTCTCATCTGTCAAGTCGGGATATGAATTTAAATCAAACCTCATTTAGCTGGGTGCTCCCTTTTGATTTATTGGCAGATGCCTCTTGCTGTTTGAGCCTTGTTAAATTGCTAGCAAACACTTCACTGACCAGCTGTTCCTATTAAGCCCAAAGAGCACCACAGAGTAGGGTCAATCCTCTTGCATCTTTGATGGCTCTTATATATCATCCCTGTGGAGTTTCTGCAGTGAGGGTATTATGCTTATGGCCCTGGGAGATGGTTGGTTAATGTGAACAAGGGATTCTTCTGCCGTGATTGTGGGCGGTGAATGGGGAGAAGAGAAGGGAGGTTCCTGGGGTCATGGTCCCTGTTCCCTGTGCTTTATACTGATTTGCTTCTAAGCCCTATTATAGGGGAGAAGGAGAGCTCACTTCTCAGTCCTTAGGTTCATCTGAAGTTATAAACAAAAGCTGGAACTAGGGTAGGGCAGTCAGAGCTTTGCCTCATGGAAGTGACTTTAGATGGTACCAATTTTAGAGATAGCACTTTTATAGTACAGATAGCATTTGCTTCTGTAGTGATGAAAGCTTAGCCTCTAGATAGTAAAAATAATTATTTAAAATAGGAAGCTACCAGATGGTAGGCTGGGGAAAGCTTGACCTTTCTTAGCTCCCCTCCACCACAACTGAGGTCATACTTTCTGTAAGCCTGTTGTTTGTGGTACTTGACCCAGACACATAAATTCCTAGTTACCTCTCTGGGCAGAAAGCACTTTCTTGCCAGAGCTGTATATATTATTTATTTATTTTTTAAAATAATATTTTATTTTTTTCCAATTGAATATAAAAATAATTTTTAACATTTGTTTTTTTAAAATGTTGAGTTCCAAATTCTCTCCTTCCTCCTCTTCTCCCCTCTTCCTGAGACAGTAAGCAATTTGATGTAAGTTATACATGTGCAATCATGCAAAACATATTTCCATATTAGTCATGTTGTAAAAGAAAACACAGGCCAAAAAAAAAACCCATAAAAAATAAAGTGAAAAATAGTATGCTTCAATCTGGATAGCATTTTTCATCATGAGTACTTTGGAATTGTCTTGGATCATTGTATCAAAGCTATATGTTTATGTAGTCACTCAATCAAAAAGCAAGCAATTAAGCCTCATATTCTAACTATGTGCCTGGTACTGTGCTAAGCACTAGGAATATTAGGACAAAAGCAAACAATTCCTGTCCTCAAGAAGCCTACATTCTGTGTACTGATAACCATGGACCAAACGTCTTACTTCATATGATCATACAATGAGTTAAGGGTGAGTTTAGGGCCAAGGCCAGTTGCAGGTGCACCAGATATCATGCAATTGATATATTTTCTTAAAAGTTACTCCTATAAATTGAACCATATTTAAATATACTGGGGGAATTTACTATATAAAAAAACCCTACAAAGAATCATTTTGCAAAATGGAAAACTTTTGGTAACAGATAATTACCTTCTGGGATTATCTTAAGTAAATTGTATATTAGTATATATAAATTTGTATATTAGTTCTTCTTAAAGCAGGGCACAAATGTATTCTGATTCCAATCCAGGGTATCCATCTGTTCTAGACCCTGAACTTCTTTGTCCCAGATACCCTTGGCATGAGATGAAATCTAGTTTTTCTTTTGTTTCTTGAACTAATTTTACCTCCCTGTCTTTCCAAATAGCAAATGGCTCATCTCCAGGGCTGTCTCCTTTTTCCCTTCACCTTTTCTGTCACCTCATCAAATGGCTGCTAGTTCCTGTTTTTTCTTCCTCAAAATGTCCCCTCCAGTTGCCTTCTTACTCCCTGCTTTCCAATCTTCCTCCCTACACTTACTTAACCTCTGCTCAGTTTCCTCATCTGCACAATGGGGATAGCACCCTGCCTTGCAGGGTTGTTGTGAGGCTCAGACAAGTAAGATTTGTAAGGCACTTAGCACAATGCCGGCCACATAGTAAGCGCCATACAGGTGTCAGATAGTATCATCATTTTTATTTATTATTTCCCCCCCTGTCTGAATGTAATCTGCCTTTAGCATGTCTGACCCTGAGAATCTTAGTGGATTCTCACTTATCCTATTTTAGAGAACATATCTCCATAAAAAGGCTCTTGGTCTCAATCTCCTCATAGTAAACCCTATGGTAGTTTCTGGAACATTCTTCCCCCTTCTTGCCCCCCCCCCCCCCCCGTCCCATTTCATTACCAGTGCCCTTTTTGTTGATACTTCTACTTTTATTACTTTTTCAGATGCATCAGTGCCTTGGGTGGTTATAGGTTCTCAGGCTTTTCTTACTGATCCCCCCAGGTTGTTGTTGTTCTTCAGTTGTGTCTGACTTTTCATGACCCCATTTGGGGTTTTCTTGGCCAAGATATTGGTTTGCCATTTCCTTCTCTAGCTCACTTTACAGATGGGGAAACTGAGGCAAACAAGAGTAAGTGACTTGCCCAGGGTCACACAGCAAGTGAGAGTCTGAGGCCAGATTTGAACTCAGGAAAATTCCTTGACTCTAGGCGCTGCTCCCTATTCATTCTGCCACCTTCCTGCCTTGACACCCCCCCCCCAGGATAGGGGCCTCCCTAATATCCCAGAGCTTATCATGGAGAAAGGGCAATTTGAATTCCTATCCCTTTGAATTTGCCCTTGCTCAAACTGGTTTGCCGTATTTTCCCCCTTATCTTCTCACGTAGCCTTGAAACACCTGGAAGTTTTCCCTTCTTGGCTTAGCACTATAGTACTTGGGAGAGATGAGTACTCTTGTTAAAGGACTTTCTCATGCCCTTTATGTTCCTTCAGATCGTTAATAAGATTGTTGAGTAGACTAGTGCTTATACTAATGACAATTCAGGCCCTACTTGGGGTTCTTTGAACCCTATTCCAACGTGGGTCAGAATTACTTCTTTGTTTCTCTTTGATTTCTTTAATAGCAAGTCAGGGGTGTCTAAGTGAGGGCAGAGGGAGGGGGCAGACTGTGAGGGCACTTTTTGCAGAAGCACATTCTCCTTGAACAAAGGAGGGCTACTAAAGTGGAAAGGGCACTGAGTCTATAGTCAAAGGATTTAGGTTCAGTCCCAAATCCAACCCTCCCTACCTGTGTGACGTTATGCAAAATGCTTACTCTGCCTGGGCCTAAGTTACCTCATTTGCAAAGTATGAAAGTTGGCTTCTTTGGCATCTGGAATCTTTTTATCTCTATCTCTATCACCTTATGCTCTCCCATTCTCGTTTCTATCTTTATTTTTTGAAGGGGGGAAGGCAAATTGGGGTTAAATGATTTGCCCAAGGTCACACAGCTAGTAAGTGTGTCAAGTCTCTGAGGTTGCATTTGAATTCAGGTCCTCCTGAGTCCAGGGCCGGTGCTCCATTCACTGCACCACCTAGCTGCCCCATCGCCCATTCTTGAAGTCAAGTCAATGAGAATTTGTTAAGCACCTGCTATGTGTCAGGTATTGTAAAGATCTGGTCTTGATTTCTTTGTCTGAGGATAGCTGTGTAGTGGATATGGAGCTGAATGGGGAGTCAGGAAGGTTTGTATTCACATCTGCCCCCTTTACTGTCAGCATGACTCTGGACAAGTCATTTAAAGTGTTTGGGTCTCAGTTCTTTCATCTGTAAAATGAGTGTTTGGATCAGATGATTTCTAAGATTCTTTCCATCTCTAAATCTATGGTTTTCTGGATCCTCAGTTTCTTCATCTGTAAAATGGGAAGAATAATAGTAGCACCCACTTTAAAGTATTGTAGAAATCAAATGAGACGATTAGCATATGTAAAGCACTTTATAAACCTTAAGCTCTACCAAAATATGTTATTATTATTTCTTCCACACTATCTCAAGATCTGAGTTCTCATTCAGCTAGAATAAAGTTAAAGTGGGAGAGGTAATGAGTTCTGGGGCTTTAGGCTTTCTTTTATATCCACAAGTCACTTATCGGGACAAGGTCTTAGAAAGTTGCAGTTAGGATTTGGATTTGGGAGGACTTCATTTTTCAGTTATTCAGTTCTTGAAACAAACATCCAAGCTATAAAATGCTTTCTGTAGAGACTTTTCCCTGTCTCTTTTAAAACTGCCTGAAGTTGAGGGTGAGAAGCTGAAGGGTAGAGGGAGGGCCATTGCACTCAGAGATTCAGGGACTGAAGATGTGAAAATATAAATGGAGAGGCTGAGGGAGTATGGACAGAAGATAATACGAAAATGGCACCAGGAAGAAGAGTGGGTGAGGAATTTCAGGGAAGAGAGTCCTGAAAAAAAATAGGAATAAGAATAGAATGAAGACAGAGCTTAACTCCATCTATTAATTCAATAAATATTTATTGGACAGAAAAGTTTTCAAATTTTGTACTAAAAAACAACCCCCCCCCAAAAAAAGAAAGAGTCTGGCAGAGTGCCCTTAGCTGGTAACATGTGACCAGAGATAGAGCTTTTGAGACATTATTGGCTGAGTGGAAGATGCCTGAGAAAGCTCTGTTAAGAGATCCTGAGGATGGGGAAAGGAAATCCTTTGTTAGAAGTGTCTTGCAATGGTGTGTGTGTGTGTGTGTGTGAGTGTGTGTGTGAGTGTGTGTGTGAGTGTGTAGGGGGGGACTAAGTGGATGGGAAGGACAGAAGGGATGAGTAGAAAGCATGCTTAGCTTTCCCCACTTGTCTTCCTATGTCATTTACAACAGGATCACAGGGCCATTGGTGATGCTCCACAGAACTGGAGAGCCAAGAGAGAGTCATAGGGCACTGGAGTGGGACAGTGGGGAAGGGATAAAGGAAAGGGACTAGTAATTATTAGGGAGGGAAAATGGATCCAAAACCCAATTGAAAAGATGGGTGCCCTTAAAGACTGGACTCCTTCCCTCTTCCCCATGAAGAAGACCTTCATCCATAGTGCATGATGATGGCCCAAAACTTGTGATCCTTGTTGATCTGGCATCAGAACTGAATGCCAAGGGGAGGGAAGGAAGGAGGAATATTTCCAATCTCTTACACAAGACAAAGGAATTGTGGAATCATGACTTTATTTTGAAGGTTTGTTGAAGAATAACAATAACATTAAAGCTGTTGCTGCTAACTAGCATTTATATAGCACTTAATGGTCTGCAAAGAGCTTCATATATTTTTTTCTCATTTGATCTTCACTGTAACCTTGTGAGGTAGGTGTTTTTAACCCCATATTACAGATGAGGAAACTGAGATGATAGTGGTTAAGTGATTGTCTACAATCACCCAGATAGTATTGTCTGAATCAATACTTAAATTCAAATCTTCCTGACTCCAAGGCTAGCATTTTTACCAATGGTACCACCTTGTTGAACCAAATTCAAGCTGAACATTTGGGGACATTGCCAACTGAAAGATGTTTTTTCCTCTTCTAGTAAGAAAGGAAATAATATGTTAGACACTCAAAAATGGAAAACACTGTGAAAGGCATCTAGCCTCCACCTTAAGAAAGGATCATTCCCAAGCCTTTTCTCTCCTTAAATCAACCGCAGGGTGGCTGTCCTCTGAATATGCAGAACTAGAGAATTCAAGATGCGTATTTTGTTTTCATCAACCTGAAAAAAAAATCAAACCCTTGTTCATTTTCTGAGCTCTGTGAAATCTGTTATGCTTTGTAAGTAGTAGTAAAGACAACATGCAAGATGGCATCAGATAAAGAAGTTTCAAATGATCTGAGTTGGAATCGTGATCTAGAAATGTCCCTCAAAGTATACCTTGGTGCTTTGAGTCAGGAGAAAGAAAGCATCCATTTAATATTCTCCCTCCTCCTCCACTCTAATGCTACACAGGGACTAGGAATCTGATGGTGGTATTTAAATTAAATGTTAACCCTTCTCTGGGGCTGAAGACAGTTAGGTAGTATAGAACATAGAGTATGTTTGTTGGATAGGGAATTAGGAAGATCTGATTTTGAATCCTGCCTCAGACATTTAAAAGTCGTGTGGCCCCAGACAAAGTCTTTTAACTTGTCTCAGCCTTGTTTTCCCCATCTATAAAATGGGCAGAGTAAGAGCAGTTACCTCATAGGGTTGTTGTAGGGACCAAATGAGATAACACATATGAAACATTTAGCAAACCTTAAAATGATTTCATAAAAATGAATTGCACAAAGTACTATGATTATTGTTACAAGTAGATGACTGGCCACCAAGTGATGAATCTTTTGACCATGGTGAATCTTGACAATGCCTACTAATTAGAAGAGACTATTGCATTTACATTATATTCAAGCAGAGAACATAATGCATTTCATCGAATAAATGAAAGATGATGAAAAATGGAGGAAACACAAGCACCAATAAAATCACAGTTTTTAGAGTACAGAAGAAATAATTACTTCTGGTACTGTAAAATATGATGCCAATAAGCACTTGCAAAATTCTCTCTTTGGCGCCAATGGTGTAACTCAAAGCTAGAATTGCTTCTCATGAAAAATGCTACATCAATGGCGTCATGATAACTTGGGGAACAGACTGAGTATCATGGGGGAAAGTAGAAAGTATTAGAGGAACTGGTCCATAATTTTCTGTAAAGAGATTTTGTCGAGACAGTCAGAAAGACAGACATTTAGGATTGAAGGCCAAGTACTGGATAATAACTTAATATCATTTTTTTTACCTCAATAAGAGCCAAAGCCTGGACTAATCCATCAGACTGCTTTGCTTTGCTCTAAAAATGCCCCTTCCTGCGTCGATAACTTGAAAGACCAGATCAAGTAGACAATGGGTATTCTTCTTGTTTATGACAGGATGCCTGCTATCAGAATACTGGGATTTCTCTTATCTTGGGGACATACCCCAAATGGGGTAAAACTCAGATATCCTGGGATCATAATTTCCAACTGACACTACTTTGTCAGTTGTCTTATTGTATTTACAAACTCATTCATCTACGAAACTTCCTTTGTAAAAACATATGGAGACCATGAATCTGAGGGACACAGACTTCCTGAGATTGTCCTAAAACATATAAAAGAACTTTGTCATTCTTGTCTCAGGCAGTCAGAACTTATGTTCTGGCTCCATGCAGAATGTATCTGCTAGCTTTAAGGGAATAAATTATATAAATGTATATCATCTAGGTTGTTTGTCTCCTTTAACCAAACTTTCAGGTTAACATACTGTAACTAGGAGTAAAGTGAGTGAATTTCTCTTGGAGAAGTTTAACAGATAGGCTCGGACAGTCATCTGTTTTTACTAGATTGGAAGTTCCTTTGTTCAGCTCACAAAGAATAGAATTCCTGTAGAACAGGGTTCCAAGTATTCGCTAAGGCATGATCTCTGTAAGATACATGCATGGATAATTCTTCTTCTTTCTTTTTTCTTTATTTTATTTTTAGTTCATAGAATAAAACAAGAATTTTCATAACACAGTGGTATGCAATATTAGACAGTAATTATATTACAAGATTATGAATCCAGAACTGCAGGATCAAATCAAACCTGAAATTCACAATTCCCCAGCTCTGAATGGAGAAGGTGGAGGATGGACATCAGAGAGCTCCTCTCAGATCCTCTATTCAATGAGGAGGCCCAGGACAGACACTTCATAATTTTCTACCTGACTGTAGGACTTCATCATACACCCTCACAGACTCTCCCTGTAATTAATTTTTATGCATTGTTTTTTTCCCATTAGATTGTAAGCTCCTTGAAGGCAGGGATCATCTTTCACCTTGCTTTGTATGCTCAGCACTTAACACTTTGACAGAAAGTAGGTTTCTTAATAAATGTTTCTTGACTGAAAAAACTGCAAAAGACCTTAGAAGACATTTAAAAATAATACCAGCTAGCTAGCATTTATACAACACTTTAAGCAAAAGCACTTTATATATGTTATCTCATTTGGTTCTCACAAGTAACAAAACAAAGTTCTAGGTGAGGTCAGAAGATGAATATTTTCACTGATGTGTCTGGGACTGGTAAGACTTCAAAGAGGAAGCAGCATTTACATTGGCCTTTAAAGGGGGGAGTAGGAATTCAACAAGAAATGTTTGAAGGGAGATGTTTATAGGTAGAGAGGGACCTGGCAAAAAAGTAGAGATTAAAAATACATGGGAAGAGACTGACTCTTTAGGCACGTGTCTGGAGGAAGGGAGAAAGGATGGGATCAAAGGAACAGGCAAAGAAGTTAGTTATAGTAAAAGTGAAAAAAAAAAGAATAAAGCCATCTGTTCTGTAACTAGCGAGGAAGAGAAAAGTTAGAAATTATGCTAAGGAGGTTTACTGAATGGAGGAAGGGACCCGGGGGAGCTCTAATTGGATGATGGTCTTTTTGGTGGAGTAGGAGACTAAGCATTTATGGCCTTTAGGAGAAGAAAAGCTTTGGAATAAGACAGGGACCAATCAAGTCTCTTCTTAAGGCAAGGATTAGACTCCATGACTTTTCACAGTATTTTCCATTTTTGAATTTCTAACATATTATTTCCTTTCTTACTAGAAGGAAAAAAAAAGTCCCATCATTGTAATGTGGGCAAGGAACTGTATTCTGGAAGCACTCTAATACACCTTACCCCCACCTGTAGATGAAAAAAAAATTAAATTGATATTGTCAAGGCTTTGTCACAGAAATCTCTTTAAAAAGAGATATTACAAGAACAAGATGAATTATTTATTCTTTATCGTCAAAAGATTTCAGAACATGACTTGAAAGTTACATTTATGGCAGTGAGACATTAGGCTTGATTCCCAGCCCTGTCAACCCTCATTAGGGTTCAAGTTTGCTCCTCTTGCCTTGTTTAAATAGCCAAATTAGCTGCTTGAAATTAAACCTGTGCGGCAGAGTAAAGAAAGAGCAGGTCTTGGAAGTTACGGCACAAATCGTTTTGCCCCTCCTGATGTTCTTTCTCTCTATTATATTGGGCTCTCTCTGTCAATATAGATGACGTGTCAAGAAATGATCAGAGTGTTCATGGGTGAATTTCTCATTCATCTGCTTTTCAAATGAACAACTTTAAACCCTAAGATGCTTGTCAACTTAGTACCCTATGAAAACTATTAGGGGCCCTGACCTATGGGCGCTCACAGTGCAGCCAGATGGTTAGGTAGCATCTGTTTTGGGCTAGAAGGGAAATGTGTTTGGTGTCTATAAGTAGATTGAGAGGAATTTGTGAGATTAGAGGTGGTGATAGCATCACCCCTTTATGATGCAGATGATAGTTGAAGGATTGACTCTTGGTTATCATTTCCTGTAAAGGATTTTTTTTAAAGCTTCTTAGTTATTACCCAGCTTGAATGAAAGATTGGTTGAGGATGACTTTTGCTAGAACTTAAAGCTTTCCCATGCCTCTCTGTGTCAAGGAAAGGCCAAAGGAAGACTGGTCCCCTGAACAAAGTGAAGGCCAAGCCTAGGCCAATGAAATAAACTGTGGCCCATCATTCTGTCAAGCTCCAGGAAACCTTCCCATCCTACTGTCTGCATATGGGTTGTTGTTTTTTTCCAAATTCTCTGAGGTTGCACCCATAAATCAAGGTTGTGAACTTTTAGCTGACATCTTAAATAGATACACTTATTACTGGAAACATTACAACGGTTCAAATCAGGCCCTAAATGTCGTCTGTTGACGTTTATGTTCTAATGCAATTTATAATTCTTCATAGAAAGGTTAACGCTTAATTAAAGTACTGCTGGAAATTGCTTTTTTGATAAACCTGAGCTCTGTGCTTGCATTTCCTTGGAGTGGGGAGAAAATAATCTTGCATAATCTGTAGCTCTCTCATTAAGAAGAAGAAGCTAGAATCTGGCCGAGATGAAAAGAAAGGCACAAGCGAGGAGGAAGACAGAGACATAGAGAGAGGGCACTTGGATCACCCTTATCTAAATACAGTCCACTCTGGAATATAGGTCACAACTCTAAAATGAGTTCTCTAAAAACAAAACAGTATTTAGGTATGCTTTGAAAAAGACATATGAGATTACAGTATTTAAGATGCTATGAATTCTTAAAAAATCTTTGTTTTCATTCAATTCAACAGATATTCTGAGGTAGCTAGGTGACGTAGTGGGAAGAGTACTGAGCCTGGAGTCAGGAAGATCTGAGTTCAAATCCAACCTCAGATTCTATGTGACCCTGAGAAAATCACTTAACCTCTTCCTGCCTCAGTTTCCTCACTTGTAAAATGGAATAATAAGAGAACTACCTCCCAGGGCTGTTGTAAGGATCAAATGAGATAATATTTACAAAGCTCTTAGCAGAGTACCTGGAACACAGGAGGCACTTAATAAGTACGTATTCCTCCTCATTTATTAACTGCTTACCACATATGCAGAACTGTGCTAACAAAGACAAAAATGACCTAATCAGTCTATGAATCAACATAAATGTATTAAGTGACTAGTATACCAGGCACTGTGTTAAATGCTGGGGGCACAAAGATTAAAATGAAATAGTCCCTGCCCTCAAAGTGTTTACGTTCTATCTGGGGATTTATTACATTCATTCATTCATGTATTTATTCATTAAGTATTTATTAAAGACCTACTTTGTTTTAGCCACTTTGCTGAGAATATACAAAATAGGTATGACATAGGTAGGACAAAGGCTCAAATAAAAGATTAAATCATGATGTTTTATTCGTTTTTATCATTATTCTTTTCATTTGGTCATTGCCCCAACTAAGAGTAAAACTACAGGCCACGTTACTGTACTTTGTAAAAGCTAGATTAGTTTGTGTGCGGGGGAGCAATTCAGCTTATATTCAGACCAATATGACATGTCGCTAACAATGACAGAGGCAGAACCAGCCAAAAGCACCTCCTGCTGAGAAAGCTGGTAAACATGGCCACCTGGCAGGGCCGACGGCCAAGCTTTAGGTATTTTGCTGTTTTGTGAAGGTTGAACTAAGACTAGGAAGTTGGTCTTGCCTTTAGTTTCTAACCTGTGGTCCAAGGCCCTCCATGCTCTGACCTCAAACAGACCAGGTCCAGTTTTGGGAGCTGATCCAAAATTTGGCTTATTCCCCGACTCAGGGTTTACTCTAGACAAATCTTCAAATATAGCTCTTATATATAGCTCTTCTCTAGGTTTCCACATGTGTGGATAATGGTGTCTCCAGGGCTCATACATGCACCAAAGATGGGAAATGCATACTGAACATAGAAAAACCTTTATTCTGGAAATACTCAAAAGATTCATAAGCAAATTTTCAAGGACTCTAAGCATTAATCAACCTAATTTCCTTCCTTCTCTGGTGAATCCTACTTTTTTTAATCAAGATCTTCAAGTCCTCTCAATTCAACACTACACTAGGGTCTAGATTCCATTTAGAAGGGATCTGAAATTGGGATTGTCAGTGGGACTTCATAGTGACCTTCTGATATATCTCCCTACCCTGGAGTTCTGCACAGTCTCCCGAGGGCCTGTAGGGTTACCCTGTGATTTAAACTTCCCCAGGAAGGCAAATATATTTTGAAGTTGCTGATGAGCAAGGCCCCTTCCCCTTGTCCATACATTGGTCAAATAACTCAAAATAGTAGCAGGGAGGAAAATACAGGTCCTTCCCCCTCACCCTTCTCCACCATGTTATGGATCCCCCAACTGTAGAATCCATGTAAGCAATTCTTTTTTCTCTAAAGGGTACTTTGTTCAGAAATTTCCCTTCTGGAAGACCTTCAGTCACTGAACTCTTGAACTCTTAAAGTGACTACCAAGAATGGCTTTTCCCAAGAAATCTCCCTTTCTGGCTAGAAGGCCTGATTTCAGAATTGTGCTGCTGAGGAAATCCAGGTGCCCTCTGCTTTACACAAGAGTCTAGGATTTATGAACTCATCTTGACCATACAAGTGAGTCAATTTAGCTCCAGGTGCTTCTCTAAGATAATTCACTGCTGCCCTGGCTATTGCTTTCTCTTAGACTGGGAAAAAAAAGTACTCCCTTCATTCAAATTTGACCTAATGATAGGAAGATAATTCATACCAGTAACAGGAAAAACAAAACAAAACGAAACGAAACCTTTCTAGCTCGGGGACAGAATAGCATGGAATCAAAAGCATTTCCTGCCCAGATGATTGAGAAAATTACCTGGAGAAAGCAAAAAAATTCCAAAGGAAAAAAAAACAGAGATAGTTGGCTCTCACTCAAGCCCATTTTAAGTGAAACATAGAAGCAAAAAGGTCTGTGGTCTGTGTGGAATGGATTATTCAGCTCAGACAAGGATCGGTTGGTCATGTTTCCTAGTTGCCATGATTGATCAGTCATGACATCTGTAGTTATAATCTGAGTGAGTTATTGCTCCCTGTTCGTTGTATCAGGATAAGTAGACAGGTAGCATAGGTTTTATTTTTTATTTTACATTGTGTGTGTGTGTGTGTGTGTGTGTGTGTGTGTGTGTGTGTGTGTGTGTGAAGAAATAAAGAGAAAAAGGTTTAGATAATACAGTCAAATAGATCCACAATGGGTTCAAGTTTTTGGAAATGAATTACTTGGAGCTGGGAAGAGAACTTTGGTATTGAATTTCGGTCTCAGTTTCTTTCCTTCTCCCCCTATACCCAACCAGTGGAGGAATTTGTGACTTTCAGAAGGTTGGAGAATTTAGTACTCCCATTGTGTCATAGTCTTAGCGGTGTCCCCAGAATAGCTAGGGGAGAGTCTGTATTGGTAATGACAAATTGGACATACTGAGGAAAGGTAGCTTTAAGACTCTACAAGAAGGCCCCCAAATAAGCCAGACCATTCCTAAGGCAAACAATGATTATCCAACAAAAGGAAGAAAAAGACTTCTAGCAATAGAGGTCTGTGTTACCCTTTTGTTACATGTTCTCTAAACTTGAGTTGACTTTCTTGAGAACTCTATTTATTAGCAGAACACTATGTCTAAATTTTTTTGGGAGGGTGGGGTGGGAGAGTGATGTGTACCAACTATTCCTTTTATACCACATTAGTAAATATATTTTCCTAAAAACTCTTGCTCTGACTGACTTATTGATATGAACTGATAATCACAAAAGGAAGCACACCAGTGATGACTCATGAGCAATAGAAAACCACCCACACCTTCTTTGTGGTCCTTTAGAACCCTGAGGGAAGACACAATAGTCTTGATCT
Source organism: Pseudochirops cupreus (assembly GCA_028627135.1). Classification (NCBI taxonomy): domain Eukaryota; kingdom Metazoa; phylum Chordata; class Mammalia; order Diprotodontia; family Pseudocheiridae; genus Pseudochirops; species Pseudochirops cupreus. The sequence continues at coordinate 249,356,681 of CM053584.1, read as the reverse complement.
GGGAACTCAGTCTGCCAGCATGAGTGTGGGTTTGGAGAGTAGCTCTAGTCTACATGGGTTACACAAGAAACAAAACAAAACAACTTCCTAATGAGATGGCTGTGGGGGTATCATACAACTCCTGGTGTTCCACATTTGTCCCCATCCAATAAAATCCCTCATTGGAATGGATTTTTGGAAGGTGGCCACAACATTTCTTTCTTTGGATTATTTTAAAAAGAGAATAATTGTATCTTATCTGTATGGGGCACTACTTAAAAAGACCTCTCATCTCTGTGATTCTTGCCTTTTAGAACCTTACAGGAAAGAGATTACTGTTTTCCTGGAAGAGCTGACAACTACCCAGTAATGATTAGAACTTTCCCAAAAGATCTTGTCCTGAGAGGTGGTAGGATTATCTTTCCTTGGAGGTCTTCAAGCAGAGACTTGGTGATAAGTTATTGGTTATGTTACAGCTCCTTTTTGTATATGAGTTGGATGAGACAGCTCGGGAGGTCCCTTTCAACTCTCAAATTCTGAAATTCTATTTTAGAGAATTGTTCGGAACTCTGAAAGGTTAAGTGATTTGTCTATGATCACACAGCTGGTATGAGTCTGAGATAAGACTAGAATCTTAATTTTCCTAACTCCAAACGAAGACCCTCTTTGTCTTATCCATAGGTTCCCAAAGTGGACAATACTGCCTCCCTGGGAGGTGCTGGAACAATCCAGAGGGGTGGCAGCAGCCTCAGGTGCAACTGGGGGGCAAAAATTCCCAGGCAAGAGTAAGGAGCCAAATGCTGGTTCCAAACTAATTTATAAATTCAGATGTACCTGACTGTCCTCTGATGATTGGACCAGTGCACCTTGGACATGAGAAATCTTTATAGAATCTTAATATTTAAGCAGGTATCAATAATTCAATGCACTGTTTATAATTCTATTTTCCTACAAAGGATAGCAGAAGACTTGATTATCAGCAGCAGCATTCTTTCCTAAAATGTAATTTGGTCATCGATTTTGTGTATTGTTAAGGATTTTTAGTTAGGTATAGGGTCATAAAAACTGAGTCACCAAAGATTACTATGGCTTAACTTTTATATAGGCTACCCTTTGAAATGATGCAAATTTCAAAAAAATATTAAAAGATTTAAGAAAGTAGATTTCCAGGGGGACACTGAGTAATTTTTTTTAAAAAGGGGGTGGTAGGTCAAATAAGTATGGGAACTTCTGTCCTAAACCATATTACCCTTTAATACTATTAATGATTAATATTTATTATAATAATTAATGTAATTATTAACAATATTACATTAACCAGATCCAAGAAACCTGACTCTCAGCATACAATATGAATGAATTAAAACAGAAAGGCTTTGAGGAAAGGTGGCTACTTGTCTTTGGAGATGACATGGTTGAGAGCTGGATTAATGAATTCATATGTATTTGTATAGGATGATATAACTAGAGCTGAAAGTAGCCTTAGAAGCCATCTAGTTTCCTCCTCCCTGCCAGTGTTGCAGGTGAGAAAACTGAGGCCCAGGGAAGTTATTTTAATTGACTCATTGAACAAAGAGTCAGTATAATCAGGATGGGGACCAGTTTTCCTGCTGAAGGCGTGAGAAAAAGATTTAAGTGAAAAATCAATGAGAGGAATTTAGCTTATACATTGGGAAGAACTTTCTTGGAGAAATGGAATGGGTTAAATTGTAGTTGTTTAGTGGTTTTTCAGTCATGTCCGACTTTTCATGACTTAATTGAGGGTTTTCTTGGCAAAGATACTGGAGTGATTTGCTATTTTCCTCTCTGGCTCATTTGACAGATAAGGAAACTAAGACCAACAAGGTTGAGTGACTTGCCCAAGGTCACACAGCTAAGTGAATATCTGAGGTCAGATTTGAATTCAGGAATATGAGTCTTCCTTACCCCAGGCTTGGCATTCTATCCACTGCAACACCTAACTGTTCCTAACAGGTTAAGAGGGGGTGTCAAATAGTGGTTTGGAGTGAAGAAGATATAGATTCAAATTCTGCATCTGCTGCTTACTAAGATTACATTTACCTTGTGTGAGCTTAGACAAGTAATTTGATTTCTAGGTACCTCCTGTGACTTCCCGGAATTTATCTAAGTCATAAATGGTTGGTGGAGAGAGTTCCCACGCTGCTACTAATTGTCCCCATCTCTGCCCGTCAGATAAAATCCCGTATTGGAAAAGGCTTTTGGAAGGAGGTTGTAAGATTTCTGTCTTTTGATTATTTCAATAAACAAAGTGGCTATATCTTATGCGTGTGGGGTCCTATTTAAAAAGACCCTTCAACTCTGTGATTTTTGTCTTTCACAGTCTTACAGGGACAAAATGAGTCTTTTTCCCTTGGAAGAGTTGATAATTTCCCAGAATTCAGTAAAGTAGTTTTTAGTAGACTCTGGAGTCCTTGAAGATGAAAGACTTAAAAGAAACAAGGGAACAAAGATGTAGGAGGCGGTCATAGTTTGCTTCGTAATGAAGGATCTATATTCTTTTTTTTTCTTGTCTTCCCTCTCTCTCTTTTTTTTTTGTCTCCCTTAGACATTTTTGGACATACAGTTTAATAGCATAAAGACCTTGTCACTCATTTCTCTTCTCTTTATTTCACATTGAACTTTGGGGTGATGGTGATGGGGTTTAGGCTCTGGGAATCCCCTTGAATCTTCCCACTTGATGAGGCATTTACCTGAGGCTATAAACCTTTCATTATCACTGGGCCCAAATCTCTTACTCTTAACCTAGCCTAGCCCTCCATTGTAGGTCATCTCCAGGTAGCCTTCAGCTATTTCCTACCCTTAATCCCATTACTGGAGTCTAACCTCAGTCTCATCAACCCTTTCTCTGGATCATCCCTAGGTCCCTCCCACACTCTATCTGTATATAAGATCCATCTAACCTCCAGGACAGGGCTCAGATCCAATCTAGCTTAGACTCAGTCTGTGTCAGATTGCTCTGGCTCGCTTTTCAATACAAGTGTCACAAATATTTAGGCTCCTTAAGAGTCTACCCATTATGGCAAATCTTTAATAAACTTTCCAAAGCTTTTTGCTTTTCCTAAGAGGTTTGAGTTAAATTCATTCTGTAGGACCCGGCATGTCAGTATTTTGGGGTCTCGTGCACTCCTAAACCCCAAACCTCAACAATGTCATTGCCAGATCTCTAGAGCTGCATCACAGCTAAAGCGGGTGGGTGCTGAAGATAAGGGAGAAGTTGAGGATCTTCCTGAGAGCTGACCTGAAAAGATTTGGTCTGAAACAGGGGTCCTTATCCTTTTTTTAGTCATGAACTCCTTTGGCAATCTGATGAAGTTTATGGGCCCCTTAGAAGAACAACATTTAAAAATACACAAAATATATAAGATTACAAAGGGGGGGCGGCTAGGTGGTGCAGTGAGTAGAGCACTGGCCCTGGAGTCAGGAGGACCTGAGTTCAAATGTGGCCTCAAACACTTAACACTTAGTAGCCATGTGACCTTGGGCAAGTCACTTAATCCCCATTGCCCCTCCAAAAAGCAAAAAAACAAACAAACAAAAAAAACAACCCAAAAAATAAGATTACAAAGGAAACTAAATATATTCAGGTTTTAAAAAAATTATAATATGGTAATATGGCTACTATACCATAGTAAAAAATTACTAAAGTAATTTTGAAGTAGTGATGAGCATAAATGACGTTCCAAGATATTCACAACAATTATAATGCAAAAACATCTTCCATTTCTATTGGTAACAAAATTACAGGTCCTGTCAATAGTACTATGGTAGATGGCCCCTTTGGGATCTGGTGAAGCTTAATAATACAGTACTGTGGTTTGTTGCCTTCATTCATAATGGTAGGAAATGTTAAATTTCAGTTTAAAGTTAGAGGAAAATGTAATTTTTTTTTCCATGTACAAGTTCACGAACCTCATGAAATCTATCCCTAGGCAGGTCAAGAGCTCGTGGTCTGCTTCTAGTCATTTTTCAGTCATGTCTGATTTTTCATGTCCTTACTTAGGGTTTTCTTGGCAGAGGTACTGGAGTGGTTTGCCATTTCCTTCTTCACCTCATTTGACAGATGGGGAAGTGAGGCAAAGAGGGTTAAAAGTGACTTGTCCAAGGTCACATAGCTAGTAAGTGTCTGAGGCCATATTTGAACCCAGGAACTTGAGTCTTCCTGCCTCTAGGCCTGGTGCTCTATTCACTGTCCTTAAGAACTCTTGGTCTAGAAACTCTCAAAATGGAGTAGATAAACCTTTTAAATCAAAATGGCGTGTGTGTGTGTGTGTGTGTGTGTGTGTGTGTGTGTGTGTGTGTGTGTTTAAAGCACATCATATTAGTGCAGGGATTAATTCCATCTCAGAAACTATGCTGTGTGGAAAGGGCCTAAATCATAGTGGATTGGAGAAGTAAATGTAATCAGCTGTCACCAAGAGCCACTGTTGTTTGTGACAGCATCTTATGGTTCACTGCAAATTCCCTGTGATAGCTGATACTGGGTTGATGCTGTTACAGCAGCGGGATGATTACAAATCTGGCGTGACTGGCTTCTGCGTGTTGGTTGTTATTCCTCTCCAACAACAGAACTGGAAAGCTAATAAGCTTGTCCGACGCATGTTCTCTATTACCAAGTGATTCAAAGATTTTGGAGTGAATCTGGAGAGCTAATCTTGGGCCTTGTACCAACTTTTGGAGTGGATATGATAAGAAAGTCAGAAATCCATCCACGCCATGACTGGCCAGGGAAGGCTTGAGGTTGGACAGGGAAGAAGCTGGGCACCTTTGTCAGGTTATTCTACTTAACATAATACTTTCTGGTTTGGAGCTCATTTGCCGTGACAACGGTCATTTAAAATCTGAGGATAAGCTGAGCTAACAAGGGAACATCTTATCATTATGCATGGGCTGAGTGAAAACTTCTCAATTTGGGGTGGTTAACTTTTCAAATTGCCTCTGTCAATCACTTTTATCTTCCTTTGTCTGTTTTCCCGCCTTGGTGGGACCCTTCCCCCCTCTTTCCTTGCTGTCCCAGTTGGGGAAGAATTTGGTGAAGTATGCCTCTCCACCAATGAGAGAGGAAACAGTCGGGGAGGGGTCTTGACTAAGTTAGGTTATAAATTCCATCACTATCTTTTGTAACTTGCCTCTTCTCCATGATGAGTCATGGGGAAGACGGCCCTCTTCTCCCAGAGAAGAGAATAAAGTCCTGTTCTTATCCTAAGAGATCTCTGTGTTTATTTCTTTTCATTAAATTAAGGATGAAGGATATTTTTCATCCCAAGCAATTACAACATCTCAAAAACATGCCCAATGGAACATGCCTTGTATGTATAGTAAGTTGGGAAATGTGGTGCTTGAGGTCTGGGGATGGGAGTTTCCCAATTAGACTTAGAGGAAATCTTCTAGATCTTCAGATTGAGTAGGGTACGGGCATAGAGGTTAACTGATTTAGCCTTTTACAAAAAGCAGCTCTTATGTGAAATGCCAATTTTGGCAAGTGAATGAGGAACAGACAAATATACTCAACGTTTTCCGTCACATTCTCTATTATTAGAAAGGAGCACATTTCCTTTTGGGGGTGAACATTAGGGACAAAAATAAGGCTCTTCAGATTACCACCCCCTTGATTAGCTCTGTCAAAGCAAATGTGTTTGCCTCTAGAGTGCCTTTTCTCAGATATAAATGTGGTGTATTAGGGTCCTGTTCACTTTGGAAAGAAAAGGGGGCTCTTACGGCCTGGCAAAGCAATGCATTAGCTTAATCATCCGTTTTTTCCCTCTTTTCAGTGAGAATTCAGGTCACAGGCCTTTAGCAGCCAAAGGTGGGGAACAGCTATCCATTATTTTGGCACCACCTGAAAGCTGTGTTAGCATGTGGGCTCAGCCTCACTGCCTATATATGGGCATACTTCTCTCTAATGACCAATGATTTTGCCAAAGCCTATTTTTCCCATTCAGCAGGTAGATATTATATCTTTCAGAGAGTTTTGCTTTCATTTGGAACCAATGAAAAGACTGCAAAAATCAAGGCATTCCCTAATAGCACTATGTCCTCAAAATCCTTTCAATCATATCTACCTCTTCCAACCACACAGAAGCCTGGAAACTTGTATTCTGAGAAGTCATAAGACCAAAAGAATTTTCCAGAAACTTCAGGGTCTGCATTTGAAAGGACACCTGGCCAATGTATCTGCCTAGCAATTGCCAAGATCCCTAACCAAATTCCCAGCACAAGGGAATGGGCTGGCATTATTTGGATATGCAGAGTCCTAAAGCAGGTCAGTTTTGCACATAAGAATTGTGATAGCTTTTATAATCCCCTGTTTTCATTTCTTCTATGCGTTTGTTTGTTTCTGCTATTCCTGCAATACAGTGGGATACAGAAATGGAAAACCAAGGTAAAGGATTTTGACTCAATGCTTCAAAAGAAGTAACAAGTACCTCAAAAAGTAACTCTTGAATGGCTATATCTAGAGCCTGTGGAGACTGATTTTATTGTCTGCCCCTGTGTTATTTTGCTTTCTTCCTCAAGGAGTTTAGGACTTGGATTAGAAAGTCTTCCTTTCTTCAGCAAGCTCTTGCCCTTATGCTTTTGTTGTTACGGTTGAGTCATTTCAGTCACGTCTGACTCTTTGTGACCCTATTTTTTTTTTGCAAAGATATTGGAGTGGTTTGCCATTTCCTTTTCCAGCTCTTTTACAGATAAGGAAACTGAGGCAAACAGGATTAAGTGACTTGCCCAGGATCACACAGCTAGTAAGCATTTGACATTGCATTTGAGCTCATGAGGAGAATCTTCCTGATTTTGGGTTCAGTGTTCTATCCACTGTACCACCTAACTGCCCAAGGCCATATGCTAAGCAACTTCAACACACAATGACATGGACTCAGAAATGCTTGCCTCCAAGTTCATTAATCTACATCTTCACTTTACCTCTTGGTATCATAGAATCATAGAGAGGTCTTTGATTCACTCATTTTATGGATGAGGAAAATTGAGGTGCAGAGAGGTTAAGCTGTTGGCTCAGGTAATATAAGCATAAGCAAAGTGGGATTTTGTTGTTGTTGTTGTTGTTTTTCTGGAGTCCAGTTTCCTAGGCTCAGGCTAAATTTTAAACATCTGAAGGATTAATCTCCTTTGAACCCCGGTAATTCATAGCTGTTGTGAATGAAGTAGGTTTCATGCCTTCTAACTCTGAGCCAATCAGAGGTCAAGTCTTTGTTATATAATCTGGGAGGTTGGCATTTTGCTTTAGAAGTTTGTTCATGAGAAGAACCTTTTGATTTCCCTGGACAGGACTCTGACTAGCTATTTGTTAAGAACCTCCCCCTACCCCCCACTATACAGAGGTTTGTGCTGTCCAGATCCAGTGGTGTGTGTAGGTGGTTGTATTACTTTGTTCAAATAATAGGAACCCTGTCTGTTGAATCTCTGTGCTAATTTCTTGGTTTGTGTTTTCTCCACATTCAGGGTGCTGGCCTTTCCCCTGAACTAGTGAATGTAGTTAATGTTAACCTCTTTAGGGATGCCCATCAATTGGGGAATGGCTGAACAAGTTATGTATATGAATGTAATGGAATACTATTGTGCTATAAGAAATGGGAAGGAGATGGACTTCATAATTACCTGGAGAGGCTTATACAAATTGATGCTAAGTGAGAAGAGCAGAACCAGGAGAAATTTGTACACAATCACAGACACATCGTAAGTGTGATGACCAACCTTGATAAACTGGACTCTTCTCAGCAATGCACAGTTAGTTATAAGACAACTCTACAAGTCTCAGGATGGAAGGAGATACCTACATTCAGAGAAAGATCTAGAAAGAACAGAGTTTAAATGGAGACTG
>CM053584.1:249327074-249348350 GCA_028627135.1 Pseudochirops cupreus | reverse complement strand
ATGTTAACCCCTTTAAAACTGTCTTTCCTTTAGCAAAGCAGAGCAAAGAACCTGTGTTAGCTACATCCTGGGTGTATGAGGGTGCTTGCTATTACAGGGAAGTACAGCTGGTTCGTGTCTTAGGATTTGAGCCTTCCTTACAATAAGTCAGGGCACTACCCACTAAGCCATAGTGCATCTCTCACACAGAAATGATCATGTAGTTTATCTTGCCACCATCCTTAAGTGAATTCAGTGAGCAAGTGGATTCCAACTCTTGTGATCAAGAACTCTGTAATATCTTATAATTAATAGCTACCATTTATATAGTGATTTAAGGTCTGCAAAGCATTTTATAAATATCTCATTTAATCCTCAAAATAACCCTGTGAGGTAGGTGCTATTATTATTCCTGATTTAAGGATGTGGAAATTGAGGATGAGAGGTAAAGCTACTTAACTACTTAGTGTCTGAGGAGATATTTAAGCTCAGGGTTTTCTGATTCTCAAGTCTATCACTTTATCCACTAAGTCATAGCCTCCTTTCCTTCTTTTTCTTTTGTTACTTCCTTCTTCCCAAACCTATTCTTTCTCTTTACCTTGCCCTCCAACCTTCTATCCCTCAATACTTTCTCAGGCCATCACCCCCAATTTAGTCTTACTTTCTTCCTTACCCAGTCTTGATTTTTGTGGCTAACCAGTTCAACGTTAGCTGCCCTTTATTCTCAAACCACTGCCCCTTTCTTACTGCCACTCATCCTTTGCCAAATCCCAGCACTGGATTCCTTTGATAATCTGCCGCTTTTATTGGGACTCACATGCTGCTCAATAGTGCTGGAGATTTCAAACAATCAACAGGCATTTACTATGTGCCAGGCACCTTAATCCCTTGGGATACAAAGAAAGACAAAAAATACCCCTTGCCTTCAAAAGTTTACATTCTAGTGAAAGAGACAACATTCTTTAAGGAGGTACACGCAATGTATATGGAGAGTAGAGATAGGCAATAACCTCAGAGGGGAAGGCACTGGCTGATAGTCTACTACAGATTAAAGATATCTGATCTCAATTGTTCCACCCCTGCAGAAGGGCAACCCTTCTGCTCTTCCCTAATTGCCTCTCTGTTGTCCTTCTCATAGCAGTTATTTCAATCATTTTTTGTTTCTGCTCAAACCTCCCACACTCTACTTCCACCCTTCCTCCCTTTCAAGAGACCACCTTCACACTTTATGAGGAAATAAAGGCTTTTTTGCTGTGTTCTCTCTTTCTATTCTAAATAATCACCATTCTCTTTTTTTCTTTTTCTGGAGGGGGAAGGCAGGGCAATTGGGGTTAAATGACTTGCCCAAGGTCACATGGCTAGTAAGTGTTAAATGTCTGAGGTTGGATTTGAACTCAGGTCCTCCTGACTCCAGGGTTGGTACTCTATTCACTACACTACCTAGCTGCCCCTGATCATCACCATTCTTTTCCTTTGTTCCACTCTTTTATGAAGAGATGGCTTGTCTCTTCACCAAGAATGATCCCTCTACATTTTCCCTTGATCCCATTCCCCCATAACTCCTCCAGCATCTTGCCCTTCCTGTCTCCATCTTCCCCTCTCTCTCCTTTCTCCAGTTGTTCATCTCTATTGATTATCTCCTTGTTTTCCCATAAACATCCCAACTTTCTCCCATCTTTAAAAGACTTCACTTTAACCTTATCTTTTCTCAAGTTATTATCTGTTATCTTTCCTCCATTTCACAGCAAACTCCTAGAAAAAATTTGTTTACACTCATTCCACTTCTCTTCTTACTCACTTTTCAGCCACTTGAAATCTAGCTTCTAACCTTGTAACTCAGCTTAACTCTGCTCTCTCCAAGGCTAGCAATGATCAGTTGCCAAATTTTATTGCTCCTTCTTGACTTGTCTACAAGATTTGACATTATCAACCACTCCTTCCTCCTAAATACTTTGCAGATTTTTTGCAATGCTGCTTTCTCCTAATGGTGTGTTATCTGGCTCCTCTTTCTCAGTCATCTTTGCTGGATCATCATTGAATAGAAATTCCCCAGGCATTTGTTCTTCTCTTTCTTCACTCTTCTGGTAATTTCAATAATTCCTATAGATTTAGCTCTCAGCTCTTTGTACAAATTTCCCAGATCTGTTTTTGTATTTTCTTTGTATCCCCAGTGCTTAGCACACAGTAAAAGCTCAATAAATGCTTGTTGGTCGAATGATTCATTGATATCCAGCCAGTGTCTATCCTTTACTGTGATGCCTGAATCACCAATTGTCTTTCAGACATTTTTCAACTGCATGTCCCATTTTAAAGTCAACATGTCCAAAGCAGAATGCATTATCTTTCCCCCAAACCCATCTCTTTTTCTAACTTCTGTGTTTCTGTTGAGGATACTGCCATCTTTCCAGTGACCCAAGTCCACAACCTCAAAGTCATCCCTGCTCCTTGCCTCCCTACTCATCTCTCATATCCAATGTGTTGCCAGAAATATCTATTCAACATCCACAATGTCTCAGAACTATTTTCTTTTTTCTACTCACATAACCACCATTCTGGTCCAAGCCCTCTTCTCCTCTCACCTGGACCATTGCTATAGCCCACTAATTGGTCTCCTTGCCCTTCTCCATTACAGACTCTGCACAGCTGCCAAACAGATATTGCTAAAGCATGATTCTGGTCCTATCATGCTCTTACTCAAGAAACTCCAGTTGTTCCTGATTGCCTCTAGGATCAAATGTTTAGTCCTTAAAACACTTCACAACTGGGCTCTAACCTATCTTTATAATATTAGTATATTGTATTGTTCTATGTTCCAGCCAAATGACCTTATGTTCTCTTCCCTATATATGACACCCCTTCTACCATCTTCATGTTTTTTCCACAGGATGCCCCCTGCCCCCAGGTCTAAAATATGTTCTCTCCTCAACTCTATCTTCTAGAATTCCTATATTTTTTTTCAATGTTCAGTTCAAATGCTCCCTTTTGCATGAAGCCTTTTCTGATATCCTTGGTTGCTAGAGTTCTTTTCTCTAGAAATTACTTTGGATTTATTTTGTATATTTTTATAAATATTTTTCTGGGTATACATCATTTCTACATGTGTACACTCACTGTGTACTAATGAACTGGAAGGCAGGACTTGTTTAAAATTTGCTTTTATATGTCAAATGTAGCACATAGTATCCTGGCACATAGTAGGCACTTAAAAATACTTGTTGGATTGAATCAAATTACAAATAATGCATCTGTTGTTCAGTCTTGTCTGAGTCTTCATGACCCCGTTTTTGGGGTTTTCTTGGCAAAGATACTTATAGTAGTTTGTCATTTCCTTCTCCAGCTCATTTTACAGATGAAGAAATGGAGACAAACAGAGTTAAATATGGCTTACCCAGGATCACAACAGCTAGTAAGTGTCTAAGGCTGAATTTGAACTCAAGTCTTCCTGAGTCCAGACCAGGTGTTCTCTCCATGGCAGGACACAGCTGCCCTAAAAAGTGATGGACACAAGGCTCCAGTTAGATTTGAACTCACAGCCCCTGGTTTATAAGACCAATGTTCTAACCCCCTGAGCCATGAAGCAAACTCTACAAATAGCATGTACTTTCTAACAAAAGATGTAGAATTTGGAAGTTACATGAAGATCACCTAGTCCATTCTCTTCATCTTACATGGGAGGAGGACTGAGGTCTTGGATAGTAACTTGTCCAAACCCAAATGTGGTAACAAATCCAGGGTTCTTCCTATTGTACCAACTCTGCCTTTCTTTTTCTTGGATGATCTCCCAACCACCACATGGGTTTGGGGACATGTGGGCATATATGTCTCAGGTATCTCATGGGAATGGATTACCAAGAAGAAATGATGAAATCCCCTTTCCTGTAGACTCTGAGAACAAGGCAGACTACTGGGGAGATCTACTGTGATCCGAGAGTATTTTCTAACCTAATTCTAGTTGATAGTTCTATAAACATCTACCATATATTTCCCCCTATAAAAGTCCTTGAGCTTCATTTCACATTAACTAAGGGAGTGAATTCAGTTCTCAAACTGTTCTGGAAAAAAAGTTTTTCTTTTCCCCTTAAACTGCCTTTGACTTAATATTTCACAAAGCAAAGAAGCATAATCATGGAAAAACACAACCAACTGTGACAAATACAAGGGGGAAAGAACTTAGCACAACAATGTGGAGCCTTATGGGCTAAATTATGAGAAGACAGCCTCTCCTTCTGCAGACATCATTATTTATGGATGAAAAATTACATGGGCTAATAATTACACCAGCAATTGTCCACTTGCAGGAACAATTAGCCCCTTGCTCCTTGTTCTCAGAAAGTGACTAAATGTCCTTCCAGTGAGCCAAATGGTGGTGCAGCTATTTTGGATTGTAATTCTATGCCTGCTCAAAAATAACACAATAGAAATGTGAGACCCAGTAATCTGCAAGAAATACGCTTTTTAATTATTTAAAATAATGTATAGTAAGCTAAGTTTTGGAAATATCCATTTAATTACTGTCCCAAAACAAGCAGGTTTGTGTTCAGTGGCATGGCATAGTGTTAGAAGAACAGGATTTGGAGTTGGAAGACATGAGTTTGAATTCCAGGTCCACCATTTCCCAACTCTGTATATGACTTTAGGCAAGTCACTTAATCTCTGTAAACCTTAGGTTCATTTGTAAAATGGGCATAATAAAACTTATTCTCTCTTCCCCATAGGGTTCCAGAGAAAACACTTAGAAAACCATAAAGCAGTACTACATGAACATGACTTATTTGTGAGTATACCATCTTTACTCCTTCTATTAAATGCCACACTCCTCTAAAGAGTCATCTATATTTGCTGCCTCCATTTCATCACTCACTGAGTCATCAATCTCTTGCAACAGTCTCTATTCCTACTACATGACTGAAACATTTCTCTTCAAGGTCGTTTATGGACATTTTATGTCAAAGGGTCATGGAATTTTAGAATTAAAAGACATATTAAAGATCATCTTGTTGAATAATCTCAATTAAGAAAGGAGGAAATGAAGACCCAGAAATATTGTTACTTACCTAATTCATACATAAGCAGTAAGCAAAGGCAGGATTTGAATCCAGGACGTTTGACTCAGAATCCAGTACTCTTTCTGCTATATCATGCTATCTCTGCCATCTCTATTTCTGCAAAAATCTTTCACATGTAAATCTTTCATTTTATTTCCATTACAAACATCCTCATTCTGGTCCTCATCTTGTCTTGCCTCCTAACTTGTCCTTCTGCATCCAGTTTATTCCCTTTCCAATCCATCTCCTCCCCTATTGCCTGAAAAATCTCCTTAATGCATCGCTGTAATTATGTTGTTACTCATCTTAAAAGTTTCCATTGGCTTCCTGATATCTCCTAAATAAAATATAAAATCCTGAATCTGTCGTTCAAGGCCATCTCATGATCTATCTCCAACTTATTTCCATCATGGAACTCATGCTAAAGGAAGAGAGGAAAACTAGGCATAGTCTGACCTCTATTCTAGTTTTGGAGAGAATAGTACTCAAAGGATTAGGAAAAGCTAGTATTCAGAAAAGGGAAAGTGACTATGGTGTTGGCCCAAATGTGAATGGAAAATTTCTGTAGTGAAATTCTGATGACAAAAGCATAGATGATTCCAATAAGAAGGGAAAAGAATAGCTGTGAAAAGGAAGTAATCTATCTCTATAAGGAACTGATTGGTGCCAAACTCATTGGATTGAAGAAAAAACATGTATAGAAGAGGTAAATGATGACAGGTAACTGAGTTGGAATTCAAAAGAGTAGTATAGTCCACATGAATAGTTTCAAGAATGCTAAACAACACAGAATGAGCTGAAGGTGATTAATGACAACAACAAAATGTTAGAAGTTTTTTATATTGGGAACTAAGTTAGGAACAATTGGGAGAACAAGGAAGGTTGTTGCTTGGGTTGGGTGGATTGATGATAATGATGGATGAGGGTGGAAGAACAGAACTTTTGGACTCTTACTTTGCTTCTGTTTTCTCTACCAAGGAGACTGGTCTTTGTCTTGGGAAAGACAACAAAAAATATCAGAAGGGTGTTAAAAGCAAAGGTAAGTGATAGGATGGTAAACTAGTCCTTAGCTCCCCTTAATGAGTTCACATCCTATAGATTAACTGTCCCAAAAAGAACAGGCAAATGTGATTGTTGAGTCACTATTAGTGATGGAGCAGAGGGTGAGAGGAATGATTTTAGACTAGGGAAGGACAAATGTTATAATGATATTTTAAAAATGGAAGAATGTGGATTCTGTAGGTTACTGACCAGGAAATGACTTCTATGCCTGGGAAAATTCTGAAATACATTATTAAAGGGGTAATTTTTGAATAGTTAGAAAATGAAACCGTGATCATTAGAAAGCATTATGTTTCATCCAGAATTGGTCAGGGTATACTAACCTTATTTCTTTTCTTGACTAACTTGAATGGTAGAATAGGGAAATAGTGTAGATTTCAGAATAGCATTTGACAAAGTCTTTCAGGCTATCCTTATGGACAAGATAGAGATATATGAGATAAATGATATAGTTATATGGAATTAGTGCTTGTTCAGTGACAGGATGCAATGATTTGATGTTAATTTTTAAGAAGGGTCAATGTTTTTAGCAATAATTTGACTGGTCATATATAATATATATTTTATAATTTGCAAGGCACTTTATAATATTTCACTTGACAGTGACAACAGCTGTGAAGTAGATGCTTTTCTTGTATCTATTTTACAAATGAGGAAACTGAGATAGATAGCACATAGCTGGTAAGTATCTGTGGTCATATTTCAGCTCAGGTCTTCCTGACTCCAGGTCCAGCACTCTATCCATTGTTGCATCTCGCTACTTTGCCATGGAATTCTTGCAGGTCAGATTTGCAGATATGAAAGTGGGATAGGCAGTTAGCACATTAGATGACAGAGTATCCAAAAAGATCATAGCAGGCTAGGGCCAAAATGCTGGTAATTAGTATTGATAAATAAGAACTCTTACATGTGGGTTCAAAACATCATGTCACAGGTACAGGATGGACATGATGTGTCTAGATAACCATTTCTGGAGTTTTTGGTGTATTGTACTAAACTTATGGGATATGATGGCAAGAAAAAAAAAACCCAAATTCTATTATAAACCATACAAAATAGGGCAGAATAGGGGCCATTAGGGGGCGCAGTGGTTAGAGAGCTAGGCCTGGAATGAGGAAGAATCATTGTTCTGAGTTCAAATGTGACTTCAGGTACTGGCTATGTGACCCTGGGCAAGTAGGTCATTTAACCCTGTTTGCCTCAGTTTCTCATTTGTAAAATGAATCTGATTAGGAAATGGCAAACCACTCCCACATCTTTGGCAAGAAAACTCCAAATGGGGTCATGAAGAGTGGGACATGACAAATGATTGAACAACAACAACAGATAGTACAGAATGAGGGATAGTTCCACTATGGCCAGGTCTTATTTGGAGTAATGTGTTCAGTTCTGGACATCACATTTTAGGAAGACCCTATGCAAGCTGGATCAGAAGAGGGTGACCAGTATGACGGGAGGCCTGGAGATAATGCTGTATGAGAAGGAATTTGGACTGTTTAGTCTGAGTAAGAGGTTTTAGGCCGAGAATTCTTAATCTAGGGTCTCCACAGATTCCCAAGAGACATGTGGATAGTTTTCAAGGTTTCTGCACATCTTCATTTTCACTAATTTTTAAATGAAATTTGACATTTCCTTCTATTATGAATGTAGGTTGTAGAAGGGGCCCATAGACTGTGCCAGATTACCAAAGGAGTCCATGACACAAAGAAAGATGAAGAACCCACTTTAGTGGCACATAACAGTTGTTTTTTAAACATTTGACTGACTTTCGTGTGGAGATTTGGGATCTAACTGCCTTGTGGTTGTTTGTCCTTCCTTCTTGAAGAGGACCAATGATGTCGTGAGAGTGATGTCTTGACTTTTGACAGGAGATGGCAGGTTTCATCCTCTTCAAAGGTTAAGTAAAGTCTGGATGTATATATATATATATATTACAGCAAGGTATATATTATATATATTATATTATATATATAAATTATATTATATATATTATATTATATATATATTATATAAGATATATATTACAGCAAGGAATCCTTTTGTATATCAGTTGGCTTAGATACTGGGGTAGCTAGGTGGCATGGTGAGTAGAGTGTCAGTCCTGAAGTCATGATGGAAAACTCATCTTTCTGAGTTCAAAGCTAGCCTTAGACACCAGCTGTTTTTACCTGCCTCCTCCCTGATCCCCCCCCCCCCGTTGGTGGTAGTGGAGAGGGGGAAAAACCCATCCTTTTATTCATTGAAAAAAAGCAAATTAGTTTAAAAAAAGATTGAAAACTTCTGGAGGGCAAGGCTTTTGTTGTGCCCATCTTTGCACTCTGGCACCTAGCACAGTGCCTTTCACATGGTAAGCCTGTAATAGAGCATTGTTAAATTGAATCACTCCAGGTGTTTAAAACACTGATGCCTAAGCTCCTCCTGTAGACTTATGACTGTGCTCTGCATGTGAAAAATAAGAAAGATAAATATAGAATATAGGCAATAATACTAATTACACTTAATTACCACCCTTCATCTAAAGATCTCAAAGCATTTCATAAGTGGCTTCTTGTTCAACTTCATAACACAAAGTGATGTGTATAGGTAGTACCTATTATAAGCTAATCTTCATTTTTTTTTTCAGATGAAGAACCTGAAATATTCTAGGCAAATATTAATATAGTAAGTCTGAAGTGGATGTGGAATAATGATTAGAGACTTTTGATTCTTTGGCTTCATGTCCCAAAGAATGTAGGCTTTTCTGTTTTAATTAGTATATGAATTGTTTTCAGAATTTTTTACTTTGCCACAGTTTCTTGAGAATCTTCAATGGTTCTCTACAGCTCATGGAATCAGGTCATAGAATTAGAGAATGTATGAGGTGGGAAAGGTCTTAGGGATCATCTCGTCCGGCTCCATCCTTTTATAGGTGAGGAGAAAGAGGGGAGGAATTACCTTTCATTTTTCTTTATATTCTCAGAACTGAGTATCATGCCTGGCATACAGTAGGTGTTTAATAGACGTTTATAGACTGATTCTATAATCATTGTTGGCTATTTAAAGTTTTCTATAACCTAATGTTCTCAGCCAACCTTGTCTCTTGTAACTGAATAGCACAAAAACTTACAGATTTGAGTAGACCTTTCTCTTTACATACATATCATGCTCACTATTTCTCCCATTTATGCCTTGGCTCTGGTCATGCCTCCTAGGATGCTTTCCCCACTCATTTCTTTCAGTAGAATTTTACTTATTGTGTTCTACCCAGCTCAAGTCCTACTTCTTTCAAAAAACCTTTCCCAATGAATTGAATCTACAATGATTTTTATTCCAGATCCCTGTTGCATTAAGAATGTTTTTTGATCTGGACCACAGTGAAAATGTAAGCTCCCTAAAAGTAGGAATGTTTCATTCTTTAATCTTTATAGTCCGTTGTCTTGTATAGTGTCTGGAATATAGCAGGCACTTGTTGATGGAATGATTGGTTGACTTTTTATTACAACAGTGCTTGGTATTCCAAGTATGGAAGTTCCCTCTGGTGTTTCTACTGTTAGAATTTCCTGGGGGTACTGAGAATTTCTGTGACTTGCTCTAGGTATTGTAGATAAAGTTCTGGACTTGGAGTCCAGGAAGATTTGGGTTTGAATCCTGCTTTAGAATAACTAGGAGACAATCTGGGTAAATTACTTCATCTCTTTCAGCCTTAGTTTCCTCATTTGTAAAGTAAGGAGTAATAAGAGCATACTGAGAGAAATTATTTTTATGTTGTATTAATAACCAATTATTAAATTAGGGTCCAGGCTTTTTCTCCTATGTTTTTTCATTGAGATCCAGCTCCTATAGAAGGTCAGCCTCTGAAGGACATGGCTGCTGGAGATTAATCCTCACCTTTGAGGAACATGTTCTTTGATTTTAGGACAGACCCTACCCAATTAGGAGACTTTACTTCTGTTTAGAAGAGAGTGAACCAAATCTAAGTTCTTGCTCTAAGGAAATGAGACCCTGTCCTTGTAGCCCTCCATTAGAGTTTTAAGATGACCCCACGCATGAAGGAGAAAACCACATCACCAGAGTGATATGGATGGAGATGGATTCCCCTGTCAAGATTGCTAGAGGTAGATGAATCTCATCAACAAGTTATGTTCTCAGCAGGAGGAGCTGAAGGCTTCTAGTCCCCCTCCTCATTAAAAGTGCACCCATCAAGGTGGATTATCACTTGTCAAGGGAATTCTCTCTCAAGAATTATTTAAAACTTTCAGGCTTTCCATTTCTTTTGTCTGTGATTATTGAGAGAAACCACTGATTATCTGATCACTGATAATTTGTTGATGATTAGCTAACCTAATAAATAAATTGATTATTAATACCCAGGAACTCTGTTTCTTGGGGTTTTTTATTCATCACAGCATATTTCTCAGGGTTATTGTAAGGGTCAAATAAATAAATTGATTATTAATACCCAGGAACTCTGTTTCTTGGGGTTTTTTATTCATCACAGCATATTTCTCAGGGTTATTGTAAGGGTCAAATGAGATTACGCACATACATACACATATATATGCATACACAAACACATAATACATATACTTACACACATATACATATATACACACTCATACACATATACACACATGCATGTATGTATACATGTATATAACCCTAAAGTATATCCTCCTCCTCCTTCTCCTTGTCAGAAGAACACGAAACTAATACAGACCAATTCTTTGGTCAGTTTCCTGTCCACAGTGTCCTGCTGCCTCTTATTCAGGCTCCATACAACACAATTTAGCATTCAATTATACATTGCATTTTTAGTTCATTGATTCAAAGCCCTTAATGGTTATTGAGCTCAACCCCCTCCCTTATAAATGGGGAAAGTGAGTCCCAGAGAGGCTAAATGACTTGCCCATATCACTTGGTATTTGAGGCAGGATTTGAAGCATACCTTCCTCACTCTTGAGTGTAGTACTCTAACCACTCTGCTGTGTTGCCTTTTTCTGCTTATTTTTTGCTTTTTGGAGGGCAGGGCAAGTGGGATTAAGTGACTTGCCCAAGTTCACATGGCTAGTAAGTGTTAAGTGTTTGAGGCCGGATTTGAACTCAGGTCCTCCTGACTCCAGGGCCGGTGCTCTATTCACTGCACCACCTAGCCGCCCTAGGTTGCCTTTTTGATTTCTGTGTCTCACTAAGATGTAGACTGCTTGAGGCAGACATGATGCTTTGTATTCCCCTACAATACTTATCGCTGTTGCTACATTACATTTGCTCAATACTTTATTAACTTGATCTATGTCATTAATAGAATATTGAAGCAAATTTTTTTAATGGCAGATTTTACATAATTAAAAATGGGCTCCATGTTTGTTCTGCACAGCAATAAAAGCCTGAAAGAACTAGAGGAAATGAGATCTGAGGTATGAGATCCCATAGTTTGGCTCCAACCCCAGGTTTCATTTGATGTTAGAATTGCTTTTCGTATTTTCAGCCTCACTCCTACAGGGACACAGCTTGTTTTTCATGCCTAAGAAACTCCCTTCAGTATCTCTAATTTCCCCAGGCATTTTGTCTTAATCTCTTAGTAAACCCAAAAATTGTTCAAAGAAGTTGTCATTTTTGAATTTTGTTTTTCCTGTATCTAAGTGCTGGGAAGCACCTCATCTGATACCATTCGCTGCTTGCTTTAGTCTGACACATACTGGATGATGATGGGGAAGTGGAATTTTCCCAGACATCTCTGTCCTTCTAGAATATTAAGAAAGAACCATCCTCTCCCCCCACCCCCACCATCTGGCAGGAATCCCCCAATGAGGGATTTGATTTGTCCTTTATATTGCATACATAATGGATTTTCTTACCTGGTTTATTTCCTTCTAAAGGTATTCTCAACTATACAACTGACAACATCTTCTTGGATGGCTACTGATTATTTTTCTTTCCTGTCTGTCACATGTTCAAATCCTGGCATGGATGCTGACTTTGTGATCTCAGGAAAATAGCTTGAACTCAGAGTATAGTTCAGAAATTATTTATTTGTTTGTCAGGATTTGCACTTTTATCAGTATAGGGAATCTTCAGTGTGGAATTTAGGTGGTATAGTAGAGAGAGGCAGCTAGGTCTAACAGGAGGCAGGAAAATCTGAGTTTAAATCCTTCCTAAGACACTTAGTAGCTGTGAGACCCTGGGCATGTCACTTCATCTCTCTTTGCCCCAGTTTATTCAACTGTAAAATGGGGATCATAATAGCACTTTATGGGATTGTTATGAGGATCAAATGAAATTATATTAATAAAGCACTTAGCATAGTTCCCAGTATATAGTGGGTGCTTAATAAATGCTTATTGCTTTTCTTTCCCTTTCCCCTAGGTGACATGAGGGATGGAGAACTGGGCTTGGAGTCAAGAAGACTTGAGTTCAGATCCAGTCTCAGAGACTTACCAGTTGCATAACCCTGTTTGCCTGTAATTTCCTCATCTTTAAAATAGGGATAATAATAGCAGCTACTGTGAAGGTTATTTTGAGGATCAAGTGACATAATAACTATAAAGCCTTTTACAAACTTTAAAATGCTATATTACTGCTAGCTATTATTTTTTTTTACCCTTATTTAGAGTCAGGAAGACCTGAGTTCAAATTCCACCTCCCGCACTAACCAGCTGTGTGACCCAGGGCAAGTCACTTCATCTCTTTGTGCCTCTGTTTCTTTAACTGTAAAATAAAGGGATGAAATTGATGATCTTTTAAGATCTAAATCTATGATCTATAAATTATCTCCACTGATCCACATTGAAAACTTGTCTGCAACTTTTAGTCTTCCAGAGTTGCTTAGGATACAGAAAGATCAAGTGCCATGTAGTCGGTGTTTGGTGACAGAAGTGCAATTCAAATCCAGGTTTTCCTGACTTCAAGACCAGTCTTGGTCTATCCACTGAGCCAAAGCACCGTCCCATCATTGTTATTAGTTATTCTTTGTATTTCCTGAAGTATCTAGTACCTTATTACTCTGTGAATCGTAGGCATTTAAAAGATAGGGATAGAGATGAGGATCAGGTGCATTACTTAGCTGGTATAGGAAACACCTAGAGGAGGAAAGTCTCTCTACCAGTGCAGGTAGCTAAATTTTGTTGCTGTTCAGTCACATCCAGCTCTAGGTGCCCCCGTTTGAGATTGTCTTGACAAAAATACTGGAGACGGTTTGCTATTTCTTTCTCCAGCTCATTTTACAGATGAGGAAACTGAGGCAAACAAGATTAAGTGACTTGCCCAGCATCACACAGCTAGTAAGTGTCTGAGATCAGATTTGAACTCAGGAAGAAGAGCCTGCCTGACTATAGACCTGGCACTCTGTGCACAATGGTGCCACCTAGCTGCCACTCCTATAGATTCCAGTTCTTTGCTTCTCTGTTTTCTCTTTTAATCTTTGCCTCAGGGATCAAGAAGTTTGTTTTATTCATTACTACTCCCTCTCTTTAAAAATCTGCTTCCTTACTTTTTTTCCCCAGTTGAGTTTAATGTGTCACAGACCAGACTGTGCCTTCAGTGCCTTGGAACAGTACTTCACAAAGAGACTCCTGCTCTAATCCCCATGGTTTACTACCCATTGCTTAGGATTCAGCTTTATTCTGCTGACTGTCGTCATTACAGAGAAAGCAAAAAGACTTGAACCCAGGCATTTACATATTTTTTTTAATTGAGTCAAATTGCTTTTCTAACTTTTTTTCCTCCCTTTTCTCCAGAAGCAGACGAAGGGAAGCAATGTGATATTAGGAAAAAAAAAAACCACAATAGCTGGCATTTGTATAGCACTCCCTTTAAGGTCTGTGAAAGGCCTTATATACATTTTCTCCTTGGATCCTTACAACTCTATGAGATAGATGCTTTTATTTCTGTTTTGTAGGTGAAGAAATTGAGGTTCAGAGGTTGAGATTTTCCCAGAGTCATACAACTAGTTAGCAATGAACACTGAATTTGGAATGAGAAACCCTGGGCAACTCATCTCGGGTGGGGAACCTATGGCCTCGAGGCCATGTGTGGCCCTCTGGGTTCTCAAATGTGGCCCTCTAAGTCCTCAAGTGTGGCCCTCTGGGTCCTCAAGTGACCGATGTCAAAGGGCTGCACTTGAGGACCTAGGGGGCCACATGTAGGCTTGAGGCCTCAGGTTCCCAACCCCTGAGCTCTCTGACCTTGTTTCTTCATCTTCAAAATGTGAGAATAGTCTCATTTCTATCACCCACTTCACAGGATTGTTGTGAGGAATTGAATGACTGGTAAATTGTAATGTCCCATCTCAGCACAGGCCTTTGGAAGACAGTCATTTGGGTAAAAGGGCATCATCTTAAGATCATAAATCTAGGATAGGAAGGGACCTGAGAGGTCCTCCCCCCTAGTTCAATCCCCTCATTTTACACATGACTAACTTATGTCCAGAGAAGGTTAAGGGGCTTGCCTGAGATTGCACAGACTATTTATCATAATATAAAGGAGCTGGAATTCAAACTCAGGTCCTCTGACTTCAGATTCAGTATGTTTTCCATGGTCCTATACCAGAACGTTTGATTTGATCATCAACACGTAAAAAGAAAATTCACGATAAGAGGCGATGTATGATCATTGCCAAATGAGTGGTATGGAGAGTAGGAGGTATATAGCCAGCTGTATTCTAGACTGGTTTGCTTTATCTGGCTTGGCAATCTCTGTATCATTAAAATAACTTTCCTAGGCATCAATTTCTTCATCTGTAAGATAAGGACATTAGAACAGATGGCTCCTGAGGCCTCTTTTGGCTAGATATTTATGACCCCATGATCCTATTGATGCTAATAAGGTTAGAGATTAGCCCTAACATTTCATTGGCATAGGAAACTAACTCCCCAGATGAAGGAACTCTCTCCATCAGTGCAGGTTACCATCTCCTCTATAACTGATCATCTTAGAGAGTTACCCATAATTGACTGGTCCAAGGTCACACCATCAGTTTGTGTCAGAAATGGGTCTTTGAATTCAGGTCTTCCTGGCTTCATACCCCTCCCTCTATCCACTACCTGATGCTGGCACTCTCACTGTTACTATTACATAGATTAAACACTAAATGAAATAATCAGTTTTTCCTATTCATTTACTATGATTTGTCCCTTACTTGGGGTGCATGAGTTAATGGCTATTCCCAAGACTGATTGAGAAGGACCACATCTACAAACACGCTATCATATTCCATTACTGTTATTCTTTTTAGGTGGAGTATAAGCTACTTGAGGGCAGGGGATGTTTTATTTATGCCTTTGTAACCTCAGAGCCTGGCACACAATAGTTGCTTAACAAATGCTTGTTGGATTTTTGAAGTAGAAAATTTGAAAAATAGAGGTATGTATATACTAATTTTACATACATATGTAAATATACATGTACATATCTATTTGTATCTAATGGTAGCCATGTCTGGGGTTGGGAGAGGAGAAAAAAAAAAGAAATTTATATGAATTTTATTTCATGTTTGTAAGGAATGACCAGTTACACATAAATTTACAGTTTCATATGCAATCATCTTTTTATTTTACTGTTATGGAAATGTTTGTTTTAGTCTATAAATTAAAAATAAAATAAATATGTAGAACATTTTCTGCTCCTCAATGAACCAATGCTTTTGACCCTTGACAGGGCAGAGTAAACAATCAAATAAAGGTTGTTTACAAAGGAGAGCAGTAGCAGTAGCAGACCAGCAATAATAACAATAACACTAATAATGAATAATAATAATGCTACTTCATTATCTTTTCTATAAATCCTTCCTCTTCCACCCGATCTCCCCCCACTCTCGTGTCATGAGCTTAACAGATGGTTTCTCAGATTGCTAAATCCTTCCTCTTTTGAATGACTTAAAAGGGACACCTACAAAAGACCTCACCTCATTTGCTTCATTATCACATCTCTGTGCACATCAGCGTTATTATTCGTAAAATGCAGAAAGCCTTATTCTCCCCTGCATGTTTGAAAATTGCTTTGTCCTGCTGGTTTTCATGTGGGATTTTCCAAAGGAAGTAGTCATTATCACTCACACCAATTTGGGGCCCAAGGGGACTAAGTAGCTAACAGTCATTCTGCCTTAGATAAGAGTATGTTTGTTTAGCACCTTGTGATGTACTAAGTACTTTCTCAGAGGATCATAGATCTAGAACTGAAAATGACCTTGGAGGCCACTTAGTTCAGCCTCCTCATTTTACAGCTGAAGACACTGAAATGCAGGGAGGTTATGGGACTTAAGTGGTTAAGTGATGGGTGGCAAGTGCCAGAGGTGTAACATATTATCATACCCATTTTAGAGGCAGGAAAACTGATGCTAAGGGAGATTTAGTGAATTGTTCATTGTTGCAGAGGTCTCCTGGCTCTATGTAGGACTCTTTCTAGTATATCTGAATCAATGTTTCTTGTTCACTAAACCTTTCTAATAGTGACATCTGTCAGGCTACAGAACCAGAGGAAGTAAGGAGACTCTTTACTTGAGACTTTTAAAGGATACTGGACAAACAGCTCTGTAGTCAAAAGGATATTTTCCCATTTGCTCTTGGCTTTACCATCTATACCATCCTCTCCCCATATTTGGTACTTTCATCCCCTGACACCTTAGCAACTTTCCCACCTTCCTCCCTGACTTTGGCATCTCACTCATCATCTTTCTTGAGACTTCAGTATCAATGTTAATGCCTATTAACAGCCTGTCTTTGCAGTGTTTTGAACTCTAGAACTCTATCCATTCCATGTTAACTGCCCAGCAAAGTGGTCCTACCTTAGACATCACTGTCACTCAAAACTCCCAAATCTGTAACTTTGAAATTGTCTCTCCCTGACCATCACTTCTTAACTTTACTCTCACTTCTGAAAAGCTTTGCCTTTTCCCAAATCTATTCTTTGCCTTCACCTATGATCTTCAGTTCCCATGATTCCTCCCTGTTTCCCAAGTCCTTTCTTATCTTACTTCCTTTGTCCTTTTGATGATTTCAGTGATGCTTCCTCTGCTACCTTGAATCTCTTGCCCTCTTTGCCTTCTTTGCTTCCTGTTGATAGTTCCCCATCTGGGCTAACTCTACTATTTATCTCATTTGCTTCTACTCCCCGGTAACCAAACATGGCCAGGGGAAATCACAAAAGCATGTTGATTAGATCCACTATAAAATCATACCAATGAATCTCAGCTGGAGGAGAGGTAGTCATGGCAAAATGACTAGAGAGCTGGCCTTGGTGCTACAAAGAGCCAGTTTCAAATCCTACCTCTGACTGAAGTAGGTAGGACTCATTTAACATCTCAGTTACATACAACTCTCTAAGATTATAAATTGCAGAACCTATACTGATTACTAGATTTACCTTATCTGGAAATTCCTTAAACTAAGAAAATAAAAAATCCAAGAAAAAAATCACAATTGAGGGGTCTATGCTACCTGGCAATTCTTCATTCTTCCCTTCCTTTTTCTCCCTTCCCCAGACAAACTTTTCTGCCTGTTTTAAATATCTTCCTTCATTTAAGGTCCACCTCAGGAACTACCTCTTGAAGGCTTTTGTCTTCTCTTCACAATCTGAAAAATGATCTCTTTTCTCTAAATTTTCCATATCTAGTACTCTTCCTTATATTTAGCATATTTTGTCTTATTTGTGTCTGAACTCCACTATCAGATTGTAAACTCCATGTAGACAGGCTTTGTGTCTTGTTTAACTTTCTCTTTTCTAGGGCCCAGCACAATCTCTTACATCAAGCACATGCTTAATAAATGTTTGTTGAACTAAATTGGTTTAGAGCTAATGTCCTAAAAGATCTCTTCCATATGTGCCTTTAATAAATCTGTGATTCCTTTTTGCCAGTTTAGCTCATTAATGCATCAAATGCATAAAGATACAATAATGTACCAAGTGAGAAGAGCCCTTTTTAGGTGTCTTGGTACAGGAGAAGCCTTTTAAATCATTCAAAAGAGCGAGGATTTTAGCTGTCTGGGAAACCATCTGTTAAGCTTGTGAGCCGAGGAAGGGAGATTTAGGAGAAGAACATTTTACTTGCAGTGGTTAATATTTTGAATTTAGCATCTGTCAATTAAGTGCTCAACTGCAATTCCCCAGGCTGTGATTCTCGAAGGATTGCTGACAGCCCCAGGGGCCATCAAACTCAGTCTCTGTTTTAGGCTCAGTGTTGTTTAACACGTTCATCTCTGACCTGGGAGGCAACAGAGAAAATCTCATTAAATTTGCAGATGAACCCAGCTGGGGAAGAGGTGGAGGGGCTGACCAACATCTTAGGGGATAGGATCAATTTTCAAAATGACCTTGAAAAATCACATGAGTGGTGGGAAGCAAACAGTGGAGTTAGAAAAGGATGAACTTTAGGTAAAGAAGAGAATTCAACAATGCAAAAATAAACTGAAAAGGAAGGAAAGAAAATGGTTAAGGGCAAGAGTGGTAGAGGAAGACCTAGGGATCAAGGAAGAAAACAATGCAATAATTATCAGAAATGTAAGGCTGAAGATGAGAAAGGAAGACCAATACTAGGGACACATAAATGACATAGAAAAACTAAGAGGTGACCCTCCCTCCATATTCAGCACTTTCATGAATGTAACCAGTTCTGGTCTCTACAACTAAGGAATTATATGAAGAACATGGAGAAAGGGTTTCCGTGGAGAGCCATGAATGTGATTAAAGAGTTAGAAAGTAAACCCGGTGATGGAAGATTAGAGGAGTTGGAATCATTTAGCCTGATTAAGAGAAGAATGAGTAGGAATCTAATAATAGATTAAGCACAAAGGAAGGTCATTCCACTAAGAATGGTGGCCAACTGTTCTCCCCTTCAGGCAGAATGAGAGAAAATGGCCTTACACAGTAGCAAGAAGGATATGGTTTAAATATAAGATGGAATTTCCTGATATTTTGTGTTGGCAAAAATAAAGGTGAGTTTATTGGAAAAGGTCAAGAAATCTTTTTCTCTAGACATCTTTAAAAATTGAATGGACTCTCATTTTGCCTGGAGACTTGAAATGTCATTCTTTTTGACTATTCTTTGCATGGTGGGTAGAATGTTGGACTTGGAAGTCAGGAAGACCTATGATCACATTTTGCCCCATATGCTTTTCTAGCTATGTGACTTTGGGTAAGTGACATCTTTTCTGAGCTGATTTCCTTATTGGGAAAATGAGGATAATAATAGCACTTCTCAAGTTGTTTTGAGGATCAAATGAGATGAAGTACATAATGCCTTTTATAAATCTTAAAGAACTATGTAAATGTTGGATATTTGTTGATTGTGGTATTGCTCAGAGACATATATCTCTGGTACCCAGGAGGTTCAAGATTCCTAGCACTCTGTCCTGAGAGGCTATAGAAGATCATGAAGATCCAGTGCTCTGAATCTCAAAGATCCAGAGAAATTTAGCATGGGAGGGGGAGTTTAGGGCAGGAACTCCAGTGACTCAGGGTGAGACTAAGCAGGGCCAACCATCCCATCTAAAAGTGGAGAAAGGTATGGGACCTGGCCTTGGTATGAAGCTTCAATTTGAGAACTGCAATTGAAGAGATTAGTAAGCCAGAAAAGACATTGGACAGCATAAAAAAAAATAGATCTAAAGATATCCACAAAGGAGAGAGAGTAACTTTATAATAACAGTAAACAGAGACTCAAAAGAAAAAAAAATAATTTTCCATAAGGATTATATTAATACCTAGAAGATAAATGAAAGGAGAGATGAAAAATGAAATGAAGGCCCTGGAAGATGGAAAGAACAGAAATCAATAGGTACTTTCAAATACAATAGTCAAGAAAATCCTAGAAAGTTAATTTATTCAAGCATTAGAAGGAACTGCATGATGATGTAGTGCTAACATTCTTTAAGGGGAAAAGAACCTAAAGAACCTTTAGAAACTTATCTTCAAACTGTATTGAGAGAGTTAATTGAGAAAAAAAAGAGGACTTGTTGGTGGCTTAGTTCTGTTCTGAAGGTTTTGAAGACGGCAAAGAGAAGGAAGAGTATGAGGAATGCACTGGTGTAGATGTGAGAAAGAATTTGTTATTTCTCATTATTAGAGTATGTGGGAAGAAGAGTAGCAAAACAGCAATGAAATGGAGGAAAGCAGGCATGAAATTAAGGTCATTCATATCTGAAATTAGCAAAAGAAGCTTGATTTGTTGTTGTTCAGTCATATCTGACTCTTTGTGACCCCATTTGGGGTTTTCTTTCCAAAGATATTGGAGTGATTTGCCATTTTCTTCTCCAGCTCATTTGACAGATGAGGAAACTGAGGAAAACAGAATTAAGTGACTCACCCAGGGCCACACAGTTTTTAAGTGTCTGAAACCAGATTTGAGCTCAGGAAGATCAGTCTTCCTGACTTTAGGTCCTGCACTCCATCTACAATGCCACCTAACTGCCCTGGAGAAAGATTGAACAAAAACACAATTTGAACATTAAATTCAATAGAGAAACAGGAGGGGTAGGAAGTAGATGTAAAAGGTAGGGAACAGTGAGGAATAAAACAAACTTCCTGATTCCCTGGGGAAGGATTGATTAAAAGAGAAAATAGAAGCAAAGAACTAGAATTTATGGGAGTGGTAGCTAGTTGATATAGTGGATAGAGTGCAAAGCTTGGAGTCATGAAGACTCATTCTTATGGGTCCAAATCTGACCAATGGCACTTATTAGTTGTGTGATCTTGGGCAAGTCACTTAACCCTGTTAACCTCACTTTCTTCCTCTATAAAATGAACTAGAGGAGGAAATGGCAAACCACTCCAGTATCTTTGCTAAGGAAACCTACCACACCCACAAAATGGGGTCATGAAGAGTCATGACTGAACAACAACAATAACAAGGATTTATTAATTGAGGGATGGCTGGAAAAAACTGTGGTAGACGAATATAATGGATTTTTTTGAGACATAAAAAAGGTATGATTTCAGAGAATCCAAGGCAACATGAACTGATGCTAAGTGAAGTGAACAGAACCAGGATGATGTTGTAAAAAGACAGCAACATTGTTAAACAAAACTTTTAATGACTTAATCATTATGATGATCAACATAATGACCAACCATGTCTTCAAGGGATTTATGGTGAAACATGTATCTCCCTCCTGACAGATGGTGATAGACCTAAGATGTGGAAAGAAACACATTTTTGAGCATGGCTACAGTGTAGTTTCATTTTGCCTGACTTTATTTGTTAAAGAAGAGCTTTTTTTTTTTT
>CM053584.1:249305744-249326574 GCA_028627135.1 Pseudochirops cupreus | reverse complement strand
AAGATAGGCCAAAGCAAGGAGTTATTCTTGAATATAAAATCTGTCATGACATAAAAGAATTTCCAATTTTGCAGTATCATTTTTCTTCCAAATTTCATTTGAGAACAGGAAGCAAAATTAGGAAAATAGGTTAAAATAGGTTAGAACTGGAAGGCACCATAGGAATCATTTAGCCCAACCCCCACATTTCAGATTGGTGGAAACTGTTGCCCAGAGAAGCTAAGCAACTTGCAGAAGGTCACACAGGAGTTAAGTGACAGAGCTGGAATTAGAACCAGCAACCAGGTGGCTTAGTGGATAGAGTGCTGGGCCTGGAATCAGAAAGATCAGAATTTAAATCTAGCCTTAAATACTTAGTAGTGATGTGACCTTATCATTTACCTCTGTTTGCCTTAATCCACTGGAGAAAGAAATAGCAATCCACTCTAGTATCCTTGCCAAGAAAACCCCACAGACAGTATGGTCTATGTATCTATGGGGTAATGAAGAGTTGGACATGACTGGATAAGAATTTCTGACTCCAAATCCAATATGCTCTGTTCAGTTTAATTAAAAAAATGGTTTCTATATTTTTCATTTTATATTTTGTTTTCCCCTCCTGGCTATGCTTCTGACTCTCTAGACTTTTCCACCATGACTCAGCTGCCTCATTCTGGAAATTCCTTCAATGCCTGGAACCTTCTCACTCTAGAACAATCCTTCATCATGCTGGCCCCCTTTTCTTGCTGGTGAATTTCTTCCTGGGCCTCAGTTTTAAAGAGGGGATTAATTTAGCCATGCTTCATTACATTCATTCTTGGCTGTGCTTCTTTCTCCATGACCCCTAACCCCCACAGACACTTTCCCCTTTCTCCACCCTCCCCTACTTTTTTCCTTTTTATGTGTTGTCTTTCTTCTTTCAAATATAAGCTCCTTGAGGGCAGGGTATTTCTTTTTTTTGCTTGTATATCCCCAGTATTTAGCACAGTGCATAATAAATGTCAACTTCTATAGACAGAAGACTAACTGGGAGTCTTGAATTAATTGAAAGTAACACATGAACTTAAATTTACTGAGTATACTGTATTCTTCTAAAGAATTTGCTTTCAATTGTCCTTCAAAGGAGAAACAAAGACTATGTTAATTGGAAGGCAAGGAAAGAGTCTCACTGTTCCTCCTGAAAATGGGAACAAAATGAAACAAGGACAACATTGGTACAAATTCCTACATGGGAAAAATGCTTCAGAGAAAATGTTTGTAAGCTGTTTTTGATATTTGTTTCAATGTTTAGAAGAATACAAAGAAAAGGAGGAGATAACAAGAGAAAAGATACTTGTGCTCACCAAAGTGAATAGCCAATACTTACACTCTCATTAATTAATTTTTAGGGTTCTATAAAGGTGTCTGACATTTTCCTAAGAGTGTAATATTTGTACAGTGCCTGTATCTGGGTACTGTGGGGAATAATAAAAGGACTTAAACAACATGTCATAGATGTAATCACAATAGACTCCATGCCTGAACTATAATAGTTCTGTTTGAAGGAGAGAGGAAGCATCATGTGATCCAGTAGTTGAAGCTTTGAATTTGGCATAAATGTTCATGAATTCAACTCCTGAATTTGCTATTTTCTGCCTGTATGCATTTGGATAAACCATTTGTTCTTTCTGGGCTTAGTTTCCTTATCTGTATGATAAGAAGTTTAGAATAGATTATCTCAGGTAATTTCTAATTCAGAATCCTCAGATCTATTGGGACTGTTGGAAGAATTGTGCTCTTAGCCTCTCTCTTTCAAATGCCACTTCCACCACAGATACCCTACCTTCTTCTTCTCGCCAATCAATTGATGTTTAGCCCTTTGCTGGGATATAACTAGGACATGGACAGTGGGACTTCATTGGTGAGTCTTGACCATCTAAGAGAGTATACTTCTTCTATAGGGGCTTAACTTTCTCTTCCTTGTTGTCAAGAGTTCTGTATTTCCATGTCTCTGGGAGACCATAGCCCCATAGTTTCTCACCCCTATGCTGGCCTTACCCTTAAAAACTGCACTCCCTTTTCTAGCACCAGGGTGCCCCTCTTCAAGGGATTTCTTGCCTACTCCAATCTCCTCTGAGATACAGGTGACATTCTCTTTCCCAGCACAGCCATGTTTTGGATGTCTTCAATGTCATTGTGGCTGACCCTTTCTCCTATTCCTTAGCCCACAAGCCACGGCTGGCCCTACCCTGCCCTAGGTGAAATACTTTCTTGTTATGGCTCTCCTTCCAGTTCCTAGCTTTCCCTTGCCCTGTTTTCCTCCCTCAGTGCTTAGCACCCTACTTTCTCCACAATGGCAATTATTTCAAGTCATTTTGAAGATGAACTCCAGTCTTTACATGTGGAAATAGTGCTCCTAGTGCATAGCCCTTATGTATTCCTTTAGGCAGGGGTTCTCAAGCTCTCCTGAGGCCTTCAGCTCTCTGTCTCTCCTGCAGTGCTCAGGCCTGGGCTTAGCAGGAAAAGACAAATTCATCTCAGGGGCCAGAGGTTAAATAGCTTAATGATCAGCATCTGAGCACAGAAATGAGACTCTGATGGGGCAGCCAAGCAAAATAAAGGCTAATAGAATAGTTATTCCTGGGAGAAGAAACACACAATGAGAGCAGGGACTGTTTCATTTCTGTCTTTGTACCCCAAGTGCCTGGCCAAAGGCAAATAGTAGGTGCTTAATATACTACCCCCTCTGCCCAAAGGCATATAGTAGGTGCTTAGTAACTACTTTTGGTTGATAGAACAGAGGGTTGGGATTATGTAAGCTTCCAGGAGATAACGCTCCTAGAGAGAAGAATGTAGCTGGATTCAGAGGATCTGAGTTTAAATCTCACCACCAGCACTGCCTTAAGTCATTTTAACCACCTAGGTCCTCACTTTCCTCAACTGTAAAATGTGGAAGTTGGATGGCAGATGATGTCCCTTCCACTTCTGGATCTATGACCCTGAGAAATTTTTGTGGTTTAGGACACTGGAAGTCTGGTGATGATCTGAACAATGAACCAGACCCTTAGAGTGGTAGGTACAAAAGTGGGTGGGGATCAGCAACATCCTTCACAATCTCCCTAAAAGGAAAGGAGATCCCTAAGATAAAAAGTTACTTAGAACTGTTGAATTTGATAACTAGAAAGTACCTTTACAAGTCACCTAGGCTAGAGGTGTAAAACACATAGTTGCATGTATGCAGCAGGCTGAATGGGGATAGGCAACCCTCCTGAATACAGTCTGAACCAGATTGTAATGTAATTGGGAAATAGTGAACAAAATGAAAATATAATAAAGCATAGATAACATTATATTTTAAAACTAAGAATGAATCCAACAGAGATCCTTATGTGTTAATCAGTGATCCCCATCTCTACTTGAGTTTGACTTCATTGAGATGGGCTGCCCCTCTGATTTCACAGATGAGGAAATGGACACCAAGTGACTAAAAGTGATAACTAAATTCATACCGCTGGAACTTGAAGCCAGGTTATCTGACTTAAGATTCAACGTTCATTTTAATGAAAACGTGTCTCCCACGGCCTCTGAGGTCAATAGAATTAGAATGCTCTTCTTCCTCCTTACACCTCTCCAGATGACTCTGGAGAAGAGAGTGAGGCTGGTGACTTTGCCCAACCCTACCTCACTTAAGTCCAATTCACTTATAAGTCATGACATCACCTTCCAGAGAATGAAGGACAAACAAAAACAGGTAAAATGTTTGCATTGAAAAGGTGAGTCTTTGCTCTTATGAGAAGCTTGAGGTCAGTTAAAGAGCTTTGAAGTTTCTTCAAAATAATCCAGCCCTCTCTCCTCCTCCTTTTTTTTTACATGTGCCCAGTTCATTGTCCTCTGTATTGTGTATTTCACACACACACACACACGTGTATGTATCTGTATATACACATACCATTGAACAAGTTTTCAAGGTTCTCCATCCAAATGCATGTTGAAATCTGGGCAATAGATAATCTTTATCCATTTGGTTTTTCCTGTACAGATAGACCAAACACATTCCTCTGAGTGGTGATAGATCTCTTTTCGGATTCATTAGCTCAACTGACTATAGGGTAGAGAATATAAAGAAGAATAATGTGACATAAGAGTGGATAGGTAATTTAGGGTTAGGTTGTGGAGATGTTTAAATACCAAACTAAGGAGGTCAGACTTAGTACCATAGGTGAAAGGGAACAATGAAATGTTTTTGAGATAAAGAGCAATTCAGTTGCAGCTGTGCAAAATGAATGATTAATGTGACATCTATATGATGGATTCGAGGAAAGAGAAACTGGAGGCAGGAATACCTCCAATCTGCAGTTATCATACTACAGCAAGAGATAATGAAGGCCTTGACTAGAGTGGTTGCAGTGGGAATGGAAAGAAGGGGGCTATTTCAAGGTATACTGTGGAGGCAGAATTGACAGGAGTTGGTGAAGAATTATAGAGAGGGAGGAGTGGAAGATGACTGAGGTTCCTGGCTTTGATAACTGGGTTAACAGAAATGAGGAAGTCAGGAGGAGGAATGGGTTTTGTGTAGAAGGTGATGAGTTTAAATTTGGACACAGCAGGTTATATCGGGTAATCAAGAGTCTTGCTTCCTGGTTTCTAAAGGACAGAGCCAGAGTTGGCCAAATGATAACCAACTTACAAAGTGACTGATACCATGGTATGGGTGCCAAGAATAGAACAAATTGATTGACAGTCCCAAAGAACAGCTCAGAAGAAAAACTGTCATTTAGATATGAAGCATCTGATTATGACTTAAGGGAAAACTCCTTGATGGTTTTTTTTATACAGTGAGAGTACAGTGGAGTCACATCTTACGTGGGGGTTAGATTCTAAAGTCAGTGGTAAGGTGAAAATCATTTCATAGTCAAAATTACCCTTGAAAATTCCTTAAATTGCTCATAAAGTATAGTATAGTTATCTTCAAACGATTGTAGTTGGAAAGGTGTTTTAGAAGAAATGTGTCTGTGTCAGACAGCAGATGGATCTGTTGAGATAGTTGCTATGGACACAATTGAATGTAAATTTTATTTTTTCCAACACCCAGCTCAGCTATTGATTGGGAGAGTAGGGCTCAG
The DNA here is from genome assembly GCA_028627135.1 of Pseudochirops cupreus. Classification (NCBI taxonomy): domain Eukaryota; kingdom Metazoa; phylum Chordata; class Mammalia; order Diprotodontia; family Pseudocheiridae; genus Pseudochirops; species Pseudochirops cupreus. Next base: position 249,321,493 of record CM053584.1, on the reverse strand, counting down.
GACCTAAAAAAACCCTAAAACACAAAAGCATAGCTGTCAGGAAAACTGGTGATTGGGGGAAAAAAAAAATATACTCTTGAAAGGGTTTCACAGATAGATGCAATTGTTAGAGGGTGATTACATCAGTACTAACTCTTCCTGCTTAAGTCAAAGAGAACATTGCAGAAACATTCTAGCTGACCAGGAATTCAGGGATCACTAACTAAGGCTGCCTCTCTCATTAGCTCTACCACTCTAAGTAGGATGACTTAGACCACTGGTGAGTCCAATGAGAGGAAACTCTACATACTTTATTCATATTCATCCTGGGTTAGGTGCTTATGTTATATGAGGGGCACATGGAAATTGAGACTAATTGAGGGAACAACAGATTCTAATTTCTGATCTCACGTTTATTCTGAGGCATACACTCACTGTATGGGATAGTGGGTGGAATCCCTGGCATTATTTAAGTCATTAGTTTTTTTTCCATTCTTTGTGTAAGTTAAAAGTGTATCTTATGCAACTACATGACATTCCACTTTCTCAAGAGTTGGTTCCTTGGTGGCTGCATCACAGGGCCCCCCAAAAAAGAGACTGAGAACCACAACTTTTCATTTGCCCATAAATTTTCTCTGTAGGGACTTAACTTCACAAACTTTTGTCAGACTTCTCTTCAGTTTTGTTTCCTGGGTCCTTTGTTATGATTTTCCTCAAGCCTTTGCACATGGGAGCTTTTCATCCTAGGAATGGAGGAACATTTCATTCCTTTGCTTCTTGGCATCCCTAGATCCCTTAAAGGCTCAGCTTAAATGCCACCTCCTACATGAGGGCTTTCTGACCGCACCCTTCAGTTGTTTATATTCTCCCCCTGGAATTACTTTGAATTTATTTACTGGGTTTACCAGAAGTTGAATGAATGTATTGTCAGGTGCATCACCTAGCATATAGTAGGCATTTGGTTAATGTGAAATTGACTGAATTCCTTAGTCTCATTTGACTTGGTCTAATTCTTTTGATATCTCACTCTGATCAATGGTCTCCAAGCTTGATTTCTCCTCTTATTGTCTCTTAGAATTCATGTTATCAAGTTTTCCTGATTACTCTGTTTTATTTCCCCTGAAGGCCCAAGATTGCCAGAGGAACGCTAGCAAAATCCTAACCTTGACCTTGGCTGTTGGTCGTTAAGCAGTCACCCCCCTGCTCATTGCTATTATTCTAGGACCTTGTGTCTTGAAATGAATAGAGAGAATAAGAACAGTTTCCCCAAAGAAGTTTTCCTCTAAAGAAGGACAAAGAATATAGAATAAGAGAGACTGATAAATCTTGGTAAGCTGAAAAGAATAAAAAATGAAGCCTTTTTTTCCCTTGAAAGAATCTTAGAGAATTAAAGGCTCACAAGTATTGAAAGCTGTAACTTACAGAGCAAGGTCATTCATTTTAGGATGCTGGTTTCTGGAGGGAGCCTCCCTTCCTGCCTAGGCATGACTGGTGATCACTGAGCAAAACAGACTAGTGCCGGTGACTAAGATAATTTATATTATAATCTTGAAAACAAAGTTACACTCCACAGATTCATGGCTTTAATCACATTGCCAACACTGAATAAGGCAGTTAGATAAGGTGTTTGCACATGTATTAAGCATACAGGTCAGCTGCTGGTATGTACCATATTGTACAAAAGACAGTAGCATTCTCTGGGAGCAAAAGGGAGAGACTTGAGATTATCTGTTTGAAGGGAAGCTGTGATTAATCAAAACTCACCCATGCAGTTTTCTGAAAATGGTTTTTGATAGGCCTGTAATTCCTTTAGCAAAAGATAAAGTGGTAGCATAAAAGATAATATGATGGTGAGTGGTTAAAGCACAGTAATGCATGTATAAGAGAAAGAACATTATATCATATTATTATAGAAGTAAATGTTCAACCACTGTGACAAAAATAATTAGGAGATAAATTGCCAAATGGGGACCGAGTGGGGAAGGGGTGTCATATCATTCTCTTCTGTAATAAAATTCAAATAATTGGGCTCCAGTGGGTTTAGGGACTATCTGAACAGTTTGGTTACCTGTAACTGTTAGTTTCAGTAAAGAACAGTGAAAACTTGAATGAAATGTAAGTAATTATCCTTCTTTGCTGCCCAACAAAGACTAACTCATCCTGTCAAGCAAGATGGACTCAAATGAGTCTATCTGTGGAAACTTTTCCTGAAGAAGCAGACATGAAAATTTGACTTTCTTTGTTTCCTTGGAGTTATGGGGATTGGATTTGCTGTACTCTGGATGCCACTGTTTAAAATTTAGGGCTTTTATTGCTCAGAGGGCTAAGTGCAGCTTGGGTACCTGGGACAATGCCATGAACCCATATAATGCCTCAAGTTTGAGGCCAGGGAGAAGTTGGTAGGCAAATTTTAACGAGTTGGCATCCTCCATCAACTTAAGAGCTAAGAGGACTCAGGAGTCAGGGTGAGATAGGGTTACATATTGGTTCCAGGACTCTCTTTTTTATCTAGAGATTCTGAGTCATTATGCTGGTTAGTGGTGCTATATAGTAAGATTGTCTATTTTTAGGCCCTGTTATATAAGGGCCTTGAAGAGAGGACTATCTGGTTTTTCCTTTTCGTATTTGTATTGTATTCCCAGCACCTAGCACAGTCAGTGCCTTATTCATAGTAGGTCCTTAAAAACATTTGTTGAATTGAAATGATATGTCCTGGACTTTGTTGAGTAAGGCATAGGGCAAGTCGGCAAACATAATGCTATTTTTTCTTTAAGTATCAATGCAATATCTAAATGAACTGTATTGTACTACATTGAGAGTCAGGAAGCCATAGTAGATAGAAAGAGAGCTTCTGAGTCAGGATGACCTGGGTTCAAGTTCTGCCTTTGACGCATATATGACCCTGGACAAGTCACGATGCCAGAGTCAACTGATAAATCATAGAACAACTGCGGATTTGCATCCTAGAGAGGGTTTCCTCACTGGGAGATTCCTATACTAATGAAATAATATGTCTAGACAAAGCAAACAAATAGACAATTGATCGTCATGACCCAATTTAGGTCCAATCTCAGCTCTCATGTGCACTGTTGCAATACTCTGCTACTCCTAACTGGCTTCTGTGCCTTCATTATCTCTTCTCTCCAATCCATCCTCCATGTATCTGTCAAAATACTCTACTTAACGTGTAGTTCTCAATCTGTCACACTCTAGATGAAAAACTTCCCATGGCTTCCTGTTGCATTTAAGATAAAATGCGTTTTTCTTTTGTGTCTGTGTCTTCTTTCACAACATGACCAATATGGTAATATATTTTGCATGATTAAACATGTATAATCTATATCAAATTGCTTACTGTCTCAGGGAGGGGGAAGGTGAGGGAGAGAGAGAGAGAGAGAGAGAGAGAGAGAGAGAGAGAGAGAAAATTTGGAACTCAAAAGTATTTAAAAATGGGAAACGAGTATTCAAATTGCCCTTATATGAAACTGGGGAAAAATTAAAAATAAAACATTATTTAAACTGAAAAAAAAGTCATTTGTAGCCTAGTGTTTATAGCTGTCCACAACCTGCCCTTTCAGATGGAGCAAGCTTAAACCTGCAAGCCAATTGTTAAATTTTCAGTGTCAACATTTACACTTTAGAAATTGGCAAATGCTCAAAATCAGGACTTGAATTATTGTTTTGTTGATTATCTAGACTTAAGAAAGTGGTGGAGAAAAGTTAACAGTGCAGTGTATCATGTGTCCCTTCCCCCCACTCTCAGATTCAGTTATTAAACATTTACCAGCACACTTGATTCCAGCTGTATTTCTTTCACAGTGCTACTCTTCATACTTTATGTTCCTCTCAAGCTTTATTTTCCCCCCCCCCCCCCCAACCTTACCCTGCCTCTTTGCATTTACTTACTCTAAGAGATCTTCTTTGAACTGTCCTGAGATTATTCTCCAACTTTTGAGGGAATAGTGATGATATATAAAGGAAGTGACTGGGAAAGACTGTGAAGCATATGTAGACATTCTATAAGTGATTTAGGTAGGCTAACGACACGGTAAATGGCAGGTTCTTGATCGACTGTGGAGGCATTTGAAGCCCTATGTCTGAATCTTTCTTTTGACCCAAATGGCACAAGATCTTTATTCTGTTTTACTTTTATTTGTTATTTGTTTGTGCACAATACATAGTTTAGTAGACTATAAGCTCTTGGAGAATCTGCACTGTTGGTTTGCATTTTTTAAAGAATTTTTACTCCAGACCTAGCCCAGTGCCTTGCACATAGGGACAGGAGGACAGACATTGGGACTAGACCTGTGATTTCACTGGTGCAGGAAGCTTCCAGTGGAGGACACTACCTCTACTGATATAACTCATCACCTTCTATGCTGTTTATCGTCTTAGAGAGGGAGTGGTCTAGAGCACTGAGAAGTTAAGCAGTTTGCTTAGGATCATGCAGTCAGTATGTGTGAGAAGTGGGACTTGAGCTCAATTTTTCCTGGCTTTGAAGCTAACTCTGTCTACGAGATAGCTTGTCTCTCACAATTGGTGCTTGATACCATTCTGTCTTGTACATAATAAGTCCTTAATAAACACAGAATTGAATTGAATTAGGGATCTTTCTATTAGCAAAAACCCCCAGATAGCCAGGGTGTTTCAAAAGTAAGGTTTAGTGTCACACAAAAGAGGGAAAGAAACTAAATATTGCTAAGATCCCTTCCCTTAGATCACAGGTTCTTAAGCATTTGGTTTGTGTGTCATGGATACATTTGGCAGTTTAGTGAAGTCTATGACCCCCTTCTCACAATAATAAGATTAAATGCATAAAATAAAATATGTAGCATTACAGAGGAAGCCAAAAAATAAATATTTTTCCCCATCCAAATTGACAGACTCTCTGAAATCTAAGGGGTCCACATACCTTAGGTTAAGAAATCCCATTTCAGGTAGATATATTGGTCACAGTCTCTCAGGCTTAAAGGGAAAATTTGTTTCATTTTTAGAAAAATAAATTTTATTGATGCCTTTTCCTTTATGTTACAAACATTTCTGGATAACTTACGTCTCCTTGGAGAATTACACTTTCCTTTGAAAACAAAAAAAATCCCTGATATATTGAACAGCTCTGATAATATTCTGCCTTATGGTCTACCAACATTCTGTTCTCTGTTGCATGACATTCTGTCGAGCAGAAAAAATATATTTTGTCATTTGTTACCTGGAACTAATATTAGTTATTTTACTTACTCAATTTTTTTCATTTTAGTTGTCTTTTCATTTGTATTATTATAATCGTGTGCACTATTCTTTTGGTTCTTCTTATTTTCCTCCTCATCAGTTCATATATATCTTCCCATTTTCTCTGAATTCTTCAGTCATCATTTCTCATTTCACAATAATATTCCATGATATTCATTCACACATACATATACACATGTGTATATTTCATACCTATACCTGCCTTTCTCTTTATCTATGTATCCATCTCTCTCTCTCTCTCTCTCTCTCTCTCTCTCTCTCTCTCTCTCTCTTTCTCTCTCTCTGTCTCACTCACTCTCTGTAGTTTGGCTGTTTCCCAGTTGATGAACACCCATTTTCAAGTTCTTTGCTTCCATAAAAAAGTATTGGCATAAATATTTTGATGTATATGACCCAGTTCATTTTATCATTGACTTCTTTGGATTAGATCCCTGGGTACAAGATTGCTGGGTCAAAAGGCAGGAACAAGTTAGTTACTTTTTTGAATGCCATGTTGTGACATTGGGCAAGTATTTTTTACTTCTCTAGACCTCAGTTTCTTCATCCACAAAATGAGGGGGTTAGACTTTATGACCTCTAAGTTCCCTTCCAGTTCAAAATCTACGATACTAAGGTAACCCAGTATCAGTTGTTAACTTGTGACATTGTCAAGAATTAGCTGAGTAGGCAGGTTCCTGATGTGCCAGTGAATAATAACTCACATAAAAATAACTCACATTCATCTGTCACTTTAAAGTTTGCTCTCCTTACACCAACTTGGGGAAGGAGGGATGCACAGCATATATTAATGTCGCCATTGTTTATAGATGAGGACCCAAGTTACTTACCCAGAGGCACATAAGGAGTAAGGGTCAGACCTAAGAGTCAAACTCAAGTATCTCCTGTCTCCAAGCACAGTTTTCTTGTCTGTTGCCTCTTAAAACTGTTGAGGATGTAATGACAAAATATATCTTTAGACCAGGGATTCTAAGCCACTTTTGTGTCATGGATGCCTTTGGTTGTCTGGTACGCCTATGGATCCCTTACCAGAACAATGCTTTTACATTCATAATTGCATAGCTTAGTGAAGAAAAACAATCTGAAATTAATTATCAAAATATTTAAAAAAATCCAAGTTCATGGATCAATTTATCTGGTATATATCTTATTAATTGATAATAGCTAGCATTTATGTAGTGCTTTAAGGTTAGCAAAGCACTTTATGCTCACAATAGCCCTGTAAAGTATATGTTATCATATTCCCATTTTCCAGATGAGAAAATTGAAGCAGACAGATTTTAAATGATATGTCCCGGGTCATACAGTTAGAAAATGTCTGAGTCTGGATTTGAACTCAGGTTTTACTGACTCCAAGTCCAGTGTTCTTCCTAGTGTACTATCCAGTGTGCCATTAGCTGCCCTGCTGTTTTCACAGAATTGCTTGAGTTTTTTCCCCCCTATTAAATTGTAGAGGTAGGGACTGTTTTTGTCTTTCCTTTGTATCTCCTGTGCTTAGCACAGTGGCTAGCATATTGTTTGTTGTTATCGTCATTTAGTTGTTTCAGTCATGTCCGTCTCTTTGTGGCCCCTTTTTGGAATTTTCTTGGCAAAGATCCTGGAGTGGTTTGCCATTTCCTTCTCCAGTTCATTTGATAGATGAGGAAACTGCAGCAAACAAGGTTAGGTGACTTGCCCAGGGTCACACAGTTAGTAAGTATCTGAGAATGAATTTGAACTCAGGTCTTCCTGATTCCAGGCCAGGCACTCTATCCAGCGCTGTCCCTCCCAAATAGTAGTACTTAATAAATCCTTGTTGACCAACTGACCTCAGGTTAAGAGCTCCTGCTTTAGAAAATTTTTTCAAAGTTAAGAACAGATCACCCATGATTCTAGAGTACCAATGACGAAGCATGCTACCCAGCTGATGGAGAGTCAGTGGACTCAAGATACAGAACGAGGTGATACGTTTTTGGCCATGACCAAGGAAAGAACTTGTTTTGATAGACTATTCACATTTGTGCCAAAGATGTTGTTTTTCTTTGATTTCAGTTGGGGCAGGAGTGAGGCAAGAAAGAGGATTCAGGGGCAGGGTTCCCAAAAGGAACAGAAAAGTAGCATAAATAGAGCCACTGAATCATATTTTTGAATTTCTTTAAAGAAAACAGAAGGAGGACTGGGAAGTTATCACAAACAAACAGGACAACTTTGAAAATAACATGTTAAATGTATTATATGCTTAAAAAAAGAACATGTTGTACATACTAGAGATTTACTGTTTCATACGCAATCCTCTGTTGTTTTATTGTATATTTGGATGTGCTCATTTTTGGAGGATGTTTGTTAATTTAAACATTTTTTAGAGGAAAAAACCAACATTGTTAATATGGAAATGTGTTCTTGCATGACTGCACATGTATAAGCTAGATCAAATTACTTGCCTTCTCAAGGAGGGGGGAAGGGAGGAAGAAAGGAAAAGAACATGGAACAACAAAAAAGGAATATTAACAAATTTTCTTTACGTGTAATTGAGAACAAAATAAAACAAAAATTAAATATTAAAAAAACCCAACCTTAAACGTATCTTTAGGTTCAAACCACTCTGCTCGCTCATCCCAGACAAACCCCGATTACAAAACAAGGCAGCTTTCTGTTATAACAATACATCAGTTCTCTGTCAGTCACGCTCTTCATTTGCAGTTGTTGGCCATCAGCATTTCCCTTTAAAGGTCAGTTTTTTTCTTAGCAGCATCTGCATGGAGCTATTTGCCTTCTCATGTAGGGCTCACAGCTTCAATGGGTAGCCCCATCAGATGAGCTTCATTGGTAAATCACAAGCCTGCACAGCCTTTCCTATTCCCAGGGGTTTTTTCGTGTTTCTTAGTAAATCTTGGAGAGGCCTCATCTCATAGAGGTGGGAAGGAAACTGCGTTTCCATTCCTGTAACTGGGAATTAATGATCCTGACTAAGGAAACTTGTGAAAATGAAGCATTAACAACATTGCAGACAGAGGCTCCGCCAGTGCAGTGATAATTGGCAAACGTGGCATCCTTCACCAGAGGGTCAGGAAATCACATTTACAAACCATAGCTATCAACAGTTGAACTGGAAAATGATATTCCGGTTCTTGACAATGACCAATTTTCCAGGTGAAGGAGGGGTTAGCTTAATTAGAAGGTAGTTACAAGAAGATCTACTGGATGAATAAGATTAGAATAATTAAAAACTCAAACATAGGGTTCTGGCAGTTAGACCTGAAAGGGACTTCAGAGGTCACAGACTCATGAGCCTATGCTCATTGACCTACAACTGACCTACAACCCCAGCCGCCATCTATTCTAATTCCCTCATTTATAGATGAGGAAACTGAGGCTCAGGGTAGCTAAGTGACCTGCCCATGGTGACACAGATTATAAGAGTTAGAGGCAGGCCTTAAACATATATCCTCCAATTCCTGAGCCAGGGCCCATTTGCCATTGTTGTTTAGTCATTTTCAATCATGTCCAACTCTTCATGACCCCATTTGGGATTTTTCTTCCCAAAGATACTAGAGTGGTTTGCCATTTTCCTTTTCTAGCTTATTTGGGGCAAATTAGGATTAAGTGACTTGCCCAGGGTCCCACAGTTAGCACATATCTGAGGCTAGATTTGAACTCAGGAAGACTTCAGGTCCAGCATTATCTCTAGCGCTGCACCACCTAGCTGCCCCATTCACTGTGCCAAGCTCTTTTCCTTTTATCATCCAATACCCACATTTTACAGATTGTTCAGAGTAGTGGAGTGACTTCTCTAAGGAGAGTGAGGTCATAAATAGAAGAGCTGAAAATAAGTTCTCTGACTCCCAATCCAATTATCTTTCCACTGTACCACACTATATCTCATGGTCAAAGTTATGATGAAAGTAATACATCTATAGTAATAGGACCAGAGTTTAAATCTTATCTCATCTACTTCTTTCAGTATGACCTTGGGCAATTCACTCTTTCCCTCTCTCCCTGGACTTTGGTTTCTGCATTTATAAAACATAAATTGAATTCAATGGCCTCTGTGGGTCCTTCTGGCTTTACATCTTATATATGACAATCTGTGTCCTTTTGGTTTTATGTTGAAGACACATGGCAACTATTGAGTAAATGCTTTCTGTTGATTGGCTGATTATATTCATTATATAATCTCAGACCAGACGGATTGTTTCAGCAAGATATAAGAACAAGAATACAAGTTTAAAAATGGGACTAGGATGAAAGCACTGAACCCATGTAGCCTCATTCTACGTAAAGAACCCTTGTGGAAGATTCACCATTATCCATATTGTATGCAGAAGGATTTTTCTTACCAGTGGTAGAGTGACATGAAGGAAAGGCTTTGCACAGAGCAGCTTGGGTTTGGATCTCAGCTCTGTCACTTACTCCCCATGTGACCTTTGGTAAGTCCCTTAACCTCCCTAAGAGTGCCTCATTTTACTCATTTATAAAATGAAGGGATTAAACTAGATGGCCTCCAACAATTCTTCCAGTTCTAAATCTTTGATGTTACAATTGACAAGTCAATTCTCAGGCCTCTCTCCCAGACCTTCCCTTTCATACTTCCCAGACTTGAGAGCTTTGAACACTTAATAAATTTACGATTTTAATAAATGTTTATTGAGTTTTTTTAGTATAAGGTATTTTTTACATTAAGAAAATAGTTATGGGGTGGCTAGGTGGTACAGTGAATAGAGCACCAGCTGTGGAGTCAGGAGGACATGAGTTCAAATCTGGCCTCAGACACTTAACACTTACTAGCCGAGTGACCTTGGGCAAGTCACTTAACCCCAATTATCCCTCCAAAAAAAAATAGTTAAAGCTTTTTGTAAAGTACCCCAAGAATCAATGGTTGCCCTGAGGACATTGGAGCTACCAGCAACAGATCCATTTTCACATTAAGGCTACTGCTCTTCCAATGTTGCTGCAGTGAACAAGGTGGTGGGACCATTCTTAGCACAGGCACATAAGAATTTTTGGCTCATCCTACGTACAAAATGTTCTCCTTTCAAAAGGGATTAGAGCAGTTGCTCAGAGAGGCCATTTGCCCATTTTCACTCTTTAAAAGGAGATTCTCCAATCAGACTTTGCCTCAACTTTATTTGGCTCCACTAAGTACAAGATTTTCCTACTTTTGGCTTCTCAGATTGGGAATAGGTTTCCTAGGATCATAAATTTAGAGCCAGATGTTGTCTTAGAGGTTGACTAATCCAACCTTTTCATTTTACAGATGAAGAAACTGAGGCCCAAAGAGGTTTATTGAGTTGCTCAGGGTTATAAAACTAGAAAATATCTGAGGAGGGATGCACATTGAAATTTTCCTGCCTCCAAATTCATCACTATCCATAAGGCCAACCTTTTGTGGTAAGCCTTTTAAAAAATCACTTAATTTTTTATTGGTGATTTTTCCTTATTGATATCATCATTTTAAAAATTTTTTTAAAAATTAAATTTTTTTTTTTTTTGCTCTTTGGAGGGGGCAGGGCATTTGGAGTTAAGTAACTGGCCCAAGGTCACACTGCTAGTAAGTGTTAAGTATCTGAGGTCAAATTTGAACTCAGGACCTCCTGACTCCAGGGCTGGTGCTCTATTCACTGAGCCACCTAGCTACCTCAATATCATCATTTCTTACTAGTGAATCCTCCCCACCTCATAGAAGTCTTCTTTGTAAAAAAGTATGACTAAGCAAAAAAAACCCCCAACACATCAGTCCTCTATGATAATATATGTTTCATTCGGCACCTATAATTCACCACTTCTCTGTCAAGAGACTAGAGGCACACTTCAGTCTTCTAAAAGTCAAGCTTATTCAGCACATTGAAACAGCCTCTGACCTTGCCACATATGCTACTTTGGGCAAATCATTTAACCTCTGTCAGCTTCATTTTCCACATCTAGAAAACAAAGAGGTTAGACCGGATGACCTCTACAGTCTATCATTCTTCTCTGGAATCCATTCCAGACTCTGTCTCTCCAGTGCCTCAGGAACCTCTTTATCATGGAAACTTACTCCAGGCCTAGAATTTACACATTGGAAGTACCCTCCATCCTTTCTGTCTCTACCTCTGATTGGATGGTTCTTCCCAGATCCTACATTTTCTTTTTTTTTTTGCTTTTTGGAAGGGGGAAGGTAGGGCAATTGTGGTTAAGTGACTTGCCCAAGATCACATGGCTAGTTTTTGTGTTAAGTATCTGAGACCAGATTTGAACTCAGGTCCTCCTGACTCCCAGGCTGGTGCTCTATTCACTGTGCCACCTAGCCCTCTCCTAGGTCCCACATTTAAGGAGGGTGCATATTTCTTTTCTAGTTTGCCCTCTATACTTCTTCTACCATGCCTCCTACCCACTACCTTCATCTCCCTCCTCCCATTTTCAGTTTCCTTTATTTGTGGTTCCTGCCCCTACCCCCATTAGGATGTAAGCTACTTGATGGTATAACTATATTTGTACTCTCAGCACTTAATGCAGTGCCTGGCAGAGATTTAAGTACTTAATAAATGCTTATTGACTTTTTTTTTGGTACAAAGTATTTATTACATTAAGAAAACAGTTAAAGCATTGCCCCCTTTGTATTAAAATACCACTAACCAGATTGAATATATTATTTACTAACAGTATATTTTCTTTCTTCAGCTATACAATTAAAAAATTTATTTTCAGCTCTAAATTCTTTCCTTTCCTCCCACCCCTCTCCCACCTATTGAGAAGGCAAGCAATATGATGCCCATCATACATGTGAAGTCATGCAAAACATATTTACATATTAGTCATGTTGCAAGAAAAAAAATCAAGAAAAATAAAGCAGAAAAATATGATTCAGTTGATACTCACAGTGCATCAGTTCTCTCTCTGGAGGTGGATAGTATTTTTCATCAGGAGTCCTTTGGAATTGCTGCGGGTGATTGTATTAATCAGAGTAGATAAGTCTTTCACAGTTGATTATGATTATACTTTTGCTGTTACTAGGTACAATGTCATCCTTGTTCTTTGCTTCATTTTGCATTGGTTCATATAAGTCTTCCCAGGTTTCTTTTTTTTTCTGAAACTATCCCCTCTATCATTTCTTATAGCACAATAGAATTCATCACAATCATATGGGACAATTTGTTCAACCATTCCCCGATTGATGGATATACTCTCAATTTTCAGTTCTTTGCCACCACAAAAAGAGCTGCTATAAATATTTTTGTACATATGGCTCCTTTTATTTTAAAATCTCATTGCTATACAGACCTAGTAGCAGCATTGCTGGGTCAAAGAATATGAACGATTTTATAATCCTTTGTGCATGGTTTTAAATTGTTCTTCAGAATGGTAAGACCAGGTTATTAACTGTTAATGAACTGATTGTCCTTACAACTCAGAATTTATAATTCTATGAGCCTATTGTCAAAAGTTGGTTATTTTCCAATGATATTTTCTTTATATTATTATGTTTACTATACATATCATTCTCCTGAGGATGCTTACTTTGCTCTGAATCAATTCCTATAAATCTTCTAGGTTTTTCTAGTTATTCATATGTATCATTTTTAATGGCACAATGCAATCCCTTTAGATTCATGCACCATTTGTTCAGTTATACCCAATTATTTGGCACCCATTTGGCTTATACTTCTTTGTTGTCACAAGAAATGCTGTTACAAATATTTTTGTATATCTTTGTCATTGACCAACTGGGTTGTATGCTGAGGAGTGGTATTATTGGATCAACAGATTGATATGTGCAAGCTAATGACTTTTCTGGTATGATTCCATATTGTTTTCTAAGGTGGTTGATCTAATCATAGCTCCACAAACAGTGCATTATTTTACATAGGGCAGCTAGGTAGAGTACTAGAGCACTGGACCCAGAATCAGGAAGAACTGAGTTTAAATATAGGTACAAATACTTATTAGCTGTGTGACCCTGGGCAAGCCTCAATTTTCTTTTCTGTAAAATGGGGATAATAATAGTACTAATCTTCCAAGTTTGTTGAATTAAATGAGATAATATTTGTAAATGCTTTGCAAATCTTAAAGCTACATATAATGTTTAGCTATTATATCTTCTCATAGTCCCTGCAACATTAATGGTTTTCATCTCTTCCAGTCTTTTGGGGGGAGGTGAGACTTCCAATTTGATTTAATTTTCATTTCCCTTATTAATGACATGAAACATTCAGTAAAACTAGGTGACAAAATAATCACATTTGGTAGCATATATAACATTCAGAACATGCAATTCCCCACCTCCCTAACCAAAAATAAGAAGTATATTTCATAAACTGTCCTCTGAAACTCTCAGTCATTATCATTACTCTGAGTTCTGCTATATTTTTCTGTTAACATAAATGTTTTTATTTATATTATTATAGTTTTGTCCTTTGGGTTAAATTTTCTTAGTTTTGTTTGCATCAGTTCATATAAACCTTCCCAAAATTCTCTAAATTCCTCATCTCTATTGTTACTTATGGCATGATTATATGCCATTTTATTCATATATTACAGTTTGCTCAATCTTTCCCCAATTTCCCATTTTCTTTCCAGATTTTTTTTTGTGGTTGCTAGGCTTTAGTAATTCTTATAAAACCTACCTATTGAAAAGTTCTATGATGGGGAATAATTCTCTCAATCCACTGTATCTTAAGGTTGTTTTTCCATTTGTTAATTTTATTCATACACAGAAACTTTGTCTCACATATTTGGGTCTGGTGGGATGAAAACCCACATTCACCTTGAATAGGCTCTTTCAGATAACAAGTATTTATTTTCTCTGACTCCATTATACCCTCAGTTACATCCCTGCTTCGAATAAAAAAGACTTGGTCTTTGGCTCTAGAGAAACATTGTCAGAGGCTCTTCATTTCACTAGAACACAGTTACCACAAGATTAGATGAATTAAAAATTGATGAATGTGCTGTACTAGATGTCTTGCAGTCAAGGATATTTAAGCAGATAAAAGAGCAAAGGGGGGGGGAAGGACTGTTTTTCTTTGTAATGATTATGTGGGGGAAAAATAGGAAAAGAAAATGGGGAAAGGGAATGGACACCACAGATAAGATCCAGTGCATGTGTTACAAAAGCGAGGCTGGCAGAGAAGACCTTGTGCAGATAAGTGGAGTGTTTCTCCCACCTCCCCCCAACCCCCACCATATATTGTGAAGACTAGAGCTCCTGAGTATAACAAACAAATGTTTTTACCTACTTAGCTTGGTAGAAAAATCTTGCCAACTGCCAACCTTAATAATGAGATAGTGTGGCTTCATCTGAGGCCAGAGACAGAGGTCTATGTAACATCAGACTTATTGGTGTTACTTAAACAAAATAGGTGGCCTCCCACAAATGATAGCTTACTGTACCAATGGATTAATTTTTTACAGATAATACTATTATATATTTGTGGTTGACAGAGAATGAGTTTTCTTTTTAGTAGGAACAGTATTGGAAAGCAAATCAAGAGTGAAGGATGCTGGACTTGGAGTTAGGATGGATGCCTTTATTTCAAAACCTCTTTTGGGATTCTGGGCATATTATTTAGCCTCTCAGAGACTTAGTTTCCTCACCTGTCAAATAAGGGGGCTAGATTTGTTAGCCTAAAAGTCTTTTCTAGTTCCAATATAAGATCCCATATTAGTTGTGTGACTTGTGAGTGTCACTTAACATCTTTGAGCCTAAATTTCCTCACTAGTAAAATGGCAATAAAAATGGGATTGTTTGTTATGAAGATTAAACGAGGTGACACAGGCAAGCCTTAAGCACTGTAGAAATCAATTGTTAGAGTTATTAAAATCATTTCTTTTTTATGAGGTTCTGATAAAAATCACCTGGGAGAAGTCACATATATGCACTATTATATTTTTACATTCAGTGTTCTATGAACTATTGCATAGGAGAATAAAATCACTGTTTTCTGCATGTGAATGAAGGTTTTAGAATCTAAACTTACCCTCTGCAAACGCTCCAGTAGATGACAGGACACTAGGGACCTCAATTTGTTTCCATATGGTTTTGATTTCCTCTGCTAGTTCTCTATATTTTAAAAGTTTTTCATTTGACATAGCTTGGAGATTGAGTATGTGTTATTGTGATATCTAGTAAAAACATTGTTTTAATTTTTTTATGGACCAAGTTTCTGTCTAACAGGAGTGAGGAACTTGTGTGCTTGAGGCCACATGTGGCCTTCTAGATCCTCAAGTGCGGCCCTTTGACTAAATCCAAACTTTATGTAACAAATTCCCCTAATAAAAGGATTTATTCTGTAAAACTTGGACTCAGTCAAAAGATCACACACAAAGACACAGAAGGCCACATGTGCCCTTGAGGCTGCAGGTTCCCCACCCCTGGATAACAGATTGTGTGCAAGGGTTATTTTTTCCCCTTTTGGTCTGTAATAATGTACTAGTTCACTGGAATAGTCTATTGATTAGCATCTGGAGAACATTTTGATATTATTATTATTCATTGTCTGAGATTTCATTGGTATGGAGAACTCCCAGTGAGGAAACCCCTTCTTCACCAATGTAGATTAGTTCCTGAT
>CM053584.1:249271441-249297584 GCA_028627135.1 Pseudochirops cupreus | reverse complement strand
ATATAGATGATAACAATGGAAGTCATAAAGTTTTGTGACATGGTCATCCTAAATTCGGATGGTTCTAAATTGTATAAAAAGTTTTATGATTCATCTGTTTGTCAGTCAGGAGTCTTTGCTCCCTGTACAAGTACCGCTGGCCTTAAGGGAATGACAAATAAATGTTGTAGCTTCATATGTCATATTTGTTTGTCTCCTTTAACCAAATCTTTAATAGCGGTCGAGGGTATCTAAGATTCATGAAGATGAAGATCCTGGAGGGCAAGTTAATGAGGGCCTATATTCTAGAGTTTGAAACATAGGGAAGGTATAAGTAGAAAAGACAAAATCACTAACATCCACATCACCTGGAACGATCTACCCAATAGAAATCCTTCAGGTCACCAAGAAAGTCAGAGCATGTGATTTGATGCACTTCCTAAGGGATTAGAGCACACAGACAGTGAGACAATGTGGAAAAGTGAACTTAGTACTCAACCTTGAGTTAGGAATATCTGGATTTGAATACTATCTCATATACTTCCTAGTTACATAACCTTATGCAAGTCATTTAATTTCTCTAGTTCTCAGCTTAATCACATAAAAAATGAAGAATTTGGACTTAATGACTGTAAGGTTCCTTCCAGCTTTAGATAAGTATTTTTATGTCTCCCGATGCATAAGGGAGCTCCAGTGCAAGATAGCTCTGGGGCCCAGATTGAAGAGTCTTTCTTATTGAGGCAAGAGCAGTCTTTCTAAACCTTTGATAATAACAGATTCATATTTATAAGAATGAGTCATTTCCCCAGTTTATGGTCGAATGAATGATACGGAGAGGCAATTTTCAAAGAAATAAGTCTAAGCTATCAATACTCACATTAAAAAGCTCCATATCACTAATAATGAAGTGAAAAGTAAAGCAACTCTGAGATTCTTCCTCACACCCTTCAGATCCACAAAGACAGCAAAAAGGAAAATGACAAATGTTGGAGGGACTATAGGAAAATGGGCATATTGATACACTGTTGGTAAAGATGTAGATTGGTCCAGCAATTTTCAAAAGTACTCTGTTACTATGACCCCAAAGTTACTAACTGTGCACACATACCATTTGACATTGTCACTATTAGCCCTATGCCTCAAAGAGATCAAAGAAAGAAGAATAAGAAAACATATATAAAAGAAGCAAAGTAAGACAAGTGGGCAAGAGTTAGTTCAAATCTTGCCTCAGGCATTTATTTAGTTGTGTGACCTAAAGCAAGTCACTTAACCTTTCGGTCTCAGTTTCCTCAAATTCAGAGTGGAGATAATAGCCGTAGCTGTCCTAGGTTTGTTGTGAGGATCAATGAGATAATGTATGTAAACATTTTACAAACTGCTATATAAATGCTAATAAATGTTAGGTACAAAAATATTTATAGCAGCTCTCTTTGGAATAGCAAAGAACTGGAGACTAAGTGGGGTGTCCATCAGTTGGGGAATGGGTAAACAAATGATGATATATGAATATAACAGAATGCTTTTGTGCCATAAGGAATGGTGATAGGATTGGTTTCAGAGAAATCTGGGAAGACTTATATGGACTGATGCAGAGTGAAGTGAACAGAACCAGAACAATTTACACAATAACACCAGGATTGTAAAGACAAACAACTTTGGAAGACTTAAGAATTCTTATCAATGTAATGACCAAACATAAATCCAGAAGACCTATGATGAAGAATGCTACATACCTCCTTTAAAAAAAAAAAATATATATATGTATATATATATATATAGATATGTATATATATATATATATATAAGTTTACTTTGTTTTTACATTATAAACATTTGCAGATACCTGAATTCCTTGAGAGGTCTCATATAACCAAGAAAAACTAAAAAAAAAAAACCAGTGATTTCATCTGAATATGTATTCAACATTTCATATCTGTAGTACTCCTACTTGTCTATTTAAAAAAATAACAGAAATCTATTTTCTTACCTT
Source organism: Pseudochirops cupreus (assembly GCA_028627135.1). NCBI lineage: Eukaryota > Metazoa > Chordata > Mammalia > Diprotodontia > Pseudocheiridae > Pseudochirops > Pseudochirops cupreus. The sequence goes on along the minus strand of CM053584.1, from coordinate 249,295,615 downwards.
CTCATTGCCAACCCCACTGAGGAGAAAAAAAAAAGGTAAGAAACACTCCCTGTAGCAAATCTTTTAGTTAAGCAAAACAAATTCCCTCAGGGGTTTTTTACAAAGATAGATTCATCTCCTACTGCACCCTAAATCCATCATCTCTGTCATGGATAGTATGTATGTTTCACCACTGATCCTCTGGGAACATGAATGGCCATTGTATTGATCATAATTACTACACTTTTTCAAAGTCATTTATCTTTTCAGTGTTGTATTTATTATAAAAAAATGTTTTCCTTTGTTCTGCTGATTTGATTCTTCAATAGTATATAAAACTCTTCCAAATTGTTCATTTCAATAATGTTGATGTGATAGTATAAACTGTTCTTCTGCTTTTACTCACTTCATTCTGCATCGGTTCATATGTCTTTCCATATCTTTTAAAAAATAATCTATCTTTCTATTTCTTAGCACAATGGTATTCCATTATTTTTATATATCCCAACTCATTCAGTCATCTTTCAATTGATGAACATCTTTTTAGTTTCTAGGTTTTGATGTCACAAAAGAGCTTCTATTGATATTTTTTCATATGAAGGATCTTTCCTCTTTAAAAAAAAATCCATTTAGGATATAGGCCTAGCAGTGGCATAGTTGACAGAGAGATGCTCAATTCAGAATAAGACCTATATACAAGATCAGTGCTTTATTTATTTATTATTTTTTGCCTGATTATTTCAAACATGAGTTTTGTTTTTCTTTTCTTTTTATCCTATGGGGTGGGCAGATGAGGAGAGAGAGAAAATGAAATGCTTGTTAATTTGAAAAAGTAAGATTTAAAAATTAAAAAAAAAGTTAAGTCGAAAAATAACCTTTGGTAGTGAATTTAGATGGAGAAATATCAAAATGATTGACTAGGGGTACCATTATCAGGAAAATGCCTGCCTAAGCTTCCAATGCTTTCATCCATAATTTGGTAAGCAGATTTGAGAGGAAGGATATGGAGCACAGAGATTATCTTGTAGAATCCTACACTTATGTAGGAATACTCTCTAAAACGTCAAAGAATCTAGTTGATCAGCTTGAACATTTCTCATGTTGGGAATGCCCCCTTCTCACCCTGGAATTTCCCTCAGTTCTAGGGCCTAACCACTCTGGAACATCCCTTTGCCATGCTGGCCTCCTCCCATTGGTGAGTTCCTTCCAGAGATCTCCATTTTGGCAATGGGTCTAGGATGGTCATGCTTCATATCCATTCTGGTTGTCCTTTTGACTCTCTAGACTTCATTGCTATGTTCCTATGAGTAGCTTCCTCCCATCCCTATTCTCTTTTATGTACTGTCTTTTCTTATGAGGATATAAACTCCTTAAACGGAAGAACTGTCTTCTTGTTCTTATTTTTATCCTTAGTGCTCACCACTGTGCCTGGCACATAGAAAGCACTTAATAAATGCTTATTAACTATCTTATGGGGCATTTACTATTTAACTAGTTAACATGCCTTATGATTGAGCAACTCTAATTGTAATAGAAAGTTCTTTGCCTTGAACCAACATCCACATTCCTATAATTTCAATCACTAGTCCTCATTTTTCCCTTTAGAGATATCCAGGATAAGTCTACCTGTTACATAGGACTTCTAAAAAACTTGAAGTTCCTTCAAGTCAACTCTTGTTGAGGCTAAATATCCTCAATTCAAACCTTCAAGTCAGTTCTTCTTGAGGTTAAATATCCTCAGTTCCTTCAAATGTTCATCATATGATGAAGTTTTGAGATCCCTAAGTACTCAATTGGCTATACCCTGGAAGAGATCTCAGAGTCCCAGGGCCAGAAGTAAATCTGGAGTTCATATAATGCAACCTGTATCTGAATATAATCCCTTTTATGACTTTCCTGGGGCAGAGAGGTGGCACAGTGGATAGAATGTTGAGCTTGGAATCAAGGAGACTCATCTTCCTGAGTTCAAATCTGGCCTCAGACACATACTAGCTGTATGACCTTGGGTAAGTCACTTAACCCTGTTTGCCTCAATTTCCTTATCTGTGAAATGAACTGGAGAAATAAATAGCCAACTACTCCAATATCTTTGTCAAGAAAACCCCAAATGAGGTCACAAAGAGTCAGATATGACTGAAATGACTGAATAATAAATGACTTTTCCAATAACCTTCTGACTGAGTAGCTTCAGTAACTGGGAATTTACTGTCTTTCAACATTCCACTATGCAACAATTAAAATTATTAAGTAATTTTTTTATGGTGATGCAATTTTTGCCTTTCTGAAACTTCCAACCATTGCACCTACTTCTGCCCTTTGGAGCCAAACAGATTAGTCCCAATCTGTCTTCCGTGGGAAAGGATTTCCCTTGCATTCCATAATTTTGTGAAATACTTGAAGATATTGATCATAATTTCCACTAAGTTTTCTCTTCAAGCTATAATTCGTGCTCAAAGGAAACTTGGGAAGCAGATAGTATAGACATTATTACCCCAGGTTTGAAGATGAGGAAATAAGCTCAATGAGATTGAATTAATTGCTCAGTCATAATTATAAAGGTCAGGGTGAGAATTTGAATCCAGTGTCCTCTCATGGAGGAGAAGACTGTATAGCCAAAGATAAGAACTTGAGTAGAATAAGACGGAGTAGGAAAACGTGAAGGTAATTGACATGGTTTGGGCTTCCTGAAGAAGGTCAGAGATTGAGTGGAGAACAGAAATTTGGAAGAATTAGAGAAAAAGTTGAAGCAAAGAAACTAGATCTTAAAGAGGGGAAGAGCTTAATTTAAAGTTGGAACAGGATTGAAGCAAAGATAAGGTGGTTGATAAGGCAAAGCAAGTGTAACCATTGTGTGGCATCTTCCACCCCTTATATAGGTGTGTGGACACCTATTCACTCTCTGGGACTGCTCTCTCATTCCAACCTCTGCAGGCCCTGACCAGTCTAGGTTCCTAGAGAATGTCTCCTATCAGTGTACTCAGTATGTGTGGGAGATAGTGAGTATACACTTATGGAAACATACCAGGGCAGCATATTAGTGAGGAAAATCCATATGCTTGGAATAACTTAAAAATAAACTTCAGTGTCCTCTTTCTGTGTCAGGAACTCTCCATAAAATTTCCTTGATTGAGATAGTTTTTTTGTTGAACAGATGCTTTCAGTGCTAATCTAAGTTGATCCAGACTGTGATTGATTAATCCTCATTGGGCAAGACATCTTAGACAAGGTAATTGATCCACTGAGTGATTTGTCTGGTTCTCTGCTTCCAAACTGTTCCTCTGATCAGATGGACTTACTCCTAAACAGTAATTACCATATATATATATATGTATCTGTATATATATATATATCTATACACACACACATATATGTATATATATATATGTATATATGTATGTATCTCACTTCCACTTTCAAACTTAGCTGATGAAATTCTAAAATCTGTCCTTTTACTTTTATTATCTTTCTGGATTCAGACTCTGAGTCCTCTTTCTGGATGACCTCACCTTATTTGCACAGCCAATAATAAAATTCTCATCTTTTATCATCCAATAAATGACATTTGTGCCACAATAATAAACCAATATCATCCTTATCTATTTAGCATATTATATAGCTCATCTTGTTAGAACTCTGAGTCAGTGAGAAGACAATATTTAGGACTTTGAGCAAAGAAGACTTAATTCAGTAACAAATACACATGTGTGATAGGACGTTTTCCTGATGCAAATTCCTCTAATGCAATTAGCTCATCCCATGTACTTTTCACTTAAGATTTTATGAAAGATAGCTCTGAAAAACTAGGCTTTGATCAATTCCACTGGAATTCCAATGGAGCTTTTTGACAATGGTAAACCCAAATCACTCTGCTTCTCACTGACTGGCCAATAGTAGGACCAAGAAAAAAAAAATCTAGCCTTCAAATCCCAAGATAAAAGAAAAGAAATTGGGTATTGCTATCAAATAGTTAAGAAATGACAAAGGATGTTAAGGTGTTAACGAGCTGAAAATGAGGTGAATTATAATAATCTTTGTAAAGTTTGCAAAGCAAGGACTAAGGACCTCATTGTCACTCAGGAAGGAGAACTGGGACAATTCTGTAATGATTTACATTGAGTGCACAGCATTTATATTTCTGCCACAGCTAAATGAGTGTTATCCACTTTATGTTCAAATTGCAGGTTTGATGCTTGAGGGTTGCCTCTCCACACGATAAACCACAATGACATGTTCCTGAAAAAACAAGCAAATAAAAAAAAATGCAAGTGAAGCTTCAACGTGGAAAAAATGTAGAAAAAGAATGTGAAGAGGAAGCGAGGAATCTGATCTGTGTTAAGAGCTTAGAAAGTGAAAGACTATCATACAGAGGATGAAGAGAAGAAGTAGCATTGTACATATGCAACAACAACAAAAAACCCAGCCCAGACGGAGCGTCTTTCTGAAGAGGAGAGAGTTATATGCTATAAGGAAAAAGTATCATCCAAGGAATTACAAAGTAGAACCATGGATGATTTCAGGTGAGAAGTCAACCAATTACGGACCAAGGAAGAGTTGTGGGTGTTTTGTTTGCTGACTTCCTGCTGATGGGTACTTAGGCACTTATTTGCCAACTTGGTTATTATAGTGGGGTTTTCGTTATCTTTCCAGGGAATATATTCAAGGTATAAAAGACAAAGAACCTCTCAAGACTTGTCAATATACATGACTTCTATGCTCTTCTTGTGAGTCACTTGGACACAAGTGATACTGTTGTATGCCAAATATTGTAAAGCCTGGGGCAAGAAACCAAAGTCCATGGGGTAATAGGTGGTGTTTTCATCACTGTTGCACATCACATTGAAAGCAAGAGATGCTGAGGATGAAAGAAGATTTAGTCATAAATAGCTAGTTAAGAAAATCATGTCTGAGAATGGGATTTGGATTTCTGAACCACGATATAGGAACAACAGGGAACTGGCCAAGTTGGAGTGTACCTAACAGGCTGGTTATGAATGTATTTACCTGGTGTCATGCAAATTTAATCAAAAGGATTTTAACAGCAGGGAGAAAATTGCCTATACATATCCACCAAATGAGAGAACAAGAAAGGTCACTTTATCAATAAGCATTTTTAAAGTACTGGCTTTGTGCTAGGCGCTATGCTAAGTACACACACACACAAAAGGCAAAAAAATGGTTTTTGCATTAGGAGGAGGTGAGGATACAACAAGTAACCAGATATGTACAAATAATATATTTATAGGAGAGATATTGTATAATCTCAGAGGGAAGTCACTAATATTCAGGAGGATTGAGATTAATTTCTTAAAGAAAATGAGACTTTAGCTGAGACTTGAAGAAAGGTAGGGAAGCCAGGAACTTGAGGCCTGAGGAAGAATGTTCCAGACAAGGGCCAGAGCCTATGAAAATATCTCCATTATTAGATGGAATGTAAGATAGTAAGATAGTAGGAGGCCAGTGTATATGTGTTTGCGGTGGTGTCAGAAAACTAGAATGTCAGGAAGAGACCAGGTTATGAAGGGCTTTAAAAATCAAACAGAGAACGGTGTATTTGATCCTGGAGCTATAGAGAGCCTGTGGAGTTGATTGAATAGGGAAGATGACATGGTTAGACTCGCACTTTAGGAAGATCAGTTTGATAGCTAAATTGAGGATAGACAAGGGTTGGGGAAAGATGAGAGAGGGGTATCAACTAGCAGGCTATTGTGATAGTCTGGGTGTAAGGGGATAAGAGCCTGTGCAAGGGTGGTAGCAGGGAGAAGGGAGTGTATAGGAAAGACATTATGAAGTTGAAAATAATAGGACTTGGCAACTGATTGGATATGTGAGAGTAAGAGAGAGTGAGGAGTTAAGATAACACCTAGTTCCAGCCTCAGTGACTAGGTGGACCTGATGGTCACTGAAATCTCCTCCAACTCTCAAATGCTTTCATTCTGGATTTTGCTTATTAACCATTTTGTTGGAGCTTGTTTTCTCTTAACTGGATGCTTCAGATGTTATCTTTCTTCCATCTTCCATCTTACTCTCGTACCCCTGACTGAGTCTAATATAAATTTAAGTACATAGTCTAAGTGAGGCCATTACTGGTGTGAGACAATGCTTTTACACATTCCTAATCAACTCACTAACTCACTCACCACAATGGCTTTTCCCAACCTTATCATCCCTCCTTGAAATGTTAGTGGCTCCCCATCCACTGCCCCTCTCAGTTGAGAACCTGGCCTCATATTTTGCTGAAAAAAATTACGGTGCAATCTGTCTCTTCCAACTTTGTGTTATCTGCAAATATGATGAGTATACCATCCATGCTTATATCCTAGTCAATGAATGATAAAAATGTTAGGAGAAAAAAAACGACCAAGCACAAGGCCAAACATAGGTCCTTGAGGACACTTCACTGGAGACCTTCTGCTTTTTTGGTATCAGCAATTAACAAGTATTCTTTCAGTTTAGCCAATCACCAATTCTAATTCTATCAGACAGTATTGTATAATCCAGATTCGCCATCTGTTCCACAAGAACAATATGAGGCATTTAAATTTATTACTTAAAGCTTTTTGCCAAAAGCTTTACTCAAACCTAGGTAAACTCTGCCCAGAGCATTCCTCCCATCTACTAGCTTAGCAATCCTGTCAGCCAAAGGAAATGAGATTAGTCTGGTATGACCCATTCCTATGAAGCCATGAATACCCTGTAGTCAAGGCTTCTCTTTCTAGGTGTTTCTCAAACATCTCTTTAATGATAGATTCTAGACTTTTGCTAGAAATTGAAGTCAAGCTTACTGGCCTATGGTTTGCAGACTCTATTCTCTTTCCTTTTTTTCCAGAAGTAGAATTACATTTGCCTTTCTCCAATCTTAGAGTATCTCCCCTGTTTTCTGTGATATTTTAAATATCACTGATAATGGCTCAGCAATCACATTACCGATCTCATCAGTACTGGGGGATGTAGTTTCCTTAGGCCACTTGACTTGAATTTAACAAGAGTCGCTAGATGTTCTCTTACCATCTCCTTATCTATCTTGGGTGTCAACTTTCTGCTAATTACCTTTTTTCTTTAATTTCCAGTGTAAAGGTCATTCTCTTGAGCACAAAAAAAGCAACAAAATGAGAACTGAGCATTTCTGATTTCTCTCTGCTGTTGGTTATCATTATTCTATCCACTTACAAGAAAAATACCCCATTTTCTCTTTGAACCTTCCTTTTCTCCCAATAGAATTAATCCCTTTTCCCCCTCCCCTTTTCCATTGTTCTTATCTTCTCTCAAAAGCTCGGTTATTTCTGAGCTTTATCATTCCTTGAACTATTTTTATGGGATGGTGTCATACTCTTCTCTTATCTGACCTTGCTTCTATCTTCCTTAAATTTCTTTTAAAAATTTAATTGGTTTATGAATTCACTATACATCTACAAATCCCATTTGTCCTCCAAATGAGAATTTCTTTCCTTGAACATCTTTCATACTTCCTGGGTGGACATCCATTGAAATATTTTGCTCCATGACATTCTGTTTTTCCCCTAAACACTTTTGAATTTGCTGTCCAGAAATTTAGGTTGCAGGTCAGACTTTGCTCATGATCTAAATTTTCTACATTTAAATTCACAAACCACAATTCAGCAAACATGATAAACTATTAGTCCAAAGCAAAGACTCAAGGTTGGCTTCTTTGAATTCAAGTTCTGAATCTTTTTGAGGTAAGATTCAGGTTCGGATATAGCTTTTGATGGGTATTTCTTATTCAAAATAAACAATATGAGAAAAAAGGGTAGGATAACACAATATATTAAGAAGACATGTTTATGTGAGGCTATTGAGAAACCAGAAGGAAAAAGCATGGCAGAGAGCATTTGGGTAAATATCAATAAAGGGGAGAAACAGATATAATTTTGTTATCAGAATATCCTATGGACCATCTGGAAAAAAGGAAATAAATGAGGAGATTGGGAAACATATCATAAGCGTGGCCAAAAAAAGCACTGTAGACAAGTAATGAGTAACCTCTATTATCTAGACATCTGTTGGAGCTCTCTCTTCCAAAGCAGAGCAGTTAATAATTTCTTGACATGCCTTAATGATAATTTCATCTTTGAAAAGGTGAAGGAACCAAGAAGAGGAAATTTTATTCTTGATCTGATTCAGTCCAGCATGGAGGAACTGGTTTGGAAATTATAGAAGTCTTGGTGAGGGAAAGCTAACATTTTCTTCTAGAGTTTGTAAAAGATGAGACTAAAATTGGATCCTATTCAACCTATATTTTGAGAGAGTAAATTTCAAAGAATTAAGACTCTAAATTTTAGAAGAAAGATAGCTAGAATCTAAAATTTTATAGGATGTAATGAAATTCTGAAGACTAAAAAGAATGCATGAGGTAGTTGCTACAGAGACTAGTGTGTAACTTAACCACCTGGATTTTTAAGAGATAGTAAAGGTTGTAAGCAAGGTAGGTAACAGAGAAGAAATACAAAAGCATGGAACAATAATGTATGAATTATAAGGGGGCACAGCTATGTGGTGCAATGGGTAGAACACCAGCCTTGGAGTCAGGATGACTTGAGTTCAAATCTGGTCTTGGACACGTGACACTTACTAGCTGTGTGACCCTGGGCAAGTCACTTAACTCCAATTGCCTTGCCAAAAAAAAAGAAAGAAAGAAAATTATAAGGAGTACTAAAGCTCAGAATTGATTAAGGCTGTTAAAGAAAACTAATAAAAAGAGTTTTATTTAGTTATTTTTGGGAAAGAAGTAGGATCAAAGAAGAAATGTGACTATTGCTCAGGGTTAATGGGCTCCTGATCCTCCCAGGTACTAAAGGACTTGCTCTTGTAGTTTCAGGAGCATGCATGAATGTATTATGTATACAGTTAAGTAGCACCAACACTGGTCTCACTATCCCAACAATCTCTTTAGCATAGAAGCCCTTGAAGGCAGGAACTTTTTGCATTCAATTCTATATTGCCTGTCACATAGTAGATATTTAACAAATGCTTGTGGATCGATTGAAAACTGACTAAAAAGACACAGAAGAGCATCATTCTTATTTTCGTGCATTTTGACTAGAAATGACAAGAAAAAATTAACAGGGGATACATAACCAAGATAAATAAGAAGATATAATAATTACCCCTTCCCAATTCAAAGTGCATGGACTAGATGAATTGTATTAGTTGCTATTGAAAGAACTGGCAGTTATGATTCCTAACCTACTCACTACCAGTGACATTTGAAATACGGTATAAAATGAGAGAGATATTGCAGGCCTGGAGGACAGCAAGAGTTGGTTCTGAATTTTTTTAATAAAAGGAAAAAACAAAAATAATGAAATTTGCAGACTATAGGTTAGCAAGCTTAATTTTAAATTTCTGGGATTTATAGTGAATCTTCTCTAGCATGGACTATTCTTGAAAAAGTAATGTAAGCATAATTTCCTTTCCTCAATAAAAAACCCTTGTATAATATGTTCTATAATTCATACAGGAGTCAAAGTAAAATTTAATAGCCTATAGTGTAAAGAATTCATCCTCTTTCATCTTTGGATATTTAAACATTTGGATATTTGCCGATCTCTAATCTTTTCCCATCCATGATATTTCAAAGGCCAGGAAAATAGCTGAGCAATCACATTCATGAATACTTTCTCTGCCCTAGGATTTAGTTCATTTGGGACTGGTGGTTTTGAACTTATTTAGGACAGCTAAATGCTCTTATTATCTCCTCATTTGTCATGGATTTCAACTATCAGTTTTTGTTCTGTTTTTCCTTGTCTGAAGATTTTTCTCCTTACCAGAGAAAAAGGGTGATATGGGAGTTGAGTAGTGCTTCCTTCTTTCTGTCATCTGCTATGATTTTCCTACTCACCTAGAAAATGGATTCTTTCCTCTCTTTGTCCTTCCTCTTGCTTCCAGCATGACTTTAAGTTGTTTTGGCTCTTCTTAGTATCCATTGCCAAATTTAGCTATTCCTGAGTTTCAGTATTGCAGGCATTATTTTTATAGCATTATGCCACTCTTTTTATTCACCCTCACTTTCTTCCCTTTATTCCTTCTTCTATATACATCTTTAAAAAATTTTGGGGGCAGCTCAGTGGCGCAGCGAATAGAGCACTGGCCCTGGAGTTAGGAGGACCTGAGTGCAAATCCAGCCTCAGACTCTTGACACACTTACTATCTGGGTGACCTTGGGCAAGTCACTTAACTCCCATTGCCCTGCCTTCCCCTCTCCAAGAAACCATTTTTAAATTTTTATTTTGGGCTCCGTAATTGTAATGACCAGTTTTGACTGCAGAAAAGAGATGAGAGACTACAACTTCCTTCTTTTGGTAGTTTTTGTTGCTGTTTCTGTCATTCATTTGTTTCAGTTGTGTCTGACTCGGGACCCAATTTGGGGTTTTGTTGGCAAAGATGTTGGAGTGGTTTGCTATTTCCTTCTTCAGGTCACTTTACAGATGAGGAAACTGAGGCAAACAGGATAGAGTGACTCGCCCAGGGTCACACAACTAATGTCTAAGGTTGGATTTGAACTAAGGAAGTTATCTTCCTGATTCCAAGCGCAGTGTTCTATCCACTGCACCTAGATGCCCTTATAGCAGCGGTTCTCACAGGGGTCGCCTAAGACCATCAGAAAACACGTATTTCTGATGGTCTTAGGAAGCGAGACACTGCTCCTCTATCCATCTTCAGGCGGGTCCGCCCACATGCATTCACACCCACATACGAGTATTAAAGGGTCGCAGCATTAGGAAGGTTGAGAACTACTGCCTTATAGGCATTAGGAATTGGGAAGCTCTGTGTTCAGCCTAGCTGTATAACCTTGGACAAGTTACTTAGCACTTGTTTGTCTCAGTTCCAGAACTGTTAAACAAGATTAATTATAGCACCTACTTCTCATGGGTACTGTGAGGATCAAATGAGATAAGGGCCTGGCACAGAGTAGCTCCTGCATAAATGCTCGCTATTATTATTGTCAGGTAGTTTTGTTATCTGTATTACGTTCATTCAAGGGATGGATGTTGATTGAGGGAATGACTCAGGACTCTAGAAATGACTGTAATATTAAAATAAGAGCTATCAATAAGGCATTATTTTAAAAAAGTCCTTGGTCAGTTATGCTCAGGGTGTTCCCTGTATATCCATAATTGGTCTTTACATAAAACTGCTCCTTTTTTTTTCTTCCTCCATAAGAATTGTTTGTTTTTAAATCCAGCCTCAAACACTAACTGTGCGACACTGAGCAATTCATTTAATTCTGTTTGCCTCAGTTTCCTCATCTGTAAAATGAGTTAGAGAAGGAAATGACAAGCTGCTCCAGTGTCTTTGTCAAGAAAAACCCAAAATGGGGTCGTAAAGAGTTAGTGACAACTTAAAAATGACTGAAATTATCATATTATCATAGAATCTCATCTTTTTTTCTCACAGGCCAATTTCCCAGTAAAATAATTGTCCAGGAGATCCTTTTTGTGAACATTTGAAATCCACTCTGCAAAAATCTAAGGAGTATGCTAGACTATGTCTGTCCTTTCCCCACTTCTTTTATTAAAAAATTCAATTCTATTTTTAAATTCAATTTTTAGTTCCAAATTCTCTCCCCTTCATTTCTTCTCCCCCTCCCACTGGAAAGGCAAGAAAAGTAAACAAACAAAAAGCTAGGACAAACATGCAGTCAATGCAAAACAAATTCTACCTTAGCTATGTACAAAAAAGAAAGAAAGAAAAGAAAAGAAAGAGAAGGAAATTAGCTTCAATCTGCACTCTGAGCCCCTCAGTTCTCTTTGTGGAAGTGGATAGTGGATAGTTTGTTTCATCATGAGTTTTTGGAAGTAGGGTTGGTCTTTGTGTTAACAGTTCATAGTTACTACGTCTTTCACAACTCATCTTTATAAACAGCTGTTACTCCTTATGTTGCTAATCTGTTGTTCTGGTTCTGCTCACTTGCATGCAAGAGCTGCATCAGTTCATACAAGTTTTTCCAAGGTTTTTCCGAAACTATCCCCTTCATTGTTTCTTATAGTACAGTAGCATTCCATCATTTTCAGACACCATAACTTTTTCAGTTGTGCCCTAACTGATGAACAGCTTCTCAGTTTCCAAATCTTTGCCACCAGAAAAAGAACTGCTAGGAATATTTTTTTGCAAATATGAATCCTTTTACTTTTTCTCTGATTTCTTTAGAATATGAACCTGGTAGTGGTATTGCTATTCAAAGGGGCATGCATCATTGAATAGGTTTTGGAGCACAGTTCCAAACTGCTTTCCAGAGTGGTTATAACAACAGTGAGATATAGTTATATCAACAGTACATTAAAATACCTGTTTCCTCAAATCTTCTATTTAGCTTGAAGCTTATTTTCTTCTTTCTTTCATTTTCTTTCTTTTGTGTGAGTATAAATATTTGTAATAGTTTTTCTTTTTTTTGTCTTCTCAGTGGGAAGGGAAGGGAAGAATCCATCATCTTCCTTTCTTTTGTCATCTTAACCAGTCTGATGGGTTATGAGATAGTACCTTAGAAATGTTTTAATTTTCATTTTTTTAATTATTAGTGATTTAGAGCATTTTTTATGTGACTATGGATATCTTGTATTTATTCCTCTGAAAATTGTGTGTCTATATTCTTTGACTATATGTCAGTTGGGAAATGGTTCTTATTCTTATAAATTTGACTTAGTTTCCCTATATAATTTATAAATGAAACATTATCTGAGAAACTTGTGATAATTATTTCCCCCAATTTCTGGCTTCTCTTCTAATTTTAACTACATTGGTTTTATTTGTGGCTTGTCTTTCATAAAATGGAGTGGTCATTTCCCTTTAAGATGAAGTAGTTATGTCAATTTCAGCAAACAAGTCATGCTTACTGGTCAGAATCAAGTTCAGAATAAAATAATCCCTTGTTCTCTGCACATTTTGAAGGATTAAATTATTATCAATGCAAGTCAATTACATAGTATCTACTTTGTTTTTAGAAGAATGACAGTTCCAGTAGACATCTAAACACTCAAAGTCTTCTCTTACTACCTGTAACATGTCATGCTTTCATACCAGGTTTGTGATTTATTTCTTGATTTTGCCCATTTCTTCCTTTGAGCTGAGGGTGGGGGGGGGGGGAAGGGAATCTGTATTCTCTAGCCACAATATGATGTTCCATTTCATTTATTCTAAATAGCTGGCACATAATAAGCATTCAATAAATGTCATTTGACTGACTCTAAAGTTTGTGGAAATCCTGATGAGAATATTTGCTTGAGTATATATTGCCTTTAAAAAATCTAATGATTCCTTCCTTAATAAAGTATGTTCATTCATAGCTTTAGTCTAACTTTATGAATTATAGGTCCCCAAGTCTCAGTGATATATGTGAGTCAGTTTACCCCCTTACATCGAGTACTTTAGTTCAGTTTGTTTATTACCCATACTCTAAACATTTGAGGGTGACCCTGATATCAGAGCATCCTTCCTGACATGAGGACCTAAGTACAATTTTGGTGGTGATCTCACAAAATCTCTCAAGATCATATCTCCATCCAGGAAAACTCTAGGAACATCTTGTTCATTTCTCTCCTCTCCAAAGGGCTCTCAAGTGCTCTGACAATACTTAGGCTGACAAAACATCCAATACAGCACATGTCAAAATTCTTAGTGCAGCTGTAAAATACTTTAAAATTGCACTAAAACTTTTGGGACACACTGTATTAATTAGGTCTTGATTTAATGTGAGAAAAAATGCCAAAGGGGCTCATAACTGAGCTTGTTGATATTCAATAAAATTCCATTTCCCATTCCAGATGGTGTCAGTTCTCCTTTCCTGCAGTTATCATCTTCCTTGATGTGCTAAATAGATCATATGATTCACAGTATCACCAAAGAAAATGGCCCATGAAATTTCTCTTCCATATTATAGCTCTGGGCTTTATCATACTACAGTGAATGCGGTTTCCTATGGTTCTGCATGTTCTCTCTCTCCCCTGCTATATTGTCTTTATTGAATGAGTGGCATAGTGGATAAACTACTGGATTTGGACTCAGAGAGAGCTGGATATAAATCTTAACTCAGATATTCACTAGCTGTGTGACCCTAGGTAAGTCATTTAACCTTTCTAAGCTTCAGTTTCTCTCTCTTTAAGTCAGTGATAATAGTATCTATCTCATAGGGTCATTGTGATGATCCTAGGATCATAATTGAGTAAGATAATATAGATCATTTTGTAAAACTTAAAGTGCTATATAAATTTGAGCTTTTTTTTTTTTAACCTATGATTTCATTGGGGTAGGAAATTCCTGTTGAATAAAATCCTACCAAATGATGATGAAGAAGCATGCTATGTATCTCTTGACAGAGAAATAATGGACTCAAGATGACGACTGAGATTTGGATTTTCCAATATAGCAAATAAGGGATTTGTTTTTGCTTGATAACACTTACTTGTTATACTGGCTTGATTTTTTTCTTCTAATGGGAGAAGGGGATGGATGACAAGGATGATGGGATCCAATAGCCAAAAAAGAAAGAAACAAGAAGAGAAAAGAAAGGAAATAAAATCATTGAGGCATTTTTAAAAATATAGAAAAGGGAACAGAAGAAAGGTCAAGAAAGAATAGAAAAGCAGGTCAACTTTGAAAGTGATAAGCTGAACATATTCTTTTAAGAAAGAAATCTTTGTATAATAAGACCTGCAGTTTCCTGTATGATCCTCTTTTTAAATTTTCTACTATGTATATGGAAATATCCATTTTATTTGATATTTCTTAAGATAGGAATATATTAAAAAAAACAAACAAAACCTTCCTCTATCAATTCAAGTTGGCACTTTCTCTACAATTTAGTCCTGCCTTTAGATTTTCCTGGGTCACTGAGAAGTCAAGAGACTTCCACAAGTTTACAAAGAAAGTAAGTTTCAGAGGTGGGACTTGAACCATGAACCTTCTTGACTTGGAGGTTATCTATTACATCACACTGCCTTTCTGTGCCTTATGATTATGATTGTTATTGATTCTTTCATTTACTGAAGTTCCATTTCCCTTCCTTCTTTCTCCCCTGAGAACAGAAAAGATGCCAGAGGGTCAGTGTAGATAGGGGGAAGGAACACATAGCTGGGACACCTCAAGGGAGGGGCACAGGTTCTCATGAGTGGCAGTCTGAATGCTGTGTATAGTGGTCTCCTTTCCACCTCCTCTTGGCTTCCTTCAATACTCAGTTCAAATCCTATTGTCTTCAGTAGACTGTTGCCCTCTCTCTCTCCCCACCTTCATTCCCCCACTGTTAATGCCTTCCCTTGGAGATTATCTTCCATCTACTCTGTTTCTATCTTGTATGTATGTTCATAATTTTTTGCATGTTGTCTCTCCCATGTAAGTTTTGACTTTCTTTCTATCTTCAGGACTTAGAAGAGTGCCTAGTACTTAGTAAATGATCAATAGATCTTTTTTCATTGACCATGTGTGCTGTGCTAAGAGATGGGGTTGCCAGAGCTAGGAAACCAGTACAGACCAATGGATCTTGGTAGATCTGCCAGGGCCAAAAGGAGACACTACAGTTCCTCTTCCTTCCTTCCTTCCTTCCTTCCTTCCTTCCTTTCTTTCTTTCTTTCTTTCTTTCTTTCTTTCTTTCTTTCTTCCTTCCTTCCTTCCTTCCTTCCTTCCTTCCTTCCTTCCTCTCTCTCTCTCTTTCTGCTTTTTTGGAGGGGGAATGGTAGGGCAATTGGGGTTAAGTGACTTGCCCAAGGTCACTTTTTGTGTGTGTATGGTGTCTGAGGCTGGATTTGAACTCAGATCCTCCTGAATTCAGGGCCAGTGCTCTATTTACTGTACCACCTAGCCACCCCTACAGTTCCTCTTTCAAGGCAAGAACTTCACCAAGTGTTGCTGTGGGTTTGTGGGAACTTTGAGTTGTTGTTTTGTTGTTCAGTCATTTTCAGTTGAGTCTAACTCTGTGACTCCATTTGGGTTACAGAGAACACTGGAATAGTTTGCCATGTCCTTTAGCTCATTTTAGAAATGAGAAAACTGAGGCAAACAGGGTTAAGTGACTTGCCCAGATTCTTCCAGCTAATCAATTTCTGAAAGCAGATTTGGACTCAGAAAAATGAATCTTCCAGACTCCAGGCCCAGGGCTCTGTCTATGGCATTCCCTAGCAGTGCCACTCCAGCTACCCCTGTGGGAACTATGAGGCATACTTCAATGGAGGGTAATGGAACTCAATGGAAGATACTGTCCATTGCAACGCAAGTCTTTCTTTGATCCTTACTGCCTTAAATAAACCTGTTTTACACAGAATGCCTTTGCTACCTTGAGAGCTAACAGAGGAGCTGTGGTCCCATAAAACATAAGAGGGAGCTATTCTGATGTTTCCAGTATGAAGCTGAAAGTGGGGGGAGGGTGGGACAAGAGCCATTGAGAAAGGTTCCTAAGATTGAATATGGTTCCTCATGGTCACAGTCTGATTCTTGAGTTATATCATCAAGGGGGAAGGAGAAAAAGTCCTGTATCACATTATCAGTACCTTCATCGTGGAATGGTAGCAACTTAACAAGATTTTTCTTCAGAAAGTAAAAATGAAACTCAGTTTGTGGTGAAGGCTGATCAAATTCTCTCCTGCCGGGTTTTACATCTCACCTTCCTAAAGATTTCTTTTCCTATACATTTAAATCAGCTAACCAACTGTCTGCCACCAGTGAGTGCCAGCTTAAAGGTACTATTTTGAAACATTTTTAACATAATGTTTTCATCTTTTTATCATCTTAAAAAAATAAACAGGTAGGTGGTGAGTTGGCTTTGCATGCTTACCAGCTGTATGACCCTAGGCAAGTCACTTAACCTCTCTCTGCCAATTTCTTTATCTGTAAAATAGAGATAATAATAACACCTGCCTCCCAGGGTGGTTGTTTGAATAGAATGAGATAATCTTTGTAAAGCCCTCTGCAAACCTTAAAATGCTATATAAATATTAGCTATTATTAATAAACATGGGGACTTCCCTTTCAGTGACTGGGAAAGGGTGTGAGAGTAAGGTAAGAGTCCCCAGATGTGCATTTCTTTTGCTATTGGAAGGGTGGAGAACATGCAGTCTTGAGGCCACATGAGGCCCTCTAGGTCCTCAAGTGTGGCCCTTTGACTGAATCCAACAGTTTTGTGAAGTTTGAGGACTAGAGGGCCTCATGTGGCCTTGAGGCTGAAGATTCGCTGCTCCTGGGCTGGGATGCCTGGAATGCATAGAAATTCCATCTCTCTTCCTTAGCGTGATTTCCTCAGAGATTTTAGGCAGGGGGTAAAGACTTTATTTCAGCTCTTTCCCTAGGCACAACTCGCCTCTGTGACTAAAAAGATGTCAGGGGTGGCGTGCCCTTGGCAGGTGGGGAAGGAACTTTATTTCTGTAACAAACTTCCCTTTTGCCTTTTCTGCTTCCACAGATTCACCCAATTCATCTTTTACATATTTATACTATAAAATGTTTGGGCAAAGCAGCTTCCTATAGATTCTGAACATAACAAAAACTGAACAGCTTGGCTTTGACTATATAAGCCAAATAACCCAAATTTCAATATTCGTTTCATTTTCAATTCTGTTGTTCTGGGAGTTTATATTGCCCATTTAATTTAACTGGTAGGTTTTTATGTGCATATTATCTCTGCATATTATAATGTTGTTGGGTCTAGACTCCCTAAAATTTGAAATATTATGGCCAGATTATTTTCTCTGTCCATGAAAATAAACTCTATAGTTCTCCTTTCCAAAGCCCTGAAGTCATACCATTAGAGCTAAAGAGCAGCAAGGAAAATGGGTGACAGTATGTCAAGAGTCCTTAGGTAAGTACTTTCATTAAATGATCATCTCTTAAAATTCATTAAATGGCTTTCTGCTGAACATTCTTCAAAGTAGGTTAAATAAATGGAGCGTGACTTTATTGGCAGCTTGCTACAGTTGAAAGCATGCTGAATTAGGAGGCAATGCACCCAGGTTCAAAATTCCAGCTTTGTCATTTACTACATTTATTACAAATCACTTAATTTCTCTAGGTTTCAGTGTCCTTATCTGTAAAATGACAAGATTGGACCAGATAATGTCTAAGGTTACCAGCTAATATTCTCATTAGGGAAGAACAGTAGGAGAATAAATTAACAAGCTTCCTTCCACAACGTTGCCTCTAACCAGTTTTTGAGTAAAGTTATCTATATCCATTATCCATTATCCATTATCCATTATCCATTATCCATTATCCATTATTATAACCAAACCCCACTGAGACATTGCAACCTTTGGCTAGTCACTCAACCCACAAATCAGATTGATGGCAATGACCCCAGACTGTAGTTGAGCCCTAGTGGTGTTAACTCCCTTAAACGTCAGTAGTCCTTGCCTTGGGCCTATTACTAATGTTTGTGTGTAAGCATTGTTGCCTATGGATTGGGTCCTTGTGACACCATCTTAAGGAGCACTGTGTTTTCTCAAGGCCAATTAGTAACGTTAGAGGGATATGCCTGTGACTGACTTTTGTTGTCATCTTTATTCTCAAGGCTAATCATTTGCTAGTTAAAGTCTTATGTTTTGATCACAAGCATTAGCACATGAAAATAGGCGAAGATTCCCGATCCTGACCTTAAATGTAAGAGTTATGAAATATAGATGTGTTTATTAAGTATAAGTATCTTTAAATTTTCTATCATGAAGGTAGGAAATAGAAGTATTTTTTTTAAACCTTAATTCATGACTTTTACAATTTTTCTTCCATGCTGAAGACATTAGTCTGTTGAACCACCTTCTTCCTTCACTGGGTAAACTTCGGGTTCTTTGTCCCTCTTGGATCTTTAACTTTATTAGGCTTTTCTGCGTTATTCAGGATTCAGCACTCTTCTTGTCTAATAAACAATCACATGTAACTAACTTATGGCTGAATAAATGAATCAATGAAAAAACACTTATATAGTCCATACTGTATACCAAACACTACGCTAGGTGTTGGTGGTACAAATGAAAAAATGAGATAGTCTCTAACTCCGATGAGTTTACATTTTAGTAAGGCAAGATCACACACATAGGGAAGCCAAAGTGGCTAGATAATGGAATTTTGGCCTAGAGTAGGGGTGGGGAACCTGTGGCCTCAAGGCCACATGTGGCCCTCTAGGATCTCAAGTGGCAGCCCTTTGACTGAATTCAAACTTCACAGAACAAATACCCTTAATAAAAGGATTTGTTCTGTAAAACTTGGACTCAGTTAAAAGGCCACATCCAAGGACCTAGAAGGCCACATGTAGCTTTGAGGTGGCAGGCTCCTCACCCCTGGCCTAGGGATTGTGAGTGGCCCCATAGGACTGTCATACCCTTTCTGGGACCAATGATAACATTGATTTGATTACTGTGAAGGGCAGGAAATAAGTAGGTGAGGTAGAAAAATGTGCAGCAATGGACCTGATAGCAAGATGCTTGGGCAAGCCCATGTTCCTGGGTGGATAACTTGAGGGTATGATGGGGAGCAAAGTCTAGGAACAAACAGATTATGACTAACTAGTCTATCAGAGAATAAACAGCATTTGGCATTCAAATTAGGCTTAATGGTAACATTTTCTTTTGAAGAGGGATGGTTCAAAGGTGAAGAGGAGAAAATTGAAAACCATATTGTACTTTGAAAGGTAACAGCTAATCTCAGCTCTCAAGTTCTGTTTACTCTCTCAGACAAAAGCAGATGGGGGATACTTTTGGGGAACTGATCTTCTTTCAGGAGTATGTAATGAAACAGAGAGAACCTAGGAACAGACTGAATAAGGAGGAATGGGACACTCTTAGATGGAAGACTCAGCTGGGCTGGAAATAATTGATTAGTCAAGGAAATTTTCCTTCTAAAACATTAAAAATAGCATGATGATAATGTTATCCATTAGCAAATGCGATGTATTACATGGGTGCAGAAATAGATGGAAAATTTAGGCTTTTGATTAAAATTCTTTTTGGAAACAGGATAGGTATAATTTCCTTCCCTATATTTCCTCTCTCCCTTCCCCTCCTGCCCCACCTCCTTCTTTCATAAAGTCTGCCTACTAGTAGGGGGATCATAACACTAGTACAGAGTTATAAAAGAATGCATATTAAAAGCCCTATCTGGGGTGGGGAACCTGTTAGAAAATCCTGTGTTTCTGTGCAAAACTAAATTCCAGTATGATACTAGATTGTACTATTACCTTGCACCCTGAGTCACTGGGTTTTTCCTCCAGCCCATTTTTTAGCTTCTGCTGGACACTGCTAATTGCTTTTTTTTTTTTTTTTGGTGAAGTTGAAAGACTGGCAAATAAAAGAAAGAGGACTTATTAGCCTCTACCCTCATACGCTTCCTTCCTCCAGCCTTCCCATCATGAGTTTGCCTTTTCTTCTTGTGGCCCCTTAGCTGATCTTGGGAGCCCAGCTTCTGACCTGGGAAATTCACTCTTCACATGTCTTTTTTTTTTTGCTTTTTTTGGGAGGGCAGTTGGGGTTAAGTGACTTGCCCAAGGTCACACAGTTAGTTTTTGTGTTAAGTGTCTGAGGTTGGATTTGAACTCAGGTCCTCCTTACTCCAGGGCCTGTGCTCTATTCACTGAGCCACCTAGCTGCTCCTACTTTACATGTCTTTTGTATCAAATCAGAAAATATATGAAAAATGCTTTATAATTCTCAAAGCACAGTACAAATGTTAGCCATTGCTATTATTGTTATGTAATTTCCCAAGTTCCCCGTGACACATGGGCTTTGGAACAGTACTTCCCTCTATGCCAGCTCTTAGTTTGAAGAGAAGGGGATGAAGTGATTTATTTCTAGGGCTCTGGAGGTAGATGGGGAGGGTTCTCATTATTCCTAAACTGAGGCTGCCTCTGCTCTGTCCTGCTCTGTACTATCTCCTTGTTCCTCCCTACTCTGTGGATTCCCCTGAACTTGACCTCTGGTAGCTGCCAGATGGCCTGTGGACCTCTGCCTGTCTGGTTAAACTCTCAGGCCCTTTTGACAATCATTATTGTTAGAGTCTAGAATGATAACTAGAGACCTTGGCACATTGAAAATGGGTAAAGTTTACATTTGTTGCCTTCCCACCTTGTCTTATCTCCCTTGGTAAAATACTGCCTTATTGGAGAAGCTGTACCCTTACATTATCATCCGAGCATCCCAAATCCCTCTAGGCCCATCTTTCTGTTCCAAATTTCTTCTTCTTTGCTCTAATCTAAACTACCATTTCCCATGTGTTGCTAGATCTTAGCCAAGTGTTGACATGTTTAAAATAGTTTATACCAGAGTATATGTGAGAAGCAAATCCTTCTCTTACATGTGTTTGCATCACGAGAGGATTTATTAATGCATGTTGTTATTGTTCAGTCATTTCAGTAGTGTCTGACTCTTTGTGGTCTCGTTTGGAGTTTTCTTGGCAGAGATATTGGAGTGGTTTGCCATTTCCTTCTGCAGCTCATTTTACATTTGAGAAGACTGAGACAAAGATAAGTGAATTGCCCAGGGTCACACAGCTTGTGTCTGATGACGGATTTGAGCTCAGGAAGATGAGACTTCCTGACTTTCAGGCCTGGCACTCTATTGAGCCACCTAGCTGCCTTTTATTAAATCCATATACATCCTTTTTTTGTTTTTTTGCTTTTTGGAGGGGGGAAGGTAGGCAATTGGAGTTAAGTGACTTGCCCAAGGTCACATGGCTAGTTTTGTGTTAAGTGTCTGAGGCCAAATTTGAATTCAGGTCCTCCTGACTCCAGGGCCTGTGCTCTATTCACTGAGCCACCTAGCCGCCCCCCTATACATCCTTAATTACTATAATATAAAGGGAAGATTTTTTTTAGGTCAGATGGGCTTCCTGCTTCTCCATGCTTGCTTCAAACCTGCCTATTCTTTTCCTAAACTTAGTGTCCACGGAATAACAGGTAAAATGATCAGAATTAACACTGTAGCCCTGCAACATTTACCAAATGACAAGACATCCCATCAGGCCCTATCAATCAATCATTCAGCAAACATCTATTAACATCTAATAGTTTGTTATGTGCTAAGCACTGGAAACACAAAGGAAGGCAAAAACACTCCCTGTACTCAAGAAATTAATATTTTAGTGGGGAAAAACATGTATATAAATAGGTACATACATGATTCATAGAGAGAGGAGAGGGTATTAGAAGCTGGGGGGAACTAAGAAAAGTTCACTTCATGAGGCAGCATTTGAGTTGTGTTGTTGCTTGGGAAAGGAGTGATGTCAGCACAGTAATTCTAATAATAGTCATAAAGATTGTTAACATTTATGTAGCACCTAGGAATTTGCAAAACATTTTGCATACATTATCTCGTTTGAGCCTCATCACAACCTTGTGAGGTAGCTGCAAATATTTGAAACCACGAATCTGGTAATGCAGACAGTCTCCTGTATAACATATGTGGCACCGGTCCCATGTGACTCTGGAACCCTCTGCTTTCCAGATTCAGCATGGAGTGTTTCCGATAAATAAAATTCTGCAAATATGGCTGAGTCCCCACCCAGTGCATTCTCTATGAAGAGACCAGACAAGAAATATAAATCACATTTTGAAGCATTTAATTGGGAACAATTTGTAAAAACAATGGTGGAAAACCAAGAATAATTCCCAGCTCCCCTGACCCTCCATATATGAAGGGGCACAATCTCCTATAGACTCCCATTCTGGTAGAGTAGGGAACATTCTCTGGAAAAAACTCATCCTTATTTCACAAATTGGTGTTTGGGGGTGTCAGAAAAATAAGCAAATTGGGATATGATGAAAGGTGAAGGATGTGGTGTAAGTCCAGAGGGAGACTATGTTTCTGTGTGGAACTACTCAGTTGTTGGGAGGAACAGCTGTTTCATCATGTGAGGACTGAGCAAAAACTAGGAGGTTGCAGGAGGTATGGCTTAGTCCTTGGACTTTAGAGAGGCATTTTGTTGTAATGAAAAAGCACTGGTTCTGAGGTCTGTAGGACCTGGGTTTGAATCCCACCTTTGATTCTTATTACCTGTGTGACCTTGGACAAGTCATTTAACCTCCACAGACCACGGTTTATTCATCTACAAAATGAGGGGATCCGACCAGATTACCACTGCTGTCCCTTCCAGCTTTGGATCTATGATCTCATGATCCTTTTCCTATACTGTCATTGAAGTTTATGGAGCCCTGTTCAGAGGACTATCAGCAAACTTGATTCAATAAAATAAAGCTTGAATTCACTGATTGCATATCCTTTGGGAGAAACTCCACACTCTCGTTTTTACTTCTGTTTGGTCCCATCTAAGATCCAAATACACCACACATATACTTCATTGCTTTTAGGGGAAGCATCATTGTATTGCACTCATGTGGCTGATGGGATAGATAGATCATTTACATCTATGCTGGTCTTCTTTAGCTAGTACTGTTACCCAGCTCTAGAAGAGAGTTCCCAGCTTAATACTGGCTGAAACATAGTTCTGTCAATTTTTGTCCATTCATACCTGAAATTTAATAGTCTTCTTCTTTCAGACTGATAGGTCTGCAACTGGCGTCAGTGATATGACCTTTCAGAGAAAACCTCAATTACACTTGACATATAAAAACAATAGCCACGACGACTTCAGAAAGACTCTCCAAACTGCTCTGCTTATTAGAGTTGCCACCCCACACACAAAGATAGCATAGAATTGCAACGATCCATTTGCTATTCAGAAACAGTTCTTATAATCCTTGACCTTTTGAGACTATCAGAGACTAGGCTGTAGCTTCCAGGTTCATTTTTTCTCATGCCTTCTACACTACTGAACTCTCAATTTAACCTGATGCACCTATATCACAAGGCAGTTGGACATCATGAAAAGAGAATTGTACTAGGAGGCCAAAGACCTGGGTTCTAGTTCTAGATGTCACTTAATAATAGTATGAGACATGGACAAGTCATCTAACCTCTCATTGACCCAGGAACATTCTCTCTAATGAGAGAACTGCAGTGGAAGGTAGGATTGGCTTGATATTAGTAAAACTATAAACTTAATTAACCACATGAATGCAAAATCAACCAAAAGCATGTGATTGTAATAATAGGTACAGAAAAAGCTTTTGATGAAATACAATAGCCATTTCTATTAAAAGAAAAACACTTAAAATTATAGGAGTAAATGGACCTTTCTTTAAAATTATAAATAGTAATATATACTAGAAATGATAGCAATAAGACAAGAAAAAGAAACTGAGGGAATAAGCATAGGTAA
>CM053584.1:249244998-249265155 GCA_028627135.1 Pseudochirops cupreus | reverse complement strand
GTGTTGTAGAACTCAATAGAGAATAGAGTTTCAAGGAGCAAACAGGGTCAAATGCTGTAGAATGAAGTTGAAAAAAAAGGTAATGAGTTTGGCAATTAGGAAATTATTGATGCTTGGAGGGAAAAATTTCAGTAGACCACAGGGACAGGATGGTAATAAAATTGATGGGATAACCATAGCATAATTTTTATAGAAGTTTGGCAGTGAAGGAAATGGAAAAAAAAATCATGGCAGCTTTTTTTTGGGGGGGGGGAGTGGGGCAGGGAGGGAGCATGACTGAAGAAAATTTTTTAATTTTTTTTTAGGATAGTGAAAACCTAAACCTGATGTACACATAGTGCAAAGAGTCAGTGGAGATCTGAGAGTGCATGGGGAGGGATAAAAGTAGAATAAACTGGCCAGAAAAACAAAGAAATAAAACTATTATTATTTCCATTTTACAGATGAGGACAGTGAGGCTCAGGAAGATTAAGTGACTTACCTAGGATCCCACATCTAGTAAGTACCTAAGGAAGGTTCAAACTGAGTTCTTTCTAAGGCCAAATACAGCAAATTCCCCACTACATCATGTTGCTTCTTTCTGTCCCCAGGGAACTTCTCACTAGAAAGGGCCAGAAGGCACAAGCTTCTTATTGGAGATTCCTGGAGGGATAATCTCCTGTTGACAGTCACTGTAGGATGTAGTATTCATGTATGCTAACCTTTTAACTACTGTCAATAAGCTTAACGAATTCAATTATCTCCCTTTTTGGAGAGGGAGAAAGACTGAGCTTCCATAGGTGTCCACCAACCTGAAAATGGTTCTTTCCAGCCTGACATCACAGGGTTGAGGGCAAGGGCAGGACTAATGAATGTGTGTGGTTCACGTCCTGCGGAGTGTGTTCTTGGCTCTCCTACATATGTTTATTGACCTTTTGGAGAGTGATACTCAATGGGGTAGTTAGTTGGTTTTCCTTTGAGGTAAGGGGACAATTTAATGAGAGTTAGGGACTTCCCCTTAATGATACACCACAAAGAACTAAGAATTAGGTCCTGTGAGTCTCACATGTTGCCTTTTCTACAACAAGAAGTTCAGAGACCAGTTAGAATCTTGCTGTTCCACAAAGGTTGACCTCTCCAGGCCACATTGTTATCTCTTTCCTCTCCTATACTGCTTATTGTGTCTTCTCCTCATTTTGACATTTAATCAGGTGGCCTTGTATTATTTCACTGTTTCATGTGTACATGGTTTTAATTTTTCAATTAGATTGCAAACTCTTTGAAGGAAGGGACCACATCTTTGTATCCCCTATTTCGGAGGCATCAAACAGAGGGTCTATAGCCACATTACAGCAGCAATTCTACAAAATGCAGCCAGAACTAGATTAAGATATAACTGAGAAATATTTTTAAAATAAATAAAAATACAACAAGCATAGATAATGTTAATATGTGACCTGTAGGGATCCTTAAGTATGGTTTAGGGGCCCCTTTCTATTTGAGTTTAACTCTACTGTCCTATATCATCAAGTAATGGTACTGAGTTGCTATTTCCTGAATATCCATCAAATAGGCCTTCAATGAACTTAGAAAGTTAAATGAAAGAAGAAGCTGCTAGAATATCTAATACTGTACAGACTTTGTAAATCAAATGTAACACTTTCTTAAACCTTGGAAGTCCTTTCCAGTGAGTCTATAATCCTATGATCTGCTCAGATCAATGCAATGCACCTAGTACCAAGGCCATGGGGCTTAGTTCTATCATCAGTTTTTCTTTTGACTCTCTCTCTCTTTGCTTGCTTGAATGTATACATCTATGTTGTCTTTGTTCCTATGTGTGGAGGACGACAATGAGCGATCCTTGTCCTTGATGGTTTTCAAAGAGCTCTGAAATTTCTGGATGAAAAGGTTTACATAAAATATGAGCCCATTTATGTAGCAAGGACTATACAATCTTTTTCTTTGCCCATTGTGGCCACACTGGGGAAATGGTTTGGAGCTGGATGCAGGGAAGTCAGGTATCTTCCATTGAGAATGTATCTCTTATGCCAGCATCTCTCACATGACATGAAAGACTCGTGTAAACATTGGGGAAATTTCTCATGAATCGCCAGCATTAGTAGTGGCTGAGGGCTCACTGCCACTGCCTAGACAATCTGGGATCTTCATTATTTGAAGCCCCCTCAGTGTGTTGTAACCAATTCTCCCTGCAAGCACATAGTATATAAGGTCTGGAGAAGGAATGGTGCTATTTACAGGTCAAAGGAAAAAAAAAAGTAGGGCTTGTCACAGTGCTCATGAAAAACAATGCCATCTGACTACGTGGAACCCTGTCCCCAAAGCCTGTATAGATAGGTCCAATCAGCTACACTTGTGCTCTTGGGTCCTGGCAGATATGGGTCCTGGCAGATGACATTATCTCATTGTCTCAATATATGTCACTGACTGAAACTCTCTGCAGGTCTGTAAGGGACTCTTTCTAATTGTTAGGAAGTTTTTTCTTTATATTGAGTACACTCTGCCTCACAGTAGCTCTTGTTATTACTGCTATCACAACTACGTCCCAATGAGTCCGATGTTGCCAGCACAACCATTCCTCAAATACTAGGCAGCTTTTGTGTCCAACCTAAGCCTCCTCCAGACTAAATATGCCAAATTCCTTCAATTAATCCCCCTATGATATTAGTTGGGATCCCCTTGCTTTCTTTTAGACGTGTTCCGCTTTTCAGCATCCTTTTTTTGGCTTTAAATAGTATTTTATTTTTTCCCCACAATTACATATCAAGAAAATTTTTAGCATTCATTTTTACAAGATTTTGAGTTCCAAATTTTTCTCCTTCCTTCCCTCCCCTCCCTTCTTCTGAAAATGGTAGGCAGTTTGATATAGTTTATACATATTCAGTATTCTTCTTAAAATGTAGCACTCGGAACTGAACAAAGTACTCTAGTTGTGGATTGACCAGGGAAAAGCACCATAAAACTTTCACCTCCTTTGCTTTATCTGGATACACAAAGGGGAAGGGTTGGAAAGCTCTTATCTGGAGCTCAAGTATCCCTGAAATGGGCAATACTCACAAATACCCCAATATGGTTCCACCCTTGGCTGTCAGCTGGAAAAGAGCTAATAAATGAATTTATATGCATGTTAATTCCACCCACCCCTCTCCCCACCACATCTTGGAAACACACTGTCAGCTCAATTCCTATTCTCACTAAATACACAGCCCAGAAGAGGCCTGACTGCTAGATGAATTCTCATCTTAGCTACTGCTGGCTTGAGTCATAAATGTCATAACTGGCTTAATGGGTTATCCCCTTGATTTGCATTTCAACAGGGACCAATGCCTTAACTCAAAAGAATGTCTCTAATAGTTTATATATTAGCAGTAGACCTGAGCAGATGTTCTAGGAAAGGAAGAGACTTTCTTAGTATCCCTTAAATCATACCAGCTGTCTCATCCACCAACAATAAAGTTAGCCCTGCATAATACATGCATAGTAGCAAAATTGAGTTACATCAATAAAATATTGCTTTGCATCAAGAAAACCCTCTGCCATTTTAAAAGACCATACACAGAACGCAGATTGTTTAAATTTAAGATCTCTGTGGAGTAGACTGTCTGGATCTCAGTGTTTGTGTTTCAGAGTTATGTGATTTTTTTTTTTATCAGGGGTCTTCTGGTATAGACACTCTCTCTAGCTCTCCCTTCTCAGATACGACTTAATAGAAGTGCCTGTATAATGGGGGTCTCAAATATATTGTATATGAACTTACTCACCTGATGCAACTTCTTCACGTGGAAAAGTTGAGGAACCTGCTTTCAGGAGTGGTTGTGATGATGTGTAATGGAAGTACCTTGGAGAGACTGAGGAACATGTGTAGACATTCTGTACTTGAGGCTGGCTACTAATTGCATGGTTCAACTCTGGCCTAAGTTATTTACCTCAATATTCTCTGGGGATCTTGGGTGATTCCACTGCTGACTGTGTCGGGGGAGCAACAGTACTATAAGGGGAGAAGCCTTAGGTTTCTTCTCTTCTGAAACCATGTGTCCCCGAAGAAAGGGCCTTGGGCCTTGGCCTGGACCTGGACATTTAACATCTTGGCCTTGATATCCTATTTATTTCTTTTCTAGGTAAAGGGAGTAGAGCCTTTGATCTTGTTAGTTACTTAAGATCAGGAGGGTATCTCAGCATCCTAGAATTCCAGAGTCTGGATTTATAGCCAGTATAGCTACAATACCTCAAAGAATAAGCAGTGACCTTGGGAGTGATATCTGTGACTGAAGTCATCAGTAGATGAGATGAGAATGCAGGCTGCATCTGGGATGTGAACTCAGTGGGACCAATGTTTTGAAGTAGCTGAGTTAAAAGGGTGTTCCCAAGATATTGAAGGGCAGTGTTTGTGTCTTTGCTTTTGCTCTTTGAAGTAAATTTTGTTGTTTCAATCATTTTTCAGACATGTCTGACTCTTCATTACCCAACTGGGGTTTCTCGGCAAGAGATACTGGAATGGTTTACCATTTGTTTCTCCAGTTTATTTTATAGATGAGGAAACAGAGGCAAATGGGATTAAATTACTTGCCCAGGGTCACATTGCCAGTAAGTGTTTGAGACCAGATTTGAACTCATGAAGATGAGTCTTCCTGGCTCCATACCTGGCATTCTGTCCACCGTGCTACGTAGCAACTGCAGTAAATATCCATAGTAAAGCTAACTGATATTAAGCGGTCAAAAGGAACTGGAGCCCAGCCTAGTCAATGATGCTTAACATGGAGAGGTATGTGTGTGGAATACAGTTGGTAGAGCTTGAGATCATGGCATTAGAGAAGAGATTTCCAAATTCCTAAAAGTGCCCTAGAACAGTGGGATCAAACTGAAATAGATACAGATCCCTTGGCGGCCACATAGTGACTTAGAAAATAACGAATTAACATTGTCTATATTGTACTATTTTTAATATTCATCTTGTTTCCCAATTACATTTTAATCTGGTTCTCTCAGCTTGCTTCCCCAACAGGAATTTAACACCTCTTCTCTAGAATCCTGAGGGGTAGTTGTAGTTGTCTAGCTCAGAGAGAGAGCACCAGAGCATATTCATGACACTTAATTCAATGTAAGAGCATAATACATGTTTCTATTCCATTTGCAAGATCTCCCAATTACTAAGTGTCAAAGGCAGTGATTTTGAACCCAGGTCTTCATAATTCCAAGCCCAGCACTCTATTATTCCAAGTTGCCTCATTTTCTGAGGCACTGAATGACACTGAAAACAATAACCTGGATGCAGAATTGAACCAGAAGAGATTTGGCAAGGTTGCCTTAGGGGAACTGAAAAGTTCTTTGAGTGATCCTAAACACATTCCTGAAACAAAGGCTGATTTTTTTTTTTTTAAGCACAGGTATTCTTCCTGGATTGTGGTGCGGTTACTAGGGATGAAACCCTGTGTTATCTGAAGATCTGGATTTGACCTCCAAAAGGACAAAGGGAGAGATACCTGTTGGGCAAAAGAGTAAAGGTAAAGTGGTTCAAAAGATTATCAAGGAAAAAGAAGGGAAAGGCTGCTTACATAATGAGGGCAGAGGGTGCCATCTATGTGAGGACCAAAGAATATGCGGGAGGCACATTGATTGGACCTTGTGGCAAACTCATGGGAAGGCATTGACAAGAGTCACATAGGGTGGTCAGGAATGGATTGGTCTTGATGTTCATGTCTATAGGAATATCTGCCTGACTATATGAGCTCATAGGATCATATAAGGCTGTTCATTTGTTTTTTTCAGTTGTATCTGACTAGAGGGGACCTCAGAAACCATCTACATCAACCTCATGATTTGTTGTTATCATTCAATTGTTTCAGTTGTATGGACTCTTTGCAACCCCATTTGAGGTTTTCTTGGCAAAGATACTGGAATGGTTTGCTATTTCCTTCTCTAGCTCATTTTACAAATGAAGAAACTGAGGAAAACAGGGTAAAGTGACTTGCTCAGAGTCACAAAAGTGACTGAGGTCAGATTTGAACTTTAGGAAGATGAGTGTCTTCCTGACTATAGGCCCAGCACTCTATCTGCTGCTCCACCTAGTGGCCCCCAAGATTCTACAGATGAAGAAACAGACTCAGAGTTAAAGTGATGACCACAATCACATAACTAACAAGAATCAAAGGCACTATTTGAACCCAGACCTTCCTTCTTGATTCCAAGTCTACTGTCCTTTGGAGTTGTGAAGTAATTCTCTGAGATAATTCCTAAAAGAACTATGAATATGGATCCTGGCAGCTGAAGTGTTCAGACTTGTCTGGCTGTTTGCTTTCTTCTTTTGGGATATTAGGGTAGGTCTAGAGGCCCCCTTCCCTCTGCACCACTTAAATGCATTCTCAGAATCTCCCTCTAGTAGGCTACTCCACTTCCTTTAGTAGACATCAGGGCGAGTCTTTTGTTTCACCTCTCTGCCCACTTAGCATGAATACACACATATAAAAACATATACATATATTTAAGTTACTACAGCTTTAAATTGTAGTAAGACTTTTGGGATACCCTATATAATAATAATGTGTGTATATATACATACATACACATAAACATAAACTTGGCCATCTATGTTTATTTGTGTCAACAGCCTTCATGAGTCTCTGAGTCCTTCCTATCTTTCAGGTGAGATTTGTGGCTCCCCATAGTAGCTTGCGTGAGGCACCCACTGGGTGCTCAGCAAATGTAGCTGGCTGGCTGTCTTACCATGCTGCCTTTACTCTATAGATTCCTGGCACACACAGAAAAGAATCTGATTCCCTAGTGGTACAAAGGGTCCAGAGGCACAGCTGTGAGAGGGAAACAGGAGAGTGTTTACTGTTTCCCGTGCATGGCCAGGGAAGTGCTGATGATGCACTCACATTTCAGGGTCTTACAGATGGAGGGAAAAAGCACTTAGCTAGAGCACTCACTCACTTTGAGCTTTTCATGTGCATTCTTTCTCCCTCTCTCCCTTCCTCCCTCCTTCCTTCCTTCCTTCTCTCTCTCCCTCTCCTTCTCTCTCCTCTCCCTCTCTTCTCTTTCTCTCCCCCTCTCTTTTTCTCTCTTCCCCTTTTCTCCTCTCTCTTTCTCTCCCTCATTCACTCCTTCTTACTCTCTCTCCTTTCTTTCTCTCCCTTCCCCTCCCTCTTTCTTTCTCTCCCATTTCTTCTTCCTTCCCTTTCTCCCTGCCTCCTTCTCCTCTCTCTTTTTCTCTCTCCTTTTCCCCCTTCTTTTCTCCTTTGCTAGAACAGCAAAGCCCAGGGCTGCCAAGAGGAAAAGAAAGTGAATTCTACAAATTCATTTGTTATCAAATACAGATGCTAAACAGGGTGCTCATTTTTTAATCCCAAGTTTTTATGAGGGAAGGCGAGAAGCTTAGCCCTACTTGGCAATATGGAGAAATGAGTGTGTGTGTGTGTGTGTGTGTGTGTGTGTGTGTGTGTGTGTGTGTGTATGTGTGTGTGTAAAGAGAGAGAGAGGGAGAGAGAGAAGGAGGGAGGGAGGGAGAGAGACAGAGAGAGAGAAGGAAGGAAGGAGGGAGAGAGAAAAGGAGGGAGAAAGGGAGGGAGGGAGAGAGAAGAAAGGGGTGGAGGGATGGGAGGGAACCTTCTCCAAAGTAGGGCAGAGATCCAGATGGAAGAAGAGGTCAGCTAAGGGAAGCAAATGAAGGGAGATAGTGAACCTGAGAAAGTTTGCCTGTTTTTCAGAGTCGTGACTCTGTACTGTTCCCTGGCGCACTTGCAGACACATAGCTCAGCAGAGGGCAGGAGCACTCCCTTCACCACACTGTTGCGGCCAGGAATTGGTGAAAGAAGAAGCAAGCTGAGGCTGAGGCAGGGGCTGTATTGCCTCCTGTGTCCTTGTTTCCATCCTTTGCACCTGTGCTCAGTTTCCTTGCTCCCCGCTCTCTGCCCGCCTCCAGAGAACTCCAGGAGGACACACAGTGCCCAGGCAGCTGAAAGGTCATTTCGCTCCAATCTCTCTTCCGTGCTGTTTGCCTCCCTGGGGGCAAGATTGCTGACCTGTCTGCAAGGCTTTTGTTTTGATCTCTAAACACTTGCAGCTCCCTAGGGAATGCTCTTGTCAGGAACAAATGTGCATCAGTCATGTGTCTGTGTGCCCACATAGTGGAGCAGGTAGGACTGAATGTCAGCCTACCGGACCTAAATTCTGCCCTTTCTGCCTTGCACCTAGGTAGTGTGTGTGTAGGAGGGAGAGGGAGGTGGGAGCAGGTAGAAAGACGAGTTGGTGGTGATAGATGTGTATGGAGGGTTTTTGTTTTTTGAGGGATGTGATCAGGGTTATAAGGTATGATTCGATGGCCACCTCTGTGGGTTTTTTTTTTTAATTTGCAATTCTTTCCTGTTTTTCCTTTTTTTAAAAAATGAAATTCATTTTTTTCAGTGAAAAAAAATCTATTTTCTCTCTCTCCCATCACCCCCCTCAAAAAAATAAAAGAAAAACCCTTGTACCCAACTTTCATAGTCAGTGATAAGCCAGGCTCTGAGAAGCCTCCCCAAGACAAAGTTTGAGATTCCTGGAGGGGAACAGGGTAGGGGGGACTGTCTGCCAAGTCCCACAATTATTTTGAATCAGAGCACCAGCATAACAAGGTAAAAATCTGAACAATGCTTGCTGTTCAAGAGAGGGCCCTTGAGGAAGTAAAAGAGTTCTTTGACCTCCTGCCTGGGTTACCTGGGCTTTTTTTTTTTAAGTAAAAAAAACCCAACCAACCTTTATAATGGCTAATTAAGAACTCTGCTCCCAGGTGGGCTACCTCCTCTCCCCTGATTTTCTTTGTATCTATTGCCAAGATTTGTAGAAGGCCTCTGAACTCAATTAACTGTGATTTATTATGTAACTAATAATTAGAAAGTGTTGATTCTGTGCTAAGTCCAGTGCAGACCTCCAGCCTTCCATCTGGTAAGATTTACCCTGGGTTGTGCTCACCTGCTGACACAAGTTCAGGTTCAAAGGGAATACTATCACCACTGGGGATTAATCCTACCATCATCCTCAAAAGAAAAGGCCCCAGACCCCATATGGATTTTCTCAGTGTGTTGCTGACTTTATTAAAGAATCAACTGGACGAAGAGAAATGAGACCTTTGCCTCTTCTAAAAGATTACAATACC
Organism: Pseudochirops cupreus; assembly: GCA_028627135.1. Taxonomy (NCBI): domain Eukaryota; kingdom Metazoa; phylum Chordata; class Mammalia; order Diprotodontia; family Pseudocheiridae; genus Pseudochirops; species Pseudochirops cupreus. The sequence continues at coordinate 249,256,028 of CM053584.1, read as the reverse complement.
AAAAATTCATCACCTTCCCCTCTCTCCCCCCACACCACCTACAGGATCACATGGTTGAGGAACTGAGTGTACTTTGCTTGAGAGGATGCAGACCGATGGAGACCATTTTCATGCAGCAAAGTCTAACGGAAAGGAAGTATTTTAAAATTGTATTGCATTGGAAAATCACATCTTTCCACTTCTGGGGAAGATTTAGTCTTCCTTTCCCTATCCAACCTAAAATACTTTGTAAAAAAAGAATATTTTTCAGAACCGAGGTAGGGAAAAAAGAGATATGGACTAGGTTATTTAGCTTCCATTTTCTAACTGGGCTCATTTAAATAGATGAATTTCTAAATGGAGTCTAATCTCATGAATCGTGAAACTGGTGCTTTCTGCTGTATTGAAAGAGCAGGCAATGCAAGGATGTGCATTCTGTGTGTGTGTGTGTGTGTGTGTGTGTGTGTGTGTGTGTGTGTGTGTGTGTAGAATTTCCTTGTTGCTAGGAAAGATGTCATTTCAGTGTTCCCAAGAGAGTGTCTGAATCTCCCAGATGCTCCAACATTTAGCACTGGATAGGTATTCTTATCTTTGAACTCACGGGTACCTATGCAACTCCAGGGATTACTTTGGGAATGTGTGTGGGGCAAAATCATTGTAAAACTATCCAGTGATATAACTAGGAATTTTTGCTTCAGGGGCAAGTACTACAAACAGTGTCCTGGAGCAAGTGGCTCAGTGAGTTGGTTTGGGGGAAATCTTACCCCAACATACCGTCTTGCAGTTTCCTATTTTAACTGTTTTTGCTAACTCTCTGCTCCTATTTGAACTAATCATTTCCGCTAACCCAGTGGTTCTCAATCATCCTAATGTCGCAACCCTTTAATACAGTTCCTCATGTTGTGGTGACCCCCAACCATAAAATTATTTTCGTTGCTACTTCATCACTGTAATTTTGCTACTGTTATGAATCGTAATGTGAATATCTGATATGCAGGATGTATTTTCATTGCTACAAATTGAACATAACCCACAGGTTGAGAAGCCCTGTGCTAACCTGAGTTGTTTCTTTGCTGCCAAAGGACAAAAGTGTTCTTAAACTCTTTGAATTCAGCACCTGGGAGGAAAGTCTCAATCACACCACACTCTGTGACTTCCCTAAGGTGTCTACTTCTAAAAATCCTTGCTCTCCTCCTTCCCCCAACACTACGGGTCACATAGGCTTTTGATTACATTTATGGAGGTCAGTCCCAACCAGGATTGGTGAAGGGAGAATAAATTGTATCCTGAGTTCTCTTCCCAGACTCACCAGGATGGGGACCATGTAGATTTTTAAGGTGCTTGTATGTTTCCCAAGTTTGTCCTCAATACTCAATCCTGTGCAGCTTTGTGAACAACCCCAGTGTCAGGCAGAATTTTAAGTCACTTAACTTGGCAGAGTGGGAAGGAGGGATTGACAGTTCTCCTCTATGTTATATCCTTAACTCCTTTTAGTAAATTGGAAACCATGGTTTGGAAATTCCTCCATTGGAAGAACTAGTAAACAGAATGATTGCACATGTTGCTGAGGTGTGTTTATGGCAAATATGTTGAATCACATGGTCCCGCTAACTTTCCTTAAAATTTTCTCCTGGATTTTGTTATCACTATATAGAAATACTGCTCATTTTATGTGTTTATTTTGTATTCTGTGACTTTACCAAACTTATTGGCTCATTTAGTTTCTCATTCTCTAGCATTTCTAAATAAATCATCAGGTTACCCTCCTGATGTCACTGGTTCTCTTTGAGAATGGAGGATGAACAGCAACAGCAGGTCATCAGAAAATAGGGATATGTCTGTCTCCTCTTAGCCTATCTTTATGCCTTTAATTTTTTTGCATAAACATTAAGATTTGAGAAATACTTTCCCACGGAAGAATGTGACCCTGAAACCTAGCCTAATTTATTTCGAGGAGCATCCTGCATTTGTCAATATTTAGCCTTTCTTCATTCATCTTTCCCACACATGCCCTGCAAGAAGCTTCTACATGCTCCATCAATTTCCAAGATCATTGCTCATTCGTTCAAAAATGTTCAGTGAGCATCTACTCTTTGCACACCATTCTCTTAGGGCTGTGGGAGATGGAACATTTAGATAAATGACTGGTGGCTACCTTCATGGGATTTATAGGGCTGAGCCCTATAGAAAAGCACCATGGGGTTAATTTCCATTTCTTTGGGAGTTCTCCCTGCCTTCCTTCATGGGACTTGAAGGTTTAATCACCAACAGCAGTATTAGTTATAGCATTCATATTCGTCATTACTACATACTAGGTAGAAGATTTAAACACTTTTCATACAGAGCTTAGATGAAATTCAACAACAATCATGTTACTGTCTCTTTAATAACCCCTATTCATTTCCCCCAATAAATTCTAATTGCTTTCCTGACTAATTAGCAGCAAAGAAGTTCTCAAGTGCTTGGAAGAAGAGCATTGGTTGTGTTGATTGACTCTGAAGGAGGTCTTTGGAGAAATTTTCATAGTCCTGTTGCTTCTTTAACTACAAGCCTTTCTTTCTTCCACCTACAATTATGTTATTTCTGTGACTGTGGAGCCAGTAGTGTGAAGGTCTATGGGGTCATGTGGCCCGTAGCTCTTGGTGACTCTACTCTCTCCATCGGTAAGTCCCAAGCTCCTTGCAAAGAGAGATTATTTTACTTTTTATTCATGTATCCCTAGTACCTAGAACAGTGCCCAGCACATAGGTATGTGTGTATGTATTTTATATTATATTACATTACAATACTATACTATACTATGCCATATTATATTATATATTACATTACATACTATATTATACTATACCATATTATATCATATCATATCATATTATACACACATATATACATATACACACACTGTACAGATACTATATATACTATACATATACATATACTATAAATATAGTATATGTAAAGCAAAACTATATGTATATACACACACTATACATATAGTATATATATAGCAGGCACATAGCCTGGCACTTAACAAACACTTGATTGATTGATGGATTTGGCTCACCTTTTTCCTCTTAAAATTGTTCTTGCACATTCACTCTCTCTTTTTGGCTGAGAGCAGCACAGTGTTGTGGCTCATATGGGGGGCATGGCTCCAACTCTCAGGAGAAGTCCCCCAGACAAGGCTACCCCCAGGTAATCACTCACAATCATAGCCTACAAGCCCTCATCAATGTGTCTAGCTTTGTCTTTACCTGATTTTCTACATGTCCTGCACATAGCTTGCTTTGTATGTATTTGTTTGCATGTTGTCTCCCTATTAGACCGCGAGCCCCTCGATGGCACGTCTTTCGCCTCTTTTTGTATCCCCACCACTTAGCACAGTACCAAGGGCATGTAAGTGCTTAGTAAATGTTGATCAATTATGTGGACAAATCTTAAATTCTGGGAAGAGGAAGATAGACCTGTTAAACCATACTGGTCCAGAGGCCAAAGAGTGAAAAAGCAAATATTCACTGGATTTATTTATTTACTGGATTAGCCTGCTGTGATAAAAATCATCCAATCACAGATTTGGAGCTGAAAGGCCCCTTGGGGGTGATTATGTCTACCCATTCATTTTATAGGTGAGGAAACTAAGGTGCATAGAGGCTAAGTAAATGGCCCAGAGTCCCACAATTGATAAGTATCTGAGTCAGGATTTGAACACAGATATTCCTGATTCTCAGTATCCAAGATGTTATGCTAGCCTATGCTTCCCCACCTTCCTCACCATCTCCTCCCCCCCAACAAAAGACTCAGGCTTTACCCTCTAACGACTTCTCTCACAAGTACTATTAACTCCAGCAGAACTCTAGGGAAAATTAGAAACAAGGAAAACCGTATTTCTCTTGTTTTTTAATGTTCAGAATATAACCTGATGTGTGAGTCCCAGATCTTGATAGCAACAGGTGCTTAAGAAAATTTTAATTGGAGAGAAAGAAGTGGGGGTGGGGAGGGAAATGAGTGAAAGGTATGGTCCAACATTTCCCTTGTGTTTAGGGTTTATTTATGGTTTTCTGTCTTTGGTGCTGTCTCATTTTATATTTTTGATATTATGCCAATCAATCCAATTTTGAAACTCCAGAGACATCTAATTAAAGTAGGCGTTCTTTTTTTTTTTTCGAGGAGGGAAGGCAAGGCAATTGGGATTAAGTGACTTGCTCAACATCACACAGCTAGTTCAGTGTCAGGTGTCTGAGGCTGGATTTGAACTCAGGTCCTCCTGACTCTAGGGCCAGTACTCTATTCACTGTGCCACCTAGCTGCCCCTAAACTAGACATTCTTAACTTGGTGTCACTAAACTTAAAAAAAATTTTGCTGACTTTTTTGGTGTAATTGATTATAATCCTACATATTTTATTTTATGCATTTAAAATTATTAATCTGGGAAGGGGCCCATAGGTTTCATGAGACTGTCAAAGGGGTCTGTGTCACAAAAAAGAATCCCTGGAATAAACACAATTTAAATGAATGAGAAATAACAAACGGTTCATTCTCTTCTAGTGTCTCCATACACGAGTGATTTTTGCATGCAAATTTTTGACTAGTGATGGTAACAGGAATTTATTCCAAGTTTGCTACATTGGATTCTAATTTTAAGGTCACCTAACTGGTACTTTTCCCTTCTTGGCAAAGGAAGCACTAGTGGGCTCTGTAGTCAGAATTTTTCAGAACTAGCAGATGATTCCTCTGAATGAATAAGTCCCCAAGAGGAGAAGTGTGCATTAGAGTGAGGCTGCCTTAGATTTTTCTCCAGAAGGGGATTCAGGCATTTCAAAACTCAGCTATATCACCACCTGCCCTATTCCCAGACAAGGGAATAGAGAAAGGGTTTGGAGGGTTAAGCTTAAGCACTGTCTCCTTGAAAGCTGTATTTACAGCTGGAAATGATGAAATCTTACTACTGGCAGTATTCTCAGAGTTCCCACTGAGATCAGCATTTGCTAACATAATAGACTGCAATCTGCTGTAGGATGGTGAGCTGTGCCCTTTGTATTTGGTTCAGTGGGCATTCACTGACCCTACTACACACCAGGCTTTGTGCTCGAAGGTGAAGGGCATACAAAAATGTATAAGATTTGTCCCTACCCTCAAGGAGCTTATAATTGAAGATTTATTTATTATTTATGTATTTGTACACAAATGAATGAATGAATGAAAAAGCATTTATTAAATACTTACCAAATGCCAAATACTGTGTTATGCACTGGGAATACATAAATAAAAGCATGACACTCTATGCCCTCAAGTTGCTTACATTCTGATGGGGGAGAGAACATATTTGGGGGATGTGAATTTTGGGAAGGGAGTTTTGCCTTGGGGAATCTCAGGTAGATGAGTGGAACCACAAGGCAGAATATAGTAATGCCTTTCCTGGAAGCAATGGTAGTATTGATTTCATTACTATTCCTACAGTAAAAAGTAGAAGAGGGGAGGGCAAGGTACATATGTGGTATCTTGTCCTTTGCTCTGTATGGGATATGAAGCATGGGTACTGCCAGCTAGATGCAATGAGTTAGGTGAGTTTCTACTCACCATTCAGAACAGTTCACCCCCAGCGTGAAGTTACAAAGCTAAATGGATTTACTCTCCTAGGGAGGTAGAGTATGGGACGGTACCAGAAGTGTGGTAGAGCCTTCCCAGTATTGGACTGATCTGCCGCAGTTGAACATGCTGTACCTTGACCCCATCATCATGATGTTATTGACCTTCTTTGAGTACAAAGAACAGTTAATAATGGGAAGGTGCTATTCCAGTTGAGAAGAGGGGGTAGCAGGAGAAATGATAAGATGTCCAAGGTAGATGACTGAATGGGATGGGAAGCATGATCTGGAATCGGCAAACTATATTGAATTAGATGAGGTTAGACTCACTAGACTGCACAAAGGAGTTGGTATTACAGATACATAGCAAATGTTCACCATATACTGAATGAATTAATGATACCGAGCCATAGTTTGGCACTTTCTTCACTTCTATTTTTGACTACATAGACTGGCACGTCTTGTTCATAGCTTTTCTTCTCATTTACTTCCTGCAGATGATGAAGTTTCAGAAGGCCAGCAGAGATTTCTTGAAGCTTCTGTACTCTAAAGGGTCTAGTTCAAAACAAAATGAAAACAAAAATCTCTATAGATTTCTTTTCTGCCAAGCACTAGCAAGGTCTGCAGCATTTCACCAGAAACTGAGGTCAGTGGATGACTAGAGATTAAATGAAAATGAAACCAGGCTCATGCCAGAATTTAACATCTTGGAGGGGTCTCCAGAGGTCATCTAGCCTCTGTTTTCCTGCTTGCAGGAGATATACTATGTAAACCTTCCTGGAGAGAAGTCAAAGTTCAGAAATAAGACTGGGGATCATAGAATTACAGGCTATTCAGGAGGAGGGGACCTCAGGGATCACGTAGTCCAGTCCTATCATTTTTCAGGTGATGAAACCAAGACCCAGAGAGGTTATGGGACCCTTCTGAAGGGACATTAGAAGTTATGGAATGCAACTCCATCTTAGAGATGAGGGAAATGAGGTCAAGATAGAATGATTTGCCTAGAGCCACAAGCAATAAATGTCAGAGGTGGATGAACACACTCAGTTGATCCCAAAGTCAATGCTCTTGCCATACAACCAAGCTGCTTTCTATAGTGATTTTGGCCATTTCTACATCTGGTTAACATCTGGAGAAAAACTGAAAAAAAAAATCAAGAAACCATCTGAATATTTGATATCACTTTAAACAAAGTATCTCCATGCTTAACGTAGTTTTTCACTTCTTATGTTTGGGCTGTGTAATGGTCTCATACATACACACACATATATACACATAGACATAAATGTAAATGTGTGTATATATGTGTATGTATATCCATACACACACACACACACACACACACACACACACACACACACACACACACACACTCACTCATTCTGATACCAGGCAGAACAAGTGCTCAGAGATTCAATTTACTTATGTTATTGTGCTGAGAAGCTGCCATGATTTCATCTTTTATCTTCAGTAGCATTTCTAGCTTTTGGTTTGATATGCCTTCAGGCTTCTTTAAAAGTCACCAGATATGGAGGATTTTCTGTTAGTCAGCCATTAATATTTCCCATATCTCCTAAGAATAGGATTATGTCATTGCTAGAAATATAGAGAAGAATACAAGTACCCACCCTAAATTAGTAGGCAGGAAATTCTAGGTCCCCCCAAAATAGATACCAGGTCAATAACATCATTTATGATACCTGGGAAAGATTTAACAGAATTTTTAATTGAGATAATATTTGTAAAATTCTTAGTACAGTGCCTGGGAAACACTCTAAAAATGCTCTTCACCTCCCTTCTTCTCATAAGATTTGTTAACGTTGTTGATGGATGTGGGTAAATTGTTAAATTAGGTCCTTGCCTTAACTTGCCTGGTAATTGGGAATCCCTTAGTTTCACTTTGTTCAGTGGATTCAGTTGTATTCGACTCTTTACGATCCCATTTGGAGTTTTCTTAGTAAACATACTAGAGTGATTTGTCATTTCCTTCTCCAGTTTATTTTACAGATAAAGAAACTGAGGCAATTGGGTTAAGTGACTTGTCCAGGGTCACACAGATAGTGTCTGAAGCTGGATTTGAATTCAAGTCTTCCTGACTCCAGACACAGAGATACACTATGCCACTTGGAAATTCACAAATAAGTAGGATTTATTTCCTGTTAAAGTGTGAGGAGCTATTTGGCTTCAATTAATGGTGATTTCAGGCACCACAGCTTTTGCTAACAAACTATAAAGAAAGACATTAATCATGTAACAATTTCATGGTGCTTTATGACTTATCTATAGGTTTACCAATGGGATTTTCAAGCATGGAATATTGAGCCTTAGGAAATAGCATCCTCTGAGACTCTAAAATGTTGAAGATGTGACAGAGAATAGATTTGTCCTGGTTCAGGTTTCTCTTTCCCATTATAGTAGCTAGAAGGCTGGATCTCAGTGACTGAAGGAGATAGCTTCTGCTCATCTTCTCCCCTCTCTGTTCCCTGATCTTGGTCTGTCTTTCAACCCTAACTCTATCAAAGTATCCTAGATTTAGACTTATAAGTGACATCAGAAGTTATCTAGTCCTCCCCCACCCTTTTTTTTTTGCAATGAGGAAACTGAGGCCCGGAGAGGTAAAGCAATTTGCCCAAGGTCACACAAGTAGTGGGTGGCAGAGCCTGGTTTCAAATTAAGTCGCTTGATTCAAATCAATCAATAAGTATTTATCAAACACTGACTATATTCTAGGTACTTTGCTAGATAGTAGGGATAAAAATGCAACATCCAGAGATCTTCCCCCTGCCTCCCATGTTGCCTGCTTTCTCCAGCTTATAAATGTACTAGTGCTTGGGGCAGTAGTTGGTGCAGTGAATAGAGCACTGGCCCTGGAATCAGGAGGACCTGAGTTCAAATCCGACCTTGGACACTTAACACAAAAACTAGCCGTGTGACCTTGGGCAAGTTACTTAACCCCAATTGCCCTACCTTCCCCCTCCAAAAAGCAAAAAAAAAAGTGTACTGGTGCCCTTAATTCATCTTCATCTGGGATGCCAGTGAAAGATGGTAATAGGCCAGTCTCAGCATTGCATAAGTGCCTGGGCCTCTAGTCTGGAAACCTGGTAAATTCTTCCATGTTGAGGAATTCATGATCACATAGTAACTGCCTAGTAAAGCCTAGTAAAGGAGTGCTGAATGAGTGTGGACTGAATGAAACTCTCAAAGGAAACACCTTTTTTCATCTACTTGCTATTTCGAAGGTGCTAAACACAATTTCGTTTCTGTCAAGAAATCATTACAAAAGCAGTAAAATTTCCCCACTCATTTCCACCAAAGAAATGTAGACTCTTCAGAGCTCTATCCCTTTGCTTGCTTTAGATCTCAGTTCCCAAAAAGGAAGCATTGGTATTGTAGGTGAAGTAGAAAGGAAAACCTGGGTTCAAATCCCAGCTCTGACACTCATTATTTGACCATCCATGAGTCACTTAATGTGAGTCTTAGTTTCCTCATCTGTCAAATGAGCTTAGTTACCAGTCCTACTTACCTAGAATTGTGAGATAATATATAAAGTGCTGTCTAAATGCCCTTGTTACTCCCCACACCCACTGCTGACTCTCCACTCCCATTTTCTTTTGTCAACTTAAAAGCAAATGTAATAGATTTCAATGAGGAAAAACTACACAGTAATATTTTAAGAGGAAAAATAGCTCTGTAAAATATAATATAGACAATTATAGGATTAACAAAAATGTGATTGAAAAGGATTAGGAGGTCATAGGGGCTTGCAAGCTGTAAGTGAATCGATAGTACAGCACTGTCAAGAAGGCTAATATAAGGTCAGTGTCTCAGGAAGTAAAATAGTATTAAGTGATGATGAATCAATATAATTTAAGTTAAGTAGGGACCTTGTGGACACCTTCTCACTATTTGCTAATCAGACTCTCAAAGTATTACTTCGGTCTACGCTGTTGAAAAGGAACTTATGCAGACACTTGCTAGTTGTGTGACACTGGACAAGGCACTTAATCTGTCTGCCTCAGTTTCCTTATTTGTGAAAAGGGAAAATGATAGCACTTACCTCTCAGTGTGGTTGTGAAGAATATTGTAAAGCACTCTAGGACAGTGTCTGGCACACAAATAACACTTAATAAATGTTTGTTAATAAATAACTTTGGATAATTCTAGAAAAGATCAATGATAAAATATACTGAAAAGCAATGTCAAATGAAGGTCAGGGTAGATGAAAGACATTAGTTTTTTTTTTTACCCTCCCCCCCAAATGAAGAATGATAGATGACAATGATTGTATTTAAACATACAGAAGGTTATAGAAAGAAAGTGTGGGATTTGGAATCATGAAAATCTGGATTAAAATCCTATCTTTGACACTAGTAGCTGGGCAACTCTGGGCAAATTATTTAACTTCTCTGCACAAGGATAAATTCCTAGAATTTATCTATTAGGTCATAAATACCTTGTCATCTTTTCCATACTGGGATTTTCTCATGCTCAAAAAAAATCATACATCCTTCTCTATTCCAATAATAACAGTAATAACAGCTAAAATTTATATTGTACTTAAAGGTTGACAAAGTACTTTATAAATATCTCATTTTTTCCTTGCCAAAAACCCCGGGAGGTAGATGCTATCATTAGCTCTCTTTTAGATATGAGGAAATGGAAGCAGACAGATCTCAGTGCCTTGCTCAAGATCACACAGTAAGGGCTAGAGGCCAAATTTGAATTCAGGTTCAGTACTTTATCCCTCATAACATCTACTGTCTCTAGGCCTAGAGAACATTGTTACATGTCCTTATGGGGTTGGACTTCTTCTCACTGTGAAAAGATCTAAATTCTAAAAGGACAGATTTAGGTTAGACACATAGAGGAACTTCTTACTGCTAAGGGTTTGTCATTCAGCACTCTGGGTAGCAATGAAAAGATGGTTATCATGAGCACAGTGCCTTCCTTCATGTAGTATTATGTTAAAATTTGTGGAATTGGATTATTGGGAGAGTTATAGAATCTATTTTCATTAATGATCTCTAAGAAAATCAGAGATTTCCATTGTATTTAAAGATTTAGGTAAAACTGTCCTAGAGGTAGAGGCTGTATCTTGGTAAAATATCACGAAAGGGAGTAGTATCAACCTGTTAAGACTGGGCGTATTTGTGGGACCTAAAGGCTGAATGTATTTGGTAAAGGCTTAAAGTCAATGGTAGTGGTGGCAAGGATGGTAAAGTAATGGACTCATCTTCCTTCTGACCTCAGATGCTTAGTAGCCATATGACCTTGGCAAGTCATGTAACCTTGTTTGCCTCAGTTTCCTCATATATAAAATGAGCTAGAGAAGGAAATGACAAACCACTCTAGTACCTTTGCCAACAAAACTGCTGGATACATTTATTACATTATCTGCCCTTTCACAAATAAGTCATCTGATTGATTGAATTAACAATAACTCAGTAGTCAATTATTTTCCACCA
>CM053584.1:249182611-249244498 GCA_028627135.1 Pseudochirops cupreus | reverse complement strand
ATCTCCCACCTCCATGCATTTTCATTTTTTCATATTATACTTTCATGATATGTGTCTATATATGCATGTATGGGTGTATATACATATACATGTATGTGTATGTATATATATGTATGCATATGTACCATACACATGGATTCAACATGGAAATTGATGAGATCACCAAGTACCATAGTATATAGAGAAAAGAGAATTCTTTAAAAGTCCTATTCATTACTACCTTGAAGCCTTCCCATTTCCCTGCGATGAGTAGTAATTATTCTCCATATATTTCACATAGTACCTCTTTAATGCTCTTGTATTATAGGATTGTAAAGTGTGACTCATTGTGTTGGTATCTCTCCTCCTGCTAGACTACTAGCTCGATGAGGTCAATAACTACATTTTATCTAAACTATGTAGCCCTTCCAATGTCTAAAACAAGGGGGGCCTGGCACGTAGCAGGGATCAATGCCTGTTTTTGAAATGATTGAAGTGTCATATCGATATTTAACATTAAGACAAATATGGCTTTAGTCTTAAATCCATCAAACACTCTTATGGATTGAGGATCTTTAAATAAGATCTCCTTTGTGCTATTTTCTGGTACTTTCTGGTATACAGTAGGTCCTTAATAAATGTTTAAATCCATCACAACTGATGAGACTATTCTATTCTCCCCTACCCCAGTCTGGGTCTATCTTGATTTCAGAAATTTATGTTCCAGATTTCAGTTTACAGTGAATGCTTTGATAGCAGCACATCCTTCTCAAAGTCTGTACCTTTTCACCTCTTGTTTATACAAGGACACACTTTCAAAGCCTAGGGAATTTTGAAATATTAATAACTGTTAATTAGCTTTAAAAGTTTCATGTCTCCAAAGTCTTTTTTATAGAAGTCAAATGAGGGGGGCAGTCATGATACCATTTGGCCAGCTTTCTATTGCTTCCCACCTGAGCAAAGAAAATGCTGAGTTCAAAATTGTTTTGTTATTAATGCTACCTGAGTGGATTTCCCCCTCATACTTTTCCAACCCCTTCAGAGAGTTATATGGCTTAACTGCACAGCAAAAAGAAAAGAAGTAAAAAGGAAAGAAAAGAAACAAGTAAAGTAAGGGAGGAAGGAAGAAAGAAAGGAATGGAGGAAAGAAGGAAAAGCGTATACACACTTAATAGCTTTATTTATTGTACTGCATTAGCTCCTATAAATACTGTCATGTAATTTTAAGCTCATGTTTCACTTGCGTAAGTTCTGCCTCATTGTATGATAATGAAGCAGGGTCATTAGCACTATCACTATTAATAGCATTATTTATAAAGTGTCTTTCATATTGTAAACCATAAATCTCAAGCCACCACACTTTGACTTTTAAAGTGCTTGCTCACGCACCATATTAATCTTTATTACAACAATCCTCCTTTATCATAGCCAAAAGGCCATATTTTCTGTAATACTGTGATAATGAAGGCATGATGGTGAGAATATCCTGCTGTTAACCTGGTAATTCATCACCAGGAAAACCATTTTCCTCAATGATCAATTGTCAAGCTGTTTTCTGGTGGTTGTGCATAAACAAGAGCGTCTTCGCCGTTCTACTCCTTCAATCTAGTGCTATTAAACAAATGGATTCAAATAAAATGTATATCCCTGAAAGCTCTGGAGATCCCCCCTTCTCTCTGCCCCAAATTCTACCCCTCTTGTATGAAGAAACCAATGGTGCTCAACTTTTGTTTTTCCTGTTTATTACAGAATTCATGACAACACCATCCCTTGCCTGATTCCTTACCCAGTTTTTCTTGTCTTTTTTTTTGTTGTTGTTCAAAATTAATTTCAACTAAAGGAGCATCGTTAAGCACCTACTATGTGGTAGAAATGTACTTGGAACTGAGGTTACAAATACAAAAACTGATATGCTTCCTTCTCTTAAGATACTTAGCATTCTGCTTGTCCTAGAGAAGGGGACCAGCATACACACAGTTAAATAAGTGCAAAATATGGGTTGTGATATGGACTGGACATATGGTTTCTTAAACATAGGGGACTCTCAGGTGAGTAAATTCCCTCTTATCGATGCAGGTCAGTCCCTTCTATGAATCTTCTTTCTGCTTGGGCAGAAGTGTCAAACTCATAGCTAGGGGGTGGCTAATTCCAGCAAAATTCCTGAGTATAGTCATCAGATTGAAACATAATTGGGAAATGTTTAACAAAATAAAGAAAAATATAATATAACATAGATAATGTTAATTTGTGGTTTTCTAAGTGAATATGTGGAGGGATCCATTTCTATTTGAGCATAACACCACTGACTTAGACCACTGAAAGGTTAAAGGAATTGGCCAGCATCACATAGCTGGTATGTTATTAAAGGCAGAAGTTGAACTCTGCTTCTCCTAGATTTGAGGATGACTCTATCCACTATGCTATATTTCCTCTTTAATAAAATATATTTTAAAAAGTAGTGTTGGTGGTGGGGAAAAGTATAAATTCTGTTTATCACATTCTTAACTGATGTTTGCACACTGGTTCTCTAACACACTTCAAAGATGCAAAGCAGTATTTCTCAGTCCCTTCATACATAATACACATACCATTCAGGTCTAAGACTCCACAAGATGTCAGGGTTTCTGAACATTCCCCTCATAATGAAACTGGACGGGGTGGAACTTTCATAAACAATGGTAGGTTATGAGGGATGGCCTTGAGCCAGTTTCCTTGTACAGTTGAGGGCCTGTTTGGAAGTACCTTCCTGAGGATAGAATTCTGTTTTCATGTAGGATTTTTGGCATATTCTTCATTGTCAGACACTTCCATTTCCCTATTTTCTCTGTATCCTCAAATCAGAAAGGCTATAGAAGGCAAAAAAAAAAACCTTCTGCAGTTTTGTAGATGCCATTTGGGAAATGGAATGGCCCTCTGTAACCCTCAGGCTGGAATTTAAGAGTTTTCTGCTGCTTGTGGCTGCTGCTTCATTCCCATTCCCATGGAAACAGACCCTAGGAATGATTGTGCCGTCATTATTTTTAAGCACTTTACCCTGGTCCTGGGGATCTGGTGCTGTGTCCAAGAGAGTCAGAAAAGAATTGAGTATCAGTCTAGTTTGAAAGCTGATGAATGCTAGAAACACTCAGCTAATAAGCAGAATAACCACTTTCCAGGAAGGCTTTATAGGTTCTGGACCTTAATGACTTAAAAGCAAATGCTAAACTGGATACCTCTCCCCACATATCACACCAGTGGTGAATGTCATTGTCTCTTTTACCAACACTCAAAAGAAAATAATAGTGCATCTAAAAGATGACGATTTTCTAGTTTAGGCCAGTTTGGTAGAGAGTTGAAATCCAAAAGATTCTATTCACTTTTGGATGACTTAAAATTTTTTATTGACGCAGCAGCCCTGGATTCAAATCCTACCTTTATTCCACATACTACCTATGTGATCTTGGGCAGGTCTCAATCTCTCCAGGTTGAGAGTTCCTCCTCTATTAATGTCAGGGCTAAACTAATTTATCCTTTAGAGCCCCTTCTAGCTCTATGTCTATCATTTTAAAAAGCCCATCACAACACAGGTGACCTTTGCTTTTTGGTTTAAGTATGATAAGGAAAGAAAATGCTTCTTTGATCTGTGAAGATGGATACTCTCAGAAGGATCAGTGTTCTCATTAATAAGGAGTTCTCTCCAGCAGTGTAAATCATAGCCCATCCATGGCTGCCATCCTGCATAGCCCTTGACCATGTCTTCCCATAGATTTATTCAAGATGGTCCATCTATAGTGTTAGCATCCTATCTGACTTTCCCCTAAGATAGTAAAGATCCCAGTGAAGCACTCAAGCTCTCTGTTATTCTTCAGCCTTGCTACTTGGCCAGGCCATCTTATTTCTTTGTCATATACTTATATCTGATAACTTCCTATAGTCTGATTCTTCTTTTAAATTCCTTCTTATGTAGTATAGCTTGCTTGTACCCACTAAGGGCCTCCCATTTGCTTTCTGTGATACTCATGAATGAATGAATGAATGAAAAGGGATTCACTAAGTGCTGCAATGTACCATGTGCTTTGCTAAGTGCTGGACACATTTCTAATTCTTCAGCATTGTCTGTATTCTTTGTATACCAGTTGCATATAAAAACACCCGTAAAATATTAATTTTAATAAAAATATGAACCTTTACATCTGAAAGAAGTTTGAGGTTGTTTAAAAAAAAAACATTAAAGTTTTCTGATGGCAAAATAGGAGTAGACGACAACAACAAGAAGTATCACAATAATACCTCCAAGCCCAACTGTTTTTCATTCTTCTTTTTGAAGACAAAAAATGACATCACAGGGTGATGTCTTGACTTGTGCATGAATTAAATTCAAGAGAGGCAGAGTTGCATAAAATCATCATTCTCATTCTTTCTTCCAGAGTCATTGAAGTCTAGTGGCAAGACAAAAAGTCAAGATGACTGGCAATGGCCCAGGATGCATGGGATGACCTTGGCATCTTCAATGTCTGACCAAGCTCTGAGTGCTCCATAGTCCTTGTTCAGCTGCCTTCATGGATGTTGGAACAAATGATTTCATCCACCCATTTCTCTGGGGGAAGTCTTTGCATGCTTGGGGTAGATATCCCCCTAACTCACCAATAAGATTGAGAGGCATGTCAGTTAACCTTGAGTTGGTTTATCCATCTGCCAAGATAGTTTTACCAGGCTGTGGCTGCTGTTCATACTAATTTCTTGGAGCCATAGGCAAGAGTTGGTGGACACCAAAGGTGAATAAGTAGCCCTGAAAAGGACTACTGAGTAAGCCCTCATGAGAGGTGCTAGTCCTCCCTGAACACTCCATACACTTCCAAGCCCAATACATTATTCATGTCATGGAAGGGGTCAATATCAAAATAGGGAATGCCAGTTGGGATGTACAGAAGGGCTTTTGTGTGCCTCGACTCCACTACAGTAGATAGGAAAGTCTAACAGGGACCTGACATTCTGGCCAAATGGGCTCTGGTGATATCACTGATTGGGTAATACCCTGGTTTGTGTGATAAAATTGTTTCTATGAATCTAAGAAATAGAAAGGGAGTCATAGGGTGCTTCACTGGAAACTCTAATAATGATCAACTTGATTTGGACAATGGAACAAGTGGTTCTCCTTTGTGTTTTGGTATCCTAAGAAGGCAAGATACATTGGAACAAATAAATAAAACATAAATACCTCACCTATTGAAAGTGTTTTGGTGCAGTTGACGCTGATTTCCAAAGTAGACAAATCATGTTTCTTTGCCAAGGCTAATTCCTCTACATGCATAAGTTAACCCATTCTATCCCATCTTCTCCAACATATTGTTCCCCCAAATATCCCTACTCCCTAATTAATCTTCAATTGCTCCCTGTCTACTGGTTGCTTCCCTTCTGTCTATGAATATATCCTCTCTCTTATCCTCAAAAAATTCCGTTTTGATCTATCCCTCCCTGCTGCTCTCGTCCCATATCTCTACTCCATTTTGAGGCTTACCTCCTTGTGAATGCCATATACATTAGGTACCTCTCTCTACTTCCTTTCCTCTTGCTCTTTTCTAAACTTTCTACAATCTGCTTTCTAAACTTAACATTCCACTAAAACTTTTCTCTCCAAAGTTACTAACAATTTCTTTATTGCTGAATCTGATAGCTCCTTTTCAACCCTCATTTTTCTTGACCACTCTGCAGCCTTTGTCACTGTTGTTACCTCTTCTCCTTGATACTCTTTTTTTTTTAGGATTGTCATACTACTACTCTATCCTTGTTTTCTTCCTGCCTGAGGATGGCTCCTTTCCAATCTTCTTTGACGGCTTTTCATCCAGGCCATGAACACTAACTGTAGGTGTTCTCCAAGACTCACTTTGGGGTGCTTTTCTATATACTATCTCAGTTGGTGACCTCATCAGCTCCCAAGGATTCAATAATCATTTCTATATGGTATAAATTTTCACATTTATTTATCCAACCCTAACTTCTTTCTTGACCTCCACTCTTGCATCACCAACTTCCTATTAGACATCTGGAATTACACGTCCCACAAACATTTTAAACTCAACGTGTCCAAAATTGAATTTATTATCTTCTCCTCTCCCCAAACCTTCCCTTCTTCTGAACCTTGCTGTTACTGTTGAGGATACCACCATCTTCCCAGGCTTGCAACCCAGATGTCATCCTTAATTCTTCACTCTCTCTTATCTCTCTTATTCACCCCCTCCCATTCTAATGTGTTGACAAGTCCTTTTGATTCTACCTTTATAACATCTCTCATGTATGCTCCTTTCTTTCCTCTGACATTGCTGTCACTCTATTGCAGACCTTCAACACCTCATGCCTAGACCCTTTCAATAGACTGCTGGTTGGTCTCCCTAACCCCTCTCTATCCACTCTAATACATCATCCGTTTATCTGTCAAATTGGTATAGGTATAGGTATCATTCTCCTGTTCAGCAAATTCTAATGGCTCCCTTTCACTTCTAGGTTCACATATATGGTCCTCTTTTTGGTATTCAAAGCCCATGATGACCTGGGCCCTTCCTTTCTTTCTGCCCTTCATCTACCATACTCACTCCCATTTACTCTGTGATGCAGTAATAGCGACCTCCTTGTTATTCCTTACACAAGACACACTGTTGCCTAAATCCAGGCATTTTCTCTGACTATTTCCCATGCATGGATTTCTTTCCCATTTCATCTCTACCTCCTAGCTTCACCAGCTTCCTTCAAATTCCACCTGAAATCTAAACTATAAGAATTTTTTCCTTTTCTCCCTTCATGTTAGTCCTTTCCCTCTGTTGTTATCTTTAATTTATCCTGCATAAAGCTTATTTGTGCATGCTATTTGCACCTTTGTCTACACCATTAGACTTTAAGATCATTGAGGGCAGGGACTATCTTTTGTCTTCCTCTGTATCCCCAGATACTTAGCACAGTGCCTGGTAGACAGTAGGAGTCCAACAATTGCTTGTTTACTGGTTGACTGTATGAAATGTACTAAAGACATGAATAATTTCATTATGTTCCAATATTTCCTAACAAATGTCAAGTCCCACAAGTTGATAGTTAAAACACCAAAAAACAAAGACAAAAGGATAATGATAACAATAATAGATGACAAAACTGGCATTTACATAGTTTTAAAGCTTATAAAATGTTTTATGCATGTATCCTATTTAATCCTTACAAGAGTTCTGTGTGGTAGATACTAAGGTGTTATTATGCCCATTTTACAGATTAAGAAACTGACATTATAAAAATAAGTAAAAATGATTCTAGATAAAATCATGAAACCCATGGTCTATCATTGATATATCCCATCTTTCTCTTTCTTTTTCCCCTTTCTGCTTTCCCTTTTCCTCCTTACTTTTGGTGTCACCCTCATAGAGGCCCATTTCCCTCATTTGGTTTGGACCTTCCTACTACTATAGTCTATCTAGGTCTGCTTTGACCAGAAGTATTCCCAACATTCTTGCCTTCTTCTTGCATCAAAATCTACCTGCTATCAGCAATTCGCTGGGGATACTTGACATGTGGGAAAAGCTAACAGTGACCATTTTATACTTCCCTCCCAAACCATTTGTCCCATATATAAATATGGACTGTGAAGGAGGCTATCAAATAATCGAGGAGTTATTTGGAAAGTGTAAGTAACTGTAGTCATGAATTGGGGGTGATTGATTTATGAGATGAAATTTCCCCTTCTCATGATAGCAGGAAACCAATTAAGAACCCATGGTAAGCAAATTCTTTATCTGGCCACTTGTCTCTCCTTTCGTATGCCAGGGTACTGTTGAATGAAATGCACTGTGTTCTGGGTACCATACAAATTGGAGAGCTCTATACTCCATCATGGATTGATTCTAACATTAGAGCCTGTCCATTTGAGTTTACTTTTAGGGATCAGTGACATATCAGTGTGTTCCTGGGAGAATGGGAATCCATTGATCTGGGTCTGTTTGTGGACAGGGAGAGAAGACTTCCACCATTGACTGGAGCTAGAAAGATTGTGAAGGGAAGTAGCCATTGATGAAACTGAACTTCAGGCTTAGCCAAGAGTAGATCTGAGTTGCTTCTATCATTCCTCCTTACATATGGCAACTGAGGAAGACTTAAGGACTCTCAAATGAATACTGTATCCTTGTCCTTCAAGGCCCTGATTCCCAATAGATTGATTTTCTTGTTTTTCAGTAGTGTCTGTCTGACTCTTCATGACCCCATCTGGGGTTTTCTTGGTAAACATACTAAAGTGGTTTGCTATTTCCTTCTCTCTCTCTCTCTCTCTCTCTCTCTCTCTCTCTCTCTCTCTCTCCCTCTCTCTCTCTCTCTCTCTCTCTTTTTGCTTTTTGGAGGGGGAAGGCAGGGCAATTGGGGTTAAGTGACTTGCCTGAGTTCACACTCCTAGTTTTTTGTGTTAAGTGTTTGAGGCTGGATTTGAACTCAGGTCCTCCTGACTCCAGGGCTGGTGCTCTGTTCACTAGCCACCCCTCTAACTCATTTTTTGGGGGAGGGGTTTGGGGGGAGGCAACTGGGGCTAAGTGACTTGTCCAGGGACATACAGCTGTTGAGTAAGTGAGGCCAGAATGGAACGCAAGTCATCCTGATTCCAGGGCCAGAGCTTTATCCCCTGCACCTAGCTGCTTGATAAATTGGTTACATCTAGCTAAGTATTCCAAGCTTCCTCTCTCATTTGTTTCTCCTGGATTCTCCTAATTTCCTATATTTAATCAAATTTCTATGTGTTGCCTTTAGGACAACTTACCTCTATCACCTTTCTCATTTCCCAAGCTCCGCTCCCCAAGGTCTGCCTAGTTCCTATGTTTCCTTCCTTCCTTCCTTCCTTCCTTCCTTCCTTCCTTCCTTCCTTCCTTCTTTCTTTCTTTCTTTCTTTCTTTCTTTCTTTCAAATATAAGGGAGGACTTATACTGATTGTAGAAGCCAGGGACCTGGGTTCAAATCCCATGTTTGATAATCACTACCTGTGTGACCTTGAATAAGTCATTTAACTTCCCTGGCCCCAGTTTCCTTATCTATAAAATAATGGGGTTATACTAAACAGTCTCTGAAGTCCTTCTCAGCTCCAGATTTGTGATTCTAAAAGGTAGTGCTTTATTCAGTTATATAAGACAAAGTAACAGACTTGAAATGTAGGCCATCTCTCTTTACCGCCGAATAACAATGCACACATCCTCTTTGTCAAATATAAGTGTTTACCTTCTCACATAAAGTCCAGGGAGAAATTGGTGGCTTGTGTTCAAGCTGAGCCCAGTAAAGCAGACAAAAGAGCTGCCTGCAAGTCTGAATGCCAAGAAATCAGCTTGGCCAAAAATGCTGATGGAAATGGAACTTTCTCCCAAGGAGAAAAGAAGGGGAGGGAGTTTTCATAATCCAATCATCACCAGCCCCAAAAAAACCATAGAAAAAAGGTGCAGATGACCTCATTAACTACAGTCAGTTCTTTTTTGCCTGGAATATTCCCCAAACATGGGAAGCTTTCTTCCACTTAAATTTACATATGGTATCCCTAACCCCTGGGGTGTCTGGATTTGTTTATTAAGAATTTCTAATTTGACAATAATTTTTAGAGTCTACTGACAACTGTAGTGCCCCTAAAATCACAGTTTATAGGTAGTCACATACTCTGTTTATGAGGATAGTGACCAACACAGTATTATCCATAAGATACAACATCCAAAGCCCCGGTTCTGGCATGAAATCAACAGTATGTCAATGTCCTGGCTTTCCTATAAAGGTTATATTTTGTTTTATTATTTCAATTTTACACGTTATTGCAGTAGGCTACCATAACCCTGAGATTTATGGATTGTAAGATTTTGGAAACATTTTCCATTGTGAATTCCAGGATAATCTGAGAGACTTTGTACCAGAAGGCTATAGTTGCATTTACTGTGATAGCCCAGAACAGAAAATGTTTTTAGATGAATGTACCATGAAACCACTTTATATCTCCGTTCAAGAAAGTTGTTTGAAATCATGTCCACAGTTTTCTGCTCTGTGCCGGGCTCCTGGGCTGGTCTGAATCAGGATCTTAGGAAACAGAAAGGAGCCAGACATTTCTCTCAGCTAAATATCATTGGTATTGTGCTATTTCAGTCATGTCCGATTCTTCCTAACACCATTTGCGGTTTTCTTGGTAAAGGTGCTGAAATGTTCTGCCATTTCCTTTTCCAACTCATTTGACAGATGAAGAAATTGAGGCCAACAGGGTTAAGTGACTTGCCCAGGGTCACACAGCTAATAACTGTCTGAGGTCATGTATGAGCTCATGTCTGCCTGATTCCAGGCCCAGTACTCTACCCACTGTACCAGCTAGGTGCCCCTTAATATGGAATTTATAATAACATTTAAATATGAGATGTCGTAACAGCATACAGACCACTGGTGGAAGACATAAGTGCTTTGCAACACTGAAATTGTGGGTCTCAATCTTGTTCTGAGAAATGAAGGTTATGTGCCATAATCATATAGCCTAGAAATCCAGTCTTTTTCAGGACCACAGACTGATTCTATACGGCCTGAGGTGGTCCAGGATTAGCATTATGTTATACTCAGGAAAATGAGTGCAACAAAGGACCCATAAAATCACATCACAAGCATAATGGAACTAGATGGGTCCTTAGAGATAATCATTTGTTTCCTTTCCCCATATTTAGATGAGAAAACAATTGCAGAGAGATTGAATGACTGATCCTAAATTCATGGTCCTTTCCACTTTACCATGAATTGGGAGTCAGAGAACCTGGATTCAGTTTTGCTACTTACTACTCATGTGATCTTAGACAAGTCACTTAAATGCCCTCAGGGCCTCAGTTTCCTAAGCTGCAGGCTAAGGGGATGGTACTGAAGGCCCCAGTGGGCCAGCTTCCAAGGACTAATCACATAGCCCTCTAGAAGATGAATTTTGCTATTGTGGCAAAGGCATCTGGCAGGATTTGGGACTGGATGGCATGAGATTTTGTAACCATATGGGTTTTTCTGGGGAGGGGGAGAGGAAGGACAGAAGTTGAGCCAGAGGCTCAGGTTGACAAGGCAACACAGGAAGGAAAGAAGTGGAAAAGTTAATAGACTTGCCTTGGGTCAGTTAGCATTCTCCTCCCCCACAGGCAGATAGAACCATAGCAAGCAGAGCAGAAGAATCTAAGTAGTATTGGATATTCTCCACTTTGGCTGTGAAGTCAATCTGCTAAGGGGTGTGGTGTCTTCTTTCTCTGCCCGTGAGGCAAGAGATTGTCTAGGTATTATCCATAAGATACAGTACCCAAAGTGTGCCTTTTTTCCCCTTACATTCTTCTACAGGTGGAATTTTAAACCTAGCATTATAATAGGGGACTGGACAATAAAGGTTCGTTCCTCAGACCGCATGTTTTATGATCCTGCTTTGAGATGTGCCAAAAACATGGAAAGGAGGGGCTTGGCTCTTCACTTCAGAGCATGTGCAGGTATTCTATGATGATTTCTGGTCCCCTAGTAAAAAAAACCAAACACACACACACAACAAAACCACTTTTCATTGTCTGCTGAGCCAGTACAGGGCCTCTAGGTGGCACAGTGGATTGAGTGCTGGGCTTGAAGTCAGGAAGACATCTTCCTGAGTTCAAATGTGACCTCTGATACTTACTAGGTGTATGACCCTGAACAAGTCATTTAACTCTCTTTTTCTCAGTTTTCTAATCTGTACAATGAGCTGGAAAAGGAGACAGCAAACTACTCCAGTGTCTTTGCCAAGAAAACCCCAGATGGGTCACACAGAGTCAGACTTGACTGAAGAACAACAATAACAACGATGAAGTCATTAGTACTTTTTTTGTTTGAATTCCCATGCCTACTAGGGATTAGTAGAGGTTAAAACATGGAGACTGTTGGTGGAAAATAACTGACTACTGGACAATTGTTAATTGAACCAATCAGGTGACTTTTTGAGGAAGGGCAGATACTGTAATGGATGGCAGTATGGGATATGATCTAGAATTCTAAATGAAGGATGGGCTGATTTAATAAAGGAGGGGGAATAGAATCATGGTTCATGTTAGCTATTATTGGATTAAAATCAGAGGAAAAAAAGATGTCACCTGAAGACTAGGGTGTTATAGTAAGGTTGTTCTTTTCCCGAAACTGGAGACTCTGGCCCTCAGTTCACACATATTTAAGTTCATTATTGTAAGACCCTAACTCCAGAAAGAGTTTATCAGGTTTTTCTTCTCTTTGGTTCCCCATGCCCTCACCACAAAGTTCCTGAGAAAATCTCTTGGAGCACAGGTGTGCTCTCTCTCTTACAACAATGTCCCTTCTAGAAGACACACTCAATATACAAAAGAGATATCAGGTATAGGACAGCTATTTATTTCCTCTACTACAAAAAGAAATGCTTAAAAAACGTAAGATTCATAAATGAGCTTTAGTAACTCCATAGAACATGAAACAACAAACATGAAACCAGATGTCATGCTAGCCAGGCATGACTCTTGAGTCCTTTTGATTGCATAATCCTTTCAATACTTGCCAAGAGGAATTGCTGTCTCTTGAAGAAATCTGTTCTTGTTGATCATTAAATCTCAGGAGCTCTCAAACTCATAAGGAAGCCATGAAGACTAGAAATGTACATCTCTCAGAGAAGCTGCAGTGACCTATGCTTAGGAAAGAAATGAAAAGTAAAAGAGGCAACTAGATACTTCAGGCCAAGTCTTAGGCTTGCCTAAGCAAGGATATTTTCTTGCTGACATGTATGTAGTAACCTTTGTTGCTAGAGAGTGATTCTGTGTGTGTGTGTGTGTGTGTGTGTGTGTGTGTGTGTGTGTGGGTGTGTGTGTGGTCACGTGTGAATGAAATAAAATACCTTTCTTTTCGAAAGTCCAAGGAACTTGCTCTGAAAAAGGAGGGAGGGGGAAAGAGGGAAAGGGAGAGGGGATAGAGAGAGAGAGGGGGGGGGAGAGAAAGAGAAAGAGAGAGAAAGAGGGGAGAGAGGAGAGAGGAGAGAGTAGAGAGGAGAGAGAGAGAGAAGGAAGGGAGTGAGACTGTTCTCCTTTCCTTACATGGCCTGCTGAGTGGGGAGCTCTTCTTGGATCATTTGTGAGTGTAACTGGACTTTGCATGTACCCAGATAAACTAAGGTAGAGGTAGCTATGTGGGAGATGGTAAGGATCTGTTTCTGGAAGAAGATATCCTGTTAGTTCCCTTAATGGGTGAGTATGAGCATTTTCTTTTCTTTGGTTGTATAGTTGGAGTAAGCTATATCATTAAGGCTACTAGATTGGGACAGTTTCTATCTCTTTCCTGCAGCATACATGGGATGAAAGGTTACCTAAAGCTTGGGTGCCATACTTAGGTGGGGGTGATGGCTATCCACCCCTCTTCTTTTTAGACTCACTGACCCGGTGAATTAAGTTTGGGATGTTGGTCTGTCTTGTTTTTTGCTTTTCAGTTCAAGATGTAGTTGGCAGTAGAGTCCCCAGATGGGAGAGCTTAAGCCATAGTGACCTTGGAGTAGGATTCTAGGCCAAATATTGCTTCTAGCCCAGCAGATAAGCCCTGGGAATTCCAGGGTGCTGGAAAGCAAACCCAATGGACTTTGGCCTTGGAATTTGGTTGGACCATAGAAATGAGGCAATTTGTGACCCTAGTCTTCCTCCCCTTCCAAGAAATTGAGGTGGTATAAGAGGGAGTTCAGTACCTCTCAGGTGTTGGCTTCAGGGTGTCTGTATGTTTGTTCTTGCTATACCTTTGAAGCAAATATTCCTCTGTAAGAAACAAATCTGACTATTAAGTGGTTAAATGGAAGTGGATGCAGAAGATTTCTAAGATGAGGAAACACAATAGGTAGAGGCTTGAGTCAATGGCAGACCAGATACAACTCAAAATAGGGAGCAGTACTAGAGAATCTCAAGGAGGGGTGAAATGTAATATAACCAACTCTTGAGCAGTGGGAGCCAGAGTAGCCACTATGGCACCAATCATTGTCAATACAACCCCCACTGGAACATACAGAGACCAACTGTGTGATAGTTGTACATGCTTTTTAGCATGAAGCCAGAGCATTCCACTCCCTGGAAGGGGCCAAGAATGTTTATGTTTAGCCCCATTACTCCTGTCATATTAAATATTTAGGGCTGAAAGAGACCCAGGTAATTATTTAGTCCTAATTTTATAGCTGAAAAAACAGAGATCAGGAAAAATGAGATGACTTATTCCATCAGTGGAAGAGCCAGGATTGAAACCAAAAGCTTTTGACTTCAAAGTCAACAGGAAGAATAAGAAAAATATTCTTTTATGCACCATGTGCCTCAAGGAAGGAAAGAGGAGGTTGGTATTATCCTGGGATCTTTTCCATAGCTTCTCTTTCATATTTACACTTCTCCCTCTACACATGTGATAAAAAAATGTCAACAAAGGAAAAAACTTAGGAAAGGAGAATGAACTAGCAGTATGGAAAAAAGGGCTAGAGAAGAAAAATTATATGAAATTGATGAATTTTAAAATGGTAAAATATTTTGTGAATTTTGAATAATATAAATGTATTCTAATTTTGGGGGAGTCAGGCAGAAGGTCACTCAAAAGAAACTGGAAGTTAGATCTTTTTAAGTCTACATACATACATACATATATACACACACACACACACACACACACACACACATATGTATATGTATCAGTACAAAACAATACAGGGTAGTGCTTCCAAGTTTTGCCACTAGTCTACACGTGTCAGTCAATACAGGAAGGAATGGGAAGGGGACAATAGCTGGGCATTTTTCGGTGAGGGGAAAAAGAATTTTGCCATTCTTTCAGCCAGTTCAGGGTAGTAATCTTGTAAAATGTGAAATGACTTCTGAATGGAACTGGAATGGAACGGAAAAAGTATGATTGAAAGTTGGTACTCAGAAGTGATCAAGGGAGCAAGGAGAGAATGTTTGCTTGACTATGTACTAGGAGAGAGGCAGGGAGTTCATGCCTACATTGTGAGTGTGAAATTGGTAAGTCTTGACTCTCCATTAAGTCCTGATTAAATGTGGAAGTAGGGTAGACTGGGTCCTAGTACTGATCCTTCAAACCACCCAAGTCACTTGCATACAAGTGAAGTAAATAGTGATGAAAAATTACTCATTAGATTTTTGTTTTGTGCAATGTAGTGGTTTCTGGGATCCTTTTAGCACTGCTTTGGGAAAAGAGTACCTGGGGTTGGACACAAGATGATTCAAGGCATGAAGCTATGATTAATAGCGAACAAGAGTTTTGGGACAAAGGGGTTGAACTGTATTGGGTTCAGCTTTTTGGAAGGTTACTTTGAACCAAAACACCTTCTTTACCCTTGGGAAGCTGTAAGAAAGTCAAATAAAATGCTTAGGAGTGAGGATGATGCTTTGTATCAGTCTGAGAGGTGATAGAGTCCAGTTTCACCTTGGAAAGGACAGTATGGAGAACTTCATTCTAATGGTCAGCTGAGAAAATTGTTTTCCACGGTTTTCTAAGTATAGCTTCATTGCCTGCTTTGAAGTTTTGTAAATTCCAACAACATTGAACATGTTTACATTTACATGTGAAAAATGATACACTCCAAAGTTTTATCTATCTATATCTACATATCTATATCTATATGTAATTAATGCACACATATCCAATCCAATTCAACAAACATTTATTAAGCACCTACTTTGTGTCAGGTACTGTGTTAAGATCTGGGGGGTACAATTAATAAAAAGAAAGACAAAGAGCTTACAGTCTTCCAAGGTGGGGGAGGACAATATATAAAAGGAGGCAGGAAAAGACTGGATCCCAGGGAGGACCCAGTTGTGGGGCATGTTGTTTCTTGGAGTTGAAACCAGGCAGAGCTACTGATACAAAATAGAATGAACTGAAGTACCAGTTTGAAAGATCAGTTTCTCTATAAAAGAAGAAAGTAGGAGGAGTTTGGCATTCTCTGGTCTCTACCCCTACAATCAGAAAAGAGAGGAGGATGAATGAGGTGTGTCAGTCAAAGATTTATATATCTCTATCTATCTGTGTATGAATGTTGTTGAGATCTTCTTTACAGGGGTATGGCTCTTAAAATTATATGACAGCTATTACAAGCTCTGAGCAATTAATTCCTCAAGTGGAATTTCTCAGTCCTTTGTAATTCTGACAATAATTTTCACAAACTAAAGGGAATAGAAAAGTGAATTATTCTTAACTCCTGGTTATACGTGTTAGTGAGGGGTATGTATTTGTAAGCTATCTATATTAAATAGATTTATATATGTATTTATTAAACACATTTGTGTATAAAATCATATTTTATTTATATTATAAAATTATATAAAATATATTTACATTTCAAGTTATTGACAGGATTATAAAGCACTGAGAAACTGTAGTTGGGAAATTACTTAGCACTTTCAATGATCACAAGCTGTTCTCTTTTATGGACATGACATAAACGTGCAGGCTTTTTTTGTTTTTTTGCTGTTTGGAGGGGGGAACGTAGGGCAGTTGGGGTTAAGTGACTTGCCTGAAGTCACACAGCTAGTTTTTGTGTTAAGTGTCTGTGGTCGGATTTGAACTCAGGTCCTCCTGACTATAGGGCCAGTGCTCTATTCACTGTGCCACCTAGCTGCCCCATAAAAGTGCATTTTTTCAGCACCAATTATGGCTGCAAAGTGCAGAACACCATAATTTCTGAAAAAAGATAAAATTGGAGGCAGATCAAAGGAATTTAAAAGTTGAGATCTCCGAGGCATACTATTTTTCACTTAGTGATTTTGTGGTATGTTTTTTTTTGTCTGGGTTTCCTTTTACAACATGACTAATATGGTAATATATTTTGCATGTTTGCACATGCATAACCTATATAAAGTTGCTTATTGTCTCAGGGAGGAGGGAGGAAAGTTTGGGAAGGAGAGAATCTGGAGCTCAAAATTAAAAAAAAAGAATGTTAAAATTATTTTTACATGTAATTAGGGAAAAATAAAATACTAAAAAATTGAGATATCTGATACTCATCATTTGAAATCCTAACATCACAGGGGTATAAGGAGCTAATCCTGCAAATTAGCCTTCCTCTTATTATCTGTGTCATTAGTTTCTCATGTCACTTTCAAGCCTTTGTCTAACCTGAGATAATCCTAGACAAATTGTGATATAGAGAAAACTTGTCTTTGTCATCTTTATTCTGCTCTTTTTTGTTTCCTCATCTCTGCCTATTTTGACCTCCTCAACTCCTTCCTCAAGTGGTACTTGGATTCAGCATCTCTAATATTATATATTCATAAAAATCAGTTCTATTCCCTGAACCAGAGTTAGAAGTTCTGTTGTTGTACACCTCTTTACTTTAGTTTACATAGAGTTGGAAGAATTCATCTCTTCTCTTTGACAAAGGAAGAAAGGGAAAATTCTCTTCCATCTTGGGCTATGGAGGATTTGTTAAATCCTATAGGACAGAAAGCAGCAGGATGGGATGAAGGTAATTAAATATAACACCTTTTGCTGTGCACAAAGATGATTGAATTCAAACTTCTAGACCTATAGATTCCAGTGACTTTTCATGCATATTAAAGATAAAAGAGGAATGAATTCTGCTCCGATTCACATTAATTATATGTGGCCCTTTGGCTCCTTGCACATTGCCAAGAGTTTGAAATCCTCAATATCTATTCTACTGAATATAAAAAAAAGGAAAATATAGCAACTGGGATAATAGCATTTGTCAGTTTCATTTACAGCTCGTTTAGCTTGGCTGAATTAATGAGTACGTATTAGACTGACTTGCAAGGATCTCTTTACACATTCTTAAAGAATACTATACAATTAAATATCACGGTGGCAGAATCATAAATAACAGAGACAGGGAAGACTTTAAGTTAGAGACTGAGATCTTTTTACAGTTCCTATAGCAGTTACTTTTAAAGTGGCTCTAGTTAGCCAATCAACAAGCATTCTTTGAGCTTCTATGCCATGTTGATAGAGCATGGTACTGTGGAACCATGTCCTCCATGAAGCTTCCCTACATATTTCAGGATAAATATAATCTCTCCTCCATTTGGATTCCTACAACAATTTATGTCTTTATACTGATGTATACAGCAGACATCTCCTCCATCCACAGGCACATATTTATTGCTTTGTTTGGTGTTTTAGGAATCTAGCTGGCACAGTCAATATAGTGCTGGACCTGGAGTCAGGGAGATGGGAGTTCTAATACAGCCTCAGACATTTGTTGGCTTTGTGCCCTGGAAAAGTCAGTTAGTCACTTAACCTCATTCAGTTTTAGTGTCCTCATTATAGTACAGAGATAATCATAGCACCTACATCACAGGACTGCTATGGAGATTAAATAGCATAATATCTATATAATGCATAGTTTCTATGTCTTATTCCCTACTAGAATGTAAGCTTCTGAGGGCAAAGAGTATGCCCCATACATCTCTCTATGTCTTATGGTGCATCAGGGTCTTACAGATTCAGTGGGTAGTTGACACTCGATAGATTGTTGTTAAATAAGTGAATGCATGTATGCCAAGGAAATAGAGGACAGAATTTGTTGCCCTAGGGGCTCAATCCTTTGTTAGTCAATAAATAGCATTTATTAACTACCTACTATGTGTCAAACTCTGGGGATAGAAAGAAAAATTAAAAACCATTTATTCTCTCAAAAACATAACAGTTAAATGGAGTGGCAATGTGCAAACAGCTATGTACAAGCAAAGTATACAGAATAATGGAGAAAATACTAGTATTAAGAAGGATTGGGAAAAACTTCTTGTGAAAGATAGGATTTTAGTTGGAACTGAAGGGAACCCAGGGAAGCCAGCAGAGGTTGAGGTGGGAGAGAACTCCAGGTATGGGAGTAACCAATGATTCTTTCTAGAGTTGGGAGATGGGTGTCATGCAAGGAACAGAAAGTATGCCAGGGACAGTAGGTCAAAGAGCAAAGTGTAAGAAGACTGGACAGATGGGATGACGATAGATTATGAAATGTCTTGAATGCCAAGAGCATTATATATTTGATCCTGGGAGTGATAGGGAGTCACGGGAATTTATTGAATAGGAAGGGTAATATGGTCAGATATGCACTTTAGAAACTTGTCAGTTTGCCAGGTGAATGGAATGAGGAGAGACTTTATTTAGGGAGAACAACCAGCAGGCTTTTACAATAGTCTAGGTCTGAGTTGATGAGGGTATGTATAGTGTGGTGGCAATGTCAGAGGAAATGAGGCATATGTGAGAAATGGAATGAAGAAAATATCTATAGGACTTGGAAATAGATTAGATATGGGGGAGAGAAACAATAAAATCAAATCAATAGAATGAGAAATATAGGAAAATATGAAATTTTTGGAAAAACAACTGATCTGAAAAATAGAACAAGAAGAGATCATTTAAGAATTGTTGGACTACCTGAAAACCATGATAAAAAAGAGCCTAGTCATCATATTTGAAGAAATTATTAAGGAAAACTGCCCTGATATGCTGGAACAAGAAAGTAAAATAGAAATTAAAAGAATCCACCAATTGCCTCCTGAAAGAGATCCCAAAATGAAAATTCCCAGGAATATTATAGCCAAATCTCACAGCTTCCAGGTCAAGAAGAAAATACTACAAATAGTTAGAAAGAAACAATTCATATATTGTAGAGCCACAGCCAGGATAACACAGGATTTAGCAGCTTCTATATTAAAGGATCAGACTACTTGGATTATAATATTCTAGAAGGCAAAAGAGCTAGCATTATAACTAAGAATCGCTTACCAGTGAAACATAGTATAATCCTTCAGGGGAAAAAATAACATTTAGTGAAACAGAAGACTTTCAAGAATTTCTGATGAAAGGACCACAACTGAACAGAAAATTTAATTTTAAAATACAAGACTCGAGAGAAGCATAAAAAGGTAAATAAAAACGAGAAATCATAAGGGATTCAATCAGGTTAAACTGTTTACATTTCTATGTGGGAAAATGATATTTGTAACTCTTCAGAACTTTGTCATTATTAGGGCAGTTAGAAAGAGTATAAATAGACTGAGTGCACAGGTATGAGTTGACTATGATGGGATTATATCCAAGAAAACAAAATTAAGGTGTTAAAAAGGATAGACTGAGAAAAAGTAGAAGGGAGACGTAGAATGGAGTAAATTATCTCACATAAAAGAGGAGCAAATGAGCTTTTGAGACAGATGAGAAGATGGGGGCTAACACTTGAACCTTACTCTCATTGGAATTTGACTGAAAGAGGGAATAACTTGAACACTCAGTTGGGTAGAGAAATGTATCTTACTTTAAAGGTAAGCAGGAAGGGAGGAAAATGAGAGAAGGTGAAAGTGTTGATAGAAGGAAGGGCAGATTAAGGCAGGCAGTGGTCAGAAACAAAATACTTTTGAAGTGAGACAGGGTGAAGAGAGGGAGAGAGAGAGAGAAAGAGAGTGAGAGAGAAAGAGAGAGAGAGAGAAAGAGAGAGAAAGAAAGAGAGAGAGAGAAAGAAAGAGAGAGAAAGAAAAAGAGAGAGAGAGAGAGAGACAGAGAGAGAGAGAGACAGAGAGAGAGAGAGAGAGACAGAGAGAGAGAGTCAGACAGAGGGAGAGAGAGAGAGAGAGAAAGAAAGAGAGAGAAAGAAAGAAAGAGAGAGAGAGAGAGAGAGAGAGAGAGAGAGAGAGAGAGAGAATAAACAGGGAGGGTGGAGGGAAATACATAGTAATCAAAACTGTGAATGCAAATGAGCTGAACTTGCCCATAAAACAGAAGTAGATAGCAGAGTGGATTTAAAATCAGAATCCTACAATATGTTATTCACAAAAAACACATACATATACACATACACACACATGGTAAAGATAAGGGGTTGGAGCAGAATCTGTTTCGCTGGAGTAAAAAAAAAGCAGACAACAATCATGTTACTGCTGGGTTGAAAAAGCAAAACAAAAATAGATCTAACTAAAAGAGATAAGGAAGGAAACTGCATCTTACTAAAAGGTATCATAAGCAATGAAGCAATATCAATACTAAAGATACAGGCACCAAATCATATACATCCAAATTTTTAAAGGAGACATTAAATGAGTTACAAGAAGAAATAGACAATAAAACAGTAGTAGTGTGGGACTTCAATTTTACCCACTCAAAACTAGATAAAACCAACTGAAAAATAAATAAGAAAGAAGCTAAGGAGGTCAATAGAATTTTACAAAAGTTAAAGATGATGCAACTTTGGAGAAAATTGAATGGGAATAGAAATATACTTTTTCTCAGCAATACCTGGCACCTACACACAAATTGACCATTTATTAGGGCATAAAAACCTCACAATCAAATGCAGAAAAATTAAATGCTTCCTTTTTAGATCATAATGCAATAAAATTAGATCCAACAAGAGGCTGTGTAAATATAGATTAAAAATTAATTGGCAATGAAATAATTTAATTCTAAAGAATGAGTGGGTCAAATAGCAAATTACAGAAACAATCAACAATTTCATTAAAGAGAATGACACCAATGAGACTACAGAGTAGAATTAATGGGATGTAGCCAGAGCAGTACTAAGGGCAAAATTTGTATCTCTAAATGCTTACATCAATGAAATAGAAAAGGAACAGATCAAAGAATTGGACATGTAACTTAAAAACTAGAAAAAGAACAAATTAAAAATCTTCAATTAAACAATCAACTGGAAATCCTGAAAATCAAAGAAGAGATTAATAAAACCTAAAGTAAGAAAACCATTGAACTAATAAATAAAACTAGAAACTGGTTGTATAAAAAAACACAATAAAATAGATAAACCAGTGCTTAACTTAATTAAAAAAAGAAGAAAGCCAAATTACCAGCATCAGATATGAAAAGGGTGAACTCACCATCAGTGAAGAAGCATTTAAAGCAATTATTAAAATCTATTTTGCCCAATTATGTCAATAAATCTGACAATATAAGAGAAATGTATGAATATTTACAAATATATAAATGACCCAGATCAATAAAAGAGGAAGCTCCATCTTAGAAAAAGAAAATGGAAAAAGTCATAAATAAACTGTCTAAGAAAAAATCCCTAGTCACAAGTGGATGCTACAAGACATTTAAAACAATTAATCCCAGTAGTATATTAACTCTTTGGAAAAATGGGCAAAGAAGGAGTCCTAACAAATTCCTTTTGTGACACAATATATGGTGCTGATTGTTGTTTGTTGCTAGTTCTTCTTTTCTGAAGAAGACCATGACATCAGAAAGGTGATGCCATGACTTGCAAGTGAATTAGATTCATGTTATGGAGAACTGTGCAAAGTCACTGGCTTTACTTACTCTCTCCTACAGAGCCATTTGGGTCCATTGCCAAGAAATAGATCAGCACAACTGGAGATGGCCCTCAATGCAGTTAGAGACCTTTGCCTTTTTAAGCCAGGATTATTTGACTGAGGCAGTGCCTCTTAAGTGATTAAAACTAGGTAAGAAAGGAGACAAAGAATGGTCACTTTTACTTAGTTTAAAACAAAAAAAGCGATCTGGGAGGGAAAGATCCTCAGGTTTCTGGCCAAAACAGAAACATTAACTCTAAGCTATCAGGGCAAATGATGAGCAAATGGGGCTTGGACTGAGGGAGGTGGGGTGGGAAATCTAACCCATAAACTCCAAGATATCTTTTAGAGGTTTCAGTGATCAAAATTTACATTCCTTTGGGTAGAGCACCTCTGGGAGAGGAAAGAAGTGAAAGAATGGTGGTGAAAGAGGGGACAATCTTTTGGAGAAGATGGGGTAGAATGAGATCTCTTGTGTACACAAAGCTTTACTTTGGGTGGAGAAGAAGGAAATGGAAGTAGAAGGTCTTTGAGAGATGTGAATGAAGAGGGGAGAAGAGGACACTCTTGATGAATGGTGAAATATGAGTCAGTGTTCTCATTTGAGAAGGTAGAGGGAGCAATGACAGTTTGAAGAACTATAAAAAGGTCTGGAAAAGCTGTTGTGGTGAGTGAGTAAATTAGGGAGGTATGAAAGGATTGTCTGCAGTGAGGGCCCAGTTGAGATTATGCAACATAAATTTGTAGTGGATCCAGTCAGTAAGATTTCTTGATTTTCTCTTTGTTCAGTTGCACTTTTATAGGAATGAGGGTAGCAGATAGTGGGTGTTATCCAAGGTTGAAGCTTGGCAGGTTGAGGATAGTGATAGGGTAAGGAGATGAGTATGATGCTACTTTCGAATCAGTTTTTATCCTCATTTCAACTCTGATGCTTATAGAAATTCAGAGTCCAAAATTTCTGCATGGAGAAGATGAGGTGGGGGATAGGAGGCAAAATTAACATTCAGAAGAGTGACTATAAAGCCAGCCATTAATAATGGTCACATATTTGTGATGTAACTACAGTACTTCTCAACTGAAGGCAAAATATATTGAATAGCATATGTACACATATGCATATATACATATCTATATGTATATATCTATATCTATATCTATCTATCTATCTATCTATCTATCTATCTATCTATATACTATTATCCCTTTGTTACTTATTATATCCCTGAATTTGGTAAGGGACCTCACAGGACAAGGTACTTGACCTTTAAAACTGTCTCTAGGTGCCACCTGCAATTCTGTAAAACTTTCCTTTCTTAGTGTTATGCTAACTAGCAGGACTAAACGCAAGGTGAGCCATAGTTACTCATTGTGATGGCCAACAGCCTCAAGGCATAGATCTGAAACTCAGAGATGAAGATGAGGATGATGATAATGACAAAAAAAGTGATGATGATAATAACAATAGATCTTTAAAGTTTGTAAAAACCCTTCGCATATATTATCTCATTTGACCGTTGCAACAGTCTTGTAAAGTTGGTATTATTATTACTCCTCCTCCATTTTACACATGAGGAAACTGAGTCTGAGAGTAGTTAAGTGACTTGCCCAGAGTCATACAGCTTGTAATTTTTCTGGGGCAGGATTTGAACTCAGAATTAATACATCATAACATTTGCCCCTTGGGTATAAAAGCACAAAGATCAGTTCAGTCTCTCTGCTTCTTTGCTCATGGTTGGTTTGTACTTTGTATTGGTGTTGTCAGCCACAGTCTCAAGAGATATGCCCCATAGGAAACACAATAGCTTTTCCAGACCTTTTCATAGTTCTTTAAACTTTCGTTGCTCCCTCTACCTTCTAAAATGACAACAGAGTCATATTTCACCATTCATCAAGAGTGCCCTCTTCTCCCCTCTTCATTCACATCACTCAAAGAATAATTAAAGGAGCCAAAAGCAGTCATGTCCCATTCTAGATAAGATTGGCCAGCTGTGGGGCTTTATCCTCATGGTATCACCGATTAAAGGTGAGGCCAAGGACATGCAAGTGAATATGTTGCCTTATTTCCCTTCTGAGAGGAATACAGTGTTTTCATTGTTGTACATCCTTCAGTGGGGAGGGAATGATGATTGTCCATCTTGCTGAAAGCTGATTATAGTGTCCCCTCACTCCAATGCATTCCAATAGCCACTCACCATCCTCAAACATTCCCTGAATGCCACAGAGCATTGAAAGACTCCAGATAAGTTTCCTGATCTAGGTCATAGGGATAGAAATGGAACTTGTGACTTCACTGGTCCAGGTTGCTACCAAATGAGGGAACCCTCTCCACCAATGCAGTTCAGCACCTTCTCTGAAATTTATAGTCAAAGAAAGTTGCTCAGAGAACTGAAAGGGAAAGAGACTTACTTAGTCACCACTGTGGATAAAGGTCTTCACAATTCCAAGACCAACTCTTTATTCAGTATACAATATTGTCTCTCTTTATTGAGCTGAGGAATATTAAATGTCCTCAAATTCCTAAACATTCAGGGCATTGGCATCTATATGAGAGGTTCCAGACCAGTTATACCTAAAACAATAAAGGTTTTCTAGCATTGTCTTGATACTAAGGCTTAGCCAGAGGTTCTGCAGAAAGGAAAGTATGCAGGTTGAGATGCTTGCTCTAGAAAGCTCTCATGAATCCTTTTATAACTTCTTTCAATCATTAGTAATTTTTTGTGTGGTATAGTGGAAAACCCACTAGCTTTAGAGTTTTTTGACCTGGGGTCACATCTTCCACTTTTTTCGACCAGGGTGTCATTGAATGAGTTACTTATCATTATGGGCCTCAATTTCTTTATCTATAAAATTAGGGGATTAGATTAGATGACATCTGAATTTTCCTCCAGGTCTGGACATATGATCCTGTGATCTACTGTGAGCCAGCTAGGCTGGATACAACATTGAACTTGGTGTTAGAAAGGTGAGTTAAAATCTGGTTTCAGAAATTTGCTGACTGTGTGACCTTGGGTGAGTCATTTGACCTCTGTCTACTTCAGTTTCTTCATCTGGAAAATAGGGATAATAATGGCACCTACCTTCTAGGTTCCTTCTTATGAAGGTTGTTGTAGCAACAGAACACTGACAAATACGGAGAACGACTCCCATTTAGGAAACTAGTGCCACCATTTGCCTTCTCCTATTTGCATTCTCCCTCTTCATCTTATACTATAATGCTTTTGCTTTGACAAAATTGTAAGGGGCTAATTTTTTATGTTCTGAAAATAACTGAATTGTCTCTTCAGTTACATGCAGCTTTGTCATGGGAAGAAAAACACTGCGTCAACCATCCCTGCTCCCTTCTTGCCTTTGTTGCTCAGTTGCATAAACTCCCTTCACAAAGTTGACACTCATGCTTTCAGACAAGAGACTGGTTATCCTAGTCTGAAGGTAGTTCTTTTCAATAGATTTAAGTCACAGTGGTCTTATCAACACAGGTTTGGTTTTTGAGTCCTTCTAATTTTCCAGAGGGAGATCTAGCATACAGGGACTCCTACCTGTGACTCCCTTTCTGAGAAAAGACAGATGGACTAAATTTGCTTTAATCCAGCTCCAGATTTGCTGACCCAGTGGCAGACATATAGCTCATAGAGTTGGTAGGGGGGTACTAAATATTGAAGAAGGTGAACCATGAAGTTTCCAGGGTCCCTTATGAGTATCTTGAATGTGGGATTACAGAGAGTTCTTGCTTTACAATAACCTTTCTCAGAAAAGCTGGGGAAAGTGACTGATCATATCATAAGGATCAGAAGCATTTTTGATGCCAGTGTCTATAGGCACAGGCCAAGTGCTTTCTTTAAAATTTTTTTATTTTATGCAACTGATTTTTTTCTAATTACATAATAAAACAATTTTTAACATTTAAAAAATGTTTTGAGTTCCAAATTCTATTCTTCCCTTCTTTCCTGCCTTCCCCCCTGCCTGAGATGGTAAGCAATCAGATATAGGTTATGCACTTGCAATCAGGTAAAACATTTCTATATTACCAACTGCTTTCTCTTAAAAACAATTTCTTTTTAACATTCATTTAATTTTTTTTGAGTTCAAAATTCTCTCCCTCTTTTCCATTTCTCTTCCACCCATTGAGAAGGCAAGAAATGTGATGTCAATTATACATTTGAAATCATGCAAAACATATTTCCATTTTAGCCAAAAAGAGCAAGAAATCACACAAATAAAGTCATATCTACATAATCAGAAAAACATCAGTTGCTTATGGGTAGGACAAGCTAATATAATAAAAATGGCAATTCTACTTAAATTAATTTACTTTATTTTGTGCCATAGAAATCAAACTATGAAAAATTATTTTATAGAACTAGAAAAAATAATAATTAAATTAATCTGGAAGAGCAAAAGGTCCAGAATATCAAGGGAATTAATGAAAAGAAATGCAAGGGAAGGTGTCCTAGCTATACTAGATCTTAAATTGTATTATAAAGCAACAATCATCAGAACTACTTAGTACTGGCTAAGAAATAGAGCGGTGGATCAGTGGAATAATTCAGGTATACAAGACACAGTAGTCAATGACTATAGTAATCAACTGTTCGATAAACCCAAAGACTCCAGCCCCTGGGATAAGAACTCACTATTTGACAGAAACTGCTGGGAAAACTGGAAAATAGTATGGCAGAAAGCAGACATAGATCAACATCTTACACCACATACCAAGATAAAGTGCACATGTGTATGTGACTTAGAGATAAAGGATGAGACTATAAACAAATTAAGAGAGCAAAGAATAGTTTACCTGTCATATCTATGAAGAATGGAAGAATTTATGACCAAATAAGAAAGAGAGAACATTATGAAATACAAAATGGATAATTTTGATTACATTCAATTAAAAAGGTTTTGCAGAAACAAAGCCAATGGAAGCAAGATTAGAAGGGAAGCAGAAAGCTGAGAAACAATTTTTACCACAAGTGTCTCTGATAAAGGCCTCATTTCTAAAATATATAGATAACTAAGTCAAATTTATAAGAATACAAGTCATTCCACAATTGATAAATGGTCAAAGGATATGAACAGGCAGTTTTCAGACAAAGAAATCAAAACTATCTATAATCATAAGAAAAAAAATGCTCCAAATCACTATTGACTAGTGTAAAGCCAAGCACAAGCAGCTTTCCAGAGGACTGTTGCTGTGAATAGCTTTCAAGGTTATGATTACACAGTGTAGTGAACTCTCTATTTATTCAGTAGAAACATAAGGCAAAACATTCACAGAAAATCAAAGTACAGCATTCACCATATTATGGCATAACAACTTATCACTAAAATGGCCATGTAATTTTCACCAAAGTGGTCACATAGTTTTAAACAAAGTACATTCATTTAGTAATTCAATCATTCTTAAGGAGGCAAGACTCCTTAATTGACACAAAGTACAGAGGTCAAAAGCTCTCTATCTCTAGGTCACATTGTTTTAATCTTTTCAATCAAAAAGTCTTCTTTCTTCTTGATTGATTTGTTTCCAATCATCCTTAATTAATAAATCCTCAACTCAATCATCCAATTGTAAAGGTCTAGTAAATCATGATTTCTCAGTTTGCATTAAATACCCAAGGAGAGGTCTTTTCATCTTGACTGAGGCTGTCTCTCCACTTCCATGGTTCCCCTTCCATGACCCCAGCTTTTGCCAGCTCCTTGTTGTCCAGCTCCTTGTCCAGTTCCTGTTCCATACTGAAGCTCACAGTGTCTAGTCCCACCTCAAGTCCTTCACAGTTTCTGTTCCTGGGAAGACAAAGCTTAACAAAGCCACAATAACATCCATACACATTGCCAGCATCCTCATCAATTCACTTTCTGCCTCTGAAATCAACATAGATCCAACAACAAGGTCTGAGGAATCAGCACAAATTATTAGTATAGCCCCAGGGCCTCTGAACATGTCAACAAGACCCTCCTCCAGGATTTCTGTAAACATACGACAAGGAAATCCTCTTTCAGGGCTTCTGAACCAGCAGCAAGGTCCCAGGGCTTCTGTAACAACCGCACTGTCCTCTATCAGCAGATGAATCTGACAAAGTAACATCAAAACAGACAGACAAAGTACCAACACCACAGTCATGCTTCCTCCCAGTTCTCCTCTCTTCTCATTTTTCAGAAGTTCTCAATTCAGTTCTCAGAAGAAGTTCTCAGGAGAAGTTCTGGCACCACACATTCTGTTCTCCATTGTGTTCTCAATTTCTAGCAGTTCTCAGAAGTTCTCAGGATCCTGGCAGTTGTTTCTCTCAGCAATTCTCATTCCTGGAAGTTCTCTCTCTATCTCCAGCAGTAGCTGCTCTGCCTCCATGATGCTTGTTCCCAGAAGTTCTGGCATCTCTCAGCTTGGGCTTTTCCTTATATACAGTATTAGCTCCTCTCTGTTCTGCCCCTTCCTGTTATGTCAACAAGTCCATCACACTGTGGGATTCCCAAGTTCTGGGTCTTAATACTTGACACAATCATTAACTTGGAACAAGGTGCTAAATACCTGTTTGATTACAACTACAAGGGGCAGGGGAGATCTTCAAATTCTTATTACCATTACAATTAGAAAAATGCAAATTAAAACAACTTTGAGGTATCATACAGCTATAAGATTGGCTAACATGACAAAACAGGAAAATAATAAATGTTGGAGAAAATGTGGGAAAATTGGGACACTAATGCAATGTTGGTGGAGTTGTGAACTGATCTAACCATTCTAGAAAGCAATTTGGAACTATGCCAAAAGGGCTATAAAACTGTGCATACTCTTTGATCCAGCAATACCACTTCTAGGTCTGTATCCCAAAGAGGTCATAAAAATGGGAAAAGGACCCACATGTACAAAAATAGTTACAGCAGCTCTTTTTGTGGTGACCAAGAATTGGAAATTGAGGGGGTGCTTATTAATTGGGAAATGACTGAACAAGTTGTGGTATGAGAATGTAATCTAATATTATTGTTCCACAAGAAAAAAACAGAAGGTAGACTTCAGAAAAAACTTGGAAGCACTTGCATGAATTGATGCTGAGTGAAATGAGCAGAACCAGGAGAACATTGGCCATAGAAAGAGCCACATTGTGTGATGACCAACTTTGACAGATTTAACTCTTCTTAGCAATGCAATATGCTAAGACGATCCAAAAGATTCACGATGGAAAATGCTATCCATATCCAGAGAAAGAACTATGGAGTCTCAATGCAGATTGAAACATACCATTTTTCTCTCTCTTTTTTTTTCCCCTTTGGTTTTTTCCTTTTTCATGGTTTTTCCTTTTGGTTCTAATTCTTCTTTACAACATGATTAATATGGAAATATGTTTAGTTTGATTTCATAATCCATATATGTATAGCCAATATCATATTGCATACTTTAGAAAAGGAAGGTAGGAGGGGGAGAAAATTTAAAACTCAGAATCTTATAAAAGTGAATGTTACAAAATTAAATAAATAAATAAATATTTTTTAAAAGAGCAAGAAAAGTAAAGAAAGTGAAAAAAATTGTGCTTCAGTTTGCATTCAGATTCCATTAGTTCTTTCTCTGGAGGTGGATAGCATTTTTCATCATAAGTCCTTCAGAATGATTTTTGATCATTGTATCAATCAGAATAGCTAAGTCAATCATGGTGGAACACCATACAATATTTCTATAATAATGTGCAATGTTCTTCTGGTTCTGCTTATTTCACTTTGCATCAATTCATCCTGTTCATGATTTCTTATAGTCTCCTTTGCCACTGCCAAAAAAAAAAGCTGCTATAAATATTTTTGAACGTCCATGTTCTTTTCCTTTTTCTTTGATTTCTTTGTGACATGGACCTAGTAGAAGTATTGCTAGGTCAGACAATACACAGGTTTATAGCCCTTTTGGTATAGTTTCAAATTGTTCTCCAGAGAGTAGTTAAATCAGTTCACAACTCTATCAACAATACATTACTGTCTCATTTTTTTTTCTGCATCCCCTCTCACATTTGTCCTTTTCCTTTTCTGTCACATTAGCCAATCTGATATGTGTAAGGTGGTACTTCAGAGTTGTTTTAATTCATATTTCTCTGCTCAATAGTTATTTAGAGCATTTTCACATATGACCATATAGATAACTTTGATTTCTTCTGAAAACTGCCTGTTCATATCCTTTGGCCATCTATTATTTGGGGAATGACTCATATTCTTATAAATTTGATTCAGTTCTCTATCTATTTGAGAAATGAAGCCTTTATCAGAGAAGCTGGCTGTAAATTTTTCCTCACATTTCTTGCCTTCCTTCTAATATTGGCTGCATTGGTTTTGTTTGTGCAAAACCTTTTAAATTTTATGTAATCAAAATTATTCATTTTACATACTCTCTATCTCTTGTGTGGTCATAAATTCTTCTCTTATCCATAGATCTGACAAACAAAATTTTCCATACTCTCCTAATATGCTTACGATATCATCCTTATTTCTAAATTATGTACCCTTATCTTGGTAAATGGTAAGAGATGTTGGTGCATACCTAGTCTCCGCTTAACTGCTTTCCAGTTTTATAAGCACTTTCCAACTGCTTTCAAGATGGACAGCAGCTAAAGAGAAATTGACTTCAGCTGGATCCTTGTATTATTGCTTTCCTTGTGCCACTTAGGTCTGTCTGTCTGTCTCCTTCCCTAACCTTCTTCTCCCCCTCCCCTTACCCCTCTCTGCCTCCACCCCCTCCCCTGATTTTTCCATGATAATAGCCAACACTGCTATGATTCTGTACTGGATGCAGTTTTTATGCAAGAACATGGATTTGTGTACTTGAATTCCAATGCCCTAGGGAACTTTTTCCCTATTATCAGCCATGAAAAATTTGTGCCATTGACATACATTTTATATATAATACAATAAAATATAATTTAATGTAATGTTATATAATACAACACAATATGAAAACATCTTACATATTTTTATGTATATATGTACATATACCTACATATACATATATAGGTATGTATATATACACATATGTAAGTATGTGTGTATGTGTATGTATGTATGTATGTATGTATGTAAATACTGGTTGGATATTTTTTCTCATATGGGAAACTCATCATGAAGAAGTCCCTTATACCAATGCAATTCTGCACCTGTTCTGCAATTTATATTTTTTAGTTGCCTGGGGCTACTGAGGGGTTAAGTGGACCTGCCTAGTATCAGACATCTAGGATATGTCAGAGGCAAGACCTGGATCCAGCTTTTCCTTACCCTGAAGCCAGTTTTTTACCCTGTATGCCACATAGACTCTAGAGTATATGTCATACTTTCACAAAAGTGGTTTTTAAAAATTGTAATCCTCCATACCTGATATTCAAGAATATATTATCATACTCCCTATGTTCTTGCTAGTATTATTATGGTCCTTGTGTTCTTTCTGGTAATGAGACTTCTCACACAGAAGTATCTTTATTACAAGAGGTATCACCCATTTTGTTGCTAGCTCTTCACAATATATCTATTAGCCCAAAAAAGACAATGGATTTGAGGCGTGAATTTTTTCAAGACTGACTACTATATAGTTCTACTGAATTTTAGCTTTGACAAATAAGAAAACTCCAAAGTATTTTTGACTAATAAAGGAAATAACAATAAAGGGGGAAGCTATAGACAGAATGGAAGAAACTTGGATTTCAGGATTCAGTAAAAAACTGCTCCTTAGAGTCAAGACCTTTAGTGGGACAGAGACAAAGGAGATGATGAACTGACACATTACCTCTCAGCTTCAAAGAGTTTTCTCAAGTGGTACCTCCCATTAGTCTTTATTCAGGGTCAATCTGGTAATGATAAAAAGCAGAAGCAGAAGCTGTAGACATCTCGCTCATCACTACCAACACCCATAGCAACATGGAGATCTGGCCTTTTGAAGCTTGCTTGCCAAGAGCTGTCTTAGCTGGTTTGAGGGAAAGCACTTTAAATATTTAAATGAAATTATTCAGGAAAAGACTAAGGAAACAGGACCAAAGCAACAGTCTATGCACTGATTACAACACTGTAAA
Source organism: Pseudochirops cupreus (assembly GCA_028627135.1). Lineage (NCBI taxonomy): Eukaryota > Metazoa > Chordata > Mammalia > Diprotodontia > Pseudocheiridae > Pseudochirops > Pseudochirops cupreus. Next base: position 249,212,229 of record CM053584.1, on the reverse strand, counting down.
CAACAGTAATAACAGCAACAGAATCTTGGGAAAAATGCGGAAGATAAAAAAAGGTCAAAATGGGACATGAAAGCAAATAGGATGATTCAATTTCTCTCTTGCTAATGCTACTATATGCTCTTCTTATAATTATTTTTAAACAAACTGTCAATAATGAAAACACATCATTTAATGTGTAATTCCTCTACGTTTGTCTTTTAATGTTTATTTATAATTTATTTATAAATAACTAATACATTTATTTACCCATCTATTTATTCATTCACTTTATTCATCCATCCATTTATTTTCTCACACATTTGCCCATCCATTTACTCCTTCATTCCTTCCTTCCGCAGTATCCCCTCTTTCCTAATTTCTTAGTTGCTTGGGTAAACAGAATGGGTAAGTGCTTTGCCCTTGGTCACACAGCTGGTATATCACAAAGGGAGGATTTCAATAGAGGTCTTCCCAATGCTGAGATTAGATGTTCTATTCACTTTTCTAGATACTCCTTCTGTTGATACTGTTTTTGATGCATTCAGTTAGATTCAAAATAAATATAATTAAATTTAATTTTAAAAAGTTAAAATAAAAATTCATAGTTCCAAATTTTACTAAGGCTTCCACAGTATTGGACATGCAGAGGAGAAGCCCATGACGACCAGCTGTGGTGCTTTGGAGGTAATGATTGACTCAGTGGCATAATCTCCTCCCTACAACACAATAAGCAATGCCTCCCTCTTTGTCTAGAGGCAGCATCTGCTCTCCCGACCACTCCTTCCTCTTCTTAGTAACAAGACAACTACCACTTCCATACTCCCTTTATGGGCTTATGATTTTTTTCTCATGATGACTTTATCTTCCAACAGTCCCTTCCTATCTCCACCTTTTCTTTCTTGAGCTGATAACAACAACAACAAAAAGGATGTTACAATTGCCCTTCCTTTCCCAAAATCCTGAAAATGTTTTTGCTTTTGTTGGTAGGTGTGTGTGTGTGTGTGTGTGTGTGTGTGTGTGTGTATGTGTGTAGGGGTGATATGGAGAGGAGAAAATTTGGGAAGCCCTAAAGTTGTTTCAGAATCTCTATAATAATAAATATTATTAACAACCTTATAATATGATTATAAGTAATTATGCTCAATTATAAATAAATTATAATTATCCTATATTGTATAACATATTATTGTATATAATAAATATTAATATTATATGGTAATATAATGAATTATAGACCCACCATCTTGTGGTCAGTTGTGTTGAATCTACTCTGCTGACATATTTCAGGTGGCATTTGATGCTATTTTTGTAATTTAACCCTCTCAGATTCAATCTTCTGCTGCTTACCATTTTCCTAAACCTCATCTGAGTTATTCAATCAAGACAAACTCCATCACCCTCCCATACCTTCCTTATTCTATACCCAGTCACAGAGAAACACCAAACTAAACACTTTTAACTTTAACTTCTGCTATCCAACTTAACAAACTAGCTTTTCCCCTATGCTGATTTAATGTTATTTTTCTGGTAGTGTCATATAAAAAATTCCAGATGACAATCAAGAACTACAGTCAATTTTACCTTTTCATTGAATGTGAATGCAATTTAAATCTGCATTATTTATTTACTGCAATCTCTCCCTAAATAATAAGCCCATTTCTTTGCCTGAAAAATGGCCTTGTGTTTAATGAAAACAAAATATATGTGTCCCAGCACAGAGTTGAAAGCTGAAGTTGAAAAGGCTCATTCTTCTCTCTATAATATTTTTTTTCATTACTCCCACCTTTTTTTAAAAAAATAATCCACGTGACAGAGGAAGCTGACTCATGAAAAGAACAGGGAGAACAGAAGAATGCCATTTTTTTCCAGAAAAAAAATTCCCACTCCTCCCTTAAACCACTAGGAACACAAGAAAAATATATGCCAATAGGGACATGTATGGAATCTAGAGTTTATAGATGATATGGACATATGAACCCATAATCAATATTAAACAAAAGAAGAAATTCCCAAAGAAAGTGTTATTCATGAATACAAAGGATTATCTCTAATAACCCAAATTTCTTTATTTTTCTAGTCTTGGACCTTTGTATATTTGAGCGAAAGCACCATTATAGGTGCTAGACGAGTTTCATGGTTCCCCAAACAATCTGACCTCCATCATAACTATTAGTTTTGAATATCTGTATTGACAATCTTTCTTGAAGGCCAAAGAAGTGACAGAGATACGTTATGAAGTTTATATCAGTTATTTGTGCAATCACAATAACTCAGAGCCACCAGTTAGAAGAATCCTGTGCTGCAGAGAAATATTTTTGAAAATGGTACCCCTATGTGGCACCCATGTAGAAACCAAGATTACATTTCGCTCTTTAAAAAAAATTGGGCCAAATTTTAGAAGCATGGGCGTCTAGAACAGCATTGGGAGGTACCCTAGGGAAGTACTCAGGATAATACAGGTCTGATCCCTGATGTGAAATGAGATTCTAAGAATTTGATGGTCTAGATCGTACTATAGTGGAAGAAAATACTTGAGGCCAGTCAAAGGTCCTATTGAGGACCTAGACAGCAATATTTGGCCTCAAGGCTGCAGATTTCCCACTCCTGGTTTAGGGTGCTTTCAGCTATCACCTTTCCTCTCTGCTCCACCCCTACATTTTCTGGAGATCTAATTAGTTGTACCCTGTTACAAAAATTAGTTCATGTTCAGCCTAGGGGCAATATACTGGCCCTCAGGTTCATGTGGTCCCTTTCTCTGATATTTACAAAGTTCATGTCAGTTATTCATGCAATCAAAATAACTCATAACCATCAGTTAGGAAAATCTTTAACATTCAGACAAAGGCTTGACTTTTTCCCCTAATTTATTCCTAGTGCTGTAGCTCCAAAGCCTCTACCTGTGTTCTCTCCATCAACAATGCCAGTAGCCACCAATTAGTGTTTAGAAAAGAGAATTACTTGAGAAGATATAGCAAGAACAGTTGGCGTAAAACATTCCTTTCAAAACCTGGGATGTATTTTCCCATAAATACACACAATAACCACAAGAAGAATAAGCACGAACTTAAAATTTAAATGCAGTGAGGCAGACATGGAGAGAGTATGTATGGCAAAGGGGTACCATCTGTCTCCAAACCCTGGAAGTTCTTTTTTTTTTCCTTTTGAGGGCCCTCATGAAATCTGCTTTGGGATATGGCATTAATGATGGGTAAATCACTTGGCTGGGCTGCCTCTTTGCAGGGTATGACATTTCTGCTGGACAGACTGATCTGCTTCTGGGCTGTGCTGATCTGTTACTTGGCCAGATTGCTCTGCCTTTCTAATTTTTTTTTTTGGTTTTGTTTTGTTTTTGTTTTGCAGGGGGAGAAGGCAGAGCAATTGAGATTAAGTGACTTGACCAAGGTCACATAGCTAGTAAGTGTTAAGTATCTGAGGCTGCATTTGAACTCAGGTCCTCCTGACTCCAGGGCAGGTGCTCTATTCGCTGTGCCACCTAGCTGCCCCTCTTACTTTCTACTAATGCATTATTCTTTGAGAGACAGTATGGTATAATGGAGAGAGAACTGGCCTCAAAGAAGACCTGAGTTCAAATCTACCTCTAAGATACACTGGCAATGTTACCCTGGGTAAGTCACTTAACTTTTCAGTGCTTTAGAAAATACTCTAAGATAGGTGCTAATCTACATTAGTATAGGGGATTTCCTCTATACCAATGAAATTATAAGTTTGGTTCCCATCCTTACCCTTTTCAACACTAATTTCACAATGTCAAATGTTCAAAACATGCTAGGATGAACTAGACAGCATGCTTAGCATAGCTTTACTTTGGTCAGTGTAATGAGATCTTGTTTTTGCTTCTGAAATGGTTCAGAAGAGCCCCTTGTGCTTCTGCCATTTTTGTTCTTTATTCAGTTTTTTCTAGATAAGCTTTTCCATTTAGACATATGTTGGATGTATCCTCTCAAGAGGTACAGGTGATGGTGTTGACTTTCGAGCATTGTTGAGGGGGAAAGACTAGTGTTATTAAGTGTCAAAGCTAAATCTGATAGTATCCTAATAGCTCAAGCCAATGGTTTTTTTGGAGCTAGACGAATGAATTTCACCTCCTGGGTAATAGTTGCAAGGCTGGTTGTTTGTGTGAACATTCTAACTACTGCTGAAAGCAAATTGCATCACTGACTCATGAAGATATATACCCAATCCAACGACAGCTGCTTTCAGTGTAACCACTTTTCTAAGAATACATTTTCAATTCATCACAAGTGTAGGTGGTCAGTTAATACTATGCATTTGTTAGAGACATTTTAATTTTACTTTTTGCTTAAGGTGAGGTCTTAAGATAACTCATACTCAATTGTTTATTTCACTTACACATTCTGAAAGTAAAACCAGTTCATAAAGTCAGATTGAGGAAGAAATCAGAAGGAAATTGATTTTTAAAACCAACAGATGCTACTGATACAATATCTGAGAGGCTGGGAATCTGGTCCACTTTAGTCTCTCATCTCTTGCACCTTCTACTAAAGTACCACCCACTTTTTTCATTCATTTCAGCCTGTTTCCCAATATACCATCTGTCAGCCTCATCCAAGAAATCTCACAGACACAAGAGGAAAATAGAGTAATATAAAGGCGGCCAATTCGGGCTAGAGGGTTATATCGTCAAGATCAAAGATTCCCCAGCCCCTTCCCTTGACTACTGTGCACAATTGTGCACACCCCCACACACAGTCCATGTATATAATTAATGCCCACACAGCCTGCAGAGAGGCAGTCTGGAATAATGATCTCTAGAATTCAGAAGATACAGACTTCAGGTTAGGAACTTAATATTGCTAGATTTTTTTCACTGCAATGCAGAGAAGAATAGATAATTCAGAGCACACAGAGATCACAGAACCACCAAGGATTGTAGGCCTCTCTAGGTCATTTATTCCTATTTCCTATTCTTTTTTTTTTTGAGGTGGGCAGGAGTTCAGAAACCTAAAACAGCTCCCCAATCATCAAGAATATACTTGAGAAACAGTGATTGAAATTTCCAATGCTTTTTTGATTCTTACAATTCTGTGGTCTTGGTGTGGATTTCATGTCACAGAGTTCTGATTTCCTCATATGCACATAACATTTTCCATCACTATGCCCTGTCCAAACTGAATGTTTTTTTTAATTCAATTTTTACCTAATTATAGCAAATAAGATAATACTTCCCCATCTTGGTAATATCCTTTTGTGTATTTTCCCAGCAGAATTGTATATTGTTTCCCCAAACTTGACAGATTTCATCCCTAGACCATTTCTTCATAATCCAGTCAGTCTAACCTCTTTTGTCATTCTTATTCTATAATACAAATATTCTCTCTCTCTCCTCTGTCTCTGTCTCTGTCTCTGTCTCTCTCTCTCTCTCTTTCTTTCTCCTTCCCTCCCTCTTCTTCTCCCTCTCCATACCTCTCTCCTTCCCTCTCTATGTATAGGCAGTGCTTTGCACTGTGCAGCTAGTAAAAATAAGCGAAAAGGTGAAATTATCCCCCCTTCCCAACCCTTGCTGATGTTCAGAGATCGCCATTCTGGGGCCACATTTACTTTTCTAATTGTAGCCCAGCATGGAGGAGTTGGCTTTAATTTTTTATCAGCTTTCACCAAAGTCTTTTTATGCACTGCTGGTGTCCAACCACTGCTTTCCTACATCCTGCTTAGGACTGTGGTTTTCTCTTCCTCTTCGGATGACTCCATCCTTCTCTCTGTGAAATTCCATTTTGTTCTTTTATGTTCAATCTTCTTTTTATGCAGATCAAGTTGCATTTGTCACTGGAAGTGAAAAGTGATTCCCTTTTCCTTCCTTTTTTTCCTTTTTTTTCCTATGTGTACTTTGGGCACTGGGTCAATGTATTTCTTCCATGCCCTTTCTGAGGTTCTATGACAAATAGATCAAATAGTGAATCAAATAGCATTAGACCTGAGGACATAACTGCTCAACTACAGTGATTTATTGGGGAAATTTCTTAGACTGGGGGAATCCACAGAGGTCTTGAAATTATATATTGAAGTAAATAGCACATAGGGATACATTTGGCAAATGATAATGACAATTGTCAAAACAAAGAAAAGAAGGGGAAAATATGTTCCCTAAGGCTGGGAATTAATTGAACACTGGAAGCCACAGAGCAGATTCTCCTTCCCCTCACTCCAGCCCTTTCCCCTCCCCCCTTCTGACTTCCATCACAAATAAACCTATTTTGACACTGACGAAAAGACTGGAATGGACTCTGGAGTTTGGATCTTTTTTTTTTTCCTTGGAGTATTTTTTTTTTTGAAGGGGGAGGGGATTGTTGGAAAGCAAACTGTCGACAACTTTTATAACCATTCTGCTTTAAGGAACTGCCTGGTATAACATTTAAATGTCTTTTGAAATCCATATATGAACTTCCTACCTGCTGTGCTCAATTTCAGAACCCAGGGCTGTCATTAAGGAAAGACAGCAACCTTTGTTCTCTCTACCAGGCACAACATGTTGCACAATTTTTTTTTCAGTTGTGGTGGTTGTTATTGTTTTGTTTCCTGGCAGGGAGAAGTGTTTGCTAACCTCCCATATATTCTTAGCATTATGAACACAGACCAAAACATTTTATATCCCTGGCCTTCTCTGGCACTGGCCAGACTATGGCAATATTTGCAAAATCCTCTTCATGTATTTTAAAGTCCCACATGGAGACATAAGACCACTTACTGTAATGAATGGTTTTCATTCTTTGTGCACTAAAAGCACATTCCTGGGATGGGCATTGCCATTAGAGCTGGTAAACGTCAAAAGTTTCAGAGTTTTTGAAGCCCCAAAGGCCAGTTGCTTAGATTAGGTAGACCTCTCAGATAGAAAAAGTGGGCTGGAGATGTGGATTATACAGCTTTGTATTAGTTGATTTGATTGGATTTTAAATGCTTGTGCTCTCTCTTGTTCATTTCTTTCTATTGGTGACTTTGTCTTTCTTCTAGGTTATCTCTCTCTCTCTTCATCTTTCTGTCTGTGAATCTGTCTTTGTTTCTCTTATAGTTTACTAATTTCACTATTTCTGCTTCTAATTAACATCAGGAAATATAGACTTCCAATATTTTTTGCCAGAATTTAAGTTAGAAAGAATTAGGAAGTTAAGTGGTTTTTGAAATAATTAGACTAAACTCTGATATGTATTTCAGGTAAGCAAAATATTTTTTAACATTTTGTACCCCAAGTTTAATGGTAAATCTAAAGATGATATTTTTAGATTCATAAATTAGAGCTAGAAGGGAGGTTAGACCTCATCCAATTTAATTCCCACAATCTGCATGTAAGGAAAAAGACCTTGTCAAAACAATCCATGTGAGCACATGATGCTTTAAGAAAAAGATGCTCTGTCACAAGTAATAAGAGAAATATACATTGTAAAAACTAAAATTTGACCTAAAAATTGATCTGGACCTATAATTTTGCTAGTGTAAGGAATTCCCAATATGTAAACTTCCCAGGCCACACTTATCAGCCCTCTGTCTATAATCTCCATTTTTAGTGCCTGAGCCACTGAGAGACGAAGTATAGCAGAGTAAAGACTTGAACTCAGAACACCCTAAATCCAAGGGCAATTTGATCTTTTCTTTCACTCTGCCTCCTCCATTTTACCTTTCATCCATGAAATTGGCAGTTTGATAGAATGCTGACCTTGAAGTCAGTGAAATATTTGAAGTTCTGACCGATACATATTGGTTGTGACCCTGGGAAAGTCATATAACCTCTCCTGTGTACTAGACAATTTTCTAAGACCATCAGTTTGGAGAGAAGGTGCTGAACTGAATTGATGGAGGGAGTCCCTTCATTTGAAATTTCCCTAATCCAATGAAACCACAGGTTCAGTCTTTACTTTTGTCCCTAACAATTTAATAAATAGTTATTATAACAGACACTATGAGAAGGCAGGCATACTGACATACTATTGCTGGTGGATCAGTGAATTGGTAGAACCATTGTGCAAAAATATAAGCAAAATGACTTAACTGTTTATACTTCATGACCTAAAAATGTCAATACTGGGCATAATTCCAAAGAGGTGAAAGGCAAAAAGAAACGTCCCATGTATGCTACAATTTTCATAGCAACAACTTTTTTTGGTAGTGAAAAAAATCTAGAAAGAAGATAGATGCCCATGGATTGAAAATGGATGAAAAAATTATGGCATCTGTGTGTAATGAAATATGTTTTATTTTGTCTTTGTATTCCCATCACTTAGATGTAATTATGAGTTAACCTTGCACATATTAGACACTTAATAAATGCTTCTTCAATTGGTTTATTGTGTTCTAAGAGATGATGAAGCATGCAGGGAAGAAAGCAGAAGCAAGAGACAATGTATAAAACAAACTAAAGCAAGGTAAAATGGTAGCCAAACTAAGATTAATATCAATGACCAATCTTGGGCCCAGAGAAGACATGATGGAATACATTTCCCTTCTCTTTGTAGAAACGTGGACGGTTATGGGGACAAAATATTGGCCATGCTGTTGAATGCAATCATTTTTTCGATAACCTTTTTTTTTTAAGAACAAATGGGAAATAGTTATGACCTGAAAACCAAAATATGTCAATCAAACTGAAAAAAAAAAAAGAGAGAGGATTACTCTCAGATAACCAGGTAAACAGATTATTTAAGGGTTAACCTGCCACAGGCCATGTTTCCTCTTTTGTGTCCTCCTGGTGTGCCTTTTAGCATGTTTATGGTTGATCTATCAGAGAGAATAGGCAAAAGAGAGAGGGGGCAAAACAAATCCTTGTAGGTCTAATGAGAGAAGACTGAAACTAATGGATAAAAGGAAGTTTCAATTGTATCTATAGATTTCTTGTATCCATGGTTTCCCTCTGCCTCAAGGTCAGCACTAGGCAAAATTGCAAAGAAGGCATTCAGAGTCTCTTTTTGCTCTTTCAGAATCCCATCCCTCCTGCCACGAGGACCTGCTCAAAAGTCTCCTATGTGCTCCAGAGCCCTACAATAGAGGCACATGCTTCGGACCTTGCCTTCCCCTTCTTCCTTGCTACTCTAGCTGGCTTATTTGGCGAATTAATTTAGTGAATGGTTGACAAATACAATGCATTTACCTCTCTCAGGTAACATTGGCATTTTAGTAGAAGTTTTAAATGACTTAATTGAGAGCAGTGCCTAGTGAGTGAATTTCAGACTCAGTGTCAGGTCAGTGGGGAGGATATTCTGCGGTAGAAGGATCCTGAAGGGCCCCTCAGATCAAGCCTGGCCTTACTGATAACCTGGCTGTTCCGCCTTTCATTAACATAGATGTAATCTTGACTTAACAATTTGTCAGACAGCCAGTTCTTTTTCTAAGCTTGGAGATCTGATACTATTCCTTTGGGATCACAGTTTTCAGATAAAGGCTCCTGTCCGCTTAATGTCTGGCAAAGTAGACCCTATTGGTTGACTGCTGAGTGAGAACAGGGTATGTACACAAAAGACTTATGTCTAGTCATGGAATTCTGGTACATGCTTCCAAGTCCATGTGGGGATTTATTATATCAGGCAGAACATACTGTGTTTGCTCATAAGGCCTGAGTTTTCATTGGCCCATCTCCCATTATATTACCTTTCCCCAGATATAATTCAGGAAGGTTATTGGTACTAGAAGCAGCAATTTCTTTAGCCATATCCCACCACCCAGAGGCCCATAGTAATTCATACTTCTCATTCAAACACACCCTGAGAACTTAAGTACTGCCTCTAAAACTGATTTCTCAGTAGCTAATGTACAGCCCTCCCCTCAAAAAAATTATTTTGTGTTTACTTTTGTTCTTCAGAAGGAATCACCACAGAAGACATTTTGTATAATGATGTATAACTTCAAGAGAGTAGGTAGAGTTGTTTCCTCTTTTTCATGCCTGTCTCCAACCATTGGGAATTGGCTCCACTCCCTTTTCCTTCCTACTCAGACCACTAGTCTTGTTTGTTTCTTTTTGTTTGTTTTTTTTTAAACCACTGCTGTTCTTTGAAGGCAAGAGATTCAGAAGAGAAAAGCAGATTTGAGAAGTGAACAGCTGGTAAAAAAGATGGTTTTGGAGATGTGATTTAGATTTTTGGACCATGGCTTAACATTGCAGGAATGACATGGCTCTGGCAGCGACTGAATGTATTTAATAAGGACTTGGAAGCATGTATTTGCCTGGATTGTTGCAACTCTAGTCAATAGAACTTTCACCTAAACAGAATGATGAGAGAAGGAAATTGTATATTCATCAAGTCACATGCCATAGAGAATACTTATAACAAGGGAAGAACAAAACAGTTATGACACTCAAAATCTCACTGGTGACAAAAAGCTAAGAAAAGGAATCAGTATAGGTAGCAGTCAAGCAGAACTAGAGAGTATAAAGAGAGGCAAATTTATCCTCATAGGTATCACTAGGGTTTGGTGAAATATGACCTGTGCCTTGAATATGGATCTGGAAGGGTATGCTTTAATTAAAAAAAAAACAACAACAGATAAAGTGGAGGTATAGTATTATATGTCATGAAGACATGCTCATGTGAGGAAATCTAAGGCAGAGGGAAGCATGGTGGATAGCATTTAGGAGAGGATAAATAGAGGCAAAAACTGGCATTACAGGATGCTACAAATCACTTGGACAGAAAAAGAAACCAGGTAAGGATTTTGGGACAAGGATCACAAGCCTGACAGAGACATGATGAAGCAGTGATAAAGGAACTGAATTATCAACACATAGTCTGTAACTTTTTTTTTCTACTTAAAACAGAAATGCTAGTAATTCTTTGACATTTTAAAAATTAATAATTTCTCCCTCTAAAAGATGAAATAATTAAATGAGGTTCTATTTTGGATTTTTTCCTCTCTAACAAGGAAGAACTGATTGCTGGGGTAGAAATGATAGGAAAAAAAGGTTAATTTGTGAAATACATATGCACGGAACTCTCATTCTTTCAATATTTGTTGTTGTTTTTGCCTTTAATTTTTAAATTTTTTTCTCAGTTGCATGTAAGCAAAAACGTTTAACTTTCAATTTTTAAAAATTTGAGTTCCGAAGGGACTCGGAGGCGCTTAGTAGTGGTATGGAAGATGGCATTTCTTAGTGGACAGAGCTACAAAGACGCTATTGAGGAATGTCACAGTTACAACGCCCATCTATGTGCCGAGCGCCATCAGCGCCTGCCCTTCCTAGATTCGCAGACCGGAGTGGCCCAGGGCAACAGTTACATCTGGATGGAAAAGCGGCACCGAGGCCCGGGCCTGGCGCCAGGCCAGTGGTATTCCTATCCTTCCCGGCTTGGCAGAAAAAACGCCAGGTCCACCTTCTTGACGATGCCCCGCTCTTACCATCCACCAAACCAAATCCAGAGGAGACTCAGAAGACAGAAGGCCTGATTTCCCAGGTTCGAAGCAGCTCGAGGGCGCTGGTGCGCACTAACCTAGGAAAGCAGGCTGCCCAAGATCCCGAAGCTGGTGGTGATCGCCTGAGCGGGTTGCAGGTTATCAGCCGCGGGCCAGAGAAACAGACCCTGGAGTTCCAGGATGGAGATGAGGACTGGGTGGGTGACCAGGAGGAAGAAAAACCCAAACCCAAGAAGGGCAGGGGCAAAGCCAAGGCTAAAGGCAGGAGTGGCAACCTGCAGTAAGTGGGAGAAAGGTCATGCAAGAGGAGTGGGCTTTGGACAGAGATGCCAGCCTGTTTTTTAACTCTCCTCAAAACTAGTCTCCAAAATCCTCACTGCTCTTCCTCTTCCTGACCTAGACATTCAGCCCTGAAGTGATTTGGAATCCAGTAGGCCCCAATCCGATGCCCCTAAGTTCCTGGGTCACAGATGAGTCACTCAGACACCCCTCCTATCCAGACACTTGCTAGCAGCTGGTAAAGGCTCAGTGCTTCTGATTCCCCAGGCTTCTGCCAGCTGAGACTGGCAGTGGAGAGGAGTGGGGCATGGAAGCAGAGCATGGCAGCACTCTCTGAGGAATCCTTCCTGCATGGCCCTAAGAGAGGATTTATCACACTGTTGCATTGGAGTCGAGGTGTCTTTTTTTTTAAAGTTCTTCTATTCCAGACATTAGTACAATAAATATTTTATATGGAGAAAAAAAATAAAATAAAAAAATAAAAATTTGAGTTCCATACTCTCTCTTCCTCTCTCTCCTCTCTTCCACCAAGAATAATAAAGTTTTAAAAAATATGTTTCATTTTGCATTCAGATTCTATCAGTTATTTCTCTGGAGGTGGGTAGCCTTTTTCATTATGAATCCTTTGGAATTATCTTGGATCGTTACATTGCTGAGAAGGCTAAATTGTTCACAGTTGATCATCATCATCATTTCTTCTTGTGTACAGTATTCTCATTCTGCTCATTTTACATTGCATCAATTCATGTAAGTTTTCCAGGCTTTTCTGAAATCATCCTGCTTATCATGTCTTAGAAGATAACAGAATTCCATCATAATCATTTACCACAACTTGTTCAGCCATTCTCCAATTGATGGGCAGCCCCTCAATTTCCAGTTCTTTGCCATCTTCAAAATAGTTGCTATACCTATCTATAACTATTTTAAAATGGCTTTTTTTCCTCCCAGACAGCTAGGTGGCACAATGGATAGAGTTCCAGGCCTGGAATCAGGAAGACCTGGGTTCAAATCTAGCCTCAGAAACTTACTGACTGTGTGACCCTGCATAAGCCACTTTGCCTCAGTTTCCTCATCTGTAAAATGAACTGGAGAAGGACACGACAAACTACTCCAGTATCCTTGCTAAGGAAACCCTAATTATGATCACAAAGGGTTGGACACAACTGAAATGACTCAAGAACAACAAATATTTTTGAACACGTGGGTCCTTTTGCTTTTTCTTTTATCTCTTTGGGGTACAGACCTCGTAGTGGTATTGATGGATCAAAAAGTTTGCACAGTTTTATAACCTTTGGGCATAGTTCAAATTGATTTCCAGAATCATTGGATCAGTTCATAGCTCAATACATTAGTGTCCCAATTTTCCCACATTTTTTTCTATTTTCCTTTTATGTCATATTGGCCAATCTGATAGGTATGAGGTGATATATTTAAGTTGTTTTAATCTGTGTTTATCTAATCACTAGTGATTGAGAGCATTTTTATATGAATATAGGTAACTTTGATTTCTACCTCTGAAAACTTCCTGTTTATATCATTCGACCATTTATCAATTGAGGAATTACTTGTATTCTTATAGATTTGACTCAGTTCTCTATATCCTTGAGAAATAAGGGCTTCATCAGAGAAACTTACTATAAAAGTTTTTTCCCCAGTTTCTTGCTTTCCTTCTAATTTGGCTGCATTTGGTATTGTTTGTGCAGAATGTAATCACTACCATCCATTTTACATCCTATAACGCTTTCTCCTTCTTGTTTGTGTCATAAATTCTTCCCTTATCCAAAAATCTGTCAAGTAAAATTCCATACTCCCCTAATTTGCTTATGATACTATCCTTTATTTCTAAATCATGTACCTGTTTGAAAAGTTATCACCTGGAAGAAGAATTAGACTTCTGCTTGGCTCCTGAGGACAGAACTTGAGTCGGTGGCTGCAAGATGCATAAAAGCAAATTTAGAAAATATAAGGACATTATTTTCTAATAGAGTTATTCAAAGGTATATAGGCTCTCTTGAGAAGTAGTAGATTCTTGACTTCATAGGAAGTTCTGGAGAGGATTCTTATTCATCTTTGGGTGGAACTTGCTGGCTATTGAGACTCATTTCTAACTCAAATTCCTTGAATCTGGTGCTGTGAGTCAGTAGACCTATGTTCAGAGGTGTGCTAGTAAGTGTCTAACAATCAACTCTACCAAAGGGGAGGAACAGGGATGAATCATCATATTTTTACATTTAATCTACTTTACTGACATTTTCCCATCACTTTCATATGACTAGACAACCAACAAATCAATAAATGAATCCCTGATTTCTCAATTTGTAAGGTGAAAATACACTGGACATTTATCTATTGGTTCTCTTGAGGCAATTCTGGTTGACTACAGCATACTCTTGCCTAGATTCAAGTCACAACTCTGCCAATAACAGGCTGAGCAACATTTATTACCTTATTCTTTGCCTCAAGAAAAATTGCCCAAGTAAGCTAGAGTTATATTGTTGGATACCTGATCATATTCAGAAATTACCCTGGCAACTATAACTGAGAGGCTATTTGTCCATTTCTAATGACATCTGCACTAAGCTTTTTTAGTGGAAAATTTCCAAAATGCCACTTCACATTTAGATAATTTTTTTATTTGCACAACAGCTATATCTTTAACTATTTTGAAAAGCTCATATTTTTCAATGTACAGATTAGCCTTCCAATGCATGTTTGACATTGTCCAGTGAAATAAGTAAGCAATGTAATTAGCAGCCCAAAATGTGAGGAGTTAGGAGTGATTGCAGAAACCACAATAAGTTTAACCACTCATCATTGTGTGATTAATCTCTATGGAAAACAAACGATGATTCAGATAATTTAATCTGGATCTTTATTGAATGATGAATAAGCAGAATTTGAGAACAAAATGTGGCGACAGAATATACAGAAGCAGTAGTAGCATGACATTGGACCCCTTTTCTTGTCGATTTAGGAGTTAGAAAGGGAAAGCTAAAGTTGAAATTATGACCTTTTCTACAATTCTCTTTCCAGTGGTTCCTGGTTGTATTGAAACCTGGAGGTTTGCTGTGTAATCACTTAAGAAAGAGTTGATGATAACTTTTGCCCTATAATTTATTTTAGACTTGCCCAATTCTTCTGAAATTGTTTGGATATATTCGTTTTGGAAAGAGGGTAGTTGAGAGGTCTTAGTGCAGTGTCAAGATTACTGACTTCTAACCTTATTTTTGACAATAAGGCACTTTACCGCCACTGGCACATCTCTTTAAACCTTTCTCCTACTCATATTTGTTTAAAAACAATCTTTGCTCAAGGAATTGTATGTTTCTGGGCTGCAATGATTTTTAAATAACAACAAAAATCACTTTCCCCTACTTCAAATGAAGAGTGGGGAAAATAGGAGTTTTCTGACTTTCTATCTTTTACACTGATTTTGTCATTTCTATTTCACTTTTGACCCCTCCGAGCCTGGGTACTTTAGAAGATAAGTAAGGGAAATAATTTCCTTCCACTGAAATGATGCCTGTTGATCAGTTGAAAAAGATTAAGGGCAGTCATGCAAAATACATTTATGAAGTATTTACTATTTGCTAGGCACTGTGCTAAGTACTAGAGATACAAATAGAAGCAAAAGGAAAACAGTCCCTGCCTTCAAGGAGTTTATATTCTAACAGGGGAGGAGAACACATAAAAGGTGTCTGAAAAGAGGTTGGGAGGAGGCATCCATGCTGGGGCATGGTGAAGTCCAGAGAATCAGAAACACAGCTAGAAGGGGAATGAAGCATGGCTAACCTGGGTCCATTTCCAAAACAGAGGTTCCTAGAAGGGAACTCACCAATGGGAGAAGTAATCTGGCATAGCACAAGAATATTCCTGCTGAGGGGTAAGAGGGGGTTTGTGTGCCAGGTGCTGAGGGAAATTCTAGGGTAGCTGAGGCATGATGGCAAAGCCTGGAGAGAATATAACAAGGGATAAGAACAAATAATCAGGTTGATAGGATTCTAGGATGCTTGGATCAGGATAAATATATCTTGAATGTTTCCATATTGAGTCTAATCCATATGAACAACTCCAGAGAGGTGCTCAACACTGGAAGAGCTAGAAGCTATTTTTTTGGAAAAACAATAAAATATGTAGACTATTACTACTTTAATTAAGAAAAAGAAAAGCAAATTACCAGCGTTTAAAAGGTAAAGGAATTCAGAACAAATAAAAAAAGTGATATTATTAGAAACTATTTTGCCTAACTATATGCCCATAAAACCAATTTAAATAAAGTAAATGAATATTATTTGTAAAAATAGAAAATAACCCAAATTAATAGAATAAAAACATAGAGAATTTAAACAACTTAATTTCAGAGAGAAAAATTAAACAAAAATAAATGAATTTCTAAAAAGAAAAAAAAGAAAAAACCTAAGGTGAGATGGATTCACAAGTGAATTCTATTAAACATTCAAAGAACACTTAATTTCAATATTACACAAACTGTTTTCAAAAATAACAAAAGAAACGATCCTTGTCAAATTCCTTCTATGATATAATTATGTTTTTGATATATCAGCCAAGGAGAGTCAAGGCAGAAAAAGAAAATGTAGACCAATATCCCCAGTGAAGATTGCTGTAAAAATTTTAAATAAAGTAATAGCAAAGAGGCTGACAACATATCACAAAGATTATATGCTATGACTTAGTCAGATTTATACCAGGAATGCAGGGTTGGTTTAATATTAGGAAAACTGTAATCTTAACAATATTAATAGCAAAGTCAATAAAATCTTATGATTAATCAATAGATGCAGAAAAAAAAACTTTTGACTCAGACTCTGAGCTCCTTGAGAGCAGATTGTCCTTTGTCTTTTTTTTTTGTATTTCCATTGCATAGAATAGTACCTATTTTATAATATGTGCTTAATAAAAGCTAGTTGGTAGACCCATTTTTGATAAAACACTAGAAAACATAGGAAAAATAGACCTTTCCTTAAAATAATAAACAGCATCTATCTAAACCAGGAGCTACCATTATATGTAATGGAGATAAAGTAGGATTCTTTTCAATACAATCAGGGGTGATACAAGGAAAACCATTGTCATCACATATTTGACATAATACTATAATTGATGACTACAGAGATAGGATAAGAAAAAAATTACGGTAATAAGCATAAAGTGGAAATAAAATAATCAATTTTTGCACATGATGCAATCATATACCTCAAGAACCTCCTAAAATGAACCAAAAATTAATTGAAACAATGCCTTCAGAAAATTTACAGGATATAAATTAATCCATATATATCATCAGTATTTTGATATAATACCAATAAAACTTAGTGTGGAGACAGGAAATGAAATTCCATTTTAAATAACTGCAGAATATGTATAGTATTTGGGAACCTACATAACAAGATACACACAAGAATGTTATAAATATAACTACAGATCACTGCTTACAAAATAAAGCCCTAAATGAATGGAAAAATATTTGTCCAGCGGTAGAATAAATCAATATAAGAAAAAAGATAATATTATATAAATTAATTTGCTTATTCAGTGAATGGATAGATGGATGAATAAAACATCTATTATGCACTTACTATGGGCAAAGCACTGTGCTAAATTCTGGATATGCAAATAGAAAAGTAAGACAGTCCCTGATCTGAAGGTGCTCACATTCTATTGAGGGAGGCGACACATATGGAAAGTTTCTGCACAAGTCAATTGGAAAAGTTCCATGGTCTTTATGGTATTGTGGCAAAGTGGATGGTAATGCCCCTTCTTTAACGTCATTTCCATTGATACGCTTATTTATTTCTGATGTTGTACTATTTGTCAATGCCAAAGACTTGGTGGCAAGATCTTTCCTTTCTTGATCTTTGGTATCTGCGACTATTGCATCTTCAGGAGCAATATTCAGGCTTCATCTCCATAGGGGTTGCTTCCCAGGATGATGTTTGAGGGCACTGATGGGGAGGGAATGCTACTCCTAAGACTCCTAGGTTCGGGGTCCTGAGCTATTTCCTTCAGAGTCTGAAGCAAGATGGTAATCAAGGTGATGGGGGTGATTTGACTTCTTTGGTACATGCTGCCTCCCATCTCTCCTTCAAGGTGTCTTGCAGCTCCAGCTAGGTTGGCTTACCTTCTGTGTGTGGCAGTCAGTTGGCATTTGGTGGGGATAGCTGAACCCTTCTTTACAAGAGTTGCTTTCCTGGAAAATGGCTTGTAAGGGCTAGGCTGAAGCAGGACTGATGGTATGAGTCTACCACTCTCAAGGTTCCTGTTCTTATTCGTCTATTGGTGGCAGATAGAAGTAGCTACTGGTGGTAATGAGGAAGATGGGGGCCCTCTTCATAATGATTTCTCTCTCAATAATGACTGTTGGGTCTGCATTGGAAGCAGGTTTGGGGATTTGTGAGGCACTGCTATTGACATTATCGTACCCATCAAACTACCAAAGGATTACTTTATAGAATTGGAAAAAAATAACAAAATTCATACGGAGACAAAAAAGTTTAACAAATTCAAAGGAAATAATAATTTTAAAAAATGGAAATGAAAGGAACCCAGTGATGCTAAAACTCAAATTGTACTAAAAATTCTCAAAACAATTTGATATCAGTTAAAAAATAGAGATTGATCAGTGGAACCGATTAGAGACACAATACACAGAAGGGTATATTTCTAGTAGCCTAATATTCAATAAATGCAAAGACCTCAGCTAGGATATTAACTCACTATTTGATGAAAAACTGCTGGGACAATTGGACATCAGTATGGAATAATTAGATTTAGATCAACATCTCACACTTTATACAAAAATAAGCTCCAAATGGATATGTAATCTAAATATGAAAGATCCCCCTTAAACAAATCAGAAAAACATAGGTGACATTACCTATTGGATCAATGGATAGAAGAAAAGTCCATGATAACACAAGAGATAGAGACGATCACCAAAGATAAAATGGATAATTTTGATTAAATAAAATTTCAAAATTTTTGTACACATAAATCCAATAAAGCTAAGATTAAAAAGAATTCAATTAGCTGGGATAAATCTTTGCAAACAAGTTTATTGGATAAAAGTCTCATTTCCAGGATATAAAAGGAACTGACTAAAACTCATAAGAATAAGAATCATTTCCAAGTTGGTAAATGGTATCTATAGGCATTTAGAAAAATATTCCAAATCACTAATAATTAGAAAAATATGAATTAAATAATTCTGAGATTCTACCTTATACATGTTAAATTATTTAAAATGACAGAAATTGGAAGGGCTTTGAGGAAACAGATATATTGCAAGACTATTGGGAGACATGTGGGATCTCTGTGTCAAAGGGTACTTTCTTCAACTTAACTCCAAATAGTTCTCTGGAATAACTGGACCAATTCATAGCTTCACTCCCAAAGCTCTTCCATCTTTGCCAGTTTGCCAGGCATGAGGTTAACAAGAACAACAATAACAGGTAAAACTTATATGTGTTTATTATATGCCAGGCACTGTACTGAACAGTTAATAAGTACAGCCACCTGGAAAGCAATATGGAATTACATATAAAATTTATTAAGCACGCAACATGCATGTCTATGTATGTATGCACACAGTCAATGAGTGAATTTATTTTGCTTGACTATGTGTATTTTTTTTCTTCCTTTTCTCTTTTCCTTTTCAGTGAGGTTATGGGTTGAGAGGAATTTCTATTAATTGAAAACATTAGAAATGGAGATGTTGGGGAGCTATAGGTATGGAATGTTGTCATATACTTTCAGATTTTTCAGTTTACTTAATTGATTTGCTTTTCTACAAGAGTGCTCTAATAGGGTGAAGGTAATTTTAAAATATTTGTAATATAAAAGCAAAACATATTTTAAAAACTTTAAAAATAAAAGAAAAAAGGGATATGTCATCATTGGTTTAGGAAATACCTTCTACCAATGCAGAGTGATATCTAATTTTCAACTTAGTGTTTTAGAGAGTTGTCTAAAACAACTCAGTGTCTAGAACACTGAGAGGTTAGTTGACTTGCCCACAGTTTCATACAGTCAATATATGTCACAGGCAGGACTTGAACCCAGGTTTTCCTGGCTTCAAGGTCAGCTCTCTATCCACTATGACATGTTGCCTCACATCATTAAAAAAAAATAGAAGAAAATGACATCCTCTATAGCTAAGGGGAGAATTGTTAGCCCAACGTTGGAAGGACTATTACAAAAGATAAAATCAATTGTTTCTATTACAAGAAGCTGAAAAACATTTGCACAAACAAAATCAATGCAGCTAAGGGAAAAAAGCATAGATGGAGAGAACACTTGGCATCACATATTGCTAATAAGGATATGATATCCAAATTATATAGGGAACCTATACAAATATATCAAGCCAAAAGTCATTTCTAAGTGAATAAATGGTCAAAGGAGTTGAACAGTTTCCCAAATAAGAACTGAAAATTATTTTTAAAACCATATGACCCTGGGCAAGTTACTTAACCACTATCTGCTTTAATTTTGTTATCTGTAAAATGGGGAAAATAATAGCACCTACCTCCGAGGGTTGTTGTGAGGGTCAAATAAGATAATAATTATTAACTGTTCAGTACAGTGCCTGGCATATAATAAACACATATAAATTTTATCTGTTATTGTTGTTGTTCTTGTTAACTTCGTGGCTGGCAAACTGGCAAAGATGGAAGGGCTTTGGGAGTGAAGCTATGAATTGGTCCAATTATTCCAGAGAACTGTTTGGAGTTAAGTTGAAGAAAGTACCCTTTGACACAGAGATCTCACTGGTAGGCATGTACCTTAAGGAGATCAAGGGAGGAAAGATGCTATACACACTAAAATATTGGTAGCAAAATTCTTTTGTGGTCACAAAGCCCATCAACCAGACAAATTGTGGCTCATTAATATAACATTAATATGCCATAAAAACTTCAAATGTGAAGAATTCAGATACACAGAAAGATTATATAAATTGATGCAGGGAAAAAAAATCAGAACCAGGAAGGAATGTTTTGAAATGATTGCAATAAAATGCATGAAAAGAACAAGAATGGCAACTTGAAGAAATTGTAAATGTACAAAGAAATTGTACATTGGACAATGACAAAGAAGCTGTATTTTACAGAAAAGCTGAAAAAATGCACATACTTCTTTGCAGAGGTGGAAGACTATCTCAGTTAATATGTTAGTTGATTTTTCTGAATGGCTTTTTCCTTTTTTTTAATGTTATAAGGAATAACACATTAGGTAGGGGAAAGGGAGGTTATTCCAGAATGAAGATGATATAAAACCCAAAGATATCAAAATTAAAAAAGAAATGTTAAAAAGTAGAAAGTTGTACTAGATCACATTTAAGATTCCTTTCAGTCCTAAATTAATTGTTTTGTGGTCATGTAAGTATTTGTCGCATATCTACCAATTTCCTGTTGAGGCAGAATATGAACTAGATGACATCTGAATTGTCTTCAAATTGTGCTATTCTGTAAGGCTATGGTTCTTTGTGCAGAGGACAATACTAGCCTGCTAAGACAAGAAAATATGTGCAAGGCTTTCAAAGAGCCTTCAAAGAGCTCAAGGAACATTACAATATGACAGAGCAGAGGCCCATTAGGACCCCTTGGGGTGTTTCAGGAAATGAAATACTTAGCCATTTATCCTACTGTGCCATGAAGCTCTGCATAGTCAGCTGTTTTCTCTGCTTATCTCCAGTATAGACATAAAGGATTTAAAAAAAGAAATTATAGCAATTTTTAGAAGAATGAGGCTGAGCAAACTCCAACCTTGTTAATATAGCTCCTGTAAGTCCATCTGACCTGGGCAATTTTGCATAGCAAAACCATAGGAAGACAGAGGAAAATTTCCATTGTTATCCTGCTGTATAAGTTAGCTTCTCTAGACCCACTGCCCCTCAAATGCTGTGTGATGACAGCTTGCATATGGTTAAGAAGCTGGGAAGACCAACTTACTCAGCAGGATGTTCCTAGACCCTATTATCTTATAGAAAAAGGTCACGAGACACTGCTCCAGTGACTTGAATTTTTCTAGTCTATTTCTGGCAAATTCCTTTTCAGAAACTCTTATTTATAAAGTCTCATATGATGAAAAGTTTTATTCTGAATTACATGTCCATAATTTTCAATTTTTTATTAAAAAATATTTTAGAGGTAAATCTTTGAAAAGTTCCTTGTACTATTGAAGGAAGAATTGAGGAAGGGAATGGAAGTGTAGAGACAGTGCTCTAGATGCCTTAGAAATGTATTTAAAAACACTGAACTTTGAATCAGGAGACCCAGGTTTGGGTTCCACCTCTGACACTTTCTGTGTGGTACTGGGTAAATCATTTTACTTCCCTCAGTCTGTTTCCTCTTCTCTAAAATGGAAATAATAATTCCTGTTCACAGGCTAGTGAGGAAAGCACAAGCTTAGAAATTGCAAAGTTCTGTAACTGTGAATTATGATGGTTATTGTGCACAGTTTATATTCCTGCTTTCTTTATTTAGTTTGACTGGGTACGACTATTTTAAAGCACTCTTTCCAACGATTCTCTCTGTGTGTCTCGCTCTTTCTCTCTGTCTGTGTGTTTGTCTCTCTCTCAGTCTCCCTCTATCTCTCCCAACTTTTCATCTGTTCTGTCTGTCAAAGCTCAGGAGATAAGGCACAATCTTGTTTGGGACTATGGTCAGGCTTAAGAAATCAAATTCCGGTTAGCTTTTTAATTCACTATATATTTATTAAACATTTACCATGTGTGGGACATTCTCATGGGCAAAACAAAAAAATGTTAAATTTAAAATAAAAAAACCCAGTTCCTTCCCACAAGAAGATAATCACCCTCCTGAGGGAGAAAATAAAATATAATACATGCATGGATAAGTAAGTACAAGATCATTTGAAGAAGGAGAAAGAACACTAACAACTGGGGAATCAGAAAAGAATTGTAGATGTTTTGTTTGAACCAAGCCTTGAGCAAAGCCAAGGATTGTAAGAACTGAGGCTAAGAAGGGAGTAAATTGCAGGCATGGCAGATGGCTTATATGAAGGGATGGAGGCAAGAGACAAATTGCCATTGTTTGAGGAACAACTAGTAGCAAATTTTGCTGGCACATGGAATAAGGGAGAGAGAAGAATGTGGAGTTCATTTAGAGAGAGGATTAGATGGGAGCCAGATTGTAGAGTTTAGTATTTTGTATTTTATCCTATAATTTATAGGGACCCACTAAAGGTTTTTGCCTAGACAAGTGACATAGACCTATGACATAGGAAAATTATTTGGGCAGTCATATAGAGAATGGATTAGAGAGGAGAGAGACCAGATCTGCCTACTAGAGAAGAGGTCCTGAGGTTCTGAGGTAGGGTAGAGACTGTGAATACAAAGAAAACCCATAGGAGAGATCTCAGAGTATTAAAAAGGACAAGACTTGGCAGCTGATTGGATATGAAAGGTGAGGGAGAGAGAGAGAGAACTGAAGAGATGAATACAAAAATGAGAATCTAAGTGACTGAAAGGTAGAGGTATCCTTAACAGAAATAGTGATGTTTGGAATAATAGGTTTTGGGAGTGGAGAGGAAGTAGCAACTCAAGAGATAGAGTTCTGCTCTGAATATATTGATTTTGATATTTCTGTGGGACATTTAGGCAGAAATGTCTTGAAGGCAACTATTGTTCACTAGAGTTCAGAAAAGACGTTACATCAGGGCAGGATAGATTGGGGAATCATTTCTATAGAGATGATTGAACCCCAGGGAATAGATGATATTAGAAAAGTAAAAGAATGTAGAAAGAGTGTCCAGAATAAAGCTTTGGGGACACCTACCATAGAGTTTGAAAGAGGAATGAGGATCCAGCGAAAAAGATTGAGGACATGGAATGATCTGATTGGAAGGAGAACATGGAGCAGAAGTTTCATTGGAGCCAAAGGAAAAGAGCATACTTAGGAGGAATTTAACTTCGAAAGAAGTTAAATAGGAAAAGACAGAGAAAAGATTTGTCAATGGCTTTATCAATGATTTTTTTTTTATCAAGGATTTATCAATGAAGAGATCACTAGTAATTCTAGAGAGTAGTTTTACTCAAGTGTTGGGTCCAGGTTAAGAATGTAAGTAGAAAGTTGAAAAAGTCGAGACAAAGAAGATGACTTTTATTTCCTATTTTTTTTTTTAGGATTTTGGTTGTGATTGAGAGGAAAAATACAGAAAGTTTGAAAGGTTAGTTGAGTCAAGTGAAATTTTTTAAAGAATGGGTTTGTAGGGCAAGAATTAATAGGAAAAAAATCAAAGTTGAGAAACGAGGAAATGCTTGAAGGGGAAAGCTCCGGGAAATGAGGAGAGATGATAGATTCAAACGCACAAAGTATAAGAGTTATCCTTGGAAAAAAGAAGAGCCCCCTTTTTTGTTTTCAGAGATTGTAGCAAATGAATAGAGATTTGAGGACCTACATGTTTTGGAGGTTTGGAGGAGAGGATAAGAGCTAACTCAGAAAAAAATGACTTTGATTTTCTCAGTAAAATAGGAAGCAAAATTCTCTGCCAAGAGGGAAAGGGGATGGAATGGTACAGAAGACTTGAGGGAAAAAAAGAAAATTTGAAACAATCAAAATTAGTACAAACAGGTCCATGGGAGAGTTGGCTTTCACTATAGAGAGCACATGCAGTTTCATGTATAATCATCTTTTTTTCTATTCTACTATGTTGTGGAATTGCTGTTCTGGTTATAGGAAACATTTTCATGAGTCTATAGCTAGCATTCTTTTCTATGCAAGAGCTATATACCTCCCTCTGATGGCTGTCTTTTGGTGTCTTTATTTGTCCCTATTTGTGTCTGGATTCATTGGCTCCCACTGCCCAGTCTATCTGATTATATGGTCAATGAGGGAGGAAACGAGAGAAGCTCTTACCTCTTCCCAAGAGGCATTCCCTATTAGATACTTGGTTGGTATCCTCCAGACTGTATCTCTTCCACCATTGGACTGGCCCACCAACAACTTTGAGAACCTAAGTCATTTTGACTATTATAAATAACCAAGTTGACTACAAAGGACATATGAAGGAGAGCACTATCTGCATCCAGAAGAAGAACTGATAAATAGAATAGAAGTTGAATGATTTTACATGTATATATATATATATGTACATATTTGTGTCTAATGGTAGCCATCTCTAGGGTGTGGAGAAGGAAGAAAAAAAGAGAAAAAATGAAAAGTTACATGATAACTTTATTATATATTTTAAAGGAATAGCAGGTTGTACACAATAGATTTGCAGTTTCCTGTACAATCATATTTTTCCTGTTCTAAGTAATTATTTCCTATTCTATGCAATTATTCCTATTCATTCAAATGCTTGTTTTATTTCTTAAGTTCAGAATAAAACAAAATTTTAAAAATTAAAAAAAAAGCAGGCACCACTTTTTTTTTGTCTTTGTATCCATAAATGTCTAATACAATGCCTAGCACATAGTAGGGTTTTAACAAATGTCTATCGAGAGAAATAGAAGGGAATTTGATAGGAAGGACACAAAGACAATAGGTTCATTAAATGCCTAATGGAATAAAACCAAGAAAACTCTTGTTGGTTAATAACTGAATGACAAGATCATATGTGGCAGCAGCACTATTAGGTTAGAAGTGAAATAATTGAGCCAGTCATAGAAAAGTCCTTGTATTCTTTCACAAGCCATTAAATAAGTAGCAAATAAAGAAGAGTTAAGCTATGACAGGATAATAGATTTCTTTGCCAGGTAGACAAAAAAAAAAAACCAAACCAATAACCCAAACCTGAATAGAGAGTCATTACAAGGAAGAGTAAAGAATGAAAAACAGGGAGTAAAACTGTGACTTTGTTAAGGGAAGCATTTATGAACAAAATACCTCTGTCCCTCCCACATATATATTCACTCTTATATGTGAAATATGATGTGCCCTGTCCCTAATAATGAGAAAGTTATCACAAGTGAAATTGCTAATGCAAAGAATATGCATGTGATTAACTACTTTCATCAGCTTGAATTAAGTACTAGAAATTGGGTTACATAAAAACTGTATTTCATATAAAAATTACTAGGGGAAAGAAAAAAGGACTAATATTTTCTGTGAAAATGAACCTCATAAGTTACTCACCATAGTGTCAGCAGGAAGGAGAAATAAGGCCCAGACAATGTCTTCTAAGGAAAAACAGCATAAAATTAAGCCTAAACTAAACTATACCAAGCCAATCTAAAACAAAACCTTGGATTCTCAAAAGTTATGCCAACACAGCTGAAGGTGCAGCAGAATCTACCAAACTATAAGGCTTCGAAGACAATCCTGGTGAAATACTCCATATCTGCTCCTCAAGAACTAACCTAGTAGAGTATGGAGAAACTCATTTGACCCTGGAACAGTCACTTGACCTCCCAGTTGTCTACACAACTCTTTAAGACTATAAATTGTAGAAAAAATGTCAACATGACTTGGCATAAGAACTTTCCTCACCACAAGGTTTCATCATAGAAGGTGGGCCATCAAGCTATGAGGGAGGCACAAGTGAGGGCCAGAGGGCCAGGGCTCACAGGAGGACCATTTAAATAAAAGACCATCTTCCCTTCCCCACTCCCATGCCCCCTCTGTTCATGTGTTGTTTTCCTCTTGACCCTGGTTGCACAATAGGCCAACATCTGGGCATTAACAATTGTCAAGGAAGGAAGAGAGCAAAGAGCTCACTGGAGGAAGGCAGGACAGAGGCAACTAGGAATATGAGGTTTTTGCGGCAATCTGTCATAGACCCTTATATTTCATCATAAACCCTCTCAACAGTGACAATAATCAGTAGGAGACATGAGATTCCCAAAAGGAGCAAAACAGCTCATGAAATGTTCCCTGTAGTAGGAAAAAACCTTACTTTCAGTGACCTTTCTAGATTCAGAATTCAACCTTGGTTTTCTCCTGGGTTTTCCACTTACCTGGTGAATCCTGCCCCACACACCCCTCCCCCTACCATAAACCTGAAATTTAAAGGTAGGAAAAAATACCTGAAGTCCCCTTTCCCTTGGTCTTCTATCAATTTCATAGAAGATGCTAATCTTATTAGGAACTCTGTAGACCAATGAAAGCGTAGGTATAGTTCTTTCCCTATACTGATCAAGACAATATTGTAAAGTACTTAGTATAGTGATTGGCACAGAGTAGGAACTATATAAATGCTTATTACCCCTCCCCCCCTCCCATTCCCCCATCTCTATACATATAGTTTGTTACTGCATGTGGACAAATGAACTGGGCCCACAATTGAGTGGAAAAACTTTTGTAGTGTTTTCAGTGGCATGCTCTGCCCCCACCCCACCCCCACAGTGTTCACTGCCACAACGGCCCATCTAATTAAAATCAGTATTTGCCTGGTTATGCTACAATGCAGTAAATCTTGAAACACCATAATCTTGGAAGATCAAAAATTACACGGAAACCAAAGTGCCAAGGAAAGATTCATGGTGAATAAAGAGCAGTTGGCTGTAGTGGAAAGAATTCTGGATTTGAAGTCAGAACCTGGCATCAAATCTGGATTCTACATCTTATTATTTGCTTAATCTTGGCCAAGTTATATACCTCTCTTAGACTCAGTTTCCTCATCCACAAAATCAGGGTGTTGGGTTAGATAATGTCGAAGGGTCTTTCCAGCTTTGGATCTACCAATTAAGTAGGCTATAGAACGCTACTTTGGTAAGGATTAGGGCTGGTCAAGCAACTAATTACCCTTCCCCAATTAAAGTGACAAGATATTTTGTTAAATGAGAATAATTATCCTATTAATCAAAGGCTTTATGCTAGGTGGAAGAAAGGTCCTTGATTCATTTAGACATTTTTGAAAGCCACTGGACAAAGGGAAATGACATCACACAGGTGGTATGTTGGTGCTGGTTAGAGAGACATGGTTTTCGCATAAAATAGAATAGTCAAAACTTAGGAATTTTAATGTCTGGAAGCTTAAGTGAGAGATGTCTTGCGGCCAAACTCCTGAGAATGAATTGTTTTGGGGGCAAAATAAGAACCCTAGCTTTGGCCTCTATCGCCCCCAATTTGACTGGAGGAGAACTTTGTGAGCTCTGAAGTATCTGGAGGATTTTGGACTTCCTGTTGTCTTCTAAGGAGCATCCTGAGAAGAGCTAAAATTAGTATTTGCCTTGCAAGAAAGGGACAGGATGGATGAAATGAAAAATCTGTTCCTCTCTTGGCTCTGATCCTGACTCTCGGGACATCTTCATCATCACCCAGCAGTCTTGTGCTGGAAGATTACTCTGGTACCCTGAAAAATCACTCTGCTACATTCCTCTGATCGATCATTTCCTACCAGAATTTTCATTTGAAGGGAAGTGTCCAGGCAAGACATATTTACTCCTTTTTCTCTAGGCTCCACTTCTGGCTCTACAAAATTTCTTCTTTATCATGCCCCTCCATGGCTATCTTCTTTCTCTGTCATCTTGTCCCATTAGAATGTCAGCTCTTTGAGATCACGAAAGGTGTTTTTGCTTGTGTATATATTCCCATCTTAACATAGTGCCTGGCACAAAGTAAATACTTAATAAATGCTTCTTGACTTGATGTGAGAAAAGTGGATTTAAGACTTTATAAGCAGAAAAGTTATATTAAGACTAAGGGAGAGGGGCAGCTAGGTGGTACAGTGGACAGACCACTGGCCCTGTTTTGACACATGACCAGATCATCGTCTCTTTTGATCCTACATTTCCTGGATGGCATCTTTTACTCCTATTCTTCAAAGTTGTTCATTGTTTATACGCAACTGCTTACACCCACCGTGCACCTCTCCACTGCCCTCTGTATGATATTCATTGGGCTTAAAATTCCTTTTAAAATGACTCAGACTAATTCTTAGCATGGTGGAATGAAATGAATGTAAGATTTGGAGTCAGACTTTTGTTACTTTGGGGCAAGTCACTTTACTTAAGTTTCTTCCAGTATAAAATTATGGGATTGTACTAGATACTAATAGGGATAGGAAATGGATCTGTGATTTCACTGGTATGGGGAACCTTGTGGTGAGGAAAGTTCTTATGCCAAGTCATGTTGACTCTTTTTCTGCAATTTATAGTCTTAGAGAGTTGTGTAGACAACTGGGGGGTCAAGTGACTGTTCCAGGGACAAATGATGATGATGGTGATGGTGATGATGGTTATGATAATAATAGCAGCTACCATTTATATAGTACTTTAAAGTTTGTAAGACACTTTGCAAATATCTCATCTTATCGTCACAACACCCTCAGGTATAAGTTTTTGAAGAGAACCAATGATATCAGGAGAATGGTAGCTTGACTTGCAAGCAAATCGGATTTAAGTGAGGCAGACTTGTGCAAAGTCATCAGCCTCAGTATTACTATTGATAGTGCCACCATCCTACCAGCCACCCAGGCTTTTAACCTCAGTGTCACCCTAGATTTCTCAATCACACTCACCCTATATATCTGATGTGTTGTTAATTCTTGTCCCTTCTGTTTTCATGACATATCTTCATCACGCTACATCTCCTTTTCTCTACTCACAGAGCCACCACCTGGTACAGGTCCTCATCACTTCTTTCCTGGACTATTTAAAAAATTTATTGTTTTATTTTGTTTTTAATTTATGTGATAAAACAAGCATTTCCATAACAGTATAATTAAAAAGGATTGCACATGAAATTGCAAATCTATTATGTACAACTTTCTATTCCTTTTAAAGTTATCAGGTAAGTTTCTCCCATCTTTTCTTCCTTTTTTTCTTCCCTCCCCCAAGCTAGAGACTGATGTCATTACACACAAATATGTATATATGTAAAATCATTCCATACATATTTCCATTTATTAGTTCTTTCTTTAGATGTAGATAGCACCTGTCTTTTTTTTTCAATTGTCACTGACTTATTTTTTTATTAGAATCACATGATATTTTTAGATATGATACCAGGAGCAGAAAAGGGACTAGGTGGTCTCACTGTTACCCAGCCTCATTATCTTTTTTTTTT
>CM053584.1:249166693-249182111 GCA_028627135.1 Pseudochirops cupreus | reverse complement strand
GAAAAGTTGTTGCACATGGTTCATCAAAACCATTAGATTCCCATCTACTCCATTTGTCCCACAGAAATTTGCACTGACCCAGAAAATATTTAGCAAAGCCATCTGCGACATTACTGTCATTACTTTATAGGTTTGCAAACTCAGCTCTCCAGGGACTTTCATTTCCTCTCTGTCACTTTGCCTGCAATTAGAGTATTCTACCACCACCTGAGCAGTGCTCCTTGTCTTTGTGGTATTATGAATCAGGTTTCAACCAATGGCATAATTAACTGAGAGATAAGTACAATTTTCCACTCAATTGTTCATTTTCAAGTGAGAACAGAAGTCTTATCATAACAATACAGAATAGTGACATTAAAAATTAAAAGCAAAATAAAATAGATAATAGTGATTACATAAAAATGAAAAGATTTTGCAGAGATAAAATCAGTATAACTAGGAAGAAAAGGAAGCTGATCAACTGGGGAAAAAACTATTGAATCAAACAACTGTAATAGGGATCTGATATTCAAGATGTGGAGGGAATTAACAAAAACGTATTAAACAGAGCCATTCCCCAATGGTGAAAGGGTATTAACAAATCATTCTTGAAAGAAGATTCACTAATTATTTACAACCACGTGAAAGATTGCTCCAAATGTACTAATACAAATTCAAAGCCATTTTGAAGTTTTATCTTCTACTTTGAAAATTGGCAAAGGTGATAAAAGGTGGAAATAGTTAATAATGGAAGAAGCATGCCAGAAACATTCTGGAAAGCAATTTGAAATTATGCTTTTAAAAAAATGACTAAAAACTCCATATCCTCCAATTCAGGGGTCTCACTGTTTGGTTAACATCTCAAGGCAGTCAAAGATAGATCATTTATATTCTAAAATATCTGTAGCAATATTTTTCATGATAACAAATAATTCAGTGTAGTTCAAAGCTATGTAAAATAGCTTATTTAAATTATTTTTAATATAGCTTAAACACATAAATTTTAATAGCTTAAATGAATAAATAGGTTTAACCTATACTAACACTTTTGGAATACTGTATATAATGAATTCAGAGAAGCATGAGAAGACCAAAATGAACTGATGAAATATAAAGTAAACAGAACCAGGAAAACAACATACACAATGACTATAAGAATGCAAATCCAGGAACAAAGCATCCCACAGGCACTTGCTGAGTAGTAATAGTTTTACGTGTCATTTTAAGATTTACAAAGTAGTTTCCTAACCAACCCTTTAAGTAGGAAGCATAAATATTACTATCCCTGTTTTATAGATAAGGGAGTTAAAAACTGGAGTGACAAAGGAACTTGCCCCAAGTCACTAAGCAAGTGCATGTTGGAGGAGGCATCCATACTTTGTTCTGATGACTTCAAATCCTGACATTTTCATCTGTATCTGTGTTATATACTTCTCCTCTGAGAAATGAACATCCATATTTCACACATCCATACATAGATGATTGTCCATTCAAGCTGGTAGTAGAATAGGTCTCTCGAAAGAATTCTAGAGGTAAAAATATTCCTCGACTCCTATAGCCCCTTCCCTCTGGATGGATCAACTCAAGTTGTCTGAAGCTCTGGTCGAGTATATTTTCTTCATGTTGAATACTAAGAGTGGCTCCAAAACCTGAGAGTAGAAAACCATAAGGTTGTTTTCAAATCCTCTTGGTCCCCAAAGGACAGTGACTACAATAGATTTGGGCATAAGATCATTTGTCCAATCATATTTAGTCCTCTTTGACTTTTCGTGACCCTATTTGGGGTCTTCTTGGCAAAGATACTGAAATAGTTTGAGAGTTCCTTCTCTAGTTCATTTTACAGATGAAGAACCTGAGGCAAACAGGGTTAAGTGACTTGCCCAGGGTCGCACAGCTAGTAAGTATCTGAGGCCAAATTTGAACTTAAGAAGATGAGTCTTCCTGATCTCAGGTCCAGCACTCTATGCACTGCACCATCTAGCTGCCCCAAGAAGAGTTTCTAGATTTGGCACAAAGTGTCTTGAACTTCTGCAATAAGCAGGAACATGTTGTTGTTCAGTTCATTTCAGTCTTGTGTGACGCTTCATGACTCCATTTGGAATTTTCTTGGCAAAGATGCTGGAGTGATTCACCAGTTCCTTCTCCAGCTCATTTTACAGATGAGGAAACTGAGGCAAACAGGCTTAAGTGACTTGCCCAAGAAGTGTCTGAGGCCAAATTTGAATACAAGAAGATGAGTCTTCCTGACTCTAGGCCCAGCATTCTATCCACTGCACCACCTAGCTGCCTCCATAAGATCATAAAAATCTAGAATTTTAGGGGACTATAAGAGACCATCTAACCTAAGCCCCTCACTTTAATGATAAGGAAACTTAAGGCCCAGAGAGGTTAAATGATAGCATTTACATAGCACTTTAAGACTTGTGAAGTACTATACCTATGTTATCTCATGTGATCCTCATTTGGGTGCTATTATTATCCCCACTTTATAAAAGAATAAATGAGCTGAGACAGGTGACTTGCCCAAGGTCACAGTATGTGAGGCAGGATTTGAACTCAACTATTTCTGACTCCAACTCTAGTACTGTACTACCCAATAGCTTCCCAAGATGAATGACTTACCCAAGGCCACACAGGTAGAAAGAGATAGAGGTGAATTTGAATGTCTGGGCTCTGAGTTGAAAACCACTTTGCTTTTTACTGTACTTCACTTCGAAAATAGAAAGGAGCTTTGGGAAAACAGATAACCATACATTTGACACAATTTGATTCAGCAAATAGCCTCAAATACTATGTGCCAAGTGTACAACTCCAGTATTTTTGCCTGCTTTTCTCAACATATACTGGATACCAGGAGGCCAACATAAATGTAGATGGTGGTACAAAGTGTGCCATAAGCAACCATATCCTGTTATTACATATACCAAGATCTGGGTGGGCAGACAGAGCAGCTGTGGTTGGGGGGCAAAGCATCATAGAACAGCCATGTTCTTTTTTTGCCATATGTTGAATAAATATGTTGAAATTTCAGTTATGATATAGATAATATAGGGTTGGTGGGTGAAGGGTGGTTGAGAAGCAGAGAACCTAGCCACCATTTAGAATAGTCCCTTGATGACAAAGGAGTTCTTAATACTTTTGTGTATTGTGGGCTCTTTAAAATCCAATTGAAACCTATGAACCTCTTCTGAGAATAATGATCTTAAATTCATAAAATAGAATATATAGAATTGCAAAGAAAACCAACTATATTGAAATAAAGACATAATTCTTCATCTCTGTCCATGTCACCTCCTGGAATCTATCAACAGACCCTTTATGGGTCCATGGATTCCAAGTTAAGAACACCAGAATTCTATAAGAATACGTAGCACACTTTTACCTTTTGGAACATGGCTTACTTATACCTTGGGAAATAACTGTATTCTTTATTGATAACAATTGAGAGCAAGATTAAAGAAATAAATACTTAGGTACAATTTTTTTGATTTTTGTATTCTCTATTTTTCCATCAGAAGTGATGCTTGAGTTGGACTCCATGGCTGGGGGCCCCCTGGTAACCCAACTATCCCTCCACCCAACTTCCTTTTCTTTGTTGTCTTCCTTCATTAGATTGTAAATTCCTTGAGGACAGAGACTATCTCTTTCTTTTTCTTATTTATATTGATACGGTGCCTAGCACATAGGAGGGGCTTAACAAATGTTTATTCAGTGTAATTGAATTGCTTTTACTAAATCATTAATTGTAATCTATTTCAAAACCCATCTTAGACACAGAATTTATCAGAATATTCTCCTTTAAATCACCTCATTTCTCTTGACTAAGTCAAAAGTCCTTCCAGGCTATGTGTACAGATTTGGCATTTCTACTGCTCCATATGGTTTCAAGATACCTGCTGCCTTTTTCTCTTCTTCAGGCAGTGGCTTTAACTCCATTGTGGACAGTCTTTCCTACATCAGCCCCTGATTAATCAGTTGAAATACCATAGCCTTTCCAACTTTTCCAGTCTTTCAGTTCTTGTTACCTTATGAAGCTTCTGCTGACAGGAGAGACAAAAGTTGTATAGCCATATGACACCCAGCATGACTCACCTGTGTAGAAATCTATGATCTCCTTTTTCCAATCAGAAAAAAGTCTATCAGCTGCTCCTTCCCTCTCCCAAGTGCAAAGTGATAATTTGCGCTCAATTATTACCTTAGCAACCAAAAACTTTTCTTTGATATGGCGCTTGAAATTTCAACAAACTGAGCTTTATTAAGATTATTTAAATGTCAGATTATCTAAAATGATAAATATCTCTTCCAGAACAAGGCATTTGAGAACCTATAAATGGAAAAGAATATTTTTAAATAGCTTCACTGCATCATCTCTTTCCCCTTCAAGCCATACTCCACAATATTTTTCTTAGCTTATTTCTCAGCAATAAATTAAGAAAGCATTGGTCCTCAGGAAATATGCTCACATATTACTCACAGATTATAATGGGAAAGCAAAACTAAAAGATGGAATACAGTATCTTTTTCAATGGGTATATTGCCAGACTCCTGGAAAGAACAGCCTGATTATATTCTGTCCTGAACACACTGCTCATTTCAAAACTGTCCAGTTTTATTCTTAAAGATGTCATATGACCTTAGAATTGTAAAGGATCTAAGTGCTAGCTTAAACATTTCCAGTGATGGGGAACTCATGACCACCTGAGGCAACCAATTGCATTTTTTGACACTTCTAATTGTAAGAAAATTCTTCCTTCTTTTGAACTGAAATCTGTCTTTCTGAATTTTATGTGTTGGTCTTAGTGGAGCCACACCAAAAATATCTACTTCCTCTTCAAATATTTAAAGGTAACCCTCAGGTCTCTCCTAAGGGTTTACTTCTCCTGGATAACTATCTCCACTTTCTTCAAATGACATGATTTTTAGTCCCCTCCTCATCCATTGTCACTCTCCTCTGAATAGGCTTCAAATTCTTAATGTTCTTCTTATGTGTGATACCCAGAACTGAACACAATATTCCACATGTGGTTTGAGAGAAATTATTATTTTGCTATTAACAACCAATTAATAGATTAGGATTCAGTCTTTTCTCCTTTTATTTTCTCATTTAGGGACCATCTCCTGTAAAAATTCAATCTCAAAAGAACATGACTGATTGATGAGATGTTTTCTAATCCATGGGGAACATGCTCCTTAATCTTGGGCTGGAACCCACCCAACTAGGAGATCTTACTTCTGTTTAGAGTGTAAACAGGATCCAGTTTAAGAGAGTTCTTGCCCCAAGTCACTGTCCTTCCACCCCTCCATTGGAATTTAGGGTGACCCGATTCATGAAGGAGAAAACCAACAAAAGTGGTTTGGATGAAGATGGATTTCCCTATGCAGATTGTTGGAGGCAGATGAGTCTCGTGATTAAACCACATTCTCATCAGAAGGAACTGAAGTCTTCTAGCCTACCTCCTCATTAAAAGTCCACTACTCAGTGTTGATTTTCACTTGTAAGGGACATTTCCTTTTAAAAAATACGTAAGGCTTTCAGGTTCTCAATTTTTTGTCTTTGATTTTCTGAGAGAAACCACTGACCATCAATTTATTGATTATTAGCTAGCCTAAGTAAATTGATTATCAATTATTCAGAAACTGTCTTTTGGGGTTTTTCATTTGTCACAGGTTTTAGAAGCAAGCACAGAGCATTCTGGGACTATTCCTTCCTTTGTTTTTTATAGCATACTGCTGTTAAAGGTATATAAGAATGTATATCTAGTGTTTGGGTTTTTGGTTCAGTTTTCTTTTTGTCTTCATCACCCCTTTGACTCATGCTAAGGGCCACTGAAAACCTCAATCTCTTTCACAAACTAGACTAAACGTATCTACCCCACTCAGTGTTTGTCAACAAGTCAGTAAGGCAAAAAACATCTGTTAAGCACTTATTATGTTACAAGTACATAATAATGCTAAGTGCTGGGAATGCAAACACAAGCAGAAAGAAAGACAGTTCCTGTCCTGAAGAAGGTCCCTTTTAAGGGGGAAAGATAGCACATAGAAGTAAGCTAAAAGGGGGCAGTAGTGGAAACACCTGGTCAGAAAATCTGGAGGATCAGAAGTACAGCTTAGAAAGAAATGACCTGGGCATAGACATTCTGGGAAGAATTAACCAATTAGAGGAAAAGGCAAGGAGATTACTTCCACTGTGAAAAATCTAAGGGCAATCTATAGTTAATTTTTAAATGCAAGGTTTTGATTTACTGTTAGATTTGACCCATCATCCTAAACCATTAAGATCACATAGTCTCTGTAATCTGTCATCTAAGTATTAACTATCTCTCTCACCTTTGATATCTACAGATCTGATCATTATTTCAACTAAGTTTTCATTAAGGTCATTGATTTAAAAAAAAATAAAGGTTCAACTCAGTGGCTCTGAAGACAGAGTCCTGTGGCAATGACCTTTTGTCAGATTGACATTATTCTTTGAGTATAATTGCTCCATCAGCTATGAATCTATCTAGCTTACTTTCTTATCCAATCTATATTTCTCTATTTCATCCGTAAATATGTCAAGTGATTTTCTCAAAGGACTTTCTGAAATTGAGTATAAAACAATGGAGACAACATATTTGGACTTGGAGAACTTGAGTTCAAATATAGGTTCTGTCAACTGTGTTGTGATCATAGGTCAGTAATTTCACCTCTCTGGACCTCCGTTTCCTCACCTGTACCATGAGAGATTTGGATTAGATGGTTTCTCATGTCCCTTCCAGTTCTAATTCTATTATTCTGGATACACTATGTCTACAGTAATTCCCAGATATACCACTTTGATTACCTCATCACTGTCATAGCAGCATCATTATAGCTAACATGTATAAAACACCTACTATGTGACAGGTAATGTACTGAGGACTTTACAAATATTAGCTCATTAGATCCTCACAACCAGCTTGGGATATAGGTGCTATTATTTTCCCCATTCTGCAGATGAGGAAACTGATGGAAGTGGAGGCTAAGTAACTTGCCCAAGGTTATACAGTTAGTAGAATGAATATATACAAAGGTCTTCCAGATTCCAGACCTAGTGCTCTATCCACTGCACCACCTAGCTACTCTGGTAGAAATATGAGATTTGTTTAACCTCTTATTTTAGGTCAATATAGGTCATTAGGTGACCCTAATGATCACCATTTTTCTTTCCCACAAGCTATTCCTTTATCTTCTTGGAGATAAAGCTGTTAGTAGGGCCAATCAAGAATTTATTAGATTTTTTTCCTTTAGAAGCAAACTGAGACATCGAGCAAATACCTAAATAATAAGTCTTATCACTATCACATCTTGACTGTGGACTAATTTGGTAATCTGAATAAAGAAAATACAAGCATGTGGATATCATCCAACTACCTAAGCAATAAATATCATTTTCATATTGACACATTTAAGATTTCCCTTTCTTTTTTACCCTCACCTAAAGGATTTCTGTTATGTTTTCACCTTCCAGTTAATAGATGTCCATGCAAGTATGTGTCTTCTTGACATAAGATGCTTCTGTCTCATCACTTTAATTGCATTTGTTTCTTCTGAATAACATCTGCCATCTCATTGACCTATTTCAGTAAGTCAGTATGTCCTTTGATATCCAATAACTTTTATTTCCTTGGGTCTCCCAAAAACCATTTGGATGCAATGATCTCGTAAGAAGTAAAATTACAAGCAATTTAAATAGTAATGGAAAGATGCACAGGAGATATGGTTGGATTTCAATTTCTTATTAGTGACTTCTGTGGAGAGGTTGAATCAACATCATCAAGGATGTAGTGAGAGAGATGGCACAGCACTGACTCTGGAATCAAAAGACTTGGGTTCAAATCCTACCTTTACTGCTTACTACCTGTGTGACCTTGGGAAATTCCCTTAATTTCACTGGATCCCAATTTCCTCATTTGTAAAAAGGAAGAGGTGAACTAAACAACCTTGAAGCTCCCTTCTAGTTCCAACGCTATTATCCTACTACCCCAACTTGTACAGGACCAGAGCTATATTCTGAACTACAAATATGAAAGATCAAAGTATTATAAGAACATGAAAAAGACTTCTAGCATAATGAGTAAATACACCATGGAGAGTTTATGAGAAACATTGACAAAATTTGCTCAGGAAGAGAGAACAAGAATGGGCTGTGATCTACACTTGTTGGAAAGATTAGTTATGCTGATGTGATCAAAGATCCATCAAAGAAATTATCAAAGTTGGACTATTACTGCCTTGTAATAAACCGTCAATATGATGGATACAGAGAAGCACGGGAACCGATGAAAAATAGAGTAAGCAGAAACAGGAAAACAATGTGCACACTATTTATCCATGTAAAACAGCACACAAACATATAAATGAAAAAAACGGTGACAAAAGCGAGCAAAACCTAATGTTGTGAAATGAGGAAGACCAAGATTAACTCCAAAGACGGCGTAGAAGAAGCCACCTCCCTACTCCCTTTCCTTGCAGATGTGAGGAATTCTGGGTATGAAACATCAAATATGAGCTTTTTAAAACTTGTGGATGGATTGGTT
Source organism: Pseudochirops cupreus (assembly GCA_028627135.1). Lineage (NCBI taxonomy): Eukaryota > Metazoa > Chordata > Mammalia > Diprotodontia > Pseudocheiridae > Pseudochirops > Pseudochirops cupreus. Next base: position 249,173,574 of record CM053584.1, on the reverse strand, counting down.
AGTTTTGTTGAACTGTTTATTTCTCTTGTTGCTGCTTTTATTGTTGTTTGTTGTGAAAGATGAGTTTTCTGGGAAGAAGACAGGAAAGGAACAAGATAAACTGAAAAATGGAGACAAAAGATATTCATTTTAAAAATTAAGTATATATCCCCCATGATGTTTACAAAGTTGAAGAGATATAATTTCTGGGCAATTGGTTGTTTAATTAATGATGTTAGCATGCTCTTAATAAAAGAGGTCAGTGGCATTCTCAAATGCCAGAGACCTCTCATGGTGGTGGGCTCACAGGTTATATGCCCTTGGAAGAGTGGATGTTTCTGAGAGTAGCAATCGACTCTGATTGGTTAACAATTAAGGAGAGAATGAATATTACAATGAAAAGTGTGCTGATTCCAGTGAAGGGCTGAGAGAGTGACATCATGTCACTCTTGGACAAAGAGACTATCTCTATACCCAGGCCACCCCCAGCCTTCAGCAAGCTAGACAGTTTCTACTTCCAACCAAACTTGCTTGAGTGGAACACACTGGACAGGAATTTTTCTTGGATTAGATTCCTTGTAAGGTTGGGTGGAGGGTCTCACCACTATTGAGGAGAAAGTTGATTCTTCAGAGAACAAGCTTTCAAATGAGGGTGTTAGAAAAAGGGAAAACTCTGGATTTCCCCAAATCATTGGTTATTAATAATCATTTCTCTCACTCCCAAAAGAAAAAAAAAAAGAAATTTCCATAGCTTGTCATAGTATTCTGTCCTAGTCTTTCACAGCCTTTCCTGTAAGTAAACTCTCCCTTCATGGATGCATTTTGTGACAAATCAAGCCCCTATCAGTGGTTGCCCAGTTTGGTGTATCCACAGACTATCATCTGTACAGAGGAAGACATCATCTGCCTTTGGACACACTAAAACACTTCCTTTTTTCCTTCCTTTTCCTGCTTTGCCCTTTCCCTTACCTGTTTCTTTAATAACAATATTATTCTCCAGAAATCTCCAAATTATCCTCTCTCCTCCAGTTTGTCCTTTCTCCTTTTTTCTCTCCATTCACTGCTTTCTTAAAAATTTTTTTGTTTAGTTACTTCCTGTAACCTCTTTCCTCTGTCACTGTGGACTTTTCACTTAGTTATTCTGTAGACAGATATTTGCTTTGAAAAAAATCATTCCTTTCTCCTTAGTATTTCTAAAATGATTCCCTTTCTCTCCAATCTAACTGCCAAGATAATTCCTTGCTCTTATAGCTTCCTGTCTTGATTATTGCAGCCTCCTACTCTATTATTGTTCTCTGCACCAGTCTATCTCCTACCACAGTCTACCCACCTCTTTTGTGGCAAATTCTACTTAGAATGACACCCCTACTCACTCTGTTCTGGTTTTGTATTTTTATCTTTTTCTGTATCATTTATAGCTTCCTAGTCTAAAAACAACTCAGGAGAGTGACAAAGTCACCTGGTGAGCCCTTTTAACTTGTATAGATGCTGCATGGATTTTGTAGATCCGTGTTAATAACTATTTAATAATAACATTTAGGGGGTGGAAGAGGGGGCAACAAGGGTATGTAGTTGTGAGTATGTGAGGCACACAGTGGATAAAATGGTGAGTTTGTAATTCTAAAGACATGAGTTTGAATCCCAACTTCCTTAGACACTTACTTGACTTTGTGACCTTGGATAAATCTCTGAACCTTCATTTCATCCTCTAAAAAATGAGAATAATATTATCAGCTACCTCACTTAACTGAGTTAAGGTTCAAACGAGATAACAGGTAAAGCACTTTCCAAACTTTTGTATTGTATAAGTGCTAATTATTATCATTATCATTTCATTGGTGTAGGAAATTCCCCATATAAAAACTCAGCCCCACCACTGATGCAGATTTGTGACTCAGTCTTAAAGAGTGGATTGGGGCACTTAAAACTTGCCAAAGTTCACACAACTAATATGTGCTAGGGGCAATATTTGAATACAGATCTTCCTTACTCTAAAGGCTGGCCTACTAGCCTCCCTCACAGAGAAATTGAAGGTGCTACTCTCCCTCTCAGATCAATTGAACCTCACAAAGGAGAGACAGCATGACTTAGTGAAGGAAAGACTGGGGGTTCAAGCTATTGTAAAAGACCCACTTCATTCAGAGAGTATTGACTTTCTCTTATCTGTTAATCAGTCATTAATCTCCCACACATACTAGCCTCCTCCTAGGTATATTTGCCAGAGAAACTATGAGAACAAACTGACAGCAGGAGACTGACTCATACCTTTGCACTCTTGTGGCATGCAGCACATGTACATGTTCCTTAACAAATGATCATCTAGGTGGCACAGTGCATAGAACACTGGCCCTGGAGTCAGTCAGGAGCAGCTGAGTTCAAATCTGGCCTCAGACACTTACTAGCTGTGTGATCTTGGGCAAATCACTTAACCCTGAAAGAAGGAAGGAAGGAAGGAAGGAAGGAAGGAAGGAAGGAAAGAAGGAAGGAAGGAAGGAAGGAAGGAAGGAAGGAAGGAAGGAAGGAAAGAAGGAAGGAAGGAAGGAAGGAAGGAAGGAAGGAAGGAAGGAAGGAAGGAAGGAAAGAAGGAAGGAAGGAAGGGACTGTGAGACTATAGGCAAGTCATTTACCTTTCAGTGCCTGGGCAACTCTTTCCAAGAACATAAATTACTCACCAGTTGCAGATCAGCAAGATGGAATTAGGGTAAGTAGGATGGACAGGGTGAAATTATATGGATGAAATCTTAGACTTAAACCACACCACCTCCCAAAACTTACCTTACAAACATCAATGTTGATCTTTGTGACACAGAGAATTTCTTGCCTAGATTTAAGTTCTTCAGCCCTCTGCCTTGGGGTAGAAGTTACATTTCCTTCAGAACCATTTATAAAAACTGTGCAAAAGAAACTAATGCAGAATAAACACCCACCATGCTGGTTCTATGCATCCTTTGGGAACCAGAGTGAAATTGACATTTTATTTAAGTCAATATTTGTTTTTGGACTGGACCTATGATTTCATTGGTGTGAGAAACTCCCCCTGAGGAAATTCCCTCTGCTAGTACAGATTGACGTATGCTCTGCCACTGTGCTGCCTGGGAAAAATGCCTGGAATATGAAGAGGTTGAATGATTTGCTTAGGGCCACAAAGCCAGCATGTCTCATAGGTAGGACTTGAATGCTACTCTTTTCTATCTCTGAGGGTGGGTCTTTAGCTATATCATACTAATAGAGCCTTTCAAAAATATCCATGATCATTTTTGTGACATCTACTACTCATTTTTCTTTCTCTTTCTTTCTGTTTTCCTTCCTTCTTTCCTTCCTTCCTTCAACTGGGGTTAAGTGACGTGACCAGGGTCACACAGCTAGTAAGTGTCTGAGGCCACATTTGAACTCAGCTCCTCCTGACTGACTCCAGGGCCAGTGCTCTATCCTCTGTGCTATCTAGCTGATCATTTGTTAAGGAACCATGCACATGTGCCGCATGCCACAAGAGTGCAAAGGTATGAATCAGCCTCCTGCTGTCAGTTTGTCCTCAAAGTTTCTCTGGCAAATATGCCTAGGGGGAGGCTGGTATGTTTAGTCATTAAGCTGTGAATGAAGTGGTCTTTTACAACGCAAGCCAATGCCCATTCTAGGATTCCTATGAGCTGCTGGGAATTAATCCCAAAAGTTAAAGCCAGAAATCTAAAAGATACCAGTTCCAGAAGGGTGAGCAGGAAGATATAGTTTGAGTTCAGAAGCAAAGAGTCCAACAAGATTGACAAAATAGATAGGAGAGATCTGGGGCGTTAAATCATAATGCTTTTCACAATGCAAAGGATAAACCCAAAGCATCAATAGAATCTTATTGACAGCAACAGAATAACTATGTTCCTTGTTTCTCCACTAGCATCTCCCACTCTAGCCATACAGCTAGAGATACAGATGTACCTTTAAAGTTTCTTCCAAAGCAATTCAACACACATTGGAACTCTATAATTTAGTTTAAATAGTGTTCTTGTCATTCCTCACGCACACCATTCTGTCTCCTGTCTCCATGCTTTCAGGGAGTCTGTCTCCTATTCCTAGAATACATTCCCTGCTCACCTGTCTCTTAGAATTCCTAGTTTCCTGTAAAGTTCAGCTTAAATACCACATGCTTCCCTGATTCCTACCCAGTCCTACTTTCTTCCCCCACATCTCCACAAATACCAAATTAACATGCATTTATTAGACTTGTATTTTGGCAGAATAAATTTATTTAAGTATTGTCTCCCTTGATGGATTATAATTTCATTGAAGTCAGAGTTGCATTTTCTCCCTTTTTATCATCAGGGATTAGCTCAGTGTCTATTTAGGCACATAGTGTGAGCTTTGCTATTTGGTCATTTCCCACATTTTATGACTCCATCTTTAGGCTTTCTTGGCAAAGATACTGGAGAGGTTTGCCATTTCATACTCCAACTTATTGTGAGGAAATTGAGGCAAACAGGGTTAAGTGACTTACCCAGAGGTAATGTCTGAGGCCAGGATTTGGACTTAAGAACAAAGAAGGTCTTCCTGATTCCAAGCCCAGTGCCCTGTGCATTGCACCACCTAGCTGCCCTAGTAGAAGCTTAACATGATAGTGAGGAAAGGAGAGAGGGAGTGGAGTGGAGTACCTGTTATGGAAAAGGATTTATGCTAAGCATCTCTCATACAGACTCAAAAAGAAATAGTCCCTACCCTCAAGGACCTTACTTGTTTTCTTCTATGACCACATTTACTTAGTCTGAGGCAAAATTCTACTATAGATCATAAAAAAACTCTGAAATACAAAGATAATGTTTGGATGCAGAACACAATATAGAAAAGTAAAAACATAGACTCCAAATGAGGAGGTCGTCTCCACATTATGCAAATTCACAAGTCTGTCAATTCTACCTCTGAGGGAAATGTCATAAAAGCCTCCTCTTGCTACTTTGGAACAGCAGGTTAAATCTTAAATGTTGATTTACCATTGTAAATGAGACTTCAACCTTTCTTACTTTTGCACCCTTCGGTGTAGAAGAGTGTTAAATACATCAGCTTCGGAATTTATTCTGGTCTAATTGTGACTGCACGATTTTCCAAAAAGTAACTCACAGCCAAAGTTATCATCAGTACATAGTTTGCTCTTAGCATAAGCTAATGAATTTGAGATAAACCTGGCCCAAACATATTAAGAGACAAAGCTCTATTATAACCCAGCTCTAAGCTATCATTTATTCTCCGGAAATTTTTTTAAAGAAAGAAATTGTGCAAGGAGCTTGCCAAAGAGCCAGATGTCACCATCACTAGACAATTATTTTCCACAGCTTGGCACCTGGGTCCCACAGTCATCATCCAAGGGGGAGGAGAAAGAAAAAGTGGAACATTTTGGTAAGCTCTAGTTTAAAATATTCCAAATGGTTCAGAGATGAAGTGAATAATATATCGCTGACACACAAATTCCCAACAAAGACATCCCAGGTCCCAGATCTGATGATGGTCTATTTGTGAATGATGTGATAGACATCACACACCTACACACACACACACACACACACACACACACACACACACACACACATTTACATGCCCAAGTACACAAGTAAATATGTGTCTATTCACACATGCTCTCTGGAGTCTGAATAAGCTTCCCATTGAAACCTGCCCCAAGGAAAGTGCTAGCTAGACTTCCTGTCTCATAAGAGATTGACTGGAATGAATGATCAAAGGAAATACAAGGCTCCTCTGGAGACTTTTTTTTAAATTTATTAATTTACTTTTAGTTTACAGCATTCAGTTCCACAATCTCTGAGGTTCAAATTTTCTCCCCTCCCCTCCCCTCCCCCCCAGTGGCATGTAATAAAATATAGGTTCTACAAATACCTTCATGCTGAATATTAGTCACGTTGTAAAGAAGTATTATAACCAACAGGGTGAACAATGAGAAAGAAGGCACAAAACAAAACAAAACACAATAGAAAGAGAGCAAATAGTTTGCTTCAATCTGCAGACTCTGTAGTTCTTTCTCTGGATGTGGATATCTCTTTCTATCATGAGTCTTTTGTAATTTTCTTATAGCCTTGCATTGCTTAGGGGAGCCCAGTCTATCAAAGTTAGTCATCACACACACAATGTGTCTCTAATTGTGTACAAAGTTTTCCTGGTTCTGCTCCCCTCACTCAGCATCAGTTTATATGTTTCTTCAAGTTATTTTGAAGTCTCTCTGTCTGCTCCTCATTTCTTATAGCACAATAGTATTCCATTACATTCATATGCCAAACTTGTTTAGCCATTCCCCAATTGATGGTCATCCCCTTGATTTCCAATTCTTTGCCACAACAAATAGAGCTGCTATAAATATTTTTGTACATACAGGTCCTTTTCACACTTCTGTGATTTCTTTGGGATACAGCCCTAGAAGTGATATTGCTGGATCAAAGGGCATGCACTTTTTTATAGCCCTTTGAGCATAGTTCTAGATTGCTCTCAAGAATGGTTGGATCAGTTCACAACTCTACCAACAATGCATTAGTGTTCCAATTTTTCCACATTCTCTCCAGCATTTATCATTTTCCTCTTTTGTCATCTTAGTCAATCTGACTGATGAGATGTGTTATCTCAGAGTTGTTTTGATTTGCATTTCTCTAATCAATAGTGATTTAGAGCATTTTTTTCATATGCTTATAGATATCTTTAATTTCTTCCTCTGAAAACTGTCTGTCCATATCCTTTGACCATTTATCAATTGAGGAACGACTTGTTTTCTTATAGATTTTACTCAGTTCTCTGTATATTTTAGAAATGAGGCTTTATCAGAAACTCTGGTTGTAAAAATTCTTTCCCCGTTTCCCATTTCTCTCCTAATCTTGGCTACATTGACTTTTTTTGTACAAAAACTTTTCTTTTTTTTTTTT
>CM053584.1:249129531-249150587 GCA_028627135.1 Pseudochirops cupreus | reverse complement strand
CCTAGTACTGAACGCTGCTCACAGCTGCCTCTAATCTGCTCACCGCTCCTCCCATCCAGCTGCCCCCAGGACCCAGCCGCGGCTTTAGGCCAGGCTGGTTTTGGTTCGCAGTGCTGATATGGTTCCTCTTAGGTGAGCTGACTTTAGTGTGTGTTTTGGAGTTCTAGGATTGGTTTAGAGTCCTGTTTTATGGGTATTTTGGGGTGGCTATGTGAGAGCTGTGATATGTTGCTGCTGCTACGCCGCCATCTTGGCTCTGCCCCAAGTGATTTTCTTCTAACATGTCTGAGGTAGAAGTCCAACTCAGGTCTGACTGCCTCCAAATCTAGTGCTCTATACATCATGTCATCTTTTAGCCTTACAGAATTGGAGAGTTGCTTAGAGCACTGAGAAGTTAAGTGATTTACCTAGAATCACACAGTCAATATTTGTTTGGAATGAACTTGGAATCCTATAAGGTCTTCCTCTTTCTAAGGTCAGCTCTCTACCTACCATATGATAACATGTGTAAAGGGCTTTAGGAACTTTAAAGCGCTATTTCAATACTGACTATGATTACGCTGTGCTTGCTTCTCACTTCATGTAACATGATACAGGGAAAGTAGGGCTCTAACAAGGTCCTTCTGGTACTGTTCCTTTTTTTTTTCTTTTTGGTCAAGATCTACTTTATACAAATATCATGCCACACTGAATAGTATTATCATCAGTACCGCTGTTCATGAATGTTTGATTTGAGGGGGTAGCTAGATGCTAGCTTCTGCTCCATCTTGTCTCTAGACTCCCAAGGAACAATCCAGCCTTTTATTTATTTATTTAAAAAAAATTTTTTTTATTTACTCATTTACTTTTAATTTACAAGATTCAGTTCCACAATCACTTGAGTTTCAGATTTTCTCCCCTCCCTTCCCCCCCCTCCCATGGTGGCGTGCAATCATGTACAGGATCTGCAAATACTTTCACATTGTACAATAGTTTGGTCATATAGAAGGGTTGTAACCAATGAGTGATCACTGAATCCAGCCTTTTAAATTCAATTTTATCATCACCATAACTGTCACCAAACATTTATTATTGTTGTATGTTGCTACATTAAGCCCTGTCCAGCAAGGAGGACACATATAATTTTTCCTTTCTGGATCCTTATAATCAAAGACAGAGCATCCTAACACAGATAAGTAAAGGATACGCACATAGAATAAAATCAGAATTCAATGCACCATCAGTTACAAAAGTGTTGATGTCATATTCGTATTGGGGTAGAGATTCTGGAGGCAGATAGGTGGTGCAGTGGAAAGAATACCAGACCTGGTATCAGGAAGACTTGAGTTCAAATCTAGTCTTCTCTTAGTTTGTATGACCCTGGGGAAGACACTTAATTTCTACCCCTTTTCAGTTTCTTCAACTAGGTGGCACAGTGGAAAAATTGCAAGGCCTGGAGTCAGGAAGACCCATTTACTTGAATTCGAATTTGGCCTCAGACCCTTACTATCTGTGTGACCCTGGGCAATTCACTTAACCCTATTTGCCTCCATTTATTCATCTGTAAAATGATCAAGCGAAGGACATGGTGAATCACTCTGGTATCTTTGTCACAAAGAGTTGGTCACAATTAAAATGACTGAATCATAACAAAAACGTGGCTAATAAAAGCATCTATCTCCCAGGGTTGTTATAAAGAGAAAATTAGGTAATATCTGTAAAGTGCTTAGCCCAGTGCCTGGGACATAGTAGGTGCTTAAGAAATTGTTGTTTCCTTCCTTCTGTTCATTCTAAGGGAAAAGTAATTGCATAATCCAGGTGAAAAATTAGAAGAGGAGGAGGAAGCTGTAGAAACTCTGAGTCATGCCCAGGCAGGGATGTGCAAGCCCTCTGCTGTTGATCTAACCGATGCAGGAAACTTTCGTGGAGGAGATAGATATTCAGGACCTGAGAACAAGTTGGGGAAAGGGACTAGAGAACAGGTCTAAAGTTCAATACGATTGTAGAGATCATCTGTCCCAAACCTCATCTTATAGTTAATAAAACTGAGGTCAAAGAGAAGTTAAGCGGGCTGCTAAAGTTCGCAGAGGTATTCCATGGTTTTCTGATTTTAAATTCTGCTTTGCCATATCTTTTTATATATTTATTAATTTTTTTTGGAGGGGGAAGGCAAGGCAATTGGGGTTAAATGACTTGCCCAAGGTCACATAGGTACTATAGGGTGTCAAGTGTTTGAGGCTGAATTGGGACTCAGGTCCTCCTGACTTCAGGGCCAGTGCTCTATTTACTGCACCACCTAGCTGCCCCCTGCTTTGCCAGATCTTAATCACCAGAGCAGTGATGATGGAAGCAATGACAAGTGTCCAGACACAAAATGGGAAGCCATAGACTACAGTGGACAGAATGCCAAATGTGGAGTCATGAAACCTTGGCCTGAATCCCAGCTCTGTCACCTCTACGACCTTAGAAAGTGTTTCTCAATTCTCTAGACCTCGGTTTCCCCCTTTGTAAAATGAGAGAGGTAGACTAAATGTCATCTCTGATCTCTTCCAGAGCTAGTTCTCCCTCCCTTTATTTACTTGGAAGAAACATCAGTGGTAGAAGTTTTGCAAAAAGATGAAGGTGGGGTTGGAGCAAATATCCTTGAGATGAGGAGGTGGGGAAGTGTGTAACGTTTCTGAGGTAAGTGGGGAAAGGCAGAAAGGTGGACCTTTGTTCTGTGATAAAAAGAGTTTGTCGATCAATAAATTTTTGGATGCTGTGCTTTAGAGGTAGCAAAGCAGAGCGACGTTTTTCAGCTCTATCATTGAAAAGAAACATAATTTCCTACTAGTTACTATAAGACTTTGAATCTGGATTTATTGTTGATCCATGAGACCATGCTGACTTGGCAAACTGATCCTTGATTTCTTGCATTTTTTTTTCTCGTGGGTGTGTAGTTCAGGAGTTCAATCATCAGCATCTAGCAGCTCCTGACGGATTGTCTCAAAGAATTTGAGGATATTCTAAAGCCTGTTGAAAGCATTTCCTAGGGGCCTGTCCTCTCACACCAGCTTGGAGGTCTCCTTGCATCCTTGGGTAGGCTGTTGTAAAATAGATTGAATGAGACTTGAATGATACATTTCAAAGCCTTTGTGTTACGCCTTTGACTCTTCTAAAAGGGTTTCTAAAAAATAAAAAAAAGAGAAAGAGAATGAGAGAGAAAAAAGATACAAAACAGGAAGGCTGCCTGCAGATTAGGAGAGGACAAAAGACTTCCATCATTCTGAAAGTCTACAAGGAGGCCACAGTGGGAGCACCATTTAGCAAAAGTACTTAGTGCTTTTTATTTCTCATACTACTATTACTACTGATTGTTGTTGTTATTTCCTGTTAGAAATAACAGACCACAAAAGCTTTTAAAAGTCTGCTTTGGTGTACAAAGCCCAATCTTACAGGAATGACAGCGATTATGGGGACAGACACAGAGGCAGCAGCATGGTGACAGAAACTAGACACTTCATGGCAAAGAGCTTTTCTCTAGTACTGGATCATGAAGCCTGCAGGAGAGATCAGTTGTTCCAGGAAAAAAACCAAACCAAAACAAAAAACGTACAAAACATTGCTTCTGCCAGTTCTACGAGTTTTGCTATCTCGTTCTCAAGATATGTGTATTTCTCACATTTGTTAGAAACGTGACACATTTCCATGACAGAATGGATAGAGTGCTAGCCTTGGTGCTAGAAAGATCTGGGTTTTTGTCCTGCCTGTGACACATATTGGCTGAGTGACCCAGGGTTTTGTTGCATTATGGTAATCAGTTTGATTATCTTTCCAGGATATAGTGAAGACTTGAGATTAAACTGCTGCCAAATGGAGGCTATTTTCCCACTCATATTTCACTTTTCAATGAGATGCATTTGTATATGGGAACTAAAGTAGGGAGATAGTCAGGTGATTTTCTTCTACAATGAACTTTTTTTTTGGTGTTTGGAATTTAAGGCCTCCCCTAAATTTGAATACCAGTACCAATAATTTTCCTAATAATTCTCTCTCTCCCTCTCTTTCTCTCTCCATCATTCCTCTCTGTGTTTTTTCTTTCTTTTTCTTTTCTCCTCTTTATCTCTTTCTTTTTCTCTCTTTCTTAAAATACAGTGATTAACGTTGGTATATTATCAAAGTTAAAGGACACATACTCTCTGTTAACAATCTATAAACTATTAATAAATAAAAAATAAATCAGCCATCTCTTTTTCTTATTTGTATCCTCATCTCTTTGGGACTTACTGTGAGGGGTAGGCAAAAAAGTGGTGAGGTGACTGCTAGACTAGGGGTTCCTGCCTGGGTGAGTCTGAGTTTGAGTCTTGGGTCCCTGACCTCTTCTCTTTTGCATTTCTTTTCCCGGGAATTAGTGACTAAACAGTGATCCCAAGAGATGGACTTTTTAGGAGTGGCTATTTCAGGAGTACCTGGCTTCCTTCAGTCAGTGCTGGCTGTACTATAGAAGAAGCTTCTTGAAAGAGAAAATGTCTTATGGAGGAGCCCAACTCCTGATCTGGTATTCCAGAAGACATAGACAAGTATACAGGTATTTAGACAGCACAAATGTTGAAATAAAGGTAGTAATTCCACTAAGTGCTTCATGTTTTATTGTTTTTTTGTTAATGTGTGCTTGTGAATCTTTTGTGCTTTAAGCATCTCTCTCTCTCTCTGTCTCCCCATCTCTTGGAAATAAATAGCTGTCCTATACCTGATTTACATTGTACATTGAGGACCTTTTTATTCTTTTGGGGATACCCTAGAAAGAATGATACTGAAACTTTAAGAAATTTTTCCCTAGGATTTCTGGGGTGAGGATGATTAAAAAAAATATCTGAGAGTTTGAGTAAAAGATCCTGACTTCTCTCTTTAGGAATCAGGCTCTCCTAGGACTGACCCTTGTCTGTATGCATTAGTTTAGAACTAGGAATCCCTTTAGAGGGATAAATTGAGTACTCTCTCATCTAGGCCCTGCAGCAATTCTGTGTTGTTACAGGTGGGATTCTGTATGCTGAATGCTTATTCCCCAAAGAGGCTAGTTCAAGCCTTGTGGATCAATAAAGCACTCAGAAAAATATGAGTCTCCTCTATAATTCCCAACTCCAGGTTGTCTTGGTAGTGTGAGGGCTGGGAGCAACAGTTAGTAATCATAATTTCTGCAATATGAAGCTGGCAGCATTTCTGGTTCATGTATTTTGAAAATAAAAACCTCTTAGTTTTCCTGTCTTTTGGGGTTGATTAGATTAACGACAGGGGGAGCTGGGATAGATTGGGTAGAAGTAGAGAAAGAAACCATAAATAGAACATACAAATAGGTTCTGGTGTTATAGACATACTTGGCCTATATTATGACTTTACCCAGGATAAGCCCTGCTTACATTGTGGTGTGAATGGAAGACCGTTGAATTCCTAGTCAAGATGCCTGGGTTAAAGGCCTATCTGGGCCACTTATTGCTTATCAGACCTAGGCAAATAATTATCTTTTTGAGCTTTATATTTCTGGACTGGAAAATAGAGCTATCAATTTGACTTATACTATAGTATTGGTATAAGAATAAAAGGAGATAATAGCATATGTGAATATTCACTCTAAACTATAAAACACTAGAAAAATATAAAGAATTATTACACTATGACAAGTTTTAAAGTATAATCAAGAAATTTAGCCCTAAAACTCAGAAGAAATTGAAGGGAGATATCAGAAATTCTCTAACTCAAGTTAAAACTGAAGAAAAACTTTTCTACAAGTCTCCTCATAAAGATCATCAATAATCTTAATTTTTTTTTAAGCACCTGAAGGAACAACTTTCAGGGTTTTTCCCTAGTCAAGACTACCCACATTGAACATATGGTTCAAACTGATTTGTCAGTCTACATCCACTTAAACTATAGCCCATGAACCCCTATTAATGGAATTATTATTATTTTAATTAGTCAGAGGATGTAATTACTTCAAAGCAATGGCATTTGATGAAATTGCTATTGTTCAGTCATTCAATCATATTCAACTCTTCACAGCCCGGTCTGTGGGGTTTTCTTGGCAAAGAATGTTTTGCCATTTTTTTCTCCAGAGTATTGCCATTTTACAGATGAGGAATTGAGGCAAATTGGGGTTAAATGACTTGGCCAGGGTTACACAGTTAGTAAGTGTCTGAGGTTCTACTTGACCTCAGGTCTTCCTGTTTCCAAGACCAGTATTCTGCCCATTGTACTACCTGGCTGCCCCATAATTAGTTCAAAGCAATGACATTTTTTTTTCTTTTTGGAGGGGGGAAGATAGGGCAATTGAGGTTAAGTGGCTTGCCCAAGATCACATGGCTAGTTTTTGTGGCATGTGTGTGTTAAGTGTCTGAGGTCGGATTTGAACTCAGGTCTTCTTGACTCCAGGGCTGGTGCTCTATTCACTGCAACACCTAGTCATCCCGACATTTGATGAAATAGTATAGCCAGAAAAGTAGCAATTAAACATTTTCCTAACTCTGCATGCAACATGAGACCAGGGTAGAGAAGAACTAATAACAACATTTGGAGAATAGATCAAGAAGAGAAAATATAAAAATAATCAGACTAACTGAAAGTTATGATCAAAAAAAGAATCTTGATATAATAATGCAAGAAATAATTAAATTGTCCTGAAGCGTTAGAACAAAGGGGGAAAGTAGAAAAAGAAAAAATCCATCAATCACCACTTAAAAGAGATCCTATGAAGAAAATTCATAGGAATATCATAGCCAAATTCTGAAACCCCCAGCTCAAGGTAAAAATATTAAAGGCATCAAGTTTAAAACAATTTAAATATGATGGTACCACAATTAGAATTACATAGAACCTAGCAGCAGAAACATTAAAGGACCACAGGTCTTGGAACACAATATATTGAAGAGCAAAAGAACTGGGCTTCTGGCTGAAAATATCCTACTCTGCGGAGTTAAGAATCATCTTGAATGAAAAAAAAATGGATATTTGATGAACTCTCAGACTTTCAAGACTTTGTTAAAAAAAAAAATCCTGAACTTAATAGAAGCTGATCCCCACTGAGATAGTATGGGAAAATGAGGGGTAGGCCATGGAAAGAGATTTACTCTAGGCACTTAAAACCATATCATTGGTTATTTATGGGTTCTTTTCCCCTGGACTCAGAGGACTTCTCTTTGAAGTGACAGAAAAGATTAGAAACGTAATGAACTGGACAGTGGAAACCAAGAAATTATTGTGTTCTAACCCTTCTCTGAGACACATTTGAGGGTGGTACTTTTAAAAGACCAGGATTTATGTAGATTAAGTGAAAAGGACTATTCCTAAGTGGGCCACATCAGAGGGAGCCTATGGATGCTCATTAGTGTCATCAGGAAGATGGACACAATGGATCTGGTAAATCTAGACCTGGTGAATGTCACTGTAGTATCCATGTTTATGGGGACCAGTTTCTGACTAGTCAAGGTATTAGCAAGTTACTGCAGACAGTGAGGATGATAGAAAAGATAAGTAAAACAGAACTCAGTACCTGAACACCTTTGAGGCAATGTGGTGCAATGGAAAGAACACAGGCTTTGGAGTTAGAGGAACTGGATTCAAATCATGTCTTTGTCACTCACAGCTTTTGTGATTGTGGGAAATTTTTTTTTTTTGCCTTCCTGAATCTCAGTTCCCTAATCAGTAAAATGAGGGGTTTAGACTAAATGACCTCTGAGGTCCCTTCTAGAGCTAAATCAATAATCCTCTGACCTTGATTGTCTACGTATACAGTGCAAAAGTTGTTGATGTTGTAGATGCTTCCATTTCCTTCTCCAGCTCATTTTACAGATAAGAGAACTGAAGTAAATAGACTTATATGACTTGCCTAAGATCACACAGTTAGTAAGTGTCTGAGGCCAGATTTGAACTCACCTCTTCCTCACTCAGCACTTTATTCAGTGCACCATCTAGTTGTCCTGCAAAGGCTTTTAGGAAGATAGAAGCAAATGGTGGTAGAGAAATTAGAAGAGCCCTGATTAACTCAAGAGAAAAGTCCAATCCAGTATCCAAAGCATACTGAAGGAAGAGTAGAAGGTGAAACTCTGAAAGGGCACAGATGTGTTCTCATTCCAAGAACAGACTTTGGGGTATATTCAAGGAACAACTCACAGAGTATGATTGACTTCTGGCCTTTTTGAGATAATCTGTAGAATGTTGACCATCTGTAATGAGAGATCCTTGGGAACTATATAAAGAACTATTGCCCAATGATATCATCACGGACTCCAGCAGTCCATATGAACCCCCTGTGTTGGTGGTACATAAAACAGGAAACTATAATTATAACTAATAAACTAAATGACAGAATCAGGATCTCACAAAGATCCTTGTAGGCTAGAACACTGGGCTAAATCTAATAAGGCAATGGAAATGATTAACAGGAATAAGCCAAGTCTTAAAATAGGGTTAAAAATCAACTTCACAAATATAAGATGGGGAGGCAAAGTTAGACAACAATCTTTTCTTTTTGGAAAAGTTTTCGGAGTTTCAATAGACTGAAAACTAAATGTGAGTCTCTGTCAAGTATGTGGGTTGCACAGTATTTCATCAAGGCATAAGTAGAGACACAGAGAATAATAAAGTACTTGTCAAGTAGCCTTACCCAAAGAATCTTCAAGACCTAAAGACTTTTCTAGGATTTTTAAAAGATTTATGCTGCCCTTACTAAACCTCTCAATGATCTCACTTAATGGATATCTTATTGAGGAGAATCAGAAGCCCAAGGGTGAGAAAGAACAGTTTGACCTAACCCTCTGAAACCATTCAGTGATCACTGGACTGAAAAATAGGAATCTTTTAAAGACTTAGCCAAGTGCTTCGTGTGTGCATTGGGTGTAGAAAAAAGCTCTGTAATCTCATTCCAGGCAGAGCTGGGTGTGACCAGAATCTGCTGACCATGACACCAGTGGAACAAAATATCAGTTACATGAGATCAGCAGGGAGCAAAGCCTAGCAGAGACCACACACCTGGCAGAGATGGTACACCTGGCAGGGACTAAATGTCAGAAAAGTCTGGTGGGGAGCGTACCTGGTGGGAGAAGTTCAATGAATCACTAGAAGATTTCCCTTTCATGTGCATGCCCTGAGGCACTCATGTGCCTTATGTATTCACACTCTTCCCTAGGATATGTGTGTACATTTGTGGGCATTGTACTTGGTGGGGGTGGGGGAATGCATTTTCCTTACTATGCTATTTCATTAATGGTCTTTTTTCAAGATGATGATTTCCTTTGGTTGACTGGGTAAACACACAGGTTGGTGATTCCTGAGCTATAGGTTTGAGTAGTGGCAGACCCACAAAGTACCTTGAACCTTGGGAAGCCTTGTCTTGGGACCCACTGTATGAATTGGGAGGATGCCCTCCACTGTTTCATCTTATTTTGCCATTCCCACCTCCCCAAGCAAGGCCTTTTCTCTAACATTCCTAATCTCTTATCCTTTGCCCTAAAGCTGAGTACAGAGCACCATTGCCACCAGCAAGGATATTCTTAGCTTCTTGGACTTCAGAGTTAAAAAACAGACATAACTGTGGTTAGAAGGTGAATAGGGCTTTTAGTAAATATTAATTATTCCTTGGGCTATCAAGACATTTAAGAGAATGTTTTGATGTAGGTGGGAAGTGTTTCTCACAGGTGTGTTAGATCTGGTCCTCGTTGTTTCTAACAGAGTGTGTTGAGTAGTATATACGTACAATAGGTGGAGAATGGAGAATAGACTGAGGGTTAGCATCGACTATGGAGAGATTGAATTGGTACAGAATTGTGTTGTGAGATAAAGGGCAAGACAAGATAGTATGATGGAGAGGCAATGGATCATAGTGGGAAAAGGACCGGGCATGGGGTCAGAAGAGCTAGGTTTAAATCCTGCCTCAGACACTTATTCATAATTTACAG
This sequence comes from Pseudochirops cupreus, assembly GCA_028627135.1. Taxonomy (NCBI): domain Eukaryota; kingdom Metazoa; phylum Chordata; class Mammalia; order Diprotodontia; family Pseudocheiridae; genus Pseudochirops; species Pseudochirops cupreus. Next base: position 249,140,682 of record CM053584.1, on the reverse strand, counting down.
GTTGTTTGTCCTCAGTAGATCTGATCCAGGCTTCACCCCCAAACTGCTGGGCGTCCCTATTTAAATGTGTCCCTGCACTCCTTCTACTGGATCAAATCATAGTCATAATTACAACTCATTTCCTTATATCCTTTTTAGGTTTGTAAGGCACTTTATAATACTCTGGAGGGATGGGTATTGAAATGACCACTATCCCTACTTCACAGATGAACAAACAGTGACTCGGAGGGGTTGGTTCGGTGACTTGCTGACTACACAGCCAACCTACATTTATGTAGACCCAGGTCTCTTGACCCTCAGGCTCATGATTTTTCCACTCCATCAAGCTATCTTCTAGGTTCATGGCTGGGCTACTTTTCACGTTTGCTCACTAGCAGTCCCATGATGTATTTGAGGGAAACATCATATTCTGACCCTCTGAATACAGCATGCATACTGTCTGCCTGCTATTTCACTACATTTTCCCCTCCTTTGGGGAGCAAAAAAGATTTAAATCAGAATCTACATTTCTGAGTTCAATTGGAAATATTTGTAAACTTAATAAGTGTTATCTCTTGATATTTGAGTGTTAAGGCAGCATTGAAAAGATAACTGGAGATAGAGAAATTTGTAGACAGACCTGAAAAGGGAGTTGATATTTAGATATGTACTACAGAGGTATCTGATGAAAGCACGCTTAGATAGTTGAGTACCCCTCAAAGACATTGTAGCCATTGATTTTCTCGTTGTGTATATTCTGCCTTAAGCCATGGTGCCCTTAGAAAAAGGAGAAAAGACATTGGTGCACAGGGCAAAACATATGCATATTCATGCTGCATCCACAGGGTCAGAACATGCTGTTTGCTAGAATACTGAATATGACCTGTTGACCAGAAAACCTGAAAATTAGCCTAGTCTTAAGAGACATTATGGTGCATTAAATGTAATTGCAAAAAATTGGAAGCAACCTAAATGTCTAACAATGGGAATAGGGGAGAGTGATTAAAAAACCTATGGCACATTAATACAATGGAATAGTATAATGCAATTAAGAACAAAAAAATGAGGAAAACAAAGAAATCAGGAACTTTATAAAATGATACTAAGTGAAAACAGTATAATCAGAATAATATAGCTTATACTGTGTGATCATAGGAGGAAAAATGAATGAGAAAAAAATTACTAAGAATATTGATGGATAATTATAATGAGTCACAGAAAAAGGATTGAAACTTGATGCACCAAAATTACTAGAAGGGGGTAGAATGAGCATTTATAAAGTTCCTACTGTGTGCCAAACACGGATTCTCCTGACAGCCCTGTGGAGTAGTTGCTCTTCTTCTTCTTCATTTTTTTTTTGCCTTTTTGGAGGGGCAGTTGGGGTTAAGTGACTTGCCCAAGGTCACCTGACTAGTAAATGTTAAGTGTCTGAGGTCGGATTTGAACTCAGGTCCTCCTGATTCCAGGGCCAGTGCTCTATTCACTGTGCCACCTAGCCGCCCCTGCTCTTCTATTTTGATAGTGGAGACAAGTGATACTTGGGATCATATAGCTAGGAAGTATATGAGGCTGGATTTGAATTCAGATCTTTTTTGACTCTAGGCCCAGTGCTCTGTCTACTGTACCACCTGGCTGCTTCTGGACCTGATTTCATAGATTTTGATGTTCCCTCCAGTGATGACATGAAGGTAGCAACCTAGCCATGCCTGTCCATCATCTGTAGTCATTGTCTATAACCATTTGTGAGTTCACTATGAAGGGTCTACCCCCTATTCTTGAGGCCTCCCTACTGAGAATGCCCATGAACACTTAGGTTGTCCACCTGTCAGTATACGTCATAATCTGGGCAAAAACATTCTTTAGCCATTAGGATTTTCATGTGTGGACGGTCAGGATAAATTCTTGTCAGTGGTTAAGGATGTCTTCCAGGAGTCTCTGCAATGATCCTGCAACAATCAACAAAATGTCATCGACAAACAAGAGTATCAAGAAGACTTCATTATCAATAGGAAATTCCTCTTTAACTTGGAATCTGCTGGATCTCCTGCATCGTAGTGGTGAATACCTTGGCTAGCATTTGTTGTTTCCTGTTGGGTCATTTCAGTCTTGTTCAACTCTTCATGACCCCATTTGGGGTTTTCTCGGCAAACATGCCAAGAGTGGTTTGCAATTTCCTTCTCCAGATCTTTTTAAAGATGGGGAAACTGAGGCAAACAGATAAGTGACTTGTCCAGGGTCACACTGCTAGTAAGTGTCTGAGGACAGATTTTAACTCAGGAAGATTAGACTTCCTGACTCCTCCCCTTTGGTGAGCAAATGTCTCCTGGTTTTATGTGTTGCTTGATGTTTATGGTCAAAAGTTAACTGAACAAGGTTATTTCTATTGCTATATCTTTTGAGGAACCTTGAATGATTTGGGCATATGGATGGGAGATATTCTATTGGAAGAAAGTCTTTAAGGTGATACTTTGCTCCACCAAATTCAATACTTTGTAATTGAAAAAAATCATTCACAAACAGTGAACAGTGAGATCTTGTGTTCCCTGCAAATTTTAATTTCTTGATGGCAAATGTATGCTCAATTGTAAATTATCATTAATGCCTTTCTTTTTTAAAAAAATCTTTTATTTATTTATAGTTTTCATCATTCATTTCCACAAGATTTTGAGTTACAAATTTTCTCCCCATCTTTCCCCTACCTCCACCCCAAGATATCAAGCCTACTGAATACCTCTCCCCCCAATCTGTTCTCTCTTATATCCTTCCGCTTCCCCGCCTAACTTTCTAGTAGGGCAGGATAGATTTCTATACCCCAGTGCCTGTATACCTTATTTCCCAGTTGCATGTAAAAAACAATTTTTTTTTAACATTTGCTTTTAAAACTTTGATTTCCAGATTCTTTCCCTTCTTCCCTCCTCACCCACCTCCACTGGAAAAACAAACAATTCAATATAGGTTGTACATGTATAGTTATGCAAAACATTTCAATAGTAGTTATATTGTGAGAGACTAACTATATTATTCTCCATCCTATCCCACCCCCCACTTATTCTATTTTCTACTTTTACCCTGTATCTTTTTTTTTCTTTTTGGAGGGGGGAAGGCAGGTCAATTGGGGTTAAGTGACTTGCCCGAGGTTGTACGGCTAGTAAGTATTTAAGTGTCTGAGGCTGGATTTGAACTCAGGTCCTCCTGACTCCAGGGCCAGTGCTCTATTCACTGTGCCACATAGCTGCCCCATACCTTATCCCTTTTCAAAAGTGTTTGCTTCTAACTACCCTCTCCCCTAATCTGCCCTCCCTTCTATCATCCCCACTCTTATTCCCTTCCCCCCTACTTTCCTGTAGGGTAAGGTACCGACTTGAGTGTGTATGCTATTCCCTCCTTAAGCCAAATTCAATGAGAATAAGGTTGATCCATTCCCTTTTACCTTCCTGCTCTTCTCCTCCATTGTAACAGTTTTCTCTTGCCTCTTTTATATGAGATAATTTACCCTACTCTGTCTTTCCTTTTCTCCTTCCATTATATTCCTCTCACCTCTTAATTTTATTTTTTAGATCTTATCCCTTCTATTCAACTGATCCTGTACCCTCTGTCTATGTATACATGTACCCACATACACACACACACACACACTCACATATGTATTTATACATACATACACCCTCCTATACATACAAATGTACATTTGTATACATTATATATGCATATGTACACACATATATATTCCCTTCAACTATCTTCATATTGAGAAAAGTTTCATGATTATTGTTTTTCCATATAGGAATGTAAATAAGTCAACTTTAACAAGTTCCTTATGATTTCTTTTTCCTATTTACCTTCTCTTGCTTATTGTATTTGAAAGTCAAATTTTCTATCCTGCTCTGTTTTTTTCAACAAGAATACTTGAAAGTCCTCCATTTCATTGAATGACCACATTTTCCCCTGAAGCATTATACTCAGTTTTGCTGGGCAGGAGATTCTTGGTTTTAATCCTAGCTCCTTTGACCTCCAGAATATCATATTCCAAGCCCTTTGATCCCTTAATGTTGAAGCCGCTAGATCTTGTGTTATCCTGATTGTGTTTCCACAATACTCAAATTGTTTCTTCCTGCCCCAGGTCTGGGTCCATGTGGCTCACATGGACTGCACTTAGTTTCCATCTTGGTGTGATAGACCCTTCCTGTTGGCCTGCCAGGCTGCCTTCAGTGGGAGATTTGTTTCTCTCTGTCACTCCGTGGGTTCTGTAGCTCTAAAATTTGTTTAGAGTCATATTTTACAGGTATTGGAGGTGGTTGGAGTGGGAGCTCAGCCAAGTTCCTGCTTTTACTTTGCCATCTTGGCTCTGCTCCCCATTAATGCCTTTCTTTTCACCAGTAACTACTCTCATCAAGTTTGCTTTCAATGTGTATGCAGATCATTCTTTAAAGATTTTGCAAAGTTGGGAAAGTAGCCATAGAGGTTGGTAGTTCCTGACATTCTGTTCTCAGTTTCCTTTTTGCAGAACTAATAAAGTCCAAGATTTCCCACCCACTACATGCCTTTAGTATCTTTCTGATAACTTGTAAATCAATTCCTTAATGTCCTGTTATTTTTGTTGCCATCAGCACAAATTTCCATTGCATATAATTTGGTTGAATCAGTTGCTTTACCCATTTTTGTTCTCTTTAGTGTCATATTTACCTTCTCTATAAGCACATCTGGGTCTGTGTAAGTGTTGTAGTTCAATTGTCCTTGATAGTAAAAACACTTTCTTATTAAAAAATTGCTAATATTTTTCTATATTTTTCTTTCTTTAATTTTCATCTTAAATGCCCTTGGGATGACTTTGCTTAGTTGGATGTCTTGCCAAACTTTCTCTAAACTGGATTTATTTTCCACTGACTGTTTCTGCTTTATGAGGTGATACTGATCATAAAAATCCATCATCCTTTGTAAAATTTTATAAACCACTTTATATTCTAAACCAGTGTTGCCTTTGGACACTTTCTTTCTGCATTTGGCAAATAAGTCAAGGGTATGATGGTTAGAATGCTTTTTTGATCTCTTGGCTTTCTTCTTATGGCAATTGGTTTACATTGGTTGAAATTTTATATAAAATTATTATAATTTAGGGGTAGGTAGATGGTATAGTGGTTAGAGTACTGGACCTGGAGTCAGAAAGACCTGAGTTCAAAGCCTGCCTCAGTCACTTAATAGCCATGTGACTCTGGGCAAGTCAATTAACCTCTGTCTACTGTCAAATGAGAATAATAGCACTTACCTCCCAGAGTGGTTGTGAGGATCAAATGAGAAAATAATTGCAATGTACTTAACACAGTGGTTGGCACAACATAAATGCTTTAAAAATGCTCTAAAAATCATCATCATGATTGTTGCTATCATTACTATTGCTCTATACATATTTTTTTTCAATATCAGTAGTTTAAATAGGTCAGGAGTGAGTAGTTTCAGTTTTATACTAGATCATTTGCTCTTTATTCTTTTTTCTAGCTTTTTCAAAAACTAATTCTGATCTTTGCTCTAACAAATTTGTTGTCTAAGTGTGTACAGAGAGCTGATTCAGGGTTGACACTTGTGTTAATAATAAGTCTTCTCTTGTCTGTTAAAATATAATCAGTTTTGTATTTTGTGGTGTTATTGAGTGCTTGTCATAACCAGTGCCCTCTGATTATATTTCTGAGAAAAGTAATCAGGATGAGGTATGGTCTTGGCAGCAGATTGAATTTCCTTTAAGGATCAGCTAAGTATAGAGAGGCTTATCACCAGTGATCTGGCCGCTTAGTGATAAATTCTTTAGCCAAAGCAACCCAGGAAACCAGGAAAACAACAACAACAAAAAAATGGCTCTTGATCCTCCCCTTCCGCTTCTTCGATGATGCTGGCAGAGTAGCAGAAAAGTAGCTGGAAGGTACTAAAAAAAAATCACACTTTTAAAAAAGATTTTCTATAAACTTTAACTTGATTTATAATCCTATAAACATAATCCTTGTTCAGTGACCCAAAGGTATGGACACACTACTGGAAGAGTTTAATAAAATTGATAATCCACATTCTTTACATAAAAGAAACCAGAAGAAAGAAGGAAATTGAAGATGAGTCTCATAAAGATTTTGTATGGATGGGATATTAAGTCTAGAGGTGAGTAGTTTCTTACATTCTTTTGTTTGCCTTTTTGTTGTACTAATAAGGTTCAAGATTCCCCCATGCCTTTGATATCTTTCAAATGAGATAATATTTTTAAGTTGCTTAGAACAGTGTCTGGCACATAGTAGGTATTATATAAATGCTTATTTTTCCCTTCCTCCTGGCTAAATGGAAGGATGGACCACAGGTACTCTTTGGAGGGGTAAATAATGATGATAATAAGAATATCAACAATAATAAACACTTAGCTTTAAGGTTTTCAAAACCCTTTATACACTTTATCTCATTTAACTCTTTCAACAACTTTAGGAGGTAGGTGCTACTATTATCCTATTTTACAGATAAGGAAACTGAGGCAGAGAGAGGTTAAATGCTCAGATTCACACAGCTAGGAAGTGTCTGAAGCAAGATTCTAACTGGTTTTTCTCACTCCAAGTCCAGTGATCTATCTATTGGTCAACCAAGTGCTTTCTTGTTGTAACTGGAAGATTGAATTTGATGATATACCCAAAGGCAATAAGAAATACCATTTCATGAAACATTTGATCACCACTTACTGTAATATTTGTCATAAATTTGGGAGAAAGAATCATGCACAGCCATGCACTATTATTACCAGGTACAGAGAATGAAGAGAAAGTCTATGGAGAACTCCCAGATTAAATCAACATATACTTTGATAGTTGGTGACTTCAGTGCAAAGGTGGGAATGATGAGTAACATATCTGAAGTGGTATGTTGATATCATTGATGGTGAGAACAATGAGAAACCTATCAGAAATCATGGGTGAGGAAGAATAAATGAGGAAGGCCAAAGATTTGTGGACTACACAGAAGCTTCATGCCTTTACCTAATGCAGACAAATTAATTTAATTGTAAATGGTTACTATGGGTGTTTAGTTGTTTGTATCAATGTTCAATGCTAAGTTCTAATTAAACATTTAATTAAAGATTTGAAAAAAAGAAACAAGAAAAGAGTTTGAGCCAGACAAATAACCAGCTGCTTGACAATCCCAGAAGCTCTGCTTCTTTATTAGATGCACACTTCCTGGCCTGAATCTTTGCATCAGCCTCTAATTTCCCTGTTTCATTTCCTTGGATTTTGTTCCTTTGCAGATACCCTAGTAATAACCTGGCTTGGCTTATATTTTTTTACTTTGTTTACCCCCAGTTTGGAACCTACCTTTGCCCTAAGCAGAAATTGTCCCTAATTGCTTACATGTGTTGGCCTTTCTATGGGTAGGATATAACAGGAGAATTAAGGATTTGGGAGCATACGTTATAAAACTAGTGTTTTTAAACACTGTTCTAGGCATTGGGGTAGATACAAAGTTTAGCTAAGTTCTTGACTTAAGAGCTGACAGTCCTATTGGGGAAAAAGACAAGAGTCCTGACAGTGAAAGTACAGCATGAAGTGAGAATATTGGAAAGTTATAAAGTAAAGTACTATGTCAGCTCTGCTAGGTAACTTCATTACAAATCGAGGGGGGAGAGGAGAAAATGGACCTTAAGTCTAGATAGGAATTAATTAAGCAAAAATAGGGATGTGGAATATTCCAGGGATAGGAGATAGTTTGATCAAGGGGATGAAAGCATGAGACAACAGTATAGGCAGAGAGTTGCCAAGGTTGGCTGGGTTGTAGAGTGCACGGAGGGACAATACTAGGTAACAGTGAAATGAATGATGGCATCAGATTAGGGAAGTCATTAAATACCAGGAAGAAGATCAAAGATTTAGAGTTGGAAGAGAACTCAGAGATGACTTTATCCAACCCTGTTATTTTACAAGTGAAGAGACAAATGGATAGAGAGGTGAGGCATTTGTCCAGGGTCACACAAATACACTTGGAATGCCCTTTATATATATTATCTCACTTGATACTCAAAACAATCCTGGGAAGTAGAGTTGCTATTATTCCCATTTTAGAGATAAAGAAACTAAGAGGTCAAGTGCCCAGGTTCTGATAGTAAGCACCTCTGACTCTAAATCTAATACTTTTTCATGAAACTACTGTATAGCTTCTTGGGAAGCAATAAAGGGAATAAGCATTTATTAAGTACCTACTATGTACAAGGCACTGTGCCAAGTGCTTTATAAATATCTGATCCTTACTACAACCCTGGGGGGGGGAGGGCGGGTAGAGGTGCTATTATTGTCCTCTTTTGAGGAAACTGAGGTACACAGTGGTTAAGTGACTTTCCCAGGGTCGCACAGTTAATAAGTGTCTGAGGCTGGATTTGAATTCAGGTCTTGCCTCTCCCTCTATCCACTGAGCCACCTAACAGGAGCAACAGCAGCAGTAGTAGCAGTAATAATAATAACAACAATAATATTTATGATGATGATAATGATAGCAGGAATAATAAGTTATTTGAAGTCTTTGAGCATAGGAGTGATGTGATAAGGTCAAGATGAAGTATTATTCAGGCAGTGATAATAAGGATGGATTAGGACAGGGAGAGAATAGAGTCAGGAAGACATCAGAAGTCTGGTACAATAGAGTAAGTGGGTGGTGATGAAAGCTTGTTCTGGTGTGTTGGTAGTGGGGTAAAAGAGGAAGGGACAGATTTGAGAGAAATGTATGTATAGAATTGACAGGACCTGGAAATTAATTGGGTAGGAGAAGTGAAAGAGAGGGAAAAAGTCAACAAAGTTATAAGCCTGAGAGAGTGAATGGATGATGGTGTCACAGGAAAGTAATTGGGGAGAGAAGATAGAGCAGGCTTAGGTAGAAAGAGAATGAGCTCAGTTTTAGACATGTTGAGTTTTTGGAATGTTGGCAGAACAGTTAGGCCCAAATGTCCTGTAGGAAACCAGAAATGCAGATCAAGAATTTAGAAAAGGGGTCAGTACTTAGAAATATAGATCTGAGAGTCAGTCATCTACATAGAGGTGGTAATTGAAATTGTGGGGGAAAAAACCGAGACTGACAAAGATGAGAATGTAAAGATTAAAGAGAATACTGGGGACAGACCCTTTCATAAGGGATGTTGAAGAGGACCAGAAGCAAAGAGATAGAACAATTACAAGGGTATGCCAACAAGTCAATATTCATTGATTAATTGCTTATTACATGCCAGGGCATTGTGCTAAGTGCTAGGAATATAAGTACAAGCAAAAAAGAAAATAATACTTGCCCTCAAGGAGCTTGAATTCTGACAGAAGAAGACAATATATGAAAGGAATCTGAAGGTTGGGTGAAGTTACCAACACAATAGCCTGTTTGGGGGCAGAAATCCAGTCCAGAGTGGAGCCAAGAGAGGAATGAAGGTGTGAAAACATGGTTGGCTTGGATTCTTTATTAAAATGGAACATCCAGGAGGAATTGACCCATCAGAAGAAAGGGCCACAGGGGTAGAAGTATCTTCCAGTGTGAAAAGGTTGGAGTCATAGAAGAATATTCCAGGATGAGAAGGCTGCTGAGGCATGGTAGTAGAGGAATCTTCCACGTTGAGAAGGTTGCTGGAAAATTGTGGAGAAAAAAGTCTGGAAGGGAACCTTGAGTAGAATGAGGGAATAAATATGGCTGGTCTGTGTACTTTTTTAAAATGGAGGTTCCAGGAGGAACTGAAAAATTAAGAGAAGGATCAAGGAAGTAAGATAACTCTAAATCTAAGGGAGGACAGAATATTCAATGAGGTCTTTCAGCAGAGGTCAGACAACCTCTTGTCACCTATGTTATAGTTAGCTACATTATGAGGATTCCTTTTGTGCATGAATCAAACTAGATGACCACTGAATTGTTGTGAGGCTCAAATGAGATGATATATGTATAGTGCTATGAAATCTTAGGGCCTATTTATTGAGACAAGGTGAGATTTTAACAGGCGACAATGCAAATTTCTAATATTCAGGCATCCATGGCAGAGAAGAACTGGGATAAGGAAGAAGGTAGGGTTGGTCAAGGCTGTGGATAAGAGGGCAAGGGTTACAACCAAATATTTTTAACTTGGGGGCAGAGTTATCTTGGTGTGCCTAAGCTGACTCTATGATAAAAGGGATCTCATTTTCAATGATGTTTTATTAGAGTACTACAGTTTTCTCAGATTCATCCAAGGGGTTGTTCTCTAACCATCTACTTTTCTCTGCATACCCTGATCTTGGAGTCAGTCTTATATTCTGAGCCACTCTTGGGTCCTGCACTGGCAACACAGGCCCCTGGTTTTTGCTTCCTGTTTCATCACTTCATCAATAACTTCTGCCTGAAATCACCCTATGAGTCATACCAGGACCATAACCAGGACTGGCCCCCAAATGGTCAATAGAACCCAGTCCTTGCCCCAACAACAGTACAGTAACATTAGCTGAATGCCCCATGGGCCAGTCTGTGTTCTCTGACACTAACTGTGAACAGAGTCCTGACCTCAAAGGGTTTTCAATCAAGTGGAGTCAGGACATGAACATTAAAAAGATAAATATTAGACAGTATATAAAATGGTGAATGAATACTCTACACAGTATAGGTGTGGGGAGCCCTGCCACAAAGGAACTTAATGATTTGATGACTTTTGCCTGGTAGGCTCATAGAAATATAGCTGGAAGTGGGGTTCAGCTAGTCCAAAAACTTCATTTTACAGTTGAGGAAACTGAGACCTAAGTAAGGTTGAATGACTTGACCAGGGTCACATAACTAGTAAGAATCAGAGATTGATTTGGACTCAGATCTTTTGATTCCAGAAGCAGTTTCTTCCTTCCTTTCTTCCTTTCTTCCTTCCTTCCTTCCTTCCTTCCTTCCTCCCTTCCTCCCTTCCTCCCTCCCTTCCTTCCTTCCTTCCTTTCTTTCTCTTTCTCTCTCTTTCTTTCTCTTTCTTTGTTTCTCTCTTTCTCTTTCTTTCTTCCTTTCTTTCCTGCTTCCTTCCTTCCTTCTTTCCTTCCTTCCTGCCTTTTGTTTATTACTTTAAAAAAGTATTTACTCTTAGTTTACAACATTCAGTCTCACAATCCCTTTAGTTCCAGATTTCCTCCCTCTTTCCTCCCTCTTCTCCCTCTCCCCCCTCCCCATATAGGCATGCAATCTGATATA
>CM053584.1:249097270-249129031 GCA_028627135.1 Pseudochirops cupreus | reverse complement strand
CTACCAGAAGCAAAATTTAAAGAATGTTGGTACATGAACTTCCTGTTTTGTTGCTGCCCAGATCCTAGATGAGCTCCTCAGAGTTCTGTACGCTAGGCATAGAGTCCTTCAGCATGTACCCATGTAGGAGAAACAATGGCTACCGCCCCCACTCCCACCCCCAACCCTCACCCTCACCGTTACCATGTCAGCATGCATTTATTGGATCCTTTTCCCCTTCCATTATTCTTCCCTGGTGCCTCATTAAAGAAGAGAAGCATAGACGGAGAGTATAGAATTTCTGCTATAAAAGATAAGGTCATCTTAATTTCCTTAAGATTCTCCTATCAGTAGTAAGTGATAAGAAAGTATTCATGCAATGTACTTTATTTAATGCATTTAATCCATCAACCTGCTTTGTTTACATACAATTTAATTCTAGGTATTGTGTATTCACTGGGTAAATTAAAGAGCTTGTCAAAAAAAAATGAAGGCTTTCAAATTAGGTGGAGGAGAACCTATTATTCAGTGAATCAAACAGCCAATCATACCACTGTTCAGTGATGGCTTTTGTGCCTTTGATCATCACCCTCCCATGTTTAAAAATAGACTTAGTATACTCCTTGACTTGTGCCACCATTTCTTTTCAAAACTGTCTGTCTGCAGGTGTGTGACATTTGTCTTGCTCCCATCCCTCTTTCAAAGGAGTTGGCAGTTGGGTTGGTTTTGAATGGCCCTAACAGTTTTGCAGAAAAGACCCATCTGGCCATTCACAGTTTTGCATGTTTCTCTGTAAATGGGCAGCTTTCCACATATGGGTTGTAAACAGCACAGAAAGAAAATTGTAGGTTGTGTGTCTGCACACTGTCATCCTTTTGTGTTTGAAGATGAATCAGTTGTGTGAGTCAAACAGAGAGTGCATCAGGAGCCTGGGACATTATAGGGCCGAGAGAGGTGAAAGGAGATGCAGATGTGACCTGTTGTGGATTACTTCCTCTCTGTTCCATTCTCTTCCATTGTGGGGATGACAGCAAGAGGAAGTCAGGGAATGAAGTCCTGTACGGGTTATTCAGGAGTGACAGGAAGTAGCCTCAGGTCTGCAGCATTTGCATTGGTGGTTTGGCAAAGCAGCCCAGGCAACTGGGGTTCTTGCAATGCGGAGGGAGAATCAGCTAATTGGATGTTCTGGGAGTGTGTTGGAGGTTCAGGATGGGCAAGTATGAATGTGGAGTTTGGGCATTCAGGTGAGATTACGAAGGATCATAGGATGACAGATAGAAAGCTCAAAGAGACCGCAGAGGGTGTCTGGCCCAACCCCCTAATTTTATAGGGGAGGAAATGGAGGCCTGAGGAGATTAGATGATTTACCTAAATTCCCACAGATAGGAAGCATCAGAAGTGGGATTTTCTGCTGCTTATATCTGGAGAAAGAACTGACGGAATCTGAATGCAGATAGAAGCATACTATTTCCATTTTCTTAACTTTTTTCATGTTTTTTTTCCCCCTTATGGTTTGTTTCCTTCTTTTGTAACATGATTAACATGGAAATATGTTTTACATGCTTGCACATACATACCCTATATCAAATTGCTTACCATCTTAGTGGTAAGGGAGGGAGGGAGGAAAGTTGGAACTCAGAATTAAAAAAAAAAAAGTTAAAATTTGTTTTTACACATAATTGGAAAAAAACCAAAAAAAGTGGGATTTTCTTTCAGGTCTTCCAACTCTTCAGTCAATAACATTGACAAGACAACAATAATAATGATAATAAAGATTGCAATGGCTGACCCTGAGAAAAGTGATTATGAAATAAGAAATTATTGGGAGATCCCTGACCTTTCCTCCAAACTTATCCCAGCTAGACTATCTTATCTAGGCGCAGTTATCGCCCCATCCAACTAGATAACCCTACAAAGAATTTAATCAAAGGTGAATTCTGTCAGCCAGATCCAAGCAGAGGAGGACCCTCTTTTGTCTAGATCAAGGGTGGGGAACCTACTGGCTACAGGCCAGATGTGGCCTTCTAGGTCCTTGGGTGGGGCCTTCTAGGTCCTTGGGTAGGGCCTTTTGACTGAGTCTAAGTTTTACAGAACAAATTCTTTTATTAAGGGGGATTTGTTCTGTGAAGTTTGGATTCAGTCAAGGGGTCATACTTGAGGACTTAGAGGGCCACATGTGGCCTTAAGGCTACAGGTTCCCCACTCCTGGTCTAGATTGTCCTAGGCAGGGGTAGTCTGGGTAAGAGATAAGTCTCTTGGTCTAAAACTGATCAAAATGACATCCCTCAATGCCTCATTAGAATAAGTCCATCTCTCATTATAATATTCATTCTTCTCATTAATTTTTAACCAATCAGAGTTGATTGCTGTCCTCAGCAACACCCACTCATCTAACAGCATATAAACATTGAATGGGTTTCATGAGGGGTCTTTGGCATTTGAGAGTGCCACTGAATGCTTTTATTAATTATCTGTTAGCAATGATTAATAAAATGATTACCCAGAAACTACATCTCTCAAACCTTTTATCGGCACAACATTTATACAGCACTTTAAGATCTGCAAAACACTTTACATATATTACAATGCTTGAACCTCACTACAATCCTAAGAGGTAGGTGCTATTATCTTTATTTTACATAGGAGAAAACAGAAGCAAAATAAAGATTAAGTGACTTGCCCAGGACCACACAGGTCCTTGCTGCCTCCAATTCCAGAACTTTCTCCATTATGCTAACTTTATCATGTTGCCTTCCTAATGAGGAAATGAGACTGATTTTATCTTTGTTTTTTTTTTTTGGCTTTTTGAAGGGCAATTGGGGTTAAGTGACTTGCCCACAGTCACACGGCTAGTAAGTGTGTCAAGCATCCAAAGCCGCATTTGAACTCAGGTCCTCCTGACTCCAGGGCTGGTGCACTATTCACTGTGCCACCTAGCCACCCCTGATTTTATCTTTGTAATTGGCTTGAGAGAGTAACTTAGTGCTGGTGTGCCTTGACAGGAAAGATATAGACCTCTGATTTCCTCCTAGTTTCTTTTTTGGAAGGGGAGTGCTTAGGGGCATTTTGTGCGAGAAGACTGGGCATTGTGACTCAGGGAGTTTAGAGGAAGAGGGTAAGTGAAGGAACGACTTCTATACATTAGTCTAAGATATGGACAGTTTGATGCCCGATTGAATAGAAGAGCATTTTTGTTTCTTCAGAGCTGAGTCTTCACAGGGGAACTTCATTATTCGGTTTAAAGATTGCTCATGATATGCTTTCCTCTTGTTAATAGAGGTTCTATCCAATTCAGTTAGACAAGCATTCATTAAGCCTCTACTATGGGCAAAGGACTAAAGCACTGTGTTAGGATCTGGGGTTACAAATATCAAAGAACAAAACCTAAGAACACAACAACAAAAACCAGTTGCTGAAGAATTCAGCATGGAGGGAGAGAGAGAACTGACCCCAAGGAGTATCAGTAAAAGCTTCCCTAGGTGTTGTCAAGTGAGCCGAGGTTTGAGGAATACTAAAGGTTCTAAAGGATGGAGGTGAGGGAATGCATTCCCAAATACGGGAATAGTCTGAGTGCTGAGTTGTAGAATCAGCAAAGAGGGCTGGTTGGCTGTAAAACAGTGAGCAGAGGGGGAATAGTATAAAATAAACCTGGAAAGGTAGGATGGAACCAGAGGGCAGTGCTCTAAGTCCCTAGGTAAGGAGCTTATGTTTTTATCCTTGAGAAAATAGGGATTCATTGAAGTTTCTTGAGCTGCATAGTGACACGATCAGACCTGTGCTTTGGGAAGATTCTTTTGGCAACTATGTGGAGGATGAAAAAGAGAGGGCTGCACAAAGACAACCAAGCAGCTGCTGTGTACTTCATTTACAGGGGTGATTGGCGTGAATGCACTGTTGGAGTATATTTTTAGATAGTTATTTTTTTTCATTTATTAAGTAATAGTTACTTTAAGGGGAAATTTTAATACCTTTTTGAGGTTATTACACTGGAACTGAAATTCATTTTTAAGTAAACAGTGAATTGACAAATTAAGAAAACATAAGCTTCCATTCTCCTGTTTTGTGTTTCAACCAGCAAGGGGGTTGCAGTGAAAGAAAGATCAGTGAACCTGGTGGAATTGATTGTAATGCCTTTCAGATGTCAATCCCTGAAGGGCACGATTCCTTCTGAAACAGCCGTATGTGAAATTTCCATCCAAAGGCTCAAGTTAATGGCCAAGGTCATTCTCCCTGGGATGTACCAGAGCAGCTGCTCCCAGTGCCCAAGGCAGAACTTGAAAGAACCTGCTCTCTACACCTTCCCTACCTTTGTCTAGACAATATTCCTACCCCCTACCAGAGATCTGCTTAGGAAATATTCTAAAGAAAACCCCAACTCTTTTAACTAATCTTAACTGCCCCTCCCCAAATCAAAACAAAACAAAACAACAACAAAAAAAACCCCAACATCCTTTTTTTCCCCTGGAGGCTCAAATTAAAGACAATTTTCACTTTCATTTGATTTTGTCTGAGAATTTAAGGACAGTCACATTAGGCATCAAGACAATGGCTGAATTCTCTTTAATGTGGCTGTCACTATTATTTTTTATTTTCTTTCAGGTCTGAATTAACTAGATTATCTGTCTATAGAGCCTTAATTCACCCTGTAATTGCTAACTACATGTCACATTGCAATGTATGGGTCTTGGCTGAGCTAAGCCAGCAGCCCAGCTAAGGACAGATCTCGGGTTTTAAAATCTCCAGTCAGAAATGTACCTATTAGAGCAATCTGCCTCTCCATTATGATTTAAATTAGGCACAGAAATGAGTTCACTTATTCTCTCTCTGCCTACCAAATTTCTGAACCAAGCCTTACCTGATATAGTGGGAGAGTTTCCTGCGCCTTGGCTAGAAATCTAAACTCCTGACTCAGATAGTAGAAAAGAGAGACTGGGAGGCCTAAACCTAGGTAAGGTTTCTAAGAGGCTGGTTGATGAGTACCCACATAGTCAAGATGAGTGTGAGCCATTCTGTGAGCAAGTGCCAGTCTCCCAGCCCTCTCAGAGGCTTCATCTGAGAAGTTATACATTGATTTGGGAAAAAATAAAACAAAACTCTGTTACCCTGGGCATAAGAAAACAATTTAGAACTGAAAGGGCACAGTACCCTGGAAGGGAACATATAAATGATGTATTAGATGGAAGCTTGGACTTGTAGTTGGAAGGCTTGAGTCTGAATTCCGCCTCAGATACTTACTAGTTTTGTGACTCCGGGCGAGTTACTGTCCTCTCTGTGTCTGTTTTCTCATCTGTAAAATGAAGATAATAATAGTATGTACCTCACAGCATTGTTGTGAAGATTAAATGAAATTTTATCTATCAATATAGGTATACATATACCTATGTCTATATATCTACATGTAGATGTATCTATATCTATATATGTATATCTATAACTCTCTCTTTCTCTCCCTACACAGTGCTTTGCAAACCTTAAAGTGTTATATAACTGATTCAGTAAGGCCATACTTATGTATTGCTTCCCTCCTCACCTTTTAAAAGAAAACTCATGGATAAGGCGGTAATGGATGGATGGATGGATGGATGGATGGATGGATGGATGGATGGATGAAATCAATCTTTAAACAGCAGTCACAGTTGCCTTATCTCATTTTTCTTTGTAGCTAAGATCCCCCCTCCTCCCCTTCTGGGTTATATAAATCCTAAGGAGGAGAGGAAAGGACCAAAGAGTAGAGTTAATCAGATTGGATTGAATCTCAGCTCTTTTTTGCTGCCTATATGACCTTGGGTAAGTTATTATACTTTTCTGGGCCTCAGTTTCCTTTCCTGAAAAAACAAGGAGTGGGTGACTTCTAATGTCCCTTCTAGCTCTAAATATATGATCCAATCATCTGATCAAGCCCTGGGGCAAAACTCCATGGCTGAAGACATACACACAAGTACACATATGCGTGTATACACACACACACACACAGACACACACACACACAGACGCACACACACTCCAAACCCAAAAGGAGAATATAAATAAATATCTTTTAAGAGCTTGCATAATATCAGCCAATGGCAACAGCAGGTTTTTGACAGGACTGTGAACTTCCCCAAAACACCATCCTGTCAGCCTGGCGGTGATTCAGCGGCATGATTCAACTCCTGCAAGATGGGTTGCTGCCAGCCAGAGTATCCAGCCGAAACCAAGTCCCCCCACCCAAAGCTGCCAGTCGATTAACATTTAAAATTGGGGGCTACATCCACTTGTGAGTTGAGTCAACTTGTTATTAACAGGACTAGTTCCCCTAGAGGTAATAGAATGGAATCTTTTCTTCTGGAGTAAAGAAGAAAAATAAAAGAGGAAATGACATTCCTTCCATCACCATGTCATCTCTGATTTTTCTTTTAAAAAGGGAGGAGCAGTACATAATTCTTTACACCTGGCACATCCTATTAAAGGCACAGAGAGAGAGAGAGAGAGAGAGAGAGAGAGAGCACTTTATCCTCCCACCACCTCCTCTGGAGTCTTGTTATAATGAGACCCAGACATCCCATCAACTTTCTGTAATCCAAATGAGGGATGGTGCCTTCTGAACTATGAGGAAATGGAACAGACATCATCAGAGGACCAAATGCTGTGGAAATAATTTTCCTAGAGTTATTAGGATTCTCTTGACAGAGCCACCTTTCTTAAAGACAGAATCTCCCCACTCCCTCCAGTTTGAGGATGGGGAAGAGCAATGAAGGACAAATCTTAATTCTTGTGCTTCTGGTGCATGAATACACATGCGCGTGTGTGTACGCGCGCGCGCACGCACACACACACACACACACACACACACACACACACACACGCTTGCATGCACTCATATATGTTCCAGAAAAAAAAAACCCTTGCCAAACGAAATACAATACCCTTGCTTCTAAACCCAGTATAGTACACTGAGCCTTCCTTGATGGTCTGCCCCTGTAGCCATTAACTCATGATAGACTTACAGCCCATCAAATGAAATTTTCTCCAAGTAAACATCCAGCAAAGAAGAGAGTCATAACAGAATGAAGAACAATATTCTTTGACAGTTCTTTCTCTCCCTATCTTTCTTTTGTGTGAGAGCTTAGGAGTAATTTCTCAAAACCAATTGCAGGGAGAAAGTGAGGGACGTGGCAGGAAAAGGGAACATCTTTCTTTCTCCTTTCCTTCAATCTCTCAGCTACCTCAAACCCTATGCTGTTTGGAGGGCTTTTGTCTGGCTCTGTTCTTTAGCCTAAAGTACCATACAGCTTTCTGGAGTCTCATTTTGCATAATGCCCTGGAAAATACCCCAGAGAGGATGGCTTAGTTGGACAAAATCCTAGTTTTGCAAAACAGCATTTCGATCGTCTGAGACCCTCATGGGTAAATACCAGTGGCTTTAATTCAATCTTTTCTTGTGAAAAACTCCTATTGAAAATCTTTATCCCTGGAAAGGATTTAAACATTTGGGTAATTCCCCACAAATTCTCAGGTGTATATGTGTGCTTATTTTTAAATTGGGGCAGTCATGTCAGAAGCAATCCACAGTAGGAAAATTGACCCCATGACCTGTTGAAGTATATTTTATAGAATCATAGATCCAGAGCTGGGAAGGACCTCAGAGGTCAGATAGCCCAACCCTGTCATGGTAGATATGAGGGCATTGAGGATCATGAAACTTAAGGGACCATAGAAGGTCATACTGGTAGTAAATTCTCAGAGATGGGATTCAAAAACCCCAGTTCTCTGACTCCAAAGCCAGGGCTTGTTCCATGATACCACATCACTGCCTTCTTCTTGTATGAGATATTTTGAGTTTCTTCATTGAAATGGGGAGTGCTGAAAATGTGTAAGGTATTTTGAAAGTATAGTGCTATAATGTGGGGGAAAGTGGATAAAGGGCAAGTCTTTGCGTTAAGAAGACCTGGGTCCCCTCCTGCCCCAATATATATTAGCTGTCGTACCACGGATTAGCAATTTAACCTCTCAGTGCCCTAGTCAACTCTCTGTAACAATAGGATGCATATTAGCTGTTTAGTTGCTTTGGTGGGAGAAGTTCCTCATACCCATTGAAATCCTAAGTCTGGTCCATGAAACAAAATGGTGCAAACACACCCTCAAATTCTGCTCCATCATCTGCATCCCATCGTCATGGAGATTGATTCAGCTGTGATAACGCATCATGCTTCATCAGTACCCTCAGTTGGCTCTCCCCTGTGATTGGACGGCTGGAGGACAGAGCAATAAATTTCCCCCCTCCCCAAAATTCCCACAATTTTCCAATTTAATTTCCACCAACTGTTATGCTTGGTTTTTACTCCATGAATATCACACCCACCTCTTGCCTCCTTTTCAGCTTCCTTTCATGCATTGTCTTTGCACAGTAGATTGGAAGCTCCTCAAAGGCAGGGGTCATCTTTCTATTTCTTATATGTATCTCTTGGTGCTTAGCACAATAACTGGTACATTGTAGGTGCTTAATAAACATTGACTATTTTGTCCTTTCTTCTGATGTGTGTCACTAACTTTTCAGATATGGATTGACTTCTAGGAGTGGCAGGAATGACTCCAGTGCCAGAAGAGTGAGCTAAAGTGTCTTGAGGTCCCTGGCTGTGGGATGCAGCTTTATATGCCCGTGGCTACAATGGCTGTGAGTAGCTCTCTCCCTTAAGATTCTACTTCCCAACAAGTCAGGCCCACATCTTTGGAGTCTGCTGGGGTGTGGGTGGGATGGGCTTTTTTCACAAGTGCTGAGCCTCTTTCTTTTGTTTCTGAAAATGTAGCCCTTGTGGGTTACTCCAGTTTCAGAAACGTTTTTTTTTTAAACCAAACTTCAACTTTGCTATAACTGATCCCCTCCTCTTTAATCTGTTTCAGAAAAGTAATATAGCTTCATTCCTGAAATTAGTCTTGTTTATCAGCAGTCAATATCCCAAGGAGAGAGCACAGTGAAACCTAATAGCAATGGAATACAGCTCGCTAATTTCAGCTCTCTCGTCTTCGTTACCATCATTGCATTTATTTGCAGGCTGATTCTCTATCTTTTCCGGCCTCCTGTCTCTGCAGCTGCCTCCTCTTCTCTCCTTCCTGATGGCTACAGATCTCTGCTTATCGTTCATTTCCATGCTCGGCTTTGTCTGTCTCTTTGTGTTCATCATTCTGGTGTAGGTTTCTTGGCTGTATATGGAAGCCTCTTATTTCCCAGGCATTGTCAGTGACTAGACGGCATGAGGAGCTTGTTGCAACTGTTCTGGGCATCCTTTGTCTTGTTTTCTTTTCTGATGGCCTAATTTCACACACGTTCCAAAAAAAGGACCCTCTTTTCAATCTAAGCAGTCAATATGGACATGCTATTGTTCGGGGAGGCAGCCAGATTATTATTATTTTAAAAATGTATTCACTGCATGAATTTCTCATGGAAAAAAAAATCCTCCTATTGAAAACCATTGCCCCCGGGGAAGGATTTAAGCATTTGGGTAATTTCCCCCAAATTCTCATGTGTATGTGTGTGCGTGTTTTTAAATTGGCGTCGTCGTGTCAGAAGCAATCCATAAACAATATTGATTGCACAAAAACCCAGAACTGCCAATCTCCTATGTCTCAGAGGAAGCTCTTTCGTTATCCCCTGCTGCTGCTCCATAATCTCTGAGAAGATAGACTTCAAACCACTCTGGCTGCCTCCCCCTTCCATGGGGCCCTGAAGTAGCATGTCACTTTGCACTCTCATTTAACAGGTTTCAAGCTTCAGTGGGACTCTAGCTACATTTTTCTTGGTGATAGCCCTTTGACAGCTTTAAAAAATGGACAAAAAAAGGGAAATTATCTTACACATGGATCCAACCAGCTCCTCTTTGTAACTCAAGCAACAAAGACAAGCGTGAATGAAATAATACACTTACTCCAATTCAGGCACAAAACATGAAATGCATTGGTTTCTCCTATTCCACTTGTTTTGATCATCAAGTATGATTCAGGTCTCTAATCAATTAAATTGTTTGGAAACTTGGTTCATTGCCCACGTCTCCTTCACCTTCACTCCCCCCTAGTCCTCTCCCCCAAAATCTATGCAAGGCTGAATTGCTTAATGATGTCTTTCTAGGCCCTGTTTTGTCTTTTGGCTAACTTTGTCTAATGAGCCCTATGATTTAGGAGGTTCATTTATATCCACAAAAATATCACACTTCTCGTTGCAGTACCCCTATTTGTAACACTGAGTTCTGCAGTCCTACTTAATTTTCTTTCTTTTCTTTGGTGCTACCGATCAGGTTCATTGTATTCCTGGAAACCTGCTGCACACAGGAATATTTCACATCTCCAAAATATATCAAGCACAAGAGGGTTAAGGTTAGACTTTGATCTGGTTTCTTTTAGGAACTTACCTATCCTGTAACCTTTTGGCAGGCTCTCTCTCAAGACCCATCAACCTGTGTATTTTCCCTGTCACCAAGACACACAGGGATACATACAGACACATATATACTCTCTCAGATGTTTCTTTGGGTTGATGGAAATTCAATCAAAAGTTGAAAAAGTGGGAAGTGAATGTATTGATGAGCAGAAACTCCATAACTTCATCCTAAAGCAGACTGAATCCTAGTGATGGTGTTTTAATGACGGGCGGGCTGCCTTTAGGACAGCTGCTGCAACGTTCTGCTAGGCTGGAAGCTGAATCTTGGATGAAAAGAAACTTTGGAATGACTCACACATTTTACTAATTTATAAGTGCAGTCTTCCTTGAAACCCCAATGTACAGACCAGAGTCCTGATCTATGAAACTGAATAGAACCTTGCAGTCAGTGAAAACAAGAGTTTTGTTCACTGAATATAAAATCCCTAGCTTATCTCTTATTATTTTATTTTATTTTTTACCCTTCCCACATCTTCCAGGTTTTTATTTTCTTTCAGTTTCACATGAGGGACTATATGAAAGCCCAAAGCAAAAATCTGACTTCTAGAGGTTTGTAGAAAAACACACAAACAAATAAATAAACAAATCCTTATCTGGACAGCTTACAGGAAAAGGCTGAACGCCGAAATCTGTTTCAAAACAGTCAGTCTACCTGAGTGGGCGCTTGGGATTTTACCCAATGGCTTGCTGAGGGACAATGGAGGACAAATGGGGATAGAAGAATTCTCTCTTTTTCTTTTTTGTCTATAAATTGAAGGAGTTTCACTAGATGGGTCAATTCTAGCTCCAGATCTATGATCCTATGATGGGATTCTTTCACTCTGGCAATCTAAGGCCTTCAATTTTCCTTCTTACCCTTTGTTCTATCTCGTTGTTTTTGAGTCATTTTTGTCATGCCAGACTCTTTGTGACCCAATTTGGAGATTTTTTTTGGCAAAGATACCAGAGTGGTTTGCCATTTCCTTCTCCAGCTCATTTTACAGATGAAGAAACTGAGGCAAACAGGGTTAAATGACTTTCTTAGGGTCACACAGCTGTAAGTGTCTGAGGCTAGATTTGAACCTATAAAGATGAATCTTCCTGATTCCAAGCCCAGTGCTCTATCAACTGCATCACCTAGCTGCTCTATATCTTGAAGGACCCATATATACCCTACCAAGGATTGTCATTGCAGATGACTCAAGAATTCACCACTCTCTCTCCCTTAACACCACCCCTTTTCCCCTAATTCAGTGCTCTGCTATTTTAAAAACACAGTCAGGTCGCATATAAAATCAATTCTCCTACACTTCAGCACATCAAAATCAGGTTTAAGAGCCGACTTCCTGAATGCTTGTGCTTATGGGAGCACCCTCTGATCTTTTGCCGTGTCTAATGTTGTTATCATAACATCATTGACAGAAAGAAGCATAACTGTAGCGAGGCTAACAAGCTAACATTTTCAGTTAGTGAGAGTGGGAAGGTGGGTTCCACTTAGCAAAGAGAAAGTTATATTTGGTTTAAAATGCAGCAATTGCAGTGGAGTGGGCTGGATGTCTTCACTGAATTTCTCTTATGAAATTAAACAAAATCTATCTTTCACTGAGTCAGCAAGTCACAATAAAGAGGGCATTTTGGACAAACTTATTAGGGTTGTAAGATGGTTATCTTAGATGTCCATTCATTCTTTCCATAAGCCGTTATTGAATACTGACTATGACAGGCACTTATCCAGGTGTCCCAAGATATAGAAAGGATATCTAGATTGGGGAATATTGCATATATTTTCAGACCATTGTAATATTATATATACTGCCAGACACAGCTGATGTGTTGGCTGCTTTTTTGCTAAATTGCTTTTTTCCCCTTCTTTTTTCTTCTTTTGTTTATAAGGAATGATTCACTGGGCAGGGGAAGGGAATAGGATATATTAAGAAATGGATGTGATATAAAAATAAAAGATATCAATATTTTTTTAATCAAAAGAAAGCATACTTAGACCAAGATTAATAAAGACGGATTGACATCCATGCAATGGTGTTTTGGGGTCTATTGCTGAGACTAAAAGGAGTTTTGCAGAACAATTAGATGAGGCAGTCAATGCTAACAGCAGTAGGTCCTTAAAAATTGTTTTTTAGGCCTCAAGAAACAGTGTTCAGTAGCACATAGAGACCTGATCTTGGATTTAGGAAGCCCTGAGTTCAAGTTTCCCTTCTGATACATAACAGCTGTGTAACCCTGGGCAAGTCACTTAACTTTTCAGGGCCTCAGGAAATTAAGATTCAAAATTATAGAATAGTTACAGATTTATATTTGTAGAGGGAATTTCCTCACTGGGAGTTCCCCATACCACAGAAATCAGAGGTCCAGATGTTTCATTTATCTATTTATTCATTTATTTATTCATTCATTCATTCATTCATTCATCCATTTATTTATTTATTTATTTGCCATGCTTGTTTTTTATTTTATTTTTTGCTTTTTGGAGGGCAATTGGGGTTAAGTGACTTGCCCAAAGTCACATGGCTAGTAAGCGTGTCAGGTGTCTGGGCTGGATTTGAACGCAGGTCCTCCTGACTCCAGGGCCAGTGCTCTATTCACTGCCTCACCTAGCCACCCCTGTTTTCTTTTTTTTTAAAGAGAGAAATACTAGGTAGCTAAATTGATGCCATGGCAAACAGGTGGTGAAGTGGATAGAGCTCCCACCTTGGAGTTAGGAAGACCTGAGTTCAAAACTGGCCTCAGACACTTATTAACTGTGTGACCCCAGGCAAATCAGTTAACCTTGTTTGCTCAGTTTCCTCAACTATAAAATGATCTGGAGAAGGAAATGGCAAACCACTCCAGTGCCTTTGCCATGAAAACCCTAAAGGGCGTCCAAGAGAGTGAGATACGACTGAAACAACTCAATATCACAGTTATGCCACACTAAGGGAGCACTAAAGGTGAAGCAGGGACGAAAAGGAAAGAAGAGACAGTGTGGTACAGTGGATAGGACGTTGGATTTGGAGTCCAGAAGAATGAGATAGAAAACATGCTGCAGATGCTTACTAGTTGTGTGATCCTGGCAAATCATTTAATTTCTCTCAAATTCATTTTTCTTATCTCAATGGCTTATAAGATCTCTGTTAGTGGAGAAGCATCCACTTCCCAAACTGGGTCTGGGATCCACAGCCTCAGAGGCAGATGGGGAAGGGCGTGAAAGGGATACCAGAGATGCTACTGGGGAGCCTTAGGAATGACAGTACATGATGGTTTTATAAGAGGCTGTTCTTGGGACTTAATACATGTTTATACCAAGCTTTTACTGGAATTTCTGGGTCTTTTTTCATTCCATGCATTAAAACAGCTCAGGTACTTTGCAGGGAGTTTTTTTTTTTTAAACTAAAGAGATTTCTTAGAAGATATTCCAAGTGACGTTTGAAACACAGCAACTATGGGAGAAGATATGATAACTTTAAATTAATCATTTCACACAAAACTGATAATATAACGAACTACTCATGACCTGGAACACAGACATAAAGTCCAGAGGTTTCTCTGCCCCAGAAATATCCGTCCTTAGATCTTTGTTGTTTTAGCAGGTCAGGGCACATTCTTGGTGTCTTTCCATTTTAACTCTAAAGAGACAAAATGCCACCATCAGTTTATTTTATATATTTATATAAATTGTTGATCAGCTGGGATTTGGGCTGAAGACTTGGCATCATAGAAGAGTTGATTAATTTCTTCCACATGTTATTTCTTGATACTGCCTTTCCCACTGATCTTTGCCAGCAGATTGGATGGGGTCATGAGCTGCACTGAGTATCTTAATGTCTCGGTACCAATTTCTCCCAGGTGGTTCAATGTTTCCTCACTGATATTAATCCCTTTAGTCTGGGCTTTGATTTTTATCTGTTTCATTTCTTGTGCGGTGTACAGCATGGCGTAGATGAAGAAGGTCAAGGGGAATTCCAAGAGGAGAGATCACATCCTCAGTACCCTGATGACACAGTTGCCCGCTTGGAAACAAAAATGATGATAGAGATGATGGGGTGCAGTGCAGAGAGGTGAAGCATTCAGTGTCCAACATGTGCATCTTGTCTACAAATAGCATGCCAGACACCAACTCAATTAGGCCTAGGTCAGTGTACTTGTTGACCACTTTGTTAATCTCCCTTCACATATTGTCTTTGATTTCTGACTTCATTAAATGGTCCATCATGGAAAAGATATCCTGCTCACCCTGGGGCCTAGCATTGGCAATATCAAAGTTATGGACGGTCACAGCCTGAATAATTTCTTTTCTTTTCTTTTCCCTTCCTTCTTCCTTCCTTCCTTTCATTCTTCTTTCTTTCTTTCTTTCTTTTTTCTTTCTTCTTTTCTTCCTTTTCTTCCTTTTCTTCTTTCCTTCCTTCCTTCCTTCTTTGTTTCTTTCTTCCTTCCTTTTCTTCCTTCCTTCCTTCTTTCCTTCCTTCTTTTCTTTCTTCCTTTGCACATTACCCTTTGGTACTGTGACCAGCAGGGTTGTATGGCCTAGCAAGCAGCTGATTAAAGAAAGAGATGGGGATGTATTCAATACTCTGTTTATTACAGAACCATTTCATACAGAGCCAAGATACAAGTCAGCTCCCGAGAGTAGGGGACAATCAGGCTGCCTAAGGAAGGGTGAACTGGTGCAGGTCAGAAACAAAATAGGTCAAAGTTTCTATCAGATCAGCAGTGGGAAAGAGTTCATTAATAGCTGCTAAACTTGAACTTGAATGAATGAATGAATCAATCAATTAATGTGATTGAATGAATGAAATGAATGTGAATGAATGAAAAGTAGTAGAAGTTTCAGCTATATAAAACTAGCTAGTCGGATTTAATATGTGGCAATCCTATTTTACAAGATGAGAACTGAGATATCATGATCAACTTTCATCTCCAGCTGTTCCTTGTCAATGGTTCATGGTGATGCTGTCTAGGCCCCTGTTGGCCATGGTGAGAATGATGGACAAGGATTAACTCATATTTTGTGGCTTCTCAATCTGAATGTCCAGCATTATTCACCCTTTCCTCTCATATGGGACTAACTGTGTCTGGACTCTGAAACAATGTCTTAAATGATACCCTTGAAACTTTCATCCTATTGGGACAGCAGAATTAGAGGGAGTCAAGCACTTGTTTCTATAGGAGGGGTTTTTAACTTAGCATCTATGAATTTAAAAAATATAACTATTGTAATACAATTTATTTCCTTTAAAATCCTACATTTTTAATTTTATTAATTTTAAAGCATTATTCTGAGTAGGCTGGGTGAGAAAATGACCAGGTATTCTGGTCCACTCAGATATAGCTCTAATGTAATCACACTGGTCTAGAATTACTTCATCAGTAGATAGAGTGACTCAAGTCTCTCCAAATCAACATGATTACCTAAATGGAAGAATTGTGTTGACCTAAGGTGGTTTCAGCCTGTAACATATTTCCTGGGTCTGCCATGTATATATTTGTTTTGCTGGTTCAATACCTTGGCTCAGTGTCATATACCTAGACATCTCTGCCTTCTTCCTTTCCTTATATTTGCACGCCTTCCCCCATTTTCCCACTGAGCTACTCTGTTACTTCCCTAATTCTAAGAATCTGCAATGGAAGAAACAAAACTTTCTTTTCCTTCATTTCTCACTGTTTCCAAGCCCCCATCTATATACAGGATGTATAGAAAAAGTTGGTAGCTATGGAGGGACCATAGACATGGAGAAAGCAAGATCTTTTCAGTAGGCATCTTACATTCTGATGGAGCAAAGAGCTAGAGGAACAAATCAATAGTTTAAAAAAACTTTTCTCAATCAGTAGTTTTGCTGAACAAATCAATACCTTGAACAAAATCACGAGGGCGGAAGAGAATTGGGACTGAGTAAGTGCTGCCTCAGGATGTGGGAGCATCTTATCACCTTCCTCCATGAGATTTCCCCTTCTCAGCTGGCCAACCCCCACTGGCCATCTAACATTTTACATATGCTGAAGGAACACAGGCCATTTTTGCCTCTCCAACTCACTGAATGATAGATACATTGACTAACACACATAGAGCCTCCAGGGGCAGGATGACAACTGAAGGGTGACCAGTTATGGTTGTGAACCTGCTAAAATGTTCTTAACCCTTTTTGTGCCATGGTCCCCTTCAACAGTCTGGTGAGGTCTATGGATCTGTACTCAAAATAATGTTTTTTTAATGTGTGCAACACGTGGTCAACAAAGGATACAATTATATTGAAATATAATTATTAATATATGTGTTAAAAAAAATAAATCCTGGTGCCCAGGTCAAGAACGCCTGAGCTGTCCTCTCACTTTGAAACTATATGATTTAGTTCACAGAAGGTTATTTAAAATACTTGAGAGGTGATGTGGTACAGTAGAAAAACTATTTTGTTTGGAGTTGGTGTACCAGACTTCCAATCCTGGCTTTTCTACTTACTGTTTGTGTGGCCTTGGACAAGTCCCTTAACCTCTTTGGTCTTTAGTTTCCTCATCTGTAAGATAGAGGTATGGGGGGTATTGAATAACATGGTTTCTGGGGTCACTTTCACCACTAAATGAAGAAATCAGCACAACTAGGATTCCTAAAACGTGGTCATTTTAAAATGATTGAATCAGTGCCACTTGGAAACCAAAACACTACTTTGCATGTAATAAATACTTAATACATGTTAGTTTAATAGTAATATACCACAACTGCTTTTTAATTTAGTTAAAATTGATATTTTTTTCCTTGATTTTCAAATTGTAGCACTGAATTTGGAGTCAAGGACCTAGGTTTGGGTCATGTCCCTGGACCTGAGTGACCTTGAGCAAATTTCTCTGAGATTTAGCTTCATCATCTATAAAATGAAATTGTCAGACTTGACTACCTCGCAGTTTTCTTTTAACTCTAGATCAGCGGCTCTCAACCTGTGGATTGCGACCCCTTTGGGGGTCGAGTGACCCTTTCACAGGGGTCACAGGGGTCACCTAAGACCATTGGAAAGCACATATTTCAGATGGTCTTAGGAACAGAGGCACTGCTTCTCTATCCAGCTCCAGGCAGGTCTACCCACGTGCAGATATGCCCACATACGAGTATTAAAGGGTCATGGCATTAGGAAGGTTGAGAACCACTGCTCTAGATCCATGATCTTGTGTTCCTCTTGAAAAGATTTAATTATAGCCCTACCTTGTGGCAAAATCTGCTAATTAATTTGTCTTAGGGCTGCCATGTTAGAAGCCAGAGAGAATTCCTAGTAATTTATCATATGATTTTAGAGTTGGAAAGGACCTTAGATATTATTATATGGAAATTTTGGATTTCTTTTTATTATTTGTGACTCTGGGCCATTCCTCCTGCAAATTTTGGATAACTAAAATTCTGTCTTAATATTAGCCTCATCTGACCAAGACCTATTCCACGGAATATAAAAATGTGCTTAGAGCTTTAAACATTCCTCAAATAAGAAACCAGAGAAAGAATCTCAACTGTTCCTAACTTCTTGGGAACATTTAAATCCTCCTCCTCAATCACCCTATTTGTGAATACTCTAAATACAATTTAATCTGTAGCTTGATTAATTTACCTAGAGTTTCTTTGACAAGGTTTGTTACCTTAGGGGAAGTATGAGATTATTTGGTTGTTTCAGTCATATCTGACTCTTTGTCACCCCATTTGGGGTTTTCTTGGCAAAGATATTAGAGCAGTTCTGCCATTTCATTCTCCAGCTCATTTTACAGATGAAGAACAGAGGTAAACAGGGTTAAGTGACATGCTCAGGGTCACACAGCTAGTAAGCGTCTGAGACCAGATTTGAACTCATGAGGATGAGTCTTCCTGATTCCACACCGGTGTTCAATCTACTTCGCTTCCTAGCTTATGACTGTTTAAGTTTGTTCAACTTTCATGACATTGAAGGAAGTATGGAATTATGGATCTATCTTTTCTTTCACTTTTGTGTTCCAAGAAGAATGTTTGTACAAGATTGCAGTATGTAAAAGAATTATTTCCCTGTAATTCTGGTATAATTTTGCCTGTAAAAGTCTAGTTAGAATTCTAATGATTGCTCAAGTTTTCTCTGAGACCTGAGCCTATGCTTGAGCATAATCAAAAAGCCTAGACTTTTACCTCTGTAATTTTGGCATTGTGGTAGAGAGATATTTGATAGCAGTTACCCATTTTATGAACTCTAGGAGGAGATATTTCTCCCATAACAATATCATACAGGGAGCAGCATTTTACAGGCTAAAAAATAAGACCAGAGAAGGGATGTGAAATATCTTAGGTTGCATGGATAGTAAGTGACAGAGTTAGGATATGAGCCTAGGCAATGTGACCAAAAATTCAGTTATTTACCCTGAATCATCCTCTCTCTTAGGAGATGGAAAACAACAAGAAGAGGTAGGGGTTTGGGGCAGAATCATGAATAACTTTGTGGATACAAAGGTGCCCTAAAGGTTGAATTGCCCTTTCCCTGGTTTATCCTCTAAAGGCACTCTAAAACACAGAAAGGCCCTAAGATTGAGTTGCTCATTTCCTGAAGTTTACCCTTATCTTGAAATACCACAAAACTTTCCCTTATCCTAAAACCTTGTCTCCTCCCATCCTGGGTCATAAAAAATTCCCTTGTCTCCCTTATCTTGTGTCATTCATTGTACTCATCCAGTGTCCTTATCTTGCAACACTTACCTTGTCCCTAAGTCTCTAACTCCCTTTAGAAGCCCTAAAACTAACATCACCATCCCAAAGGCTATATAGCTTTCTGGCTATATAAGTCTGGTCCTTGTCCTATATCATTGCTTTTTGTTTAGCTCCTTGCTAAATCTCATGCCTGCATGCTTTTGTTAATAAAGCTCCCTTTGGCTAAAGAGAAGGTCTGATTGAATTCTTTCAAAAATCTGAACCAACTCTCCCAATCCTGAACCCCCACAACTCGTACATTGGAAATAGCCTTAGAAAATATCTAGCCCATTTTCTTCACAGATAAGGCTAATGAAGTCTCATTAGGGTTAAGTGACTTGTCCAAGGTCACAAGGCTAGGTAGTGGAAAAACTATAGCAGAATATTGGTCTATTGTTTCCCAGCCCAATATTTTCTTTACTATAGCATAAAGCTCTTTTATTTCTAGTTTTTGTATTCATCCTTAAAAAAAATCCATTGTATTTTCTTGTGACACTGATGAGGTTACCCATAAAGAGGATTATGGGTGCTCGAGACGCCAAAATACCAACATGCCGGGTCCTGCCAAAAGAATTTGACTCAAGTCTTCTCTCAGCCAAAGAAAAGTAAAGTTTATTGAGAGTTCGCCATAGCGGGTAGACTCTTAGGGAGCCTGGGTATCTGTGAGGCTTGCATTGGGCAAGCAGGACAGAGCAAGTCTGTGCTAGGTCATTCTATGGTGCTCTTACACTACATGGAGGGAAGATGGGATCTTATATACAGAAAGGTTGTGGGAATCTGGGGGTGGTAGTTTGGGGAGATTCTTCAGGAGTCAGATGAGGTCAGACTTCAGTAATGAGTGATTAAGGTGGGAAGTTGCTGGAGGCTACCTGGAGCTGCCAAACAATGGTGGGCTAGGCCAGTTCAGGGGTGGGAAAGGAGGATCAAGGGTGGGAAATTGCTGGACAAGAGGGCTAGCTAAAGACTGGAACAGAGACACAATGAAAGGCCTATGACCTCAGGCAAATGCCTTATGTGGGAAGAGTCAAGGAGAGCTCAAGGGGGCTTCTAGAGCCTGCATCTCATCAACACCACTCATATTCATATTGTTTATTTCTCTGCACAAATCAAGAGCATTTAGGAAATGGTAGTGAGAGCTGAGGTCGATGAAGTATAAGCCCAATACAATTGTGAGAAATCTGTTTCTAGCATGCACTTAGGCTGAAAGCCCTTTTGCTGTCTTGTTTGGTTTATATGGGAAATGTCTGGGCAATTCTACCTTTAAAAAAAATTAAATTGCCCCTTTTTCCTTAAAGCCATTTCTGTCTTGTTTTCTTTTCCATTAAAAAAAAATCCAATCCAACTGCCAGTAATAATAATAGGGCTCTTTTTTGTTTCAAATTGTCAAAACTCAATGCTATTTTAGTAATATTATTCTCAGAAAGTTCTCACTACTCCAGATTGACAATTTTATGCTCCCCCCCTTCTAAATGGCAAGGACTAAAAATGGATTAGAACCTCATAAATTCAATCTCCAGTTATTTGGAATTTGGACAGTGGCCTGGGCAAAGTTTACCTTTGAATCACCTAAGAAGAAAGGTTTTCTGAGTAAATTAATGGTTTAAGCTTATGGGGGAGATTTTTAAATTCCTTAAAAGAACAATTCTAAGCCTATTAAAAGCATAATTTACATACAATTGATATGCTAATTACTCAGGCTTATCTATTCATTAAAGCATTTTCCCCAAGGAAATCTACCAGGCACCATTATTAGCCTAGTTGGACTGATAGTATGTACTTGAAAGTAATAAAACTGGACTTTCAAAAAATACTCTGATTCAGGATTTCCATTAAGTCAGACAGGGTCTCCCTCTGACTTGTCCAAACTTGTATGCGGATCTGATAGAGAGGAGCTTTTGAAAAAATATTGAAAAAGACGATCCCTCAATAGTGAGGATCAAGTATCATGTCTCAAATATAGAAAGGGACAAATTAGAAAAGCAAATTGATTTCTAATGGTTTCTTTCTTATTAGATTCCATCAATCACACTGCAATTCTCTAAAAGAATTTGCAATGATGGAAGGGACTCCAAATCATGGGATCCAGTTCCCTGTTTCCAAGGAGGTGGTTAGCATTTATGACATTTAAAAGGTTCAAGAGACATAATTTCTGGTAATTTAATCATTTCATTAATAAAGCTAGCATGTTTATTTGTAAAGACAGGTCAGTGGCATTCCTGAATGCCAAAGACCCCTCACTAGGGTGGGCCCACAGTTACATGCTCTTAGAAGAGTAGGTGTTCCAGAGGGTGGCAATCAGTTCTGATTGGTTAACAATTAATGGAAGACTGAATATGACAATGAGAGGTGAACTATATTACAATGAGGGTCTTGAGGTATGTCATTCAGATCACACAAGTCTGAATAAAAGTGACTTATCCATTTCCATATCACTTATTTGACAAAAGGGAGAATCCACCTTTTCCCAGACCTGTCTGAATAAACACCATAAGCAGTAATCCAGTCTTTGCCCAGGATTTCTCACTCTGGTTGATTTCTGGAGGACCAAGTAGAAAAGGGGAAAATCTTGGGTTCAGATTCAATAATTAGTTATTAACATAAGCCAGAGTCAAGATAATAGGAGACACTCTATTTTTAAGAGCTAAGACCTGGCAAGCAGACTGTGCCCTGAACTTGGCATAACAATTCTTTGCACTCAACCTGTGGATGATCTCGCCCTATGGCAAAATCATATAATTACTGCATTGCTTTGACCTGCACCAGGTATTCTTGGAGTTGGACAAGCACCTGCTGTATCTGTATTCTGGTCATGAAGTTCTGTGATAATCAAACTTGTCACATTGTTGCTGTAATCCCTTTTGTCAGGACTACAGCTCACTGTACAGCCTTGGTATAAGTACTGAGATCTCCCCACACTGCCCTGGATACCCCCCACTGGGGGCAGGGCCTTGGCACTTGTGTCTAATCTGCTTCCTTGCTTGCAAACCGTTTCTCTCACTTTGAAATTAAACTTCTGTTTGATTCCTGACTCTCCCCTCTCTAACCTGCTCTGTTTGACTCTGGCCATCCACAGGTTAGAGGCTGGTTTGGTCCAGTTGACACCAGGCTTCTTAACCATTTTTTGTGTTCTGTACCCTTTTGACAATCTGGTGAGGCCTTGGGCCCTCATCTTAGAATAATGTTTTTAACTGATTGTGGGAAGTGCTAAATTTCAGTGAGAGGTTAGTGAAAATAAAGGTGTAATTTTTTTTTCTTATTCAAGTTCACAGCCCTCTCTCCACTAAAATCTATCCATGAATGGCTTGGGAGTCCATGGACCCCAGGTTAAGAACTCCAGATCTAAGACATTCATGATTGTCTTTTGTTTTTTTCAGTGATTTACAAGGAAGAAGGTTCTACAACAGGGGTTCTTAACTTTTTTGTATGTGTCATGGACTCCTTGGCATGAGATAAGCTGGTAGTACAGGGGGAGTGTCTCTTAGGTTTATCCTAAGAGTAGAGATGAGAATTTGATTTAAAGGAAAATGTTTTTATATAAAGTTATTTAAAAATCATAGCATCTCAGAGAGAGAGACCTTAGTGGTCATCTAATCCAACCCATAAATGAAAAGGAAACTTTTCTACAATCTCTCTCACAAGTAGTTATCTAGACAAGGTTCAACAAATGCTTATTGAGTCCCTGTAAATGTCCTGCACCATCTTGGGCACTGTGGGGATATCATATGGTCATAGATTTAGAGCTGGAAGAGAATTAGGACTATCAAGTCTAATTTCTTTATTTTATAGATGAGGCGTAAGATATGGAGCATGCCCTCAAAGATTGTATGTATGTATGTATGTATGTATGTATATGTGTATGTGTGTAAGGGTGTGTATAGTCACATATTTAGTAGACTCCAGAGTCCCAGGGATAGAGAGCCTGTGCCTTTGAGGCCACATATGGCCCTCTAGGTCCTCAAGTGTGGCCCTTTGACTAAATCTAAACTTCAAAGAATAAATCCCCTTAATAAAAGGATTTGTTTTGTAAAACTTGAACTCAGTCAAAAGACTGCAATAAAGGACCTAGAGGGCCACAGGTGGCCTTGAGGCTACAGGCTCCCCACCCCTGCCCCAGACCATGCTCCTCATCCCACCTTGCTTTCCACCTTGGCCATCTTCTTGCCCTGTTCTTAAGTTTGTACTGTTCCCCAATCTCTAACTCTCACCCCACCCCACTTTCTACCTCTTGCTCAGGAAATTGTAATAATGTCAATACAACTACTGCTTCTGGGAAGAATATGCCAATATGCTTCCTTAGCACTTCAAGCAGCATCATGTTGACTTTCCAAGTCAAAATACCTTTCCCTGGTCAATATTCTCCTATATACATTGCCTCCTCCTATGAAAATGTAAATTATTTGAGGGCAAGGACTATACTAATTTTGTAATTGTATCTTCCAAGCTTGGCACATGGCAATCGCTTAATAAATGCTTTCTTTTTCTTTCTTTCTTCCTTCCTTCCTTCCTTCCTTCCTTCCTTCCTTCCTTCTTTCTTTTTTCCTTTCTTTCTTTCTTTTTTCTTTTTCCCTTTCTTCCTTCTTTCTTTCCTTTCTTTCTCTCTTTCTTTGTTTCTTTTTCTCTTTTTTCTTTCCTCCTTTCTTTCTCTCTCTTTCCCCTCCCTCACTCCTTCCTTCCTCTTTTTCTTTCTTCCTTCCTTCATTTCTTTCTCTCTCTTCCTTCCTTCCTTTTGATCTAATTGAGGAAACAAGATAGAATGGACAGTGTAGTGATGGTGAATTTACTGTGGGCATTCAGGGTGTCATGTGGTTTGAGTTTCTAAATGAGTAGACTTACATTTCTAGGAGTTATAGACTAATTGCTGCTTTGCAACTTTGTTGTAGTTTTTAAAAGCCTTTTATTTTATTTTTTCAAAGGGCTATTTACTGAAAAGATACAGCAGGAATCAAAGTACAAACACATAACTTTGAGAGAGTGGCATTCTCTTCCCTTTACCACTTCAGTTTCTAGGGAGAATGGGCTCAAACTTGAAGAATTTGCTACAGAAAATTCACCTCACTAAGTTTACTTTAGATTATGATTTAGTCACTGGGTAAGCAAGTACCTTCTTTTCAGGACATGGATTTGGCTACTGGATCAATTCACTATTGTATTGGATCCCACAGGTTCCCCTTCTGGGCTGCTTTGATACTTCTCTTGGAGCAGCTTTTGAACAACTTTGATATGGATGCCAGTTCCTGGACCCCTGGTGCTTCTCCAGCCTTTTGAAGCTCATGAAGTCACAGATTAATTCTTTCATCTAAATGTAGAAAAGAAGGGTTTCTAGTCTCTGTCTGTCTGTCTGTCTGTCTCTCTTTCTCTGTCTCTCTCTCTCTGTCTCTGTCTCTTTCTCTGTCTCTCTCTTAGAATATTGCTTCAGTTCAGGGGAGACTTTGGGATTTGGGAAGGACTATAGATCTAGAGTTGTGAGGGATCTGAGAAGCTATCTAGTCCAATCCTCCATTTTGTGCATGAAGGAAATGAGACCCAGGGAGGATGAGTAACTTGCCCAATACCATACAAGTAGTAAACAGTACAGTAGGGATTTGGATCCATGTTCTCTGATGACTCAGCCAAAGCTCTTTCTCCAGTCCACTCTGCTTCCTAAGCCTAGGGATGGCTGCATTTTTAGGATCCTTTGTAGATCTCCTCTGCATAGCACTTATATTTAGTTCTTTGGTACCTGATGTATGATGGTGGCTACTGTGGCACCTCCTCAATGGGTAGGGTAGAGGTATTAGCAATATTCTAATACTGAATGAGTTTTTGATGATAAAACTTGTTTGAGAAAGCTTAGGATTACATCTCTAATATAACAACCATCTGAAATTCTTCCCCATTAAACTCAGGGGTGGTTGGAAAGTCACAGATGTATTTATATGCATAAATAAAGGCACGGAAGTGGAAAAGGATAGACCATACTTGGCATGGGGGTGGGGGAAACAGTTGTCAAGTTTGGCTAAAGCTAGAGTGAATGGAGGGGAATGACACATGACAAATTTGGAAAGGTAGGGTGCTTCTAGGTTATGTGAAACCTTAAATATAAATTAGAATAGTATGAACTTTATTCAGTAGATAGTAGGGAGGTGTTGAGGATTTTCATTGGAAGAGTGATAAGCCCATATACATACATAAAAATGTTTTTTTTTTTGACAAGAGCATAAAGGATGTATTGAGGGTTGGGATAGTGCAGGAAAAGAAATGTATTAGTGAGCTATTATAATAATCTAAGTAGGTGGTAATAGGTAATTCTATATCAAAGTGGTTTCAGTGAGAATATCAAGAAGAGAGGCAGATGGGCAAGATGTTTCAGAAGTACAGCAAGATTTGGTAAATGATATGTGAGATGAAGGTGATAGAAGAGTCTAAGATAGCACAAATGTTTTGCACACAGGAGACAGTGAATGGTAGTACCACAGATTAAAATAGCAAAACCAGAAGGAGGGGCAGGTTTGCTCCTGGTTCTGCCTTCTGGGGCCAAGCTGAACAAGTCTTATCTCTTTTGCACAAGACAGCCTTTCAAATACTTGAAGACTGTTATCATGGCCCTCCTACACCTTCTCTTTTCCAGAAAAAATTTCATCAGCTTCCCATATCACCAACCTGGTCACTCTCCAATGGATACACTCCAGTTTGTCAGCATTCATCCAAAAATAGGACACTGCCAAAGTAACTATAGTGATCCAGATAATATTTCAGAAAAGTGGAAGAACCAATATAATAAAACTTTATTGGATATGTTATATGCTGGGCACCAGATATGTGTGATATAATGAAGTTTCGGGCATGGTTCCTGTTCTCAGAGGATCTCATAGTCTAGTTAAAGAGAAAAGAAACAATCTAGTACAGTGCAAAGAATATTGGATTTGGAGTTAAATTGTGTTGGGTTTAAATCCTGGTTTAGTCACTTAAAACCTAGATGACTTTGTGAAAGTCACTACTAGTCTTCTAAGTTTTCTTATCTATAAAATGAAGGAGTTGACCCTATTTAGTTCTAAATCTATGCCATGCTAGGCTATTCAGTGCTTTGCTGTGTCATATACACTTACACACATATACATAAGTGTGTGTGCACATGTGTGTGTGTATATATATGGTATATCATTTGGTGCAGTTTTAGCATGGTCTTAAATAGGCTTTTCTGGACTGTGCCTAAGCCACACAATTCTATATGATCCCATAAATCAGTGTAATTGAAGAAACTCAGTATTCTGCAGGAGGCACGTATTGGTTTGTGGCAGGAGCATATAGCACATATTTCACCAAATTTGAAGCCAGAAGAGTGTGAGTTCAAGTCCCGTTTCAGACTCTTACTAACCATGAGACCCTTAATCATTCTTAGATGACCTTCTCATCAGTAAAATGAAGGGGTTGATGACCTCTAAGATTCCTTCCAATCCTACATCTATGATCCTATGAATTTTTAAAAAAATATTCTACTTTCCCCCTATTATGTGTTAAAACAATTTTTTTAAAATTTATTTTTTTAAGTTTTTAGTTCTGATTTCTATCCCTTCCTTCCTTCTCTCTTTCCTCCCTGAGATAATAAGCAACCAGATACAGGTATACATGTGTAATCTTGTAGAATATTTCCATATTAGTCATTTATACAAGAAGACTTGAATGAAAAAAAAGAATGAAAGAAAGGGAAGTGAAAAATAGAATGTTTCAGTCTATATTCAAACAATATCAGTCCTTTCTCTCGAGGTAGATACTATGCTTCATTATTAGTCCTTTGAGATTTTCTTGGATCATTGTATTGCTGAGAATAGCTAAGTGATTCATAGTTCTTCATTGAGTAATATTGCTGTTATTGTGCACAATGTTCTCCTGGTTCTGTTCACTTTGCATCAGTTCATGTAAATCTTCCCAGGTATTTCTAAAGTCATCTTGCCTGTCATTTCTTATAGCACAATAATATTCCATTACTATCATATACCACAGCTTGTTTAGCCATTCCCCAATTGATGGGGATACCTTCAATTTCAAATTCTTGTTCATCACAAAAAGAACTGCTATAAATATTTTTGAGCATATACATCCTTTCCCTTCCCCTTTTTTGAGTGTCTTTGGGATATAGACTTAGCAGTGGCCTTGCTGATCAAAAAATATGCACAGTTTTCTAGCCCTTTTGGCATAGTCCCAATTGCTGTTCAGAGTGTTTGGATCAGTTCACAGCTCCACTAACAGTGTATTAATGTCCCAGTTTTCCCACATCCCCTCCTACAATTTATCATTTTCCTTTTTTTGTTATATTAGTCAGTCTGACAAGTGTGAAATGGTGCCTCATAGTTGTTCAAATTTGCATTTCTTTGATCAGCATTTTTCATATGACTAGAGATAGCTTTGATGTCTTTGTCTGAAAACTGCCTGTTCCTATGCTTTGACCATTTATCAATTGGGGAATGACTTGTATTTTTGTAAATTAGACTTAGTTCTCTATATATTTGAGAAATGAAGCCTCTTTCAGAGATACTTTTAAAAATTTCCCCCCAGGTTTTTGCTTTCCTTATAATTTTGGTTGCATTGGTTTTGTTTGTGCAAAAACTTTTAAATTTTATATAATCAAAATTTTTTATTTTATATTTTGTAAGGCTCTCTATTTCTTGTTTGGTCATAAATTCTTCCCTTATCCATAGATCTGAAAGATGAAGTATTCCATCTCTCTTGTTTGCTTATGGTATCACTCTTTATGTGTAAATCATGTACCCATTTCTTATCTTGGTATGTGGCGTGAGATATTGGTCTGGTGTACTGTTTACTAGTTGGATCTTTGGGTTTACTGCACATCAGATTACTATGGTCATTTGCTATTATCTAATTTGCATCTAATCCATTCCACTGATATGCCATTCTGTTTCTTAGCCAGTACCAGATTGTTTTGATAATTACCACTTTATAATACAGTTTGAGATCTGCTACTTTTAGACCTTCATTCACATTTTTAAAATTTATTCCCTTGTTTTTTTGTTCTTCCAGATGAATATTTAAATTTATTTTTCAGGCTATATAAAATATTTTAATAGATTGGCATGACACCGAATAGATAGATTAATTTAGATAGAATTGTCATTTTTGTTATATTGCCTTGGTCTACCCATGAGCAATTAATATTTTTCCAATTGTTTTGATCTGACTTTATTTGTGTGGAAAGTGTTTTGTAGTTGTGTTCCTAACAGTTTCTGGGTTTGTCTTGACAGGTAGTCTCCCAAGTATTTCGTATTGTTTACAATGATTTTAAATGGAATATCTCTTTACCTCTTGATTCTGGGCTTTGTTGGTCATATAAAGAAATGCTGATGACTTATCTAGGTTTATCTTATATCCTGTAATTTTGCTAAAGTTGTCAATAATTTCAAGTAATTTTTAAGTTGATCGTGGAAAGATAATATTATATCATCTGCAAAGAGTATTAGTTTTGTTTCTTCTTTGCCTATTCTAATTCCTTCAATTCTTTTTCTTCTCATACTGCTATAGTTAACATTTCTAGTACAATAGACATCCTTGTTTCACCCTGATTGTATTGGGAAGGCTTCTAGCTCATCCCTATTACAGATAATGTTTGCTGATGGCTTTAGATAAATATTACTTATAGTTTAAAGGTAAGCTTCACTTATTCCTATGCTCTCTAGTGTTTTAATAGGAATGGGTGTCGTATTTTGTCAGTTTTTTTTTTCTGAATTGTATGGTTTCTTTTGGTGTGATGTGGTCAATTGTAGTTTTCCTAATATTCAACCAGCCCTGCATTTCTGGTATAAATCTCACCTCATCACTGCGTGTGATTCTTATGATATATTGTGATCTCTTTGCTAGTATTTTATTTAAATTTTTTGCATCGATATTCATTAAAGAATTTGGTATGCAGTGTTCTTTCTCTGTTTTGGCTCTTCCTGGTTTAGGTATCACTGCCATATTTGGGTCATAAAAGGACTTTTGTATGACTCCACCAATTTTTCCAAATAGCTTATATAGTATTGGGATTAATTACTTCTTTTTTTAAATGTTTGGTAGAAATCACTTTGAATTCATTTGGCCTTGGAGAATTTTCTTAGGATGTTCATTGATGACTTGTTCAATTTCTTTCTCTGAGATTGGGTTTTTTAAGTATTTTATTTCTCCTTCTGTTAATCTGGGTTATTTATAGTTTTGTAGATATTCATCCATTTAACTTAAATTGTCAAATTTATTGGCATATAATTGGGCAAAATAGCTCTTAACGATTGTCTTAATTCCCTCTTCATTGGTGGTGAATTCACCCCTTTCATTTTTGATGCTACTAATCTGTTTTTCTTCTTTCCTTTTAAAAATCAAATTAACCAATGGTTATCTATTTTATTGTTGTTTTTTTTTTATAAAACCAACTTTTAGTTTTATTTATTAGTTCAAATGTTTTCTTGCTTTCAATTTTATTAATCTCTCCTTTGTTGTTCAGAATATTCAATTTGGTATTGAATTGAGGGGTTATAATTTGTTCTTCTTCCAGTTTTTTTAGTTACATGCCCAATTTATTGACCTGCTTTTCCTGTAATTTATTGATGTAAGCAATTAGAGATGTACCTTTTCCCTAAAGTATTGTTTTGACAGCATCCCATAAATTTTGCTATGTTGTCTCACTGTTGTCATTTTCTTTAATGAAATTATCTATTATTTGTATAATTTGTTCTTTGACACACTTATTTTTTAGGATTAGATCATTTAGTTTCCAATTAATTTTTAGTCTATCTATTGCCCATTATTGAATGTAATTTTTATTGCATTATAATCTGAAAAGGATGCATGGACTATTTCTGCCTTTCTGCATTTGGTTATGAGGTTTTTAGGTACTAATACATGGTCAATTTTCGTGTAGGAGCCATGCACTGCTGAGAAAAAAGTAGATTCCTTTCTATTCCCATTCAATTTTCTCCAGTGATTTAACACATCTAACTTTTCCAGTATTTTGTTCACCTCTTTAACTTTTTTCCTATTTACTTTTTTGGTTAGATTTATTTAGGTTCTAAGAGAGA
Organism: Pseudochirops cupreus; assembly: GCA_028627135.1. NCBI lineage: Eukaryota > Metazoa > Chordata > Mammalia > Diprotodontia > Pseudocheiridae > Pseudochirops > Pseudochirops cupreus. Next base: position 249,098,946 of record CM053584.1, on the reverse strand, counting down.
AAGTTGAGGTCCCTCCCAGTATATTTTTATTGTCCATTTCCTCCTGTAACTCATTCAATTTCTCCTTCAAAAATTTAGAAGCTACAACATTTGGTGAATATATGTTTAGAACTGATATTACTTAATTTTCTACAGTACCTTTCAACATGTTATAGTTTCTTTATCTCTTTTAATTTGATCTGTTTTCATTTTTGCTTTGTCTGAGATCATGATTGCTACCGCTGATTTGTTTGCTTCAGCTGAAACGTAATAGTTTCTGCTACAGCCATTTACCTTTACCCTGTATGTGTCTCTCCATTTCAACTATGTTTCTTATAAACAACATGTCAGATTCTGTTTTTAAAAATTAATTTTGCTATCCACTTGTATTTTGTAGATGAGTTTATCTCATTCACATTTATAGTTATGGTAACTGTGCATTTCCCTCCATGTTATTTTCCCTTGTTTATTTTCTCTCTCTCTTACTCCCACCCTCTCCCTCCTCACAAGTGTTTTACTTCTGATTGCCACCTCCCCCAGTCTGCCCTCCCTTTCATCAGTCTCCCCTCCCTGCCCCATTATCTCCATTCCTTTTTACTTCCTTACAGGGAAAGGTAGATTTCTACATCCAACTGATTGTGTATGTTGTTTCTTTTTTGAGCCAATTCTGATGAGACTAAGATTTAAGCTTTGCACTCTCCCCTCATCTTCCCTTCCATTATAATAGCTCCTTCATGCCTCTTTTATGTGGGATAATTTACCTCATTCTATCTCCCCCCTCCTTCTTCTTTCAGTACAATCTTCTTTCTCACCCCTTTGTTTTTTTAAGGTATTATCCCGCTGAAGTCACCTTATATCCATACCTTCTCTCTGTGTATACACCTTCTAATTGCCCTTCCAGTAATAATTTTTTTGCATTACAAATATTATCTCGCCACATAGAAACATGAAGTTTAACCTTATTGGTTGTCTTATGTTTTCTCTTTCTTTTTTACTTTTTTAATGTTTTCCTTGAATCTTGTATTTTGAGGTCATTTTTTTTGTTCAGTTCTGTTCATTTAATTAGGAATACTTGAAAATCCTCTATTTCATCAAACATCCATTTCCCTACTCCCCCCAAAAGATTACTTTCAGTTTTGCTGGGTACATGATTCTTGCTTGTTATTCTTACTCCTTTGCCTTCTGGTATATCATCTTTCAAACCTTGCTGTTATTAAATTTGGAAGGTGCCAAATGTTATGTGATCCTGATTGTAGTTTCAAGATATTTGAATTGTTTCTTTTTGGCTGCTTGCAGTACTTTCTCCTTGATCTGTAAGCTCTGGAATTTAACTATGATGTTCCTGGGAGTTTTCATTTTGGGAGCTCTTTCACATGGTGATCAGTGAATTCTTTAAATTTCTATTTTGCTCTTGGTCCTAGTATATCAGGGCAATTTTCCTTGATAGTTTCTTGAGGGGGACTGAGCCAAGATGGTGGTGTAGGAGCAGCGAGAAATCACAGCTCTGACACAGCCACATCAAATACCCAAAAAATATGACTCTAAACAAATTCTAGGGCTCTAAAATGCACACAGATATATTTCCTGCTGAAGGCAGCTCATCTCAAAGCAACCATTTCAACTCTGAGAGCAGAAACCAGCCCAGCCTGAAACAGCAGCTTTTGCCCCGGGGCGGCTGGATGAGCTGAGCCCTGCTG